>CM057845.1:74567145-74582420 GCA_030068395.1 Apalone spinifera
TGTTTGCTTTTTTGACTGCTGCTGCACATTGAGTTTTCAGAGAACTATCCACAAAGACTCCAAAATCTCTCTCTTGAGAGGTTATAGCTAAATTAGCCCCTATAATTTTGTATGTGTAGGTGGGATTATTTTTTCCAATGTGCATTACTTTGCATTTATCAACATTAACATTCATTTGCCATTTTGTTGCCCAATCCCCTAATTTTGTGAGATCTTTTTGAATCTCTTCACAGTCTGCTTTGGTCTTAACTATCTTGAGCAGTTTAACATTGTCTTCAAATTTTGCCATGTGACTGTTTACCCCTTCCTCCAGATCATTTATAAATAGGTTAAATAGGATTAGTCCTAGGATGGACTTGTGGGGGACATCATCATTTACCTCTCTCCATTCTGAAAACTGACCATTTATTTCTACCCTTTGTTTCTTGTCCTTTAACCAGTTATCAATCCATGAGAAGACCTTTCCTCTTATCCCATGACACCTAATTTTACTTAAGAGGGACCTTGTCAAAGGCTTTCTGGAAATCTAAGTACACTACTTCCACTGGTTCTTCTTCGAGAGATGTCCCTGTGGGTGGCCCACAGCAGATGTTGGTGCGTCTCAGCACCAAGAGTGGATTCCTCTTAGCAGTGCATTGGAGTCGCACATGCATGGCATGCAGGTTGTGTGGGTGCTGCTTAGCACCACGGTGCATGCGCAGCCACCCTCCCCTCAGTTCCTTCATACTGTCCCTGGCTCAAGACAGACCTCCGCAGTGTTCTTCATTCCTCAATAGTTTTCTGTCGATAAATAGCTTAGTTTAACTTCCTAGTTCTTCTCCCTAGTTCTTACCAAGTTTTTCTCCTAAAAACAGACAAACAAACAAACTCTGCCTTTCAGTCCTCCAAGTTGTTTTTCCCACCGCTTATGCCTACCCACCCGGGATGATGAGCTCACCCAGTTTTAAACGTTACACAGATTTCCATGTTCATCGGGACTGCTTACACTGCACAAAACTTAAGGAATGCATGTGGAGAGACAGAGACTTCCATTTGAATATACTCATGACTGAAAAGGGGCAACTCCCTTCTTCAGACCTGGGCAGTCAGGGGATTCCCAACAATAAGGGGGACAAAGTTAAAAAGTTCCCAAAGAGATGTGCTTCCTCTCTGCCAGAAGAGTTTCAGTTGCTTAAACAGCATTCGAATGATAAACAAACAAGAAAAGCCAAGAAACCATTGCACCTCAGCAAGTACAATAACCTGGGCACCTCTAGTGCTGACTGGGCTCTCTACAAATGCTCCTCACATGGTGCTTTTATGGAGGCTAAAGTGCAGGACTCATAGAATTCAGCACTGAGCACGGTGCTCATCTGCACAGTGCCTGAGATCAGTGTGCCGAGAACACTTACCACTTCACTGTAGCAGCTAACAGCGCAGCCTATTGGCACCATCCTGCCATTGCAGGCGGTGACAAATACTCACACTGATCTCTGTGCCAGAGATACTGCAAACTTCGGCACTGAGAGCGACATTACTAGCCACGGTGCCATATACTCCTGCAGCTTGCTATTTGCATCAGACAGACCTTGTGGTCTTGTTAACTTTTAACTCTCCATTTCTAGGCATGGACAAATTATCCTACTCAGCACCATCCAAATACATGTCATCACCTACGTTGTTATCTAGTGATGATGATGAGGAACCAGAGGTTTTCTCACCCCAGCTATTGCTGCACACAGAGACATCAAGGCATTCACCTCATGCCAAGATTGCCCATCCTCCCAACATGGGTATGCCCACATGGGCACCATATCCTTGGATACCACCGCCCATGCCTTATCCACCGCTATGGCAATATTGGAGCCTATGGCCTCAACATTACAAAAAGAGACTATCAAAGAGAAAGTACATTGTAAATGCACTTTCTCCCCTGTCCCAATCCCTCCTGATAAAGAGGGAACAACATGAAATTGATGAACCACATCTCCGTAACTTGGGTCTAGACACATCATGAGGCACAAACTCATCATCTGAGGCAGACGAGGCTATTATGCCACCGCCCATAACAACAATTGAGGATTCACCCCTTTCCAAGAACTTTTTAAGAGAGTCACAGCTAACCAGAACATTGCAATGGAGGAAGTGCAGGAAACACAACATTAGCTTACCAACATCCTGCAGGCTATGCCTTCTTCCAAAATTGCTTTGTGTATCAACTCAGAAATCATGGAACCCACCAAAATTGTCTGGCAAACCCCTTCCTTAATTCCTCCAATCTGTAAAAAGGCAGTTTGGAAAGACTATGTTCCCCCAAAGGGGACAGAGTTCTTATTCACACATCCACCATCAAACTCCTTGGTAGTCAACGCTGCTCATCAAAGAAATAAACAACAGCAAAACCGTTCCACGCCACTGGATAAAGATAACAAATGACTCAAAATGTTTGGCAAAAAGATTTATACCTCAGCTACTTTACAACTAAGAGTAGCCAACTATGTGGCACTTCTTAGCAAATATGATTTTAATAGCTATACAAAGTTCAGTATTTTACTGATGATATACCAGAGGCAAAGAAGCCATAGTTTAGAGTGATCATCGTGGAAGGCCATGCAATATTGAGGACAGCCCTGTAAGCTGCCCTAGATGAGACAGACACTGCCCCAAGGGCAACAGCTATTGCAGTGGTTATGAGATGAGATTTGTGGTTCAAATTCCTCCAGCTTCTCTCGAGAAATCCAATTGTCTGTTGAAGATCTACTGTTTGAGGGCAAGAAGCCCTTTTCATCCAAAACTAACAAGATTCTCCATTCCATGAAAGACTCTCAGGCCATGCTTCACTCTCTTGGCATTCAAAAACCTGCAACAGGGAGAAGGGAATATATATATCAACTGTACTAGAGGCACAGATATCCGCCCTTCATATACCAGTACCAAAGGCAGGAACACCCGCCATATCAACAGCATGGATGTGGCAGACAGCAGCATAGATGCAATCAGAGCAATGCTACCAATAAGCAAATATGAGATATCCGTCGAGAGACCGAAAATGATCTTGCCTTCTCCAGAGCTCCCAAACATTAGGAAACCATTCACCTACCAACTTTTGCCATTCTGTGACAAATGGTGCAACATAACATCTGACAAATGAGTGCTATAAACAATTTAATTCAGTTATATTATCCCATTTCTATCCACCCTCCCCCCACTCATCCACCCTATCCATAATCAGGGACCCCTCTCATGAGATCATATTGAAACAAGAAGACAAGAAGTAGATCACTTTCTACAGTTGGGTGCTCTAGAATCTGTTGCCCCAGAATACCGAAGGACTACGTTTTATTCTCATTACTTCCTCACTCAGAAAAAAACTGGAGGTTGGCATCCAATTTTGGACC
Source organism: Apalone spinifera (assembly GCA_030068395.1). NCBI lineage: Eukaryota > Metazoa > Chordata > Testudines > Trionychidae > Apalone > Apalone spinifera. The sequence goes on from CM057845.1 coordinate 74,570,523, forward strand.
TGAGGGTTCTGAACAAATTTGTAAAAAGGCAAAAGTTCAAAACGGTTACATTATCCACCATTATATCCTCTCTGGAGCTGAATGATTGGTTATCATCTCTTGACTTACAGGGCGCATATTTTCATGCATCTATCCGTCCTGCTCACAGATGGTTTCTCCGTTTCACTCTAAGTACGCAGCACTATGAATACACGCGTCTACTCCTCAGCTTTCCACAGTGCCAAGGGTTTTTCTAAGATGCTAGCGATGGTTACAGCCCACCTCAGAAAATGGGACATTACTATATATCTGTACCTTGATGACTGCATTATCAAGACAAGAACTTGACATGTCTCCTATCGTTGCACCCATCTGGTATGACAGTGCTTCCAATTGCTGTGACTGCTGATCAAGAAGAAATCAGTTCTGATGCCAACTCAATCAATATAATTTATTGGGGCACACCTCAATTTGGCCTCAACAACTGCCTCTCGACAGATTCTTAAAGATTTGCAGGTTAGTCCAATTGCTCTGCATAATGCCACTGGTCACAGTGCACCACCTCATTTTTTGAGGAAAAGAGGCTTTTTGAAAAAGGGGGGAGGTTCGCCAAAAAAGCTGTGTCCAAACTACTTTCAAGTGGAAGAAGATATGCAAACTTCCATGGAATTTACATATCCTCTTTTGGCACTTCGGTGTAGTCTAGATGAGTCTGTAATTGCCAGGATCATCTCTAGAGCCCTTTTAAAATATTGGTGTCACATGAGCTATCTTCCAGTCATTAAGTATAGAAGCTGATTTAAAGGATAGGTTATAAACCACAGTTAATAGTTCTGCAATTTCATATCTGAGTTCTTTCAGAACTCTTGGATGAATGCCATCTGGTCTGGGTGATTTGTTACTGTTAAGTTTATCAATTTGTTCCAACACCTCCTCTAATGACACCTCAGTCTGTGGCAGTTCCTCCAATTTGTCACATAATTTTGAGGAAAATAGTGCCAAAAAAGAATGTGAAGAAAAGTTAGTCCAAAAGTCAAAATGAATAGTATATCAGAAGGAGGAAGCCTGCTAAACAACCAGTAGGTCCAGTGGATGATCAAGATGTTAAAGGAACACTCAAGGGCTACGTCTAGACTGGCATGATTTTCCGCAAATGCTTTTAACGGAAAAGTTTTTCCGTTAAAAGCATTTGTGGAAAAGAGAGTGTAGATTGGCACAGATGCCTTTGTGCAAAAGCACTTTTTGCGGAAAAGCGTCCGTGCCAATCTAGACGCGGTTTTGCACAAGAAAGCCCCGATTGCCATTTTAGCCATCGGAGCTTTTTTGCGCAAAACAGTTTTGGGTTGTCTACACTGGCCCTCTTGCGCGAAAGCATTTGCGCAAGAGGGCTTTTGTCCAAGCGGGAGCATCATTGTATTTGTGCAAGAAGCACTGATTTTGTACATTACAAAGTCAGTGCTCTTGCGCAAATTCAAGCGGCCAGTCTAGACACAGCCCAGGGGAATAAGGCCAGAGTGGAGAAACTAAATTAATTCTTTGCCCTGATCTTCACAGCTAAGGATTTGAGGGAGAGTCCCAAATGGGAGCTGTTCTTTTTAAGTGACAAATCTGAGAAACTGTCCAATATTTGAGGTATCATTTGATAAATTAAATAGTAATTAGTTACCAGGACCAGGTGCTATTCACTCAAGGGTTCTGATGGAGCTCAACTGTGAAATTGCAGAAATGCTAACTGTAGTTTGTAAGCTATCATTTAAATCAGCTTCTGTTCCAAATGACTAGAGGATATCTAATGTGATGCCTATTTTTGTAAAGGGCTCCAGAGGTGATTCTAAAAATTATAGGCAAATAAGCCTGACTTCTGTACTGTGCAAACTGGTTCAAACTTAGTTAAAAACTGATGAAATGGGCTCAGATGAAAGCTTATGCCCAAATAAATTTGTTAGTCTTTAGGTTCCATAAGACTCCTAGTTTTTATAGTAAAAACAGAATTATGAGACATATAAATTAACATAATTTTTAGGGGACAAGCCAACATGATTTTTGTAATGGGAAATCATGCCTCACCAATCTACCAGAATTCTTTGAGGGGGTCAACAAGCATGTGAACAAGGGTAGTCAGTGGATACAGTTTACTTAGATTTTCAGAAAGCCTTTGATGAGGACCTTTACCAAAGGTTCTTAAGTAAAGTAAGCTGTGATAAGATAAGACAGAAAGTTCTCTCATGGATTGGTAATTGGTTAAAAGAGAGAAAACAAAGGATAGAAACAAATGGACAGTTTTTGGAGTGGAGAGAGATAAATAATGGTATCCCTCAGGGGTTTGTACTATGACAATCCTATTCAACATTTTCATAAAAGATCTGGAAAAAGGGGTAAATAGTGAGATGGCAAAATTTGCAGATGATACAAAACTACTTGAGATAGTTAAATTCAAAGCAGACTGCAAAGTGCCACTAAGGGATCTCACAAAATGGGATAACAAAATGGTAGGTGAAATTCCAGGTTGACAAATGCAAAATAACGCACAATGGAAAACATAATCCCAACTATACATTATGAGCTCTAAATTAGCTGTTACCACTCAAGAAAGATATTGGAATCATTGTGGATACTTCTCTGAAAACATCCACTCAAGGGGCAGTGGTAGTCAAAATGCTAACAAAATTTCAAGGATTATTAGGAAATGACAGATAATAAGACAGAAAATATCATATTGATTCTATAAATTCATGGTATACCTATATCTTGAATACTGCATGTAGATGTGGTTGTCCTAGATCAAGAAAGATATAGTGGAATTGAGAAAGTTTCAAAAAAGGACAACAAAATGATTGATATATGGAGAGCTTAATAAGACTGAGACTTTTCAGCTTGGAAAAAAAGACAACTAAGCGGGAATATGATAAAGGTTTATACACTTATAACTGGTGTGGAGAAAGTAATTAAGGAAACATTACTTATTTCTTCTTATAACAAGAATTAGGGGGTCACCACATTAAATTAATGGGCAGCAGGTAAAAAACAAACAAAAGGAAGTATTTTTTCACACAACACAGTCACTCTGTTGAATTTTTTGCCAGAAGACGTTGTGAAGACCACAACAATAACAGCATTCAAAAAAGAACTTAATAAATTTATGTAGGATAGAGTCATCAATGCCTGTTAGCCAGGATGGGCAGAAATGATGTATCTAGCCTCTGTTTGAAAGAAGACAGGAACAGGTAATGGGATGGATCACTTGAAAATTATTTGTTCTGTCTGTTCCCTTTGGGCCACTGTCAAAAGACAGGAGACTGGGCTAGATGGACCTTTGGTCTGACCCAGAATTGCCAAAAAGTGAGCTGCTTGAGCTCTGAGCAGCTTGGGAAGCTTCATGAATTTTGTTTAGAAAAAGTCAAAACAGAATGTGTTGTTTGATTTTTTTCAAAGCAAAAATCATGGAATCCTTTTGTTTTATGTGCATTTTGAAGTAGCATGTTTTCGTGATCATGTTTTTTTTTAATTTCAAAATTTCCTGTACAACAGGTGTTCTGGTTTCTGAACAGTCCTTATTATGAGTAAATAAAATATAATATCAAATAAATTGTATTATTATCTAATAAGCTACTTTTGTTAAAGGTGGCGGCAGCTTTGCTGGTACACAAGGAAGTAATACTGAGTTTTCTGGTGTAATACATGCATCCTCAACACTTATGCAGCTGATATTAACAGGTACATTAGTTTGGATTTTCAAAGCATTTTGAACCCAGTCATGCAAACTTTTAGCATGCAGACTCTCAGCATGTCACAGTCCAGTAGTAGTTCTTTGTCTACAGAGTTTGCAAGATCCTGTCTTCTATTAGTATTCAGGCAATTAGAACTAATAATTTAATATACTTTCCATTTTAATTACAAAGCTATTATAAACTTTACTGAAGTAGCAGGCATTATAATAAAATGGTAATACAGTGAACATACAGTTGAACATACATCCAGAGATCTTCAGGTGCTTTACAAACATCAAAGGCCAAATTTTGATGTGATAATTGTGAGATGTTCTTAGGGAGGAGAGAGAGATGGACATGGCTGAGCAGAAGGTTCTTGAGTCATCATTTCTGTTCAGAACAGGATGACATGGCCTTGAAGCAGTCTTTATTGCTCCTTAAAAAAGATACCTGCTGCCAAACATTAATCTAATCCTCTTTCCAACATCTTCAGCCAAAGGAACACATTTTGGGGTTACCTCACTAGAAGACTCTCTTGGGACTGTGGAACACTGCTGAGTACGTTACTTGGGGCTCACCCTTGCGTATGGTAGAAAGGAGCATGTGCTTCCCTATTCGGTCCTACTCCTATATAAATTCACTTTAGAGGAAAGAGAGATGAGGCTTCCCAATATATATATGTATATTTGCAGATTTAGCAATGAGAACTCTTCCGCCGTCTTTGCACAAGTTTTTCACATTCCTAAAAGTAATACTTGAAGGGAGGGGGATATGTGTGGACTATAGTTGCATGTGTATATACCCATTTTGAATAACTGCCTGTTATTTCTGCAGGCAGTTTGAACACTCATTAATATCAACAGCAATATGGCTTTTTGGAATGTAACATGGCAGTCTAGTTTTATAACCACTAAAAATACTCAGCATTATAATACAGTCTATTTTGTGGAGTTATTGAGAAAGCCCTCAGGATTTTTCAGTGTCTGCAGAATTCTTGTGTGGAGTTTTAGCTTTGTATAACACAGATGCTAACATTGGCTTTAATTTTACTGAATATTGTATTTTTAAAAAGAATAGTATTTTTATTTGCTATTGTTATAGGGAAAAATGGTGTTTCTGGAGAAGCTGCTGTGAAGTTTATAAAATTAGCTTTCAGCTATGAAGAGTGGGATGTATTTGATTCTACTTTTGGACTAGTGATTAATTTTCTTCAGGTAATCCAGATTTACTATGCATTATATATGAGGGTATTAAACCAGGTTTATGTTAATAAATTATCAAAGCACACTTACATTACCTGTTTCTTTTTAAACTACTAGAGCCAAGATGATCCAATATGGAAGAAAGCAGAAACGGAACTTAGGCTTATTATTGCGATGCAGCCTCTAGTGTCCACAAGAAAATCGAAACATGGCTTTTCTGTCCAGGAAAATACTTTCAAAGAAGCTACAATATCTCGTAGTTCTGGAAAAAGAACAATTGCACGTCAAGGTTTGTTTTAGACATTGACAGCTGTGAGTTGAAATTATTAGATTTCAAATATCTTTTCAGCAAGAAATTTTGTTATTTTTATGGAGAAGTTCTTTAAAATACAGTATAATATAAATTTTTCTGTGACCGTAGCTAACAACTGAGAAATTATGATCTACAGAACTATGTTTTACTTACTTGCACTTGTTAAAACTTGACTTAATGACATTTACGGTTAATGGGAAACAATCTAACTTATATTTTCAGACATTTTTCTAGGAATAAAAATGAACTCTCGGTGGAACAGACATGTATGACTTTATTTTGTCCTTTCTTATGGTTCATATATCTGAGGTTTATTTTCATTTAAACAAGAAGAACTTGTTAGAAATGTGCTGTCATTTAAATCTGTATTTTGTCATCCACAAAATTACATGCATCTTGAAAACATTTCCACTTACCAAAAGGGTAATGTGTATTCTTCACAGAAATGGGGAATGTATAAAATGGGAAATGTGCTTCTCTTTCATATTTACTGTTTACTAAACTATATTGCAGCTGGTGCAAATTGGAGTAGCTGCATTGAAATAATCATATTTTTATGAAATGTGTATGAAAAATAATATCTTGATTTTACTTTTTCTTCTTTTTCTTCCTTCTATAGAAGGACCCCTAAAGTATGGAGACCCTTCCGATGATCTTGTCACTTTGGCAACCACGTTGTTTTCCTGTATATGTACATCTATGCAGGTATAAAAGAATGATGCATATTTCTTGCATATGAATTACTTGCTATTGTATCTGTCAAATGATTGGGACTTGAGCAATCATTCCTAGTGGTTGGAGCAGGAGTCAGGCCCAATGATCAGTGCTGAATTAATGCCTAGCAGTAATTGGGGCCCAGTGTCAAGGCTGGAGTCAAAGGCCAGCTTCCAGAGCCAAGGGTCAGAGTCAAAGTCAGAGGTCAGGAATCAGAGCCATGGGTCAGAACTGGTTTATTCGGAAAGAACAAAGGCAGGAACAGAAGCTAATAGAGCTATGAAGAAATGCTTTGAGGAGCCTCTGAACTGCTACTAGGCTTGTGGAATCCTCCAACCAATCAGTTGGCACAGCCAATCAAGCAGCCTACTATGGGTCAGTTGCACTCATTAGATTGCCTGGAATCTGACTCTGCTGCAGACACTGTATGTAATTCAAGGTTAGAGGAAGTTTTGCATGGTTGACAAGCTTTATAGATTACTTATGGATTCTGCCTGGTGCTTGCCTACTTTCCTCTCTCTGGCCACTTTTGATTTCATTGCCAGAGAGGTTGAGAGGGTGATGACATTATTCTGTCACTTGGCAGGACATTTTTTTTTATATATGTAGAGAGACAAGAAAAACAAAATGAATTAATTCATAAGAAATGTGATTAGTTGTGATTTTTTTGTTTTAATTTACTTTTTATTGTAATTGGTCCTATGTAGTTGAAACAGTTTTATAAAATTATTAAAATCATTTTCAAAAACTACCAGGCTAACTGGTAATAATCAAGGAAGGAGATGAAATTTCTTTATACTGTGTTGCATTCAGGGAAGCAAGTGTGCTCAGATATGGAGTACTGTGTTAATATTATGGGATATAGGCTAAACCTCCAGTTAGCACAACTTGCCAGCTGCCTGCATGACCACTCTGTAGTGTGGGTGCAGGTTAGAACTAGGGATGTGAAGGACTAGTCAACTATCCAATGCGTATTGGATAGTTGACAGGATAGTCGACTAGTTGCTCCCCCCCCTTGCTGTCTCTGTGAGAGGCAGCAAGGTGGAGGGCAGAGGGGGGAAGAAGGGGATACTTCAAAGTGGCAGTGCCACAAAGACCTCAAGTTTAGCTACTCCATATGGCATTGCCGCTTTGAATGCCGCGGGGAGCCTGGCATCAGGCCCGTCACGGCATGTCAAAGCAGCAGTGCTGGGTGGAGCCCGGAATCATCTGGGGATTCCCCAGCTGCCCCCGGGCTCAGTGTAACACTGTTGCTTTGAAATGCCACGTGGAGCCCGGCGTCAGGCTCCTTGTGGCATTTCAAAGTGGCAGCGTGGCGTGGAGCTGAGATCAGCTGGGGACTTCCCTGCTGACCCCGGGGTCCTTGCGGTGCTGCTGCTTTGAAACGTCATTATGACTTTGGCACTTTCACCTTTGAAGTCTGGCAACAGCCCTAAAGCTTTTGCTACATTTCAAAGGTGGAGGTGCCCTGTTGACTGATCGAATAGTCAATGCAAATGCATTGACTATTCGATTAGTCAATTACCCAATACTTAACATCCTTAGTTAGAACCACTTGAATGCTGCTAGTTCTTCAGCGCTTTCCCACAATTCCTCCTGTGTGTCCAGACAGGACAAACAAATTCTCACACAGTTTACTGAAAAAGAGTTCATGGACTGGTTGAACTTACTGCTTACTACTAGGGAACACTCCTAGAAGTCTTAGTGTCACACAGAAGTGAGCGTGACACCACCATTGTATTTCTTGGTATGGATGCTCTCATTCAAGCCAAGCTAACTTGAGAGAAATAACTTCAGCGTAGATAACTTTAGTTAACACTGCAGTGAAGACATACCTATGTTTTATTTATATGCTAACATTTTTAAACAGCAGTTAACTTAGAATGCTTTTAATATCTTTACAAATATAGAGGTAACCAGATAATGTATTTAAAGATGGTAAAATACATTTTACTAGAAATAATATTTTTTAAAATAACTTTTAATTAAATGTGTTTGCTGGCATAGTTTGTAAAATATCTCTTTCTCCCCTTAGTCTCCATAAGGTCTAGACTACAGTCCTTTGTCGGAAAAAGCTATGCAAATTACGCTCCACAATTTGCATAGCTTTTTCTGATTGCTTTTCCGGAAGAGGCTTTTCCGCCATTTGGCCCCATCTAGACAGGGCCAAATGGCAGAAAAGCCTCCTCTTTCGGAGGAGCTCATAGAACGAGGTATGCAGGGCTCCCCAAAAGAGTGCATTTGCTCTTCCACAAAAAAAAGTAGAAGAGCAAACGCATTTTCTGGACGTGGCAGAGTTTTTCCACACCAGTCTAGACATACCCATAGTTTATAAAATTTGTGGCAGACTGGGAGCTGATATTATAGTCATTTTAAGCAGAATAGAAGAAAAGACACTTTCAACTTAAAAATCACACTTACATTTTTTACTTAGTGCTGCTTGCTCAAGAAATTCCTACAGTTAATATAACTAGTAACCCATATTATTTTTCATATTTTCCAATTTGTTTACTTGTTGAGTTTGTATATAGTTTGTTTTGATGTTTTCCTGTGTACTTAACTGCTGTATCCTTTTCTTTGTGTGACTTTTTCACATAGCAATAAGAAAAAAGATGGTATTAAAAAATGATTATATGCCTCCTCCCAAATTGGCAGGTGGAGGTGGGGGACTGATATACTTGAAAATATTTTTAATTCTTTAAAAAAAACCCAAATCACTGGCTGGATTTCATGTTGATGGCATCCCTTATAAGAACATTAAATATGACAAAGTATAAATTGGCTTACTTTCTTTACTAAAAACTAATTTGTCTGTATTTCTTTTTTTTCAGACTCTCCAACCAGATAAGGAAATACTTTTTGATATAATAATGTTTCTGTGGCAGAAGTGCAAAGTAGGAGTTCAGCGGATACAAATGAGTGGAAGTGCCTACTTAAAATATATCTACAAATTCAAAGCTTACAAAGTACTCTTTTTTTCTTATTATATTTCCATTCACATGAATGCATTCTATGATGATTATTCAAGTTATATTTTAGGTCTTAATTGCAAAAGTATATTTTCCTTGTGATAAATTCTTAACTCCCATTAGCTGCAAGTGAGAGTTGTGTATCGTTTCTGTGAGGAATGCAATTCTAAACAGATACAATATTGTAAAGTATAAATAAAGAACTAATTTTAATAACAGTATTTTTCATTTTTCCACTATTTTCTTCACATATAAATACATTGTATTTTTAGTTATATCATTATTGGGACAAGAACAACACTTCTACCAGAAGCACCTTAAAAAATAGAAAGGTGGCAGACAACATATCTTTGTTCCATTTCTCTGTGAAGTCCAGTCTGTTACTGAGGGATAATTAGACAAAATGAAAATAATAGACTGTTCAAAGTTGTTGAGTCATATGGTTCAAGAAAATCCCCCAGATATTAAGGTATGAGGTTCTGTGTTGTTACTCTGCACAAAAAACCCCATATCTATACTTCAAAAGAAGTCCAAACAAACCAACCTCACTGCAACAAGTCTCCAAACTGGTTCAGCTGACTTGGGATGAAAATAGCAACGTAGATGTTTCTGCTTGGTCTGCGCCTGCATTCTAAGAGAAACCGTCCTTGCTGGATTCCAGAGCCCTGGCTCCACTCTGAGCAGGAATATATCTATACTGCTATTCTTAGCTTTGTTGCACATGCCAATCAGTTTATCCAGACTTTGAGACTTTCAGCTCTAGATTTATTGTTTCTTTGCGGAGTTAGATGTACCTTGCTTTGGGTACTGCAGAGAACATGTAGCTCAGGAGACAGGAGATTGTGGAAAAGTGCGCTATTTAAGATTTTTGTTTTATATATTTTTCTTCTAGTGGGTTCACCTACTTTGGATAATAAATGAAGTAATTCACAGCAGTAACATAGGAGAGTCTAATGTTGTAGTACTTGCAGAGGTCACATTACGTCTGACTGCGATATTGGAAAACATAGCTGATTCTGCAAATCAATCTGGGAAAACAGGTAAAATGTTCAACAAAGTAATGAGAATATTATTGAAAGTAGTTATGAAAGGAATATCTATAATATAATGTATAATTTGCTAATTAATTTGGGGGGTTTTCGCCATTTTCTGAAATTAAATCTCACATAGACTTTAAAATATATTTATTTGTTTTGGTTAGTTGTTGATAACAGCATGATTGATTCTATTTTAAATAAATGCTGTAAAATATTAATGTTTTCAATTTGTGCTGGTTAGTGTGACAGATGCCCTTTATTCAAGCTCCTTTATGGAGTAAGACGAGACAATACAAGTCATCACGCAAAACACACAACTAACTAGAATGATGCTTGGAATTGTGAGCAATGAAACTGCTTCGTATTGTTTGATTCCTAGTATGTTAGAGGAAACTGGACTTTGTGAATGATCATTCCAGATAAACAGGATTTCATTTAAAAAATCTCCATGGCAGCCTATCTCTGCCATTAATTTATTTTCCTAACAGAAACAATTTTAGCTTCAAATGTACTAACAGCTTGAGCGAAAAGGGGTAACAATAAATGTTTATGGAAATACTATTATATAAAAACCACAGTACCGGTTGAATCCCTCTGATCTGGCAACATCCGTGCTCCAGCAGAACCATGGATGTTGCTGGATCAGAGAGCCCTGGCTTGAGTCCTTGTGCCCCGGAGCAGCCTCGGGCCTGTGGAGTGCCAGCAGCCTGCGGCTAGCTATGGAGTTCCAGTGGCCTCAGAGAGCTGAGCTCTGGCAGTCCTGGGACAGCAGAGTTCAGATGACCCTAGGACAGACCTGACTGCCCCGGGGCTGACCGAGAGCTGGGAGCCCAGTGGCTCAGGGGCAGGGAAGCCTGGCGATTTGCTGACAGATCCCTGAAGAGCCCAGAGTTTGTCAGCGGAGGGCAGGGCTGGATTAAGGGGGGGGCTAGCCGGGCAGCTGCCCGGGGTGCCAACCTATGGAGGACGCCTGTTTGAAGTGATAAGGGGTGCTGCACCAGGCACCCCCCATAGATTGCTGCCTGAGGGAGGGGCCACGCATGCGCCGTGTGCCCAGGGGCAGAGCCGCGCATGCGCCGTGCGCCTGGCGGCACGGCACCCTGTACACATCAATCAGGTGCCATGCACCCGAGGTGGGTCGCGTATGCGCCGTGCGCCCACTGCCCGAGGCGCAAAAATGGCTTGGGCCGGCCCTGGCAGAGGGGCTGACAGCCCTTGGTCTGGCAAACTCCCTCCTTTGGGACTCGTCAGGTCCCAAGGGTGCTGGACTAGGCAGGTCCAACCTGTACTGAACACATTTGTTCAAATGTCCATGTAAATACTTTTCATTTAATAAAACGTAGTGGAGAGTCAGGTAAAAATTTGCTTTAAAAAAAAGGAAAAACAAATATAAATGATAAAACAAGACAATGAACTAAGAGATAAATCTTTGAGTTCATACACTTTTATTAGCATTAGTCAGTATGAAAGACAGTGTACATTTAATTTAACATACATTTATTAATGTACAAATCAGTCTTTGTTAATGAAACAGCACATTTTAGCTATTGTGTTAGAGTATTAAAATATTCAATAATCAAGACAATATGGTTAATTCTCACAATCAAGTTCTAGAATATTCTATAATTTCCATGGTCTTCAGTTACTAGTAGAACTGATTAATTATTATCAGTGTTATAAATTTAGTACAGTTTATTTCCATTTGTCTATTTTTTCTTACACAACAGGAGAAGGAAATGAATCAGTATTTCCTTGGCAAATTCATATCTGCGACATTCCTGAAATACTAAAGGTAATATATAAATCTTTGCTACTTGCATAACAATTTCAGAAAGTCTCACAGGGGTAGCCATGTTAGTATGCATCTGACAAAGTGGTTTTTACCCACAAAAACTAATGCACAAATAAATCTGTTATTCTTTGAGGATATGTCTACACTTGCCCCCTACTTCAAAGTAGGGAGGCAAATGAAGCATA
>CM057845.1:74582520-74601613 GCA_030068395.1 Apalone spinifera
CCTCCTTTGCATGACTTTTCCGGCAAAGGGGGCCTGTGTAGACACAGCCTCTGTGTATAAGGCTGTGTCTACACAGCAGTGTTATTTCGGAATAACTGACATTATTCTGAAATAACAAACCACATCTACAGAGCTAGAAGTCACTTCGACATAATGTCAAAAACATGTTGAGATGGAGGACTTCTTACTCTGACTCCTGTAACTCTAATTTTACGAGAAGTAAGGGAAGTTGGGGAAGAGTGCTCTAACTCGGACTTTCTGCTATGTAGATAGCACCAAAAGCCGAAATAATCTGTTTTGACTTAAGCTACCCAATTGACGTAGCTCAAGTTGCGTATCTTATTTTGGCTTTAGCCCTGCTATGTAGATGTGCCCCCAGAGTCCCCTTTTGCAAAGAGCTGCTTCCTTTCCTAGCAGCTTCTAATTGTGCACCTCTGAGCACTCTGGGGTGTCTCAGGCTCTGCTCCATCTCAGTACTGCTGCTTCTTCTCTTTGTACAGTTATGACATGAGCCTCCCCACTACTGGGAACCCAGAGAGTCTTTCCATCCTTGCCTCCTAGTTACTAGGAGTAGGATCTCTTTCCCCAACTCTGTTTGGTGGGATGGGATCTAAGTGACAAAGCCTCAGTTTGTTCCACTGACCACCTACTTGGGTCTATCCACCGACTCTGCTTGGATCTTGTATTCTGGTCCCTGACCATATGGTTAATTTTGAGTAGGACCTGATCCTCTGCTGCTTGAGTAGGACCTGATCCCCCAGTGCCATTGGTTTGACACCTGCATGTGTGTCATAGCTTCATTTTGTTTATCTCAGGCTTTGCTGCTTGGACCTTGGTTTCTTTGGCTTCAGTTACATGACCAAGGTCATGCCTTTTGACAGTCAGTCATACTTGCCAAATATCAGGAAGTAAGGAGTGTATTTCATATTATTATACACATAAGTCAGCTCTGGCAGGTAGCAAAGCCAGTCTCTTCACTATGTCTCTAATAAGGTTCTCAGCTCTGCAATTGATGTCTGGACACTATAACCTTGTGGGAGGCAGACTGTCATCCTTAGCTTGTGGCTGTCACATAAAGAGTTCCTTGAACATCTATGTCTCAAAGGGGTTTGACTTGATCTATCAGCACCTTATTAGGGTAGCCATAAGGCGGGATAAAGTATCACCAGAAGGCTTCTTAGATCACTTCAGCTATGATCTCCCCAACGAGATCATGCTTCTTCCATTGTTAGGATGTAGAATGCAATCCATTGCCTGGCTCTACCTTCAAGTGGTCCAAAGCTACAAGAGTACATTGGTCCCTACTGGCTGGAGGGGGCCCTATCCTCCACCACTGGATTTCTTCTGCTGGTACAGCCCAAGAAGTAGTTATACCACTCCTTCATGGATTGGTTCATTCTCACTTGTGGAATCTCAGGCAGACTTTTAACTCAATCTTTTCTGGGGCTAAAGTGTCTTGAATCATCACAGTATGAATAGTGCAACTTCCTAGATGTTGCCTGGGTGATATCTTAATTTATCCTGGGGTTTAGAGTCTTGTATACCAGTTTGCCATCTTCCTTGTGTGGACAGACCCATTGTTTCAGCAGCTGGGTTACTTGTGGTGGGGGGGAGAGAACTCTGATCTGTGGTGGAAAGCCCAGTGTCTTACTGAATAATCTCTAATACACTTAGAATAACAGGGCTATGGCCTTGGATTTGGACCCATAGATTTTGGTCTTTGGTCAGAAAATGTTCTAGTAAATCTTCTGAGGCTTTGAGACTTCACAAATACAAATACACACCGGATCATCTGAGGCATCACCATTGAGTGTATTTCCTTTGTGACTGTTGAGACCAGTGTCTTTACCAACAATAGGCACTTCTTCTACTTCACAGCCATTTCAGTCTGCTTTTGATTCCATCAACACCACCAAAGCCCCAGGAACCATCAATTTACACAGCACCATCCATATAATCTGTTTTAGATTATATTTATAACCTCTCCAACTTCCAGCACCTATTGCTTTGTCAGCTTTCTACTTGCTTCAACCCTCAATTTCTTTTGAACCTAATATGTCTCCAATACTCCGTCCACTTAGAACCTCAATGGGAACTGCTCCTCCCTATTCTGAGGAGGCTTACATGTCTTCTTCCAGCTCTGAAAGGAAGGAATATGTCTCACCTTTGAGATTGTTTAGATCACCTCACAGGTCTTTTGTCTCTCCAAGTAGGGGTTGGGCTTCCTATATGGAGGTCCCAGCATGGGATTCCCCACAATGGATGGCTCAGTGTATGCAGTATCCTCCATGACCTTGCTTGTCTTGGATTGCTCTAAGCACAGACTTTCCATCACAGTCATATGCTAGGATAAATTCTCCTACTCCTCCATAGTAGGAAATCTTCACTCAGTAACCTACTATCATCCCTTAACCTGGTAAATTGGATCCTGTGACAGAGGGAGAGTTAATGGATGAATCTTTAAATCTCCCTCTACCCATATGCTTCATTTTCACAGATGAGGAGTCATTTCAGGGTCCATGTATTCTCTTCTGCCCCCTCAAGAGGACTTCAAGAATTCATGAGACGTCTGACCGCCTCTCTAAAAGTGCAGACAGAACTTATGCAAGAAATGGCTTATTTTTTTGGACATTTTACACACTCTTGCTTCAGGAACAGTTGTGCTTCCTATGAAGGAAGCCTTGTTGGAACCAGCAGACTCTGGTCTCTATATCTCCTACTGGCAAGTAAACAGACGGATAATACCAAGTCTGGAAACAAGTTTTTGACCTGTTATTTATCCATACAGGTTTTGATACTTTGGTGGTCACAGCTGCTAATGAGAGGTCTCATCAGTCCCATCCTAAGGCCACTCCCAAGGAAAAGGAGTTTACAAGGCAGGATTTCTATGACAGAAATAATTTATTTCACCACCACACTTCTAATAAGAGTCTCTAATTAGCACACTCTTTTGTCGAAAAATAATTTTATTAATTTCTCTGCAATTTCTCAATTTGTTGACAAATTGCCCAAAGAACATAAAGGAAAGTTTTTAACGTGGGTTTCTGAGGGACACATTCTGGTTCATACATCCCTTCAGGGAGCAGTCTGCAGTCACTGAAGTCTCCGTGCAGCATTATTTGTGGCTGTAAGCTTCTAGTATTCTAACCTGCAGAATACAATAGATAAAATACAGTTCCTCACCTTCTTGTAGCTATTGTTCTTTGAGATGTGTTGTTCATGTCCATTCCAATCAGATGTTTGTGCACACACATGCATGTTAGCCAGAATATTTTTCCCTTAGCAGTTAGCCATAGAGTCAACCTGGGCATCACCTGTGCCTCGATGGTGCCCAGTATAGTGCCCTGCCAACCCCCCTTCAATTCCTTGTTGCCAGCTACTATGACAGAGGGATAGGAGGGTGGATGTTGGAATAGATATGAACAACACATTTTGAAGAATAAGTTATGAGAAAGTGAGTGTGATGGGGTGGACTAATCCCTGAGGCCCCTGCTGGAGGCCTTCTGGTCCTGCCATACCCTATCCCAGAGAGACTATCAAGTCATACAAGCAGGGTAGAGTGGCAGTGGAGGAAGCAGTCAATCAGGGGCAAGGAAAGCTCTATAAAAGGATCTGGAAAACAAAGCAGCAGTCAGTTTCTCTGGAGACCTCAAGCTGTGCAGCCTGGATGACTGGCTATCTGAGAGAGCAGCAGCACCGTGGATAATTGCATAGGGAAAGCTTATTGGAGACTGCTGGACTATGATGGGACTCTAAGATAAAGGGTGAAGATACTGTCTCCAGGAGGGGAAATCCTGGGGGCACCACTCTCTGCCAGAGTGGGGAACAGACTTAGAGAACAGACTCAGAGGGTCATTACAGAGGGCACTGAGATGGGCTCCTGGTACATGCGTAACCTGGAAGGGATTTGGTGATTTGCTCACAAGGTGTGTGACTTGGCTGAAGGATTGAGTTGCCAAAAAGGCCTTTTGAATAGAGAGAGTTCAGGCACACACACTTGGCCATATGGACACGCTTGCGGGAGGTGAGCTTTGAAGTAACACTGCCCCCCAGCCAATCAGGTCTACACATAGTAGGAGGGTGGGAGAAAATTGGGGGTGGGGGAAGGGGAGAAGGAGGGAGAAGGAAGGGGAAGGAAGAAGTGGCCCTAGCCACTCCCACAGGTGTGGTTGAGGTGCATGGGACCAGCTTTAAGATTTTGGAGAGGATTAGTAATTTGATTCTTTTGGGATCTACCAAATTTAACCCATTTAATTTGTATAAAAGATGCCCAGTGTAGGGCTTTTGCTTCATTCATTGAGACCCTCAAAGGTAACTGTTGTTTTGTAAGTTGTGTGTGAATGAAACATAACTTTGGTGAATTCTTTGCCTTATTCAAAGTTCACCTTTGTGCAGTTCAGGGCATTGCAATGATGTCCAGCCAAATTGTGGCATTTTTTTCTTTTAAACAAATGTAGGAAATTTCATGTTAAAAAACTCTGTATCAAGAAAACATTAAAGTTCCACCACTAAGCCTTAATGGACAAAAAGCAGTATGATATTATATTATTTGAGATATAATATACCATTTGGTAATTTAAGGGCCATGGGCCAGATTTTAAAAGGTATTTAGGCATGTAATAGGCATTTTGAAAAGCACTACTGGTACACCTACACTGTGGCTCTATTTCAGGATACTTCTGGTATCCCAAAATAGCTATTCCGCGTCTTTTAAATAAGCCCATTATTTTTAAATAGGTTTCAAAATAATGGGCTTGCTATTCCGACATCCCTGTAAACCTTGTTCCATGAGGAGTAAGGCATTTTTTAGAATAGCGCTCCATTTCGAAATTTCAAAATAAGCTATTTTTAAATACACTCAAAATAAGCTATGAAATGTATCTTAGCTACAGTGCAGTATAGACACACCCTCAGTGTCTAATACTCATTGAAGTCAATGACTTTTAAACAGGTAGGTGCTTTTGAAAATCCTAATAAATGCCTAACTACCTTTAAAAATCTGCCTCTATGTTTTAATGCATGGGTGCGTCTAGACTGGCAAGTTTTTGCGCAAAAGCAGTTGCTTTTGCGCAAAAACTTGCCAGCTGTCTACACTGGCCGCTTGAATTTGCGCAAGAACACTGACGATCTAATGTATGATTGTCAGTGTTCTTGTGCAAATACACTGATGCTCCCGCTCGGGAAAAAGCCCTCTTGTTCAAATGCTTTTGCGCAAGAGGGTCAGTGTAGACAGGTAAAAACTGTTTTGTGGAAAAAAGTCCCGATGGTGAAAATGGCCACCGGAGCGTTCTTGCGCAAAACCGCGTCTAGATTGGCACGGATGCTTTTGCGCAAAAGAACTTTTTGCGCAAAAGCATCCGTGCCAATCTAGATGCTCTTTTCTGCAAATGATTTTAACAGAAAAACGTTTCCGTTCAAAACATTTGCGGAAAATCATGCCAGTCTAGACGCAGCCCATATGTACAGTGAGCATCCTTAACTTCAGAATGCTTGCTTCTGAAACTTTTAACTTTTTTACAGTTTTTTAATAGACTACTGTGAAACAAGCGGTAAGGAATTCTAAATGTATGGCTGATATTTCACTTCTGTTGTAAACATATTCTGAGAAATCAGTCTTTGTGGCTTTGAATATTGTTTTAGAACATTTGAGGAGAATCTGTCCGTGCATGTTTTTAGTTATATGCTCATGTGAAGGCGAATATACATATTTACCACTAGCTGAAAAATGGCTGAACTTTAAAATTTCAAAATTAGCATGTGAAACCAATGGGGATATTGTCTGCCTAAAGAGAATATGATTGAATGTTAAACCTGAGGCAAATACCCACCACCAACTTCATACCCCATAACAAAAAAACTAATCCAGCAACATGTACCTGCAACAAACCCAGTTGTCAACTCTGTCCACAAATCTACCTTAAGACACCATCACAGGACATAATTCAGGGGTGGGCAATAATTTTTGGTGGGGGGGCCACTCCAAGATTTTGGAAAATGGTCAAGGGTAATACTTTTCTATGGAGGAGGTATGGGGTCTAGGATGGTGCAGAAGGGTGTGTGGGGTAAGGTACTGGGGTGCCGGAGATGGTGTGAGGACTGAGAGGAAGTTTGGGCAAAGGGGACGAAGTTGTGAGCTGGGTCAGCAGATTGGGGTGCAGGGTCAGGTAGGGAGTACTGGTTCAGGAGAGGATTCCAGCCTGTAGGAGGGATGTGGGAGGAGGTACATGGTCTGGGAGATAGTTGTGACCTGAAGCAGGGGGATGCAGAGGGTTTAGATGGTGACCTGGGGAAGGGAGTTGGGATGTGGGAGGGGCTAGACTGCCAGAGGCAGTCTTTGGCTGGGAGGCAATTATCTAAGTGTCTCCCAGCCAGCAGCCCTGCAGCAGCCCCAAGGCAGGATGGGTTCCCTGCATGCTGTAGCCTAGACTACTTAAAACTTCAGGCTGCTCCCCGATGTGGCTCTCAGCTCTCACTGCCCCCATCCCTCAGGCCAGTGTCTCAGATCCTATCGGCTGGTTGTTTCTGGCCAATAGGAGGTGAGAGATTGGCTGAGGTCTGGCCAATAGGAGCTGAGGATTGAGCTAAGGGCAGAAAAATCACATGAAACCTCCCCCTCCTTCTAGAGCCAAGAGGCACATGGAGCAGCCTTGTGCTTGAAACAGCTGCTGGTGCGTGGCTCAGGGTCCCAGCAGGGTGTCCAGAGGCCAGATCAGCCCCGCAAGAGGTATCTTGCCCACTTCTGACCTAACCACATCAGCTATACCTTCAACGGCTATTTTACTTGCATATCTACTTACATAATATATGCCATCATGTGCCAACAATGCCCCTCTGCCATGTGCATTGGACAAGCCGGACTGTCTGCAAAGGAATAAATGGACAGAAATTAGACATTAAGAATGCCAACATCCAAAAGTCAGTGGGGGAGCATGTTAATCTCCCTTGGCACATTGTTTCAACTTGCAAGTTGAAAAACTTCAAAAACAGACTGCAGAGAGAAACTGCTGAGCTGGAATTCATATGCAAATTTGACATCCTTAGTGAAGGTCTAAATAAACACATAGAATGTTTCTTGCATTACAACAGATAATTTCCAATTTAGGTATTCTTATCTTCTCACCACTCCTGGAGATGAGCCACATCTCTTCTAATTTAATTAGTACTGATTCTTTCTTCAGCATCTGAGGAAGTGAGTTGTAGCTCATGAAAGCTTATAAATAAATTTGTTAGTATTAAAGTGCCACCAGACTCCTGGTTGTTTTTGCTGAAACAGACTGACACAGGGCTACCTCTCTGAAACAAAAGGATTGTACTTTCATTTCCAATGTATATAATGTAGCTGATAACACTACACTCAGTTTATTTGTATGTGAATTTATTTCAGAAAAGTCCCACAGAGCAGTTACATTTTGCTTATGAAAATCTTGAAAAAGCAATTAATGGAATGAACATGTCTCGCTTAATGACCATTTTACCAGATGGAAAATCAGTACTTGATACCTGTTGTACAAAGGTAATGTATTTAAAAAGACAAATTAGAACAAAATGTGTAGATAATAGAGTAGGGTTTGATTAAATTTGAAACCCAGGCTATATTCACACTTGGAAATTGTGGCATTCATTACACAAATGCATAGGCCTTGTATATGCTGGCATGTTTTGTCACCCAAAACTGCCTTTTGTTGATAAAACAGTGAAAGTATACAAACTACAGTCTAACTTTTGTTGGAGAAAAACATCCAGTTTTGGCAACAAAAAACTTCCACCTCTTTGAGATACTTTTGTCTTTTCCCCCTCTCTTTAGTGTCGACAAAGAGCCAATGCGGACTCTGTTGTTTGTTTTGTCGAGAGAACTAGCTTCCAGCAGTATCCCACAATTTGCCTGCTCTGATGTCTCAGGCTACGTCTTCACTGTGAGTTCTTCTCACAGAAAATATGTTAATGAGGGACTCATCAGCATAAGTCATGATCTCGTTAGCATATTTTCTGCTTTTTCTTTTTGCACAAGGGTTTTTAGCGCAAGAAGAAGCAGTGTGGACATTTTTTTTGGCACAAAACCCCTGTCCCGGAGAGGCATAAGGATCTTGCGGAAAATGGTTTTTTTGTGCAAAAAAACCCCCATCCACACTTCTTCTTTTTGCGAAAAAAAACCCTTGTGCAAAAAGAAATGGCAGAAAATATGCCAATGAGATTACGATTTATGCTAATGAGTCTCTCATTATCATATATTCTGCAGAAAGAACTCACAGTGAAGTTGTAGCCTTAGTGTTTTGTGATTTCTGCTGAGTGTTTTGTGATCTTTGCTGCCCTCTAGGCATGCACCCCACCCTTTCAAAGCTGGGGGAAGTATCTGGCAGCTAAGCATGCTGTTCCCTTTGGGAAACAAAAAGAGCAAATCACTGGAATGTTCCCATTCGGCCCTGCTAGATACTCAGCAGCAGGCAGGCTGCTGCTATAGGGGCAATGCTGAAGAGACTGCTGTGCTGCTTTGAAATTCCTAAGCATGGAGAGCTCACAGAGATACTCATGATGCTGCTCCCAACAGCTGAGAATGCTGTGGGAGAACTTGGGGAGAATCCCAAGAAGTACAGGAATCTGCCTTCCTACAACCCTGCACTGTGGGATGCTTTCCTGCATTGCTTTGCTCGATCTGTCTATAGGACAGCTAGCAACTTGACCATGAAATGTCAACAATGGGAAGCAGAAAAACCAGTTTAACTAGTTTTCACTTTTGATGACTTTTGCATGTCAACAGCACTTTTGTCACAAAACCTTCCCAGTGTAGATGTAGCCATAGATTCTAAGGTCAGAAGGAACTATTGTGATCATATAGTCTCACCTCTTGTATACAGGGGTGCCAACAGTCTCAACAGGCCCCTGGGCAAGGTGGGAGGGGGACCCAGCTTATGCTTCTGGAAGGGGTAGGGCCTTAGATGGAAGGGACAGGACTGGGGGCAGCCAGTCTTCAGTGCACCTGAGCTGCTGCACCCCCCCACCAATCCTCAAAACTACCCAGAGTGCATGGTGTGGTGGCTGAGAACCATAGGCCCTTTTGAATCACCAGGCCCTGGGGCAATTGCCCTCTTCCTCCCCCTCCCATTGGTGGGCCTGCCTGTATAACACAGGCCACAGAATTTCCCCAAAATAATTCCTATAGCAAATCTTTTCAAGAACTTCCCATCCGTATTCAAAAACTGTCAGTGATGGACAATCTATCATGACCCTTGGTAAATTATTCCAATGGTTAATTATCCTTACTGTTAAAAATATGTACCTTATTTCCAGTCTGAATGTGTCTTTGACTTTCAGGTGCTGGATCATGCTATAAGTTTCTCTGCTAGATTGAAGAGCCCATTATTAAATATTTGTTGCCCTGTAAATACCAATAGACTGCAATCAAGTCACCCCTTAACCTCCTCTTTGTTAAACTAAACAGACTGAGCTCCTTCAGTGTATCATTATAAAGCATGTATTATAATACTTTAACCATTCTCATGGCTCTTTTCTGAACCCTCTCCAATTTATCAGCATCCTCCTTGAATTGCGGGCACCAGAACTGGTCACAGTATTTCAGAAGTAATCCTACAAGTGCAAAATATAGATGTTAAATAACATCTCTGCTCTTTCTTGAGTTTTCCCTGTTTATGCATCCTTGGATTGACTGAGCCACATCATCACATTAGGAGATTATGTTCGGCTGATTATCCACCACAATCTCCCCATTTTTTATGTTTTTTCCAGATCATGGATAATTTTTTAAACAGGGTAGAGCTATTATTTAGTCAGTTTTTAATCCATTTAATATGTGCAGTGTTAATTTCATATCACTTTAGTTTTTAAATCAAAATGTTGTGTAGTGCCAAGTCATACACCTTACTGAAATTTTTTGTGTCAATACTATTTCCTTGATCAACCAAACTTGTAATCTCATTCAAAAAGGTATCTAGTTTGACAGGATCAGTTTTCCACAAACCCATGTTGATTCACATGAATTAATTCTTTATTAATCAAGTCTCTCAGCAACTCCATTATCTTGCCCGGGATCCATTTTTGGCTGACAGATGTTTAATTACGCAGGGTATCCTATATACCCTTATTAAAAAATTGGCTCAACACTGTCTTTCTTCCATTCTTGTGGAGCCTACCCAGTGCTACGGGACTTATTGAAAAGTAACAATAATAGTCCAATAAGCCCTGCCAGCTCTTTTAAAACTCCTGGATGCAAGTTATTTAGACTGCTGACTTACTTAAAAATG
Source organism: Apalone spinifera (assembly GCA_030068395.1). Lineage (NCBI taxonomy): Eukaryota > Metazoa > Chordata > Testudines > Trionychidae > Apalone > Apalone spinifera. Next base: position 74,592,777 of record CM057845.1, read on the forward strand.
TTTGACTTTAGACATTTCTGTTTAACATCCTCCAGAGACACTAGTGGAATAGAAAGAGTGTTATTATCACCACATGTAAAAACTGTATAAACTGTTTTCCCCAAATAGAGAACAGAAATATTTATTGAACATTCTGCCTTTTCAGCATTGTTACTGATAATTGTACCATTTCCATCTAGTAATGGATCCATTGTTAGGATTCTTTTAATTCCTAATATATTTTTAAAAAATCTTATTGCCATTAACTCTGATGGTCACAGTTTTCTCCTTATGTCCCTTTGCCTCACTTAACAATTTCCCACAGTTTTTAACTACTAATTAGTACTTATAACTGTCAACTTCCCCCTTCTTTCAGTTGTATTTAAAATTTATGTGTGTGTATTTTATAAATGCCTTCACTTACACTTTAAATAATTTTTGTTATTTCTGTGACCTGTTGTAGAGTAGTTGACCATGGATAGAACTATTTAGTTTTTGATGTAGATAGTTCATTTGATTGTACTTTTGTGACTTATGATTGTAAGATTCCAAAATCCTTGTCATTTTTCTAAACAGTGTCTGTGTATTATACTTTAATATTAAGTTTGTTTTGACTGTTGTAAAGAGAATGAACTTCTGAATATTTGTGATCTATATTTTATGGCAAATTGCTCAAATTTCCTACACATACTGAATTAATATTTTCTTATTAATATCTCAAAATAAACATTTTAAAAAACTGCTCATATTAAATCAGTATTTGCTCAGTTAATGCTTTTGTTTTATCAGAAGAACTCAAATAGTCTTCAGCATATGAATGCATCTTCAGCATATGATGATGATAAGCCAACCTCAGGAAACAATTTTGTGATGGATTTACATTTGGAGCTAATTCAGGCTCAACACAGAGTTGCCTTGAAACTTCTTAACATGAAACAAGGTAGGGTTTAATAAAGCTAAATAACTTTCACAGTTGGATTAATCTATGCATTAGTATATTTTTGAAATATCTTTAGTCATAAGAATTTAGCAATGCTTGTAAAATGCCTCAAATTTGGGGCAGTTTATAGGATTACCAGATGGCTTCAAAAAAATACTGGACACACTTGATCTCAGATGGGAAGGGAGGGGGACTGTCTGGGAGCGGAATGGGGCTGGCTGGGAGGGGACAGGGGGAATGATGCTGACCGGGGGAGAACTGGCCAGGAGGGCATCGGGGGGAGAGAACAGGCCAGTGGCAATCAGGGCTGGCCCGGGCCCACGCAGATCCTGGGGTGTTGCTCGTCCTGCTCACGGTCCCGGCGAAGCACGAGCAAGTCTGGCCCCGGGGATTCCATCCCGCCGCGGCTCTGCCCCCACGCTCCTCCTCTCTACTGCGTAGTTGCTTACTGCCTGGCTGGTACACGTGCACACGCAGCGTGAGCGCATCTACCAGCCAGGCAGTACGCAACTATGTACTGATACTCATAATAATAAAACTTACTTACTTAGAAAATACCAGACATTTATATGTCCGGTATTTTCTCAGTTTATTTCCCAGACAGAAACCTCAAATACCAGACTGTCCGGTTCAAAACGGGACACCTGGCAACCCTAGCAGTTTATTTTTCACGCAATTGAAAATAACATGTTGGGATTAACATCTGTTTATCGAACAATATCCTGCAATCTCTAGTCTGTACTCAGTTATATCAGTGGGAATTAAACCTTAATAAGGATGGAGGAAGCTCCTAGATAATTTCTAGTATGCACTCTCTCTCTAGAAATATGGTTTTGAATAATTTATTTTATACTATTTGTAGTCTCAATTTATGTGCTACCTGTTGTATCATGCAAGCAAGGTACTAACAACCTTCAACAGGCCTTTATTGAACAAAGGTGAAACCTCTTTACAAAGCTGCTACTGCACCCCTCTGTAGCTCTCACTCAGCTCTGGCTCATCTCCTCTCCCCTCCTTCCTGTTTGCTGTGCTTCTAGACTCCCAACAGCCAGTGCTCCCAGTTCTAATAATTACAAGCAGCATCTAAAACACCACATTCCCTCGTCTCTTAAGAAGCTCTCTCAATTATAAAATAAACATTGTTGTTCTAATCACAGCAACAAATATGGAATAAGACACTATACTGTTGGCAGAAATATTACACTGAAAACACTGTAAATATTACATAACACAGTCTCTAGTCCAGACAGGTGGTCGTCTGGGTCTGACAGACTGTCTCTCAAACCCCGGTTCCAGTGCAATGTCTAGTTGTGTTGGTGCTACAGTGAAGTCATACAAGGCAGACTGGGTGTTGGCCTCATCTCCTCTTGGTGCATAGGCAGGTGCAAGATAAGAAGCATTCAAGATAAGAAGCATTCAAACTTTGGTTCCTTAGCACCCCATGGGTTTTTTTTTAACAAACAAACTTCAACAGGCCTTTAGTTAACAAAGGTGAAACCTCTTTACAAAGCTGCTGCTGCACCCCTCTGTAGCTCTCACTCAGCCCAGACTCATCTCCTCCTCCCTCCTTCCTGTTTCCTGTGCTTCTAGACTCCCAACAGCCAGTGCTCCCAGTTCTAATAATTACAAGCAGCATCTAAAATACCACACTACCAAATTCACCCTTATCTGCTTGATGTTAGCAAGCAACCTGCTCTTCTGTTCTTGTGGAAGGCTCTAAAGAAACACTCTGCTTGGTTGCTTGTTCCTGACTTTTTGTTTTGAATAGTTAAAAGCCACTATAAATCTTGAATTTCAGCATTTTCTATGAAATCCAAGAGTGGTAGATTACTTTCACCTTGTCAGATTCAGTGTTTTTTCTGTGGACACTCCAGGATCCATGAGTAAATGAGTCTGACGCTGGAGGGAATTTCTCTCCATTATAGTATTATTTTTCCTTATTTACATGGGTGGCCATAGGGTAGGCCCACGAAATTCTATTAAGCAAAATGAGAAAAAACCCAGTCTCCCAATACAAACAGTAATATTTTCCCCTTTTCCCCAGTCCAGACTGTTACCCCACTATGCTGGCTTCTATCTGGTAGTCCATCCCAAAGCAGCTGTTAACTTATTTTCTTTCCCTATAGAAGGGAGCAGGGTGGCCAACAGACTTTGCCAGGACCTGGAAAAGGTGTGGGGTGGAGGGCTCTGGGCCCCTGGAAGGTGTGGGACCTTAGGCAGAAGGGGTGGGGCTGGGGGCTAGCTTCCCCCAGCAAGCCCTTCAGTGCTTTTCTGGCATGTGTCACCTGGGGCTTTGGCAGTGATTTAAAGGGCTCAGGGCTCTGTCTGCTGCTGTTGCTTCTGTAGAAGCAGGGGCTGGGAGCCCTGGGTCCTTTAAATCACCAGGCCCTGGGGCAGCTACTCCCTCCCACACCACTGATGGGCCTGGAGAGGAAACACCCTTCTATCCAGGGGAAGATTTTCCTTCCTGCTGCTTTCACTACTCCTCCTGAAGTTTGTGTCTTATCATTTCCCTCTTCTCTTTCACCACAAGAAGGGTTTTTAAAAATCACTTGCAGCCTTTAATTTTCCTCAGGTATCTCTAGTTAATCTGAAGTAACCTTTTTTTATCTATCAGAAAACAGGAGCTTCACTGTTCTAAGGCTAATATGTCTGCCCATTACCATGCTCTTACATCTTTCAGGACTGATTTTGTCACACTAGATAACACAAGATCCCTCTTTGCCCATTAGCTAGCAGTGCTCTTAGGGATGGCAGAGATAAAGGGAGGAAACATTTTTGTTTATCAGCTCACTCCAAAAAATGCCAATTATCCAAACAAAAGAACAGACAGGAGCATCTATTTTCAGAACAGGAATTCAGATATAGAACTATTTATAAATTTTTGTACAGTACTCTCTTCAACAGGAACATCATGAGCAAAATAATGTAGTGTTTCCTTTCCATACAGGTGTTCAAATGGATGGCAAAAATATGAAGGCTAAGTCTCCTGGGAAAGATGTGAATTACCTTAATTTCTTCACAGGTAATGCAAAATAATGATTTGAAAGCGTAGTGCATTATTGCTATACAATGTATAAATAATAAAAATCCTATATACTGTATATTGCTTGTTTAAAAATATTTGTTTTACAGAATCAGATATAATGAATAAAATAAAAAAGAATAAGTTATCCAAAGCTATCTTCCTGATGCAAAAGGCTGTATTGATGTTCCCTAAGGGATCAATCAGTTCACCCCAAAAGAAGCTTCTTGAGGTAATAATTCTTTTATAATGAAAAGAATTAGGAAGATTAAATATAGGAGACAACAGTAGTATGTTACTCTGTGTGATATTGGTCACTCAAATGATAATGTCTGCGCTATAATGGACTTTTACTTGATCTTCCAATTTTCTTGTCTTATGGCACTTTATTCTGTTTTCTTTTGAAAACAGTTTATACTGAATTCTGTGAAACCTTTCTATAATGTGAAATGTCTTTCATTTGTAACAGTTGAGAATTAAGTACAATTTAAACTACTTTGTCATAGGAGTGCTATCTGTTTTAAAGATGAATATATGTGAAATTTTTCTGTTTAGACCATTAAGAATAGTGTTATTTATGGAAACATGAATATGCTGAGTTCCTGCTCTGTTCTCAGAGAAACTAGTGCAGTGTCCAAAACTCACCCTTTCCTGGTTAGGGGTGACCAATACTGCTGCTCTAAAACACTGATGCATCTTCACTTTATTGTTCAGGACATGTAGGTGACTGAAGTCAGACCCATGACGGATTTAAGGGTATGTCTACACTGCAGAGTTTTTCTGGAAAAATGGCTGTTTTCTGGAAAAACGACTTACATCCACACTGTTATTGCGTTCTTTCGACAGAAAGTTGAAAGAACGGAGGGGTTTTTCCGACAGCAGTTAAACCTCTTTCTACGAGGAAGAAGCCTTTTTCCAAAAAAGCTTTTTTGGAAAAAGGCATGTGTGGACGTGGAAGAGAGCGTTTTTTCGAAAGAAGAGGCCTTCAGGAAAAAGCACAGGTGCCCTGGTGGCCATCTGTCCACAGAAATCACAACTGAAATGTGAGATAGCATCCAATCAGACCTTGTTAGACCTGCAGTATTCTTAAAACACAGCTCCTGCATTACATCTACAGGAAGGGAAAGTAAAGCAGCTAAAGTTGACAAAAAGGCCCCAGAACCAAAGAAGAGATTTAAATTAATGGGAAAAAGCTGGAAGCGAGGAAGTCGGCTCTCAACCACCCTCTCCCACCACTTCTGACCAATGGCAAGTAGTCCATGGAGAAGGAAGGACCTAGTCCTGTATAGTCATGCATGTCCTCTTCCACTCTCCCATTTTTTTTCTGACCTACTTCACTGCCAATTCTATCAATATCACATTCAGTGAGACAAGGCGGGGAAAGGTGGAAGCCAAGGTGGGGAAGGGAACAGCCAAGTTGGCTCTTCCTAAATTTTCTCACAGAAGCTCCTTCAAGTAAGCACTCCATTTCTTTCTCAGAGAGGGACTTTGATCCCTTTTACGTCTTGATTTGAGCGAAGAGTTATCTGCTAATATTAATCTTTAATCAGCACCAATAGCAATTACTCACATTTTTATCTATCGTTATAATACATGAGTTTGGGGTGACTCACCAAAAAGCTCACTAATCCTAAACTCAGATCATATGTGATAGTTGAGGCACTGTGAGGGTGGCCTCAGCACTGAGGAGTACTTTATCATAGTGATATTCATTTTGGAGATATTTTGCAAATATAACATACATTTTGATTTTTCTCTTCTGTTTGATTTTCCACCTTGATTTTTTCTGTTCCGTTCTTATTTTTCACCATAGGATGCATTTGCTTTAATTCAGAAGGTTGAAGCTGAACAAAATTCATTGTGGTCCAATATGAAACAAGCGACGGCTAGCAAGAAAAATAGAATTCCCCCTCCTCCTCTATTGCTTTCCAGATCACATTGCTCCATGACATTTAAACCAGCCCCATTCACCTCAGATGTTCAGGTAATGCTCTTCATAATGACTCCATAAGAAATATATTAAACTATAAATGGTAGTAAAGAAAGTTGCTTCAGTAATATATTTATTACAGTGGTCTTTATCATTCTTGGGTGGAATAAGTTGTTTTAATTGAATAAATTATAAATTCTCATCTCTGTGAGTCACTGGTGATTCACTGTTGTAACCTTCACATTTACCTTTAACATTTCTTCTTCTGTAGTCTCTTCTCTTCTGTTACTGCCATATATCTTCTGTTTATGCTTCCTGTCAGCTACTAATCTTTCTGCTCAACACACACAACACACACTTCAATTTGGTGTATAAAATAACCACTCTGCAGTTTTCTCAAGAATGAATTAATAGTAAATCTTTTCAAACGTTCATGCTGTGTATAGAAAAGATAATGATGCAATTGCTGTTCAGAGTTATAAAAAAAATTCTGGAAATATTGTTTTCAGACTTTGTATTTTTTATTAGGATCAATTGATTGAATCACAACTTTAAATTAACTGTGTGACAATATCCTTCCATTGACCCCTACATAATAATTTTCAAAAGTTTTAAAGCTGGGTAAAGTATCCTGTATTTAACATTTTGTTATAGGGTATTTATTCCACTTTGTTTAATATATGGAATAATGAATTTTTAACAGATCTTATAGGGTATTCACTGCTAGATGGATACTCTTAAAAAACAACAAATAGTATGGTAGCACTTTAAAGACTAACAAATCATGTAGATGGTATCATGAGCTTTTGTGTACCACTCCAGTCATCTGAAGAATTGGGCTGTGCCCACAAAAGTTCATGATACCATCTACATGTTTTGTTAGTCTTTAAAGTGCTACCATATTATTTGTTGTTTTTTCAGTTTATCCTGTACAGACTAACTCGGCTACCCTTCTGAAACTTTTTCACCACTAGATGGTGCAATATGTTAATTTTTTTATCATTTGTTCAAGACAGACTTTCTGGGAAACTTTTTCCCCTGAAAATACACGTGTGTGTTAAATTGATATCAGACAGAGATTTTTTAAAAAATCATTCTTAATTAAAATTGCATACTCTCCTAAATTACATTTAAATAAAGGTGCATACATTTCTTGCAATGAAAGTCAAAACAGCTTCAAATCTATTCCAATATGAATTAAAAAATTGTTTCCTGTCTTGAAAAAAAATCTGCCATAGAATCATAGAGCTGGGAGAGACCTCAGGAGGTCATCAAGTCCAGCTGCTTGCCCAAAGCAGGACCAGTAAATATTAGTTTGAAAAATGAACCAATTCACTAAATATTAGTTTGAAAATGGACGAATTGTCTCATGACAATTAGTTAAATTTTAAGCAAGAAGAGCACACTATAAGAATAAGTAAAATGGTATCTGTTAAGAATTGTAGTTTAGTATGTTTAATATTGTACATATTTATAATTAATGTATAGCCATACATTTTGCTGGATTTTGTAAAGAAAGGTACAATATAACCTAAAACTAAAAGAATACATTCTCGTGTGAAATGTTGAAGAAAACTGTCACCAGTTGAATAAAGTTGTAATATTAAGAGACATATTCTGATACTATTTTAAGCAGCATATTACTTCACATGTGGAACTGTTGATTTCAGGGTGACCATGCAGGGTGACCAAGCAGCATATTACTTCACATGTGGAACTGTTGATTTCAGGGTGACCAGAATTATTGAACAGCTGTAAGGGTTTCAGATTCTTGTCCTATGTTAATTGTGATTTTGTTTAGTTAGTGCTGGCATAAGAAATCCTGCTCTTCCTTATGTTATTATTATTTATTTTTACAAACAAGATAAGTGCCACAAAATGTAGAGAAACAAAATAAGTCTAGGTCACACCAACATAATTACATGATTTAAGAGATTCTGGAATGGAATCTTTAATGTTTATATTATGGATTTGAATTTGGCCTTATCTGTGGTCTATTCATAGGCCTACTGTATGTAAAATTAGGTAATCCATTTCCTAGTGAACAATGTCCTTATTCAGTAGAGCATTTAATCACAAGATTGATTTTAAAAATGTAAAAAGCCATATTGAAGTTATTGGGCCTAATTTAATATCTCTTAAGTCAATGGCAGTTTTTGTATAGACGTCAGTGGTTTCAGGATAAGGTTTAGTCCTCATGTGCTCACTTGCCTAAGTATTTTGCTCAGTGAGGGCCCAGGAGGCCCCATCATGAAAACCACTATCACAAATGGCATTGTTATTGGCAATTTAATTTGAGGCCAAAAGGACTGAATAAGTGGGCATTAAAACCTAACAACTCTCTTACTAGCTGAGGCAGTCCCCTTGGGTCATGTTTGAGCCTCATTGGAGAGGCAGTAGAAGAGCATCAGCATATATATTTATTTATGTCTACACTTTGAGCTAGGGATCTGAGTCTGCTTCCCTTGTTTGCGTACATGTACTCCTGTTAACTCTCATTAAGATATCACAAATATAGATAGCAGTGTACTCACAGTAGCATTGAAGCAGTAGCAGAGAGACAGGACATGTCTATACTACAGTGTTATTTCAAAATAGCTTATTTCAAAATAGCTTACTACGAAATAACGCGTCTACACACAAAATGCATTTCAAAATAGCATGTTGCTATTTTGAAATAGCGCGTCCACACTGAGTGGACTCTGAATCGCATTTAAGGCTGGCTGGAACCAGTTCCAGCAGAGCTCCAAGTCAGGACTTACTGTGTGGGGCTGCTGCCTGAGGTCTGTGCTTAAAAGGACCCTCCCAGACAGCCAGTTCTCAGGTTTCCCTGCTTGCTTGTCTACCTCGATGAGGGACAGCAAAGCATTTTGTCTCTGCGTACTCTGCAACATGGAGCCTAGGCACTTTGGTGCTTCTCTTGGACGCGTTGCTGCGAGCCTGGCTGCACTTTCTGCAGGCTG
>CM057845.1:74616857-74633670 GCA_030068395.1 Apalone spinifera
TCCGCTCAGGGCGAATTGCTCAAACTCGGGGCTCCGTACAGCCCCAGACTGGAGGCCCTTCCCAAACAGGCCACAAATCAGTCACACCAAGTGCTTCAGCTGCCTGTCTGGCCAGCCAGAAGCCTCATGAGCAAAACCCATCTGACACACTAGCTCTGTCTGTGCCCCAATCAGCCCCCGGCCTAGCATATAGGTGAGGGGTTTTAGAACCCAATCTCACCTACCCCGAATGGGTTCTTCCGGTTCCAAGAAACTAGCCACAGGTCCTGATCAAGTTATACTCTGGATCTTACCCACAAATCATGCTGAGCCAATCCTTTTGAATCTAAAATCTAAAGGTTTATTACTAAAAGAAAGAAAAGCATGAGAGTAAGGTTGTTAAAGGATAATACATTACATGCATCGAATCACCCAGTTCTCAATGCAGGCTCGTAGCAGAGATGTTATAACTTCTGGCTTAAAAGTCTCTGGTGTACATCCTAGGTCAGGATGGTTCCACAGTTCTTTCCGCCTAGTGGTTCCCTGCAATGTTGCCTCTGGGATTAAGAGCTGAGGTGAAAACCAAAATGGAGAGTCCCACATGGCACTTATATACCACTCCTGGCATCTTCTTGGTCTGATAAGGTCACATGGTCCATCAACCTATTCTTGTGTCTCAAATCAGCAACCATTATCCTGGCTGGCTCAGACATCTAGACATTCCTCAGATGTGGATTGGCATCTAGAGCCTCATTGTCCCCTTGCTAACTAGCATAGCCATCGACTGAGCCTCCCTTGCCCATTGCTCTGCCTCAGACAGAGACTTTTCCAGCATCCATACAGAGCACGTTTATAACTTCACATACAGATATTATACAATTACAGGAATAGCATATACAGAATCAGTAGAAGGTAAGCTTTCATTTGACACCCCACATGGCCCCCTTTGTACCAACTTTTGGGGCAACCCCATTCCTTGGGTGCAACAATGACCTTTAGAGTCCAATAACGTGACAATACTATATATAATTTTGTTAGTCTCTACGGTGCCACAGGAATACTTGTTGCATCTTATGATAATGGTAATCACTGGCTGTGAGATCATGCAAAACAGATCTATTGAATCACGACTTCCATGTTCAGATCCCTATTCCAATGGATATTATTATGCACTTTTCTTATCTGTTAAACAAGAAGGGGGAAAATCTAGGTTTAAAGCAGATTGGAAAACAAAAATACAGGTTGTACCTCCCTGAAGTGGGACTCCCTGGTTCAGCAACATCCATGATCTGTCATGGACCACAGATGTTTCTGGATCACAGAGCCCAGGGAGGTCTGGTCGCGGGGAAGGACCGCCGTAGCGGGTACAGGCGAATCAGCCAGGAGCCGTGTGTGTGGGTGTGTGGGGAGGGAGCAGGAAGGGGGAGAGTTCTGACCCCAGTGGAGCTCCCTGGCTCTAGGGGCTGGGGAGCTCTAGCTTGGCAGCGGCTGTGGAGCTTCAACCCTAGCGGCAACCAGGAAGCTCTGGCCCCAGCCTTGGCTGCTGAGTTCCAGCCCTGTTCTGGCTCCAGTGGCCAGGAAGCTCTGGCCCCGGCCTCAGCGGCAGCTAGAGAGCTGTGGCCCTGGGCTGCAGAACTCCAGTCCCATCCTCTACCCTGGCCACGGTTGCAGAGCCAGGTAACTGCAAAGCTCTACCCTGGTTGCACAGCTCTGTCCATGTTGCTCTGGCCCTTGCAGTAGCAGGGCTGATGGCATCTAGAGAGCCCTGGGGGCCAGAGGTAGCAGTGGGGGCAGGCTGGAGCCCTAACCAAGTGGCTGCATGGGCCATGGGCGGGCGGGACCTTTCCGGTCTGGAAAATCCCCTTGTTCGGGACCAGTCAGGTCCCGGGGGTGCTGGACCAGCGAAGTCCAACCTGTAATTATGTAAAAGTTTGTTTTTCATTTTAATTTCTGACCAGCTCAAACATTTTTACCAGGTCTATCTGAGAGTATGTTCTTTCATATTACTTTATACATTATTTTATTTCTGACTAATTAAAAGAACAAAAATAGCTATCATGTATCTATAACTTTTATATCTATTACTTTAGGTGGAGTTAGAATGAAATTTTGGTCATATTTACCATTGATTTGAATGAGGCTATGATCTCACCCTGTGTATTCAATAAACTATTTTTAAAATTTACAGTCAAGTATAACAAAATGATACATTGCTAGGCACTGACCCTGGAAAGTCTCTGGAAAGGGCTTTATACTGTAATCCTTCTACTTTCAGATTCTCATCAAGTGTCTAACAGTCCTGCAAGAAGTCCCAAGTTCTATCTTACAGAGGAAACAGACAGGTTGTTATGAGAGTATTCAGCATATGATAGCTTGCTCCTCCTATTATACAGCACAGGTATTTATCTTATTGTGTTTAGGAATGTAGACTTAAGGCTCAATAGATAAGAAAAAAATAGACAAACCTTCATCTTACTGATCTGACCTTAAGAAGTGTTTGGCACTCTTGAATAAAGGCCTAAATTGAAATGTAATGGTGTAAAAACATTTATGTTTTGAATCAGCAAATTTTAGTAATGCTGTTTATTGTAGCTTAACTTTTAAAAATCTGAAATTGTATTAAGTAGTTTGTTCAAAGCATAGATTATTATTTATTTACTAGCAGAAATAGCCGGCATCGCCCGGGGAAAATATAGTAAAAGGTGTGATGAATGAACTATGTCAATTACATTAACATAGCATATTTTACTGGAAATAATTTTCTCTTATATATTACTTAATAAATTAACAAAGCTAGTGATGTGCTTACAAAACGCGTTTACATGTAACTAATTTCTTGATAACAAAAGGTGTGGTGAATGAACTATATAAATTACACAGGGTATGTCTACACTACAGCGTTATTTTGAAATAGTTATTTCGAAATATCTTATTTCAAAATAACGCGTCTACACACAAAATGCATTTTGAAATAGCTTTTTGCTATTTTGAAATAGCGCGTCCATACTGATTGGACGCCGAATTGCATTTAAGGCCAGCCGTAACTGGTTCCGGCAGGGCATCAAGTCAGAAGTTACCTTGTGGCCAGGGCAGCCAGCAGGGTACATTGAGAAGGGCTGGAGGCCCCCTATTTCAAAATAAGCGTCTACACAGCGCTTATTTTGAAATAGCAATTTCGAAATTGGTGCTGTTCCTCATGTAATGAGGTTTACCAATTTTGAAATAAGCCCTCCGCTATTTTGAATTAATTTTGAAATAGCAATTGGCTTGTGTAGACGCTAGGAAAGTTATTTTGAAATAACAACTGTTATTTCGAAATAACATTGCTGTATAGACATACCTTTAGAGTTGAGAGAAGCCTAGTGGACAACAGATGAACTACTTAGTTCGTAGCCAGAGGGAAAGGATCTCATAATTGCGGTTTATGTGACACGCTTAACAGAGTCTACCAAATGCCTATGATGAGGCGCTACTAAAAGCTAATGATCAGTGGGCCCAATTGTGGCTCTGGGGGAACCGATTTCGAGATATAACTAATCCAGTTATTTAAGTTAGGAAATCAGTAGTATCCATTCAAAATGTTGTGTTTCTAGCTCTTATCATTTTGGAGAGCTTTCGGGACAGACAAACAAACAAACAAACTTTCTAAAGTATAAGATTATTTACAAATGGAATCAGTGGCCTCATTTTCATTTGTACTTTGCAATGCTTATATTTAATAAACTTAAAATTTTATTCTTTATTGGAATACTAGAAGATTTATCTGGTATTGCCTTGGTCAATTTCAGGGAGGCAGCGGATCTGCTCATAAGGGCTGTCGGCTTCTCCCAAGGTTGGTCCAGAGCTAGGGGCAGGGGGAAGCTGTGCACCCCAGCAGATGGCTTTGCTTTGGGGCTGGCCGGGGAGAGGGGTTCGTGCACCCTACCCACCAGCTTTGGGGCAGCCAGGAGGTTGGGTGAGGAGCTGCAGATTCCTGCTGCAGGGGGGAGCCCTGGGCCTCGCAGGCTGGATCCGGCACGTTGGGGAGGAAGCGGCTGTGTGCGCTGCTGCCCCTGCCCTCAGCTGGGGAAACTGCAGTGTAGGAAACTGCTCTCCTGAAGGTTTTCCCCACTGTTCCCATCGGTCATAATCAAACCAATGAGAGAAATGGGGAAGAGGGACAGTGTTTCGCAGTGGCGCAGTGCACAGAGCCAATTAAGTGCCCACCATACGCGTTGTGCTCAGATGCCTCACTCCCATTGCCCTCACATATCCCGCTCCTGCCAAAACCCCGCACTCCCAGCAATTTTCTGCACCCTTCTTTCTTCTCAGATCCTGCACCCCAGTCTGCTCCTGCACCTTCTCTTCTTCTCACACTCTGCACCCCCAGCCTGCTGCTTTGCCCTCCATCTCTCCGAGACCACTCACCCTTAGGCCACTCCTTCATCCTCTCTCCTGCCTAGACCTCACACCCCTATCTACCCAGACCCACACCCTCAGCCTATTCCTGCACTCCGCCTCTCGGACAGATCCTTGCCCCCAGCATGCTCCTACACCCAACCTCCTGGCAAGACTCCTACCCTCAGCCAACTCCTGCAGACTGCCTCCCATCCAGACTCCCCACCCCTTCTCCCTCAGACATCCTCCTCTGGCTGAGACCATGCACCCCTGACACTAGTCTCGCATCCTCCTTCCAACCCAGACCACACAACCCCATCTGCAACTCACCTCCCATCCAGATCCTGCACCCCCATCCCTATCCTGTGCCCCAGCAGCTCCCTCATGCACACTGAACCCCTCAATTTTGACCTCACCCCAGAGCCTAAGGAGGCCCACAAAATCTATGAGACCTGGGACTCCAGAGGAGTTACTCTGCCTGTGGGAAGCCCTGAATCATGGTTCTCTCTTCTTTCCCCTTATGGGGCTAGAGCGCAAGGGGAGTGAGGTTTTTCAGTTGGGGGCCACATCAGTGACGGTTAGGATGTTTTTATTTTGTTTTTAGTAGGTTTTTTTTGTTTTTGCTTCTCACTTTAGTGTGGCCTCTGACTGATTTTTCTGTGGGTCAGCAGCTCCTGACCCAAAAAAGTTTCCCTGCTTCTGGCATAAATAAAGGCAATTTTGAAATCCTTTATTCTTTTGTTTTGTTAAGATATTTAGAGATAAGCAAATGCATTGTGTCATCATGGGTGGTTGGCTGGTGGTCCATAGAAAGGTTTATGTTGAGTGGGCCATAAGCCAACATTTTGAGAATTACTGCTTAATAATGACATATAGTAGCCTAATTAAATCTCAAAGTGGAACATAGGAATACAACAAATTGTTGACATTGTGATTCAAAGTGCCTGAAAGGCTGCTGATCATTTGGGGTAGAGAGTGATGCACTTCATATTTTGAAAGATGGGCTTTATCAATAGGTTAAATGCACAATAGAGTATTTTTAAAATAGGTAGGAGGGCACCTCGTCAGAGCATGTGACAGAAAAATTAGACTAACCGAGAGCATAGCTAAGTGGTTAGTTACCTATGAAGAAGAGGCTGTCTCTGAGGAACTCAGACAATGTATGGTAATGAAGAAAAGGGTTAGTATGTAAATATCAAATCAGATTTTCCAACAGCAGTGTGCCTACCATAGCTTTGAGAATCTACATGCAAAAAAAGAGGGTATATAAATGAAGATGCATAATTACAAATTTAGGCACTTGAACAGGAAGTTTTGAAAATTCAAATCTAATTTCTTTGAGTTTACAATTACTCATGAATAAACTTTGATATTGCTCTGTACTTTATTATTACATGAAGAGTTTTAGTCACTGGCTAATATCTCTACAATATTAATGTATTTCCCAGTTATACATTTTCCCAGGAAAAATTTAAATGTTACAGATGATTGTGAAAAGAAACACATAATTAATAGATGTTTAACAGGTGCTGCGTTCATGGAAAGAATATGAACTAGCATTAATTATTATTAACTATGGGAAAAAGCTGTTGGATTCCTCACAAACATCCCATGGACAGTCTAAAATCAGCAGTATTGAAGAAATGCACATTGACACAGAAATACAAGATGAGGTAATCTCCCCCCCCCATTTTCCATTTCTTTTCTAAAAGCTGGACTTTGTATAATGCCAGTGTAAAGGCTCATCCTCTCTCGAGTGTCTCCTTTTTGACCTGGGACAAGTGTCCATCGGCTTCTCTGCTCTGACTGGCTCTCGGAGTGGTGGTATCCCAGATGCCCTTTCCTCTGGGTCCACAGTTCATATTTCTAACTTCACATACAAGAGTGCATATAGAGAAATAGAATTTACACATTCAGCAGACTGTAACTTTAAAAATGTCACATGATGCATTTTGCCTAAAGTGTTTTTGAGTTATGTGTATTTATATTCATAAGCCAATTTTCATAAAGCATGGAGAACCCTGTGACAGGCTGCAGAAAAATAATACAGGGATTGACTCTGGATATACTTTCCCTTGAGGTTATCATGCAATCTTAGCACTGGAAGGATGGCATGAACTCTGCAACTATCAGTCATGTCCATGGTCCTTGGAGGGATAGACTCCTATCAGACTTCCTCAAAGAGACATAAAATAAACCATTTTTTCTCCCTTTATCTCTCTCTGCTAATGGTAGTGATTTAAAGCCCTTCTTGAAAGAGAAGATGGTGCCATAGTTAAATGACTAGCTGCATCTGTGTTCTGTTTTTGGTCTCTCTGAAAGCATCCCCTCAAGTTAGGCCTTGTGCTTTCATCTGTCCGAGAGTGAAATTCTGTAGTTCTTCCATTCTCCCACTGGGCCATTGGCTACCGTAACACGTGTTTCAACTGTGCTTCCTCTATGGGACTGACTGAGTTCAGATATTTAGAGTCTGTGACCAATGATATACACTGTGGGAAATGGATTTGTATATGGAAAGGACTGTTTATTTTAGCAATAGGAACAAAGGATTTGGGGAAAAAGGATTTTAAAACAACAAACAGTCCACACATGTCTTTGTTATCTACAGGCTCACTACCCCTTCATTGTAGGAAGGTCTAGCATCTTCTGACACTCCAGCAGGTGCTTTTGTAGCTGCCTAATTCTCTCAAACAACTGGCCTCTGTTAAACAGCATTCCTTTCAAAATCTGTCAGAAAGCTTTTGATCTGTATTTGCCCACTGATTTTGTTTTGGTGCAAACCATTTTCTAGCTAGTTAATTAGGTGGAAAAATCTTCCAAGTTAACAGTCCTGGCATTGCTCTTTAACAGACCCCAATTGTTTGTGGAAAGGTGGCTTATCCTGAATCATTCTTTCCCTTCCTAATAGCCTCATGTTGCATTAAACCATTATAGTCCTATAGGAAAAAAAACAGTAAGCATGTCAGCATAGAATATTCATAAATTATTACAGAGCATCTCCAGGTCACAGATGGCATGAAGAATGCTGACTCAAATCTGTGGACCATCCTTTGGACTATGATATTTAAGAGCTAAGGAGAGAGGGCTTTTTGATTTTTATAGTTGTACTTACTGCCCACTGAAAAAATTCTTACTGAACGTAACAACACTTCATACCATAAATGCATAGGTCAGCCTGAATCAGCCTCTACAGTTTGCGTTTCCTATTGGAGGGATACTCCCTCATTTGTACTATATCTTGTTAGTATTATGATAGAACTTTGGAATTCTAGCAGAGATTGGGGCCCTGTTATGTTTATACGGTGCCAAGTACAGGATAAGAGACAGTCCCAGGCCTGAAGAAGACAGGCAAAATGTTGGAGGGAATGGATGCAATATATGGGCAACTGTCCTGTTAGTTCCACATTTTTTCTGTTCCTCTTTTATTATTTTGTCTATTAATTTAGATGAGGGGGGATCAGCTGAAAAAAGAGATAAGGAAAGTAGATGGGACATTAAAAGGAGTGGGAAGGATGAGAGTTATTGAGGGCAGGTGAAGTCAGACTGAAAAGGAGAGCCTAAAGAGGAGATTGGAGGAAGTGGGAGCAAACAGCCAATCAGCATAGAGGGAAGAATGCCCAGAGAGAAAGCTGTGCCAATTGGTTCGAGTGATGGCAGACACACCAGGTTCCTGATTCAGCTTTTTTTCTCTCTGTTGCTGACTGGGTTTCTAGCTGGCTTCTCCCACCAGTTTTCTCCTCAAGTATGCAACATGTATCTGTTTTCTGAAGAAAACTTAGATTTTTTGATAAAAAAATAAAATGTCCAAAATCCTAAAAGATGTTTATTTTTGTCTTTGAACCAAAATATTCTGTCTAAAATGTAAAATATTTCTGTTCAAATATGCTGTTGTGGCACTTTGAGAGTTATAGTTCAATTGCTTTGGGCCCCTGTTCTCACTGGGGCTATGTCTACACAGTGGAGCTATTTTGGGATATCCCAGGTCTTAAGACCAAGCCTGTTATATTGAAATATAATGGGCTCACTATTCCAACATCTCTGTACACCTCATTGCACGAGGGCTAAGGGACATTTTGGAATAATGCCTTATATTGAAATTTGGCACTATATAGAGAGCACCAAATTTTGAAATAAGCTATTTTGAAATAACATCGAGGTAATTTCAAGGTAAGGTAAGGGTGCTGTGTAGATGCATTCTGGGAGTTCTAGTAGGACGACACCTTCCATGTTGCTCAGGAAACACAACCCTCCCTAATGCTCTGCCTCTCCTTATCAAGTGGTGAGTGCATGACATTGCATGGGAAATGTAATCTGACTAATTACATTTCTCCCTTCCTGGGAATCGAGCAGTTAGCTCATCCTACCCAAATGAAATATGCCAATCAAACTTCTGGACATGATACTGGAAGAATCATAGAACATTCTAGTTATCTGCTTCAGTGTCCTAAATAAAGGAATGTGTTATTCCTGAGATGATTCAATGTTGCTCAGACAGGAAAGAAATATAAAACTCAGAGAAACTTATTTTCTAACTGAGCTCTGAAGTGGATGTTTTAGCTAGGGAGAAAAACGGGACAGCTAGCTTGCTCCAAAAGTCATTCCCTCAACCTTATAAAAACACATCTCAGAAATATAAAAAACCCATATTGCCGAACTATTGGGAACCCCCTCATTGCTACAACAGACACATTGCAAGTAGTCTGCCATCCCAGCAAAACTGGCAGATGGGCAAAAGATTCCTTCTTGTTTACCTAAGTTCCCAAACAAATACAAAACAATTATCTTCTTATGCAAATGAGTCATAATTTAGCCCTTGGACATTAGTAATTGGTACAGAATGTGTATCCTCAATGGATGGGGAAAATTAGAGACCTTTGAGGGCATATCTACACTAGGAAATTATTTTGAAATAACTACATTTGAAATAATAACTCCCAAAATAACTATTTTGAAATAAGCTTATTCCCCAAGAAAAGCAGAAGTACAGATTTCAAAATAACCAGTCTGTTCTTCTTTTTCGAGCGATGTCCCCCTGGGTGTTCCACATTAGGTTGGTGCACCGAGTCATTGATTGGAGATTTTGGAGCAGTGTCCCTGGAGCTGTGCATGCATACATCTGCAGCTGCATACTCCTAGGTGGCAGTCATTGCGCGTATGTGAACCCCTCCCTCCTCAGTTCCTTCTCTACTGCTTCACGCCGGAGATGGACGTCAGCAGTGCTCCCTATCTCGTTTCATGTTTTAGATAAGTAATCTCCTGTTAGAGCCAAGTGTTTTCTCCCTATTCTGTCAGTTGTTGGTATTTTAATCTAGATTGGAAAAAAAACCCCAGAATAGATTAACTTTTTCTCCCATTTTTTTCCCGTCCTGTAGTTAGACAGTTCTTCTTTGAGAGGTCCCCTTGGATGCTCTACGCTGTATCTTGGTGCCATCCTGGTGCCTGGATCGGAGATTTTGAAGCAGTCCCTGCAAGGGCCACACATGCGTGGCTCCAACAGGAACATGCCTTCCAGTAGGCATTGTGCATGCGCATCCCGCGGTCCTCCCGTTCTTTCTCAACTGCCCTCAGCCTGAGATGGAGCTCCGCACTTCCCTGCTTTTTCGATGATTCTGCATTAGTTTAGATAGTTTATAGTTAGTTTTTTGTTATTGTTAGTGTTATTTAGTGAGTTTGTTTTAATAGAAAAAAAAAACCCTTTCCATCATGCTAGGCTCACCAGGCTTTAAAAATTGTGCTTCCTGCAGAGAGCCAAGGCCCATCTCACATGGTCCCTCTCAATACATCCGATGCCGGGGGGAACAGCACTTGTAGAATCATAGAGCTGGAAGAGACCTTAGAAGGCCATCAAGTCCAGCCCCCTGCCCAGGGCAGGACCAATCCCAATTAAATCAGCCCAGCCAGGGCTTTGTCAAGCTGAGACTTAAACACCTCTAGGGATGGAGACTCCACTACTTCTCTAGGTAACCCATTCCAGTGCTTCACCAACCTCCTAATGAAATAGTTTTTCCTAATATCCAATCTAGACCTCTCCCACCACAACTTGAGACCATTGTTCCTTGTTCTGCCATCCGTCACTACTGTGAACAGCCTTTCTCAAGCCTCTTTGGAACCTCCCTTCAGGAAGTTGAAGGCTGCTATCAAATTCCCCCTCACTCTTGTCTTCTGCAAACTAAATAGACCCAAGTCCCTCAGCCTCTCCTCATAGGTCATATGTTCCAGCTTCCTAATCATTTTGGTTGCCCTCTGCTGGACCCTCTCCAATGCGTCCACATCCTTTTTTTAGTGGGGGGGCCCAGAACTGGATACAGTACTCCAGATGTGGCCTCACCAGAGCCAAGTAAAGAGGAATAATCACATCTCTGGATCGATTGGCAATGCTCCTCTTAACGCAACCTAATATGCCATTAGCTTTCTTGGCTACAAGGGCACACTGTTTACTCATGTCCAGCTTCTCACCCACTGTAATCCCCAGGTCCTTTTTTATAGAACTGCTACTTAGCCAGTTGTTCCCCAGCCTGTAACAATGCTTGGGATTCTTTCATCCCATGTGCAGGACTCTATACTTGTCCTTGTTGAACCTCATCAGATTTCTTGTGGCCCAATCCTCCAATTTGTCTAAGTCACTCTGGACTCTATCACTGCCCTCCAGCATATCTACCTCTCGTCCTAGCTTAGTGTCATCTGCAAACTTGCTGAGGGTGCAATCCATCCCCTCATCCAGGTCATTAATAAAGATATTGAACAAAACCGGTCCCAGAACTGAACTTTGGGGCACTCTGCTAGAAACCAACTGCCATCCTGACATTGAGCCATTGATCACTATCCACTGAGCTTGACCTTCCAGCCAGCTTTCTATCCATCTTACCGTCCATTTATCCAATCCACATTCCCTTAACTTGCTGGCAAGAATATTGTGGGAGACGGTATCAAAAGCCTTGCTAAAGTCAAGGTATATCACATCCACTGACTTCCCCATAGCCACAGAGCCAGTTACCTCATCATAGAAGCTAATCAGATTGATCAGGCACGACTTGCTCTTCATTAATCCATCCTAACTATTCTTGATCACCAGGGGTGGATGAGAGTTTTGCTGGGCCAGGGCAGCATGATTTTGCAGGGCCCCCCTTTTGAGAAAAAATAGAGAAAAAAGTGTCCTCCCTATGCACCTTCCCTTACCCCTGCACCCTCCTGATGCCTCTTTTTCCCTGATGACACCCCATCACCACCCTTTGCCCCCATTCCCCTCATGTCCCTGTGCCCTCACACATGCCTTGCTCCATCCTATCTTCCTCGTGCCCAACCCTTCCTTTCAAGCCTTCTCCCAGCACCCACCCTTCCCTCTTTAGCCCCCAATGCCCTTACCCTCTCCTCTCCCAGCATCACCCTGTCCCCCCTCCCACTGACACCTCCCCTCTTGCCCTTTTCCTCATTGTCTTCACTTGGCCCCCTGGCATTTGTCTCTCCTCCACACTGTCCCTTGGTGCCTTCCCCTTTCTTCTCCTGACCTGTCCCCCTCCCCTCAGCACAAGCCCCTTCCTCTGCCATCCACCTTCTGCTTTCCAGTTTGCAGGGTGGCCGCAACCCCGGCCCAGGCTCCAGACCGCGTGCCAAATCAAGCGGTGCAACGCTGGGCCATGCGGTTTTAAAGTCCCGGGCCGTGATGTTAGGCCATGCCTGGGCGTCTCCCCTCTCAGCTGTTGCACGGTGTTTCAACACGCCGCGCATGCGCTCCCTCAGTCCCACGGGGCCCGTACTGGCAGGCACCAGGGAATTTAAAGTGTGGGGCTGCGGCGCCCTGTCACAATCCCCCTCTTCCTCCAGCAGCTGCCAGCCAGCCCTTTGGCGGACGGCCCACCAGGAAATTCCCGGTATCCCGCTGGGCCAGTCCACCCCGGCGCTAGCGCGGGGCCTATTGAGACCGTTCGTGTCAGTAGCAAACTATAATAAGGGCCAGGCCCTCTCATCACAAAGACTTTCCCACTGGATTTCGGACTGTATTAAGCTCCGTTACTCCCAATCAGAAGTTGTCTTTCCAGACCACATAAGGACACATTCCATCAGGGCCTTGTCTACCTTAATAGTACCCATAAGAGGCATTTATTCAGCTGCTACATGGTCATCAGACCGCACATTTGCTAAGCATTTGCAAAGCATTACGCACTTTTTGATTTCATTTCATTATACCTAAATACTTCAATATACAGAAAGTTAATATCTTTAAATCACAGTTTAAATGCAGTTTATTTCATGGTTTATTCTGAAGTTGTCACTGGAAAAAAATCACATAAAGACATTAACAAATATTGATTAGCATAACAAACAGGGAATTAGGAGAGTTGGGATTTATTCCTAGCTCTGCCATTGACCTTCAGCCTACAACTACATAAACTTGAAGCATTAATAATTTATGACTTTTTATATTCTTAGATTCCTTACAGTAAAAAGAAGTCACAAGCAGCTGCAGTTGAAAAAGCAGCTGAGAACCTAGCAGCCCTGGAATCAAACCTCCTCAAACTGACAAAACCAGGTAAATGTTTTAGCAAAATATTTACCTTATCTACTACTTGCAGATTACCCAGTGTTGCAAAAACAAAACTCTACTCTAAATTTTTCCATTTTATCTCTTTTCTGTAAGGGTTCTGTAAAGTATATTGCAAAGCAATCCTATTCCAGGTTCATCCTATTTTTCTGGCTCCTTTTGGTTCAGTCTGTGTTTGGTTGTATGAGATGCAGTCCCATTCCAGATACATCCCATTTTCTGGCATAACCAAACTTTTATGTTGCTTTAAGTTATGATAAGAGGAAGCTGTATATGGATTTGGTGTTCCTAGTTCTTACTGTTTAGGAGGAGTTCTTGATCAAACAGACAAACTCTCTACAATACATGTAGATTTCTCATGGCTTGCATTCAAAAATGGTTTTGCTAGTTAAGTGCATGCAGTTTCTTTCACTTTTTTTGAGAGGGGAAAATGAGGGACATAACATAATCAACCAAATATATGATTTCTGTTGCCCCATTTAGGATGGCAGTAACATACAGCATTGTTTCCACCAAGTCATTCCTTCATTTTCATGGTAATATCATTCCTCATTAACAACCATGATTGCTGTACTCAAGCAAGCACACTAACACGCTTATCAGTTACATGGGAGCTTCATGCTATATCCTGCCTTCTGAAGCTGTTCATATTGCTTTTTTTCAGTACAATCTAGTTTGAGAATTTAATGACTTATGTCCATTTTAAACTTAAAGTTCCTGCAGGAGTGCCTGCAGCAGTAAATATCATTGACCCAACCCATAAAACACTGAATTTTAAAGATGTAATTTTTCAGCATCTATTAGTAAACAGCAGTCACTCTTTGATCACTGTCTTTTTTCTGTGTTTGCATAACACTTAACTCAGTGGAGTAATACAAATACATACTTTCATAAATACTGAAATGTTTAGCTGCTCCTTATACTGGATCAAATAGGGCAGGATTATTTATCCTGCTATATTGAAAGAAGGATAGGAGACATTTGGCATGGGTTTAACAAGACTCTACTTTATTTTTAGGTGTCTGGAACTTTCCAGTGATCAATGTGTACAGTGCAGATAAACTTACATTTATTCTGTAATTACTTGGGGGCTTACGCTAGCTCCCACCTCTTTTTCCACCCAGGTCCCTCCAGCAAATTCATTGCTGGGACCTCACTATCTGCCCTCCCACCCCCACCCCATCAAAGGAGGGCTAAGTTGGGCTATAAGAATAGGGGGTTGGCTTCCTACAGTACTAATCAGAAGAGTCTTCAGTCACCCTCTTGTCATTCCTTTTAATTAACACCTCCTTAAAAATCCTTTCCCAAGCCATTTATCTGGTCGCTATATATGTTTCCTATGGAGTACCTACACTAGAGATCTGCCACAAAGAAGTGGCAGCAATTGTTTGGCTGCTACCCCCACCCCTCCAAACCCAGGTGGGTTCCCAGACATCTTACTGCCTCCTTTTTATTGGGCAAAATAAATGGGCTCCAAAGCTTTACAGGGGAACTCGAGCCTCCCTGAATAATGTGGTGCCCACAGCATGCTCACACTGGTGATCCTTTTATGACCAAGAAATTTGGCCAGTTCCCCATTAGCATCTGTTGTACATTGTCCACCAAATGGTGCCCCACGGCTCCCAGCTAGACCCTGCACTGACGCAGATCCATTTTGCTGGAAATGCATTAAGTTCCTTCATGTTCTATGAAGTAATTTAATCACTTTACACATTCCCAAATAGAGTTTTCCAAGGTGTGCCACTTTATATCAGTAACTCCTGATGGGCCTCTATGGTGCACAGTCGTGGCATCAGCTGGTCTAATAAAATGCTTCTTTTTCCTTGCCAGTGCAGGCTCACCCTGGTCAGTGGGCCTTGGTGGCCAACTCTCAAGGCCACTGGGATGTCCACCTATGTGTATAAAAACTTCTGTCCTATGTGCAATAGATCCAGACCACTGCCTCGATGACCAACATCTGGAATGAAATCTCAACATATTAAAGTTGACTCACTACCTGAGGTTGGCACACACTTATTCTATGGCCAATTGTCAGAATTGCCTGTGCCCCCATACCCAGCTGTACTGCTACTGGGCAGAACCAGGCTTACAACCTTTTTGGAAGGTAACAGATGATCCCTAGCCTTCTTAGTCAGTAAACCATCACAAGTTTAACATTCCTGCTTGTTCCTGCCATTGTACACCATATAATTTCAAGCCTTCCTCTCCAATAGTACCCTGGCATTAGCTTGCTGATCCCTAAAGCACCAACATTTCTATTAAGAATGCTGTTTTGAGCAGCCTTGCTTAGATTCCTGAAATGTTAACTGTGGTGTGCCTTAGCATGCTCTGTGTAAAAGGGAGGCTTTAGGTGAAGAGCTGCTCCTACATAGGTGCTCCCTTCTATGCTCTTCCTAATCATCATTTGGCTGCTGCAGTAGCAATAGCCTCATGCTTTCAAGCACATTCTTTGCTACCCCAGGTGCAACTGCTTATTTGTGACCTTGTCTGTACAGGGATTTTTTCCCCATAGAACTTCCCAACAGGGCTAACACAATTGTAGCTCCACTACTGATAGCCAAAAAGGGAGTTATCCTAGATATAGTGTCACTAGTTGGTGACTTTTTGTCCACCATATTGTTTGGATATGCGCTGAGCAGGACTAGTCAACATGGTGGAAAAAAATCATTGGTGGCCACCAGTGTGTTATCTGCTTTGATGTTCCTGCCATTGCAAACAGTGAACAGTGAAAAATGAATAAAAATGTTGGGGAGGGAGGGAGAGGAAATGTTCACCCCAGAAAGTAACTGTTTTTGAAAGAATTAGGAACTTAACATTTCACTGCTTTTTTAATTCAGTAATGGCTTGATCAATTAAAAAATCTTGCAGCCTGCATTAAGAATTAAAATATTTAGGTTATACATTTGTGCGCCAATTTTAGGTGAGGGTCAGCAGAGGCTGGAAATAAGACCTGAAATGGAAATCCAAATAAAAACCTCTAATTCTGGAGTCATTACTGATGATTCCGTATTAGTTACAAATCTGCCCTTCTCATACTTTGTTGCATGTTGGCAATGAAAGTATCTCTAACAAATGGAGAAAGAAAGTGCACCAATCCAGGTAAATATGTAGCTCAGCTATGTCCTGATTCCATTTGTTTCATAGAGATAGACACGTGTTCTCATGCAGAACAAGTTGTAGTATTGGGCCTTAATTGAGTAATCAAGTTAAATTCAAATTAAATAGCTCATTTAATAAAATACTGTACCATGTGTATCTATCAGAAAATTAAATGAATTACTCAGTTAAAGAAGACTGCATTTTGATCAAGAAAATATACAGTACTTGATAGCCAAAGTGCTACCAAGGTGTATGTGCAAAATGTTAATGAATAAACAAAATCTAAATAAAAAGATAAAGGAATATTTACAAATATTTGGTTAGGAAAGGGGATATTCAGAATAAAAAAGACATACTAGAAATCAATAGGCAAGTCTCCTGTCGGCTGCATTCATAACAGTTGCTAGATGCTCAGGTAACAGATATCCTAATGAATACAGTTAAGTCTTCTAGCACAATGTGCTCACTGCTAGAGGACATTATTAACAAATATGGTAACAAAACCCATTCAGAGGTAAATTCTTATAAATGGATCTACGCTGTGTAGTATCTCTAAGAGATCTCTAAGGGTATGTCTAGACTACAGAGTTAATTTGAAATAACAGACGTTATTTCGAATTAACTTTAATAGTTGTCTACACATACAAACCACTATTTCGAAATAAATTTTGAAATAAATTCGAAATAGTGGAGCCCTTATTTCAAATTAGGTAAACCTCATTCTATGAGGAATAACACCTATCGAAATAGCTAATTCGAAATAAGTGTTGTGTAGACACTTTTTTCGAATTAGGGGGCCTCCAGCCTTTCCCAGTTCCC
>CM057845.1:74633770-74644968 GCA_030068395.1 Apalone spinifera
GTAAGTGGAAGGACGAGAGGGAGGAATAGGGCACAAGCCCCCAGTGGGGCAGACTGTTAGCTCTCCTCAGGGTGGAAGCTCTCCCGCAGGGCCCCCTGGGTCCTGACATCCCCTCTATGGTCCTCCAAGATGGCAGCCTGCAGACAGTGCAGCCAGGCTGCTGTCAATGTGTCCACGAGACGCAGCAGAGTCCTATGGGGCAGGTCTGGTTCCATGTTGCAGGGTGCCGTGGTGTCCTGAGTGAGGGCAAGCAGAGCACTCTGAGACACAAATGTTTTGCTGTCCCTCAGCGAGGTAGACCAGCAAGCAGAGAAACCTGAGAACTGTCTGTCCGAGATGGGGGAGGTCAGGTCCCTTTAAGCACAGACCTCAGCTAGCCTGAGGCAGCAGCCCCACACACTAAGTCCGACCCTGATGCCCTTTTGGCACTGGTTCCGGCCAGCCTTACCTTTGATTCAGGGTCCACTCAATGTGGACGCGCTATTTCGAATTAGAAAAATGCTTTTTCAGATTTGTTTTTGTGTCTAGATGTGTTATTTTGATTTAGCTTATTTTGAATTAACTAATTTGAAATAAGTTAATTCGAAATAGTGCTGTAGTGTAGACATACCCTAAGAGATAAATGGGGAAAAGAACTGAATATGTTTGTTTCACTAGAAACCTAGGAAACCATCTTCTCAACACAAAGGACAATTCAGGCTCTTTCTCTCAAAGATTTTCTCAAATTAAACTTTTAAGCTGACACTATTAGACCACAAAATGCTTATTCAAAGCGGATCTTGTCAAACATACCATAGGGAAGTAATGACAAGAGAGTCAGTTTTTCCTGGGTCACTTTCTGCATCTACAAAGTATATTACAGAAGCAGTAGATTTAAAGAACTTCCATCAGTTTTGGGTATTGACTGTACAGTATTAACTTTCCACATTCTCTCAGACCGTATAAGTTAAATGTATTAGAGTTAGTGATTAGAAACATCATCACATCCTCTTTTCTAATGTCTGAAAGGATCTTTCCAGATGATAAAAATAGATGCTGCTTCCTCCTCAGCTGGCTTATAGAGCTAGCTATCATAGTGCTAAGTGAGAAATTAGCTTGAACTAATAGGAACAGCTAGAAAATTTACAATATCTAATCATGTATGAAAGATATACATGTCATAGAAATTATGGTATCTTCTTATGCCAGTTGTTCTTTCCCAACATTCCTGTCTGTTTTATTTAATGTTTATCCTTTTCATTTATAGCAAATGGGTTGCCTTGTATATCCTTTCTGGGTTTTAGTACATAATATATTCATATAGACTACTGTCAAATATCCATACCTCAGTAAGACAGAAAGTAGTCTATACATATTAATAAGATATGTCTGAAAATTGGCACTCAGTCTTGCTAAATAGATACATAGTTGTGTTTTGTGTATGGAAAAATGACCTTGGTCAAGTCACTTAGTCATTGTGTGCCTCAGTTCATCATTTGTAAAGTGGGAATAAGAACACTGCTCTGCCTCACATAAGTATTGTGCAAACTGAATATTGAAGATTGTGAAGTACTCTAAGGTATTGCAGTGGTGTCTATGCAAGTACATCAAATAAGTATTGTTGCTCATTTGGCCTGAGATGTTAGCCTCTAATCCATTAGGAAGAAAAATTGATGACTCACACCAGATGTACTGTTTGATTATATAATGATGCTTTTCTGGACAAAGTGGGAACAAACAGCAACTGGCAGTTTTCTTTCTCAAAAATCCCCCAGTGTGCCTCTGCAAGAAGCTCAGCCTTACTGCTTCACTTTAGGGTCCCTTTCACAGCTGCTTCTCTGGCTTTCTGCAAACTTTCTGCTCTAACCAACACAGACTGGAAACCCAAACCCTTAGCCTCTGTTTCTTCAATCCACAAACTCCTCAGCCTATCATCTAAACCCTGATCAGGTCTTGCCTGAGGACTGGTATTGCTCAATTGGGGTTGCTTTTGTCTAAAATGTTATTGTGATAAGGTGGGCAAACACATCCAGTGTAGGGCGAGTTCACCCTCTCATTTGAGTTGCCCTTTGTCTCTGGACAGTGACACCTAGGGTACATCTAGACTACATTAGTCTGTCAAAAGAAGATATGCAAATTCAGAGTTAATTTGTATATCTTCTTCCGATCACATTATTGGAAGAGGTTTTTTTTTGAAAGTGAAAGCTGTTTAGATGGGTTTTTTCGAAAGAACCCCCCTTTTTAGAAAGAATCCTTCTTCATTAAAAATGAGGGTTCTTTCAAAAAAGGGGGGTTCTTTCAGAAAAAAAACATCTAAATTGCTTTCATTTTTGAAAAAAACCTCTTCCGATAACGCGATTGGAAGAAGATATGCAAATTAGCTTTGAATTTGCATATCTATCGCCAGGTGAATGTAGTCTAGATGTATCCCTAGAGATTAAAGTCAATAGAGTTGCCCTGATCTGCAGAGCCTAGTGTCCTGATCCACAGGGCAATAGACCCCTGATCACTCAACTGAGTGAAGTAGCCCTTCTTTGCAGGGCAGCAAGGCCTAGGGGCCGGTGTCACTAGAACTAATTTAGAATTACAGGGCAGCACGGATTAGTGGCCAGTGTTGCTAGAATACTCTTCAAGGCAGTGCTGTATGGCCTACCAGCCTACTAGAGTGTGTGGGCCCCAGGGACCTAGGATCCCTCCCTATTCCACCAAGGTCCAGCCCAGGCCATTGTCATTGGTGAGTGTGTCCACTTCTGTATAAACATGGATCCATCCACAACACACTGACCATCCTTATGACATGGCTAGCACTCCTCCCCTACCCCCCCATTCTACTTCCTGCCATAATACTTGTAGTGGTGGTCTGTGCATCTTCAGAATCTCTGAGTTTCTTAGCCAGTGCAACTCCCTGTAGTTCAGCTCTTCCTGGAGCATCCACAGGTATCTGGGCATCTGCTTGGGTCTTGTGCCTTTGGCTTCTGTGGTCCAGGACTCCAGTTGTTCCTGGGCAGACACTAGCAAGGAGCATCCTTCCTCTCTGGAGGTCAACTCAGACTGAGCTGGCTTCTCCCTTTTATACAGGCACTACACCTATGGTATGTCTAGACTACATGGCTCCGTCGACAGAGCCATATAAATGAGTTTACTAGACATAGGAAAATGAAGCAGCGATTTAAATAATCGCTGCTTCATTTATATCAAAATGGCCCTCCGCGCTGTGCCGATCAGCTGTTTGGCATTACAGCAGGGCAGTTTGGATGTGCTGCGGTTGACAAGGGAAGCCTTTGTCGACCGCTCCAATATGCCTCGTGAAATGAGTTTACCAGAGCGGTCGACAAAGGCTTCCCTTGTCAACTGCGGCATGTCCAGACTGCCCCGCTGTGTCGCCAAACAGCTGATCGGAACAGCGCAGTGGCCATTTTGATATAAATGAAGCGGCGATTATTTAAATCTCCGCTTCATTTTCCTATGTCAAGTAAGCTCATTTACATGGCTCCGTCAACGGAGCCATGTAGTCTAGACATACCGCTGGAGTATGTCCAAAAGGGACATGAGGGTGTGGCTTCCTCTGCCCACAGTGAGAAGTTAGCCCTTCCCTGTCTAATGCAGGGTAAGTTCACTCCATCACAGTTGCATATAAAAGAGTTACATTTGTATGCCTTTATGAAGTATCCTGGAGTAAGTTCCATATTCAAGAATGTGACCTGTGTTCATCATTGGAAGACACTGCCTTCAAAACATTTAATCTGTTTTATGGTTGTAGATAACGACCCCCTCTTTCCCTGAAAAGATTAATAGAACAAGCATTCCCAATATATGGTCATTTTCAACTTCAAAGTAGTGATAATATATGAAATCTTTATACCGTACAATACAGACTAAAGGAGGGTGTTTTCTGATCTTCAACTGCAGTTCAAGAAAAAATCATATCTTTCTTGTGTTGTTAGTTATTATATAGATTTGATTTAACTTTGTCATCAATCTAGGTACTGGATCAGAGTTTACAGGACAAGAAGATCCTTTTTTTCTCTACCCTATAATTTCATGTTGGACAACAAAGAATGCCTTTAGGGAAGGTAGGAAACCTGGATTTTGCTTTTGTTGTCCGTGCTTTTTTCTTTAAAACCATATACTGATAAAGTAATAGGTAAAATTAAAAAGTTATTTTTATTCGTCATTGTTTGTAATAAGCATTTTACAACTTGAAAGCATTGTTTTCATTGTTTATCATTTTATCATTTGAAAGCAATAAAGTTATTCATGTTCCTTATGGAAATGCATTTATATGCACATGAAATATTTGAAACAAATTATTACTTTTTTGGAAATGTGATGTTTTTTCATTTTGGCTGATTAACTTGAAAATGGGCCTATTTTCAAAAAAGAATTACATTTTTTGTTAATTTTTCTATAAAAAGCAATGCCCTTTCCGCAGCCCTAAGGCTGTGCCTTCTCCTATGCTTAAAAGCAGCAGAATTTAAAATATCAATGCAGACAAAACTGTAAAATATACACAATTCACTATAATATTAACACTGATTAAACTGGGACTAAATATATTTTTTATTTCTTGGTGTCAGAGATGAGAGGGGCATGCATGGCTTCATATCACAGACTGTAAACTAGAAATATGAAAACACATCTAGAATTGGCAAAATAAGACTTATATCCTGCATCAAGTACTGTGTAGGTTGACCCTTTACTAACATGGTTTTCATTGAAAGATTGGAACCTAAATGAACAAAATGCATTTGTGATATTCTATCCTTCATTTTTATTCTTCACTTGCTCTCTAATTCACAAAATTCAGTAAATTACAATAGGTCTTGCAGACACTAGTACAAATATGAGAGGGTCTGCTGCTACTAGCATCTGAAATGTTTAATGGGTTATATACTATATGCCATTGAACTATCTGATTTTAATAACAGAATATTCTTGCCTCTGTCTACGTGCAACATAATATAAATATGCTTTAAGAATTATCTTATAAAAAGTAGCAATATAAAGCAGAATTCAGAAAGTAATTAGGCTATTAATACAAGAAAGCTTATAATAATGGCATATTATTTTATTGTTAACATAGTAATGAAATTCAGGAAGAAATCTCGTTTCCTTGAATTCTTTGTTCAAGTTTTGCACAAAGCACTGAATGAAGAGAAATTTCAACGAATACTTGAATGGACAAGCAGTGTGAAAGATTTCTTAAGAAGGTAACTTTAAATTACAGTAGTAATAGGACTCAAAATAATTTTGATTTCTGTCTCCAGAATCCCAGATACAATAAAGACTGTAAATGTATGGCAAAGTACATGCTACGGGGGAAGGTTGGTTTAAGGTACATAATTCCAGCTATGTAAAAAATGTAGGTGGAGTCAACATATCTTAAAATGAGCTTTGGCACTGTCTTCCCAGTGGGAGATTGATGGGAGAAATACTCCTATCGACTAGTACCAGTATGAAAAGGGACGCCCTCAGCATTTGATTTAGTGGGACTTTATAAACTCACTAAATCGAATTCCAAAAGAGAGATCGGCACATGGAGACATGGCCTAAGAATGCCATCCAAGGTAATAGTGCTTCCATGGTTACTGGCCTGCTAAAGTTCAATGAACCTCAAGGGCTGTACAGCTTCAGAGATTATATCCAATTGTAAAGGGATATTTCTCCCTCGCTGTCTGTGTAAAACCTGTCTCTTTCACAGACTCTACATTGCAATATAGCCATTGGGTTTGTGTCAGTGATATCAGAAGGATAGACTGCTCCCTGTCTTACTAATATTACTGAGCTTTCAGTCTTGCCGATAATTAAGTCAGAGAGAGTGGCTTAAGCCTTTTTAGTCAGTGCAACTGGAAGAACAAAAATAATATTTAATGTAATTACGCTATCTGTAAACCTTAATATATATAGGATAGTCTACAAAGACTTATAAAGAATAATAGCACTTAAGACACTAGGACAAAGTTCCTTTGAGATTCTGAACACCCACAATTCCTATTGAAGTCCATAGGAATTCTAGATGCCCCAATTCTTCCTGAAGACAAGGTCCTTTGTCAGTATATTACTAACTTTTAATGTTCCCTGTATATTAGGAGGAATAACCACCTTCTTGGTATCAAGGGAACTTTAACAAGGGAAGTAAGTGAGCTCAGTGTATCTGAAGATGCAAAGCGGCATACAGCAGCAGTAGTGGAATTCCAAAAAGTGAGTTGTATTTTAATTTAGAGCTTTATGTCATTTATATATAGCAACAAAATAAGCAGAATAATACAAACAAAATTAAACATCAGAAATGGATACAGGCATGATTCCTAGCTTTTGGGGCACAAATTTCAGGTCTCAAGATGCCCCATCTAAAAATCCTGGAAAACATAGTATGTCTTGAAGGCCAACAGATATAAGCTATTTCAAACAAATTTCAGGGTAGTGAATTCCAAAATTCATAGAGAATGATGGCCCTGCACTACTGTTCCCTCTAATCTTTTCTATCCACATGCAGATTTTTACCATCCATGTGTGGAATAAAATTTATTATGGACACTGAGGCATGTGCAGATGTTCACCACTAGTCGAAATATATGCTGCCAGCTGTGGATGCTCTGCTAACCATCTGGTCAGCATTTGAATCTCTCCTGGCTGGCCACCCAAGTGCTCAGGTTACAGGGAACACTGTCGATAGGGAAGTGGTGGGTGTTTGGCTGGCCGCCTCAGTGAAGAAAACAATGCTTTATGGCTGGTGGGGGGAACTGAAAACTTCTACAAAAGGGGGAAGCATGGTCACTGACTCATCCCCTGACAAAGTAAGATTTAAAAAGGAGCAGCTCTGTGCCTTGAGCCTTCCTTTTTGTACAGACCAAGGCTGAAGCAGGACCCACCATCCCTCCCTTTTAGGTGGTAAAATACAATGTTTGGTTAACACTTGCTGTGGGTATTATGCTAGCTATCTCTTCTTAGGGGGCCTGTGAAGGACTTTTTCCTTTGCCATCATGTTGGTTTATGTGCAGATGGGTTTGTTTCACCTTCCTCATGGTGGGTTTCAAGAAGGGCTCTGTCATTCATGGCATGACAAGCTGGTAAGCCATATATAGCAACTCATTCTTCGAGTGATGTTCCCACGGGTGCTCCACTATTGGTATTGTGTTGTCCTGGCACTGCAGATCAGAGTTTTTCTAGCATTATCTGGTTGGGCCGCACATGTGCAGCAGGCAAATGTACACTTTTTGCACCTTCGTAATTCACGCATGCGATCCGATTCCCCTCAGTTCCTTTGTTACCAAGCTTGGTTGCAGACAGAGCTTGATTTCTCTCACTCTCCTCAGCTACCTGTAGATAGAAAATAGAGTTAGAGTTAGTTAAAATTATTTCCCTGTTCATTGTTTAGCTTGTTAGTTCATTAGTTACCAAAAACCCCCACACCTGTTGTTTTCTTCATGTATATAGTTGAAATGACCCCCCTGATAAACAGCACTCAAAGAAGATAGGCTCCCAGTCGCTTTGTCCCTGTTTAAAAAGAAAAGAAGACAAACAGGAGCTAAGGAAGGACAAATGAAGCCGTCTCAGAGTAAAGGGAGCAGTGAGCCTGTTTGACATAATGTCAGGTTCCTCCGGTTTTAAGAAATGCGACAAATGTCGCCACCCTATGATGACCTTGGATGGCCATTCTTCCTGCATTTGATGCCTGGGAGAGATACACTAGGGATGTAATAGTATAGTTGATTAACAGATTAACTGATAAGCAAAAGCTTATAGGTTAATGCTATAGACTACACACATTTCCCTCTCCCCCTCTCCCTGCCACTAATTTTTTTAGCAGGCTAACGAGCAGCCTGGCTCAGTCCTGGTTTGTGATGGGTCTGAGACCTACTCCTGCTGTGGCTCTGCATTTCAAGTGTATTAGGAGTTGGGCAGGGAGGCAGCCCGGCTCAGTCCTGGCTCATGCTGAGTCCAGGACCAGTTCCTGTTTCAGCTCTGCACTTCAAGGCTATGTCTACACTGCACATTGTTGTGCAATAAGATATACAAATGAGGCGCGGGGATGAATATCGCCACACCTCATTTGCATACCTAATGAGCCGCCATTTTTGCGGCTCGGGTTTTTGTGCAAGAAGGAGCTGTCTACACTGCTCCTTCTTGCACAAAAAACCCCTCATGCGCAGAGCCATTCTTCCTGAAAATAAGCTCCAGAATGGCTCTGCTCAAGAGGGGCCTCCTCTCTTCTTTGAACTAGACCCGGGCCAATTAGGCATACAGAAACAAAGGGGAGTTGGGCTGCATGTGCAAATAGCAAAGGCATGAACGCCACACACTTGACTACTGCGCATGCACAGCCTGACCAGATACTGCTAGAAAAATGCCAATCTGTGGAGCTGGGACAACCTGACACCAGCAGTGGAGCACCTACGGGGACACACATCTCAAAGAACTGTCGTTACTGCATAAGATGAGTAACTTCCTTTTATTTAATTGTAGGGCAGTTGTTCAGTGCAGGTATTCCACAGGAAAGGTAAATATAGGATTGTATAAATGGCCTGGGAAGGACTTAAAAAGAGGTGTTCATTAAAGGGATGAACAGAGGGTGGTTGGGAATTGCTGTAACAGTTCCCCATTGTTATAACCCACTTTAACCCTCCTATGAGGTTGGTAAGGTCCTGGCAATGGATTTCTTGGGAGGACCTGGATGGGAAAAGAGGAGGAGCCCCAGGGCAATTAAGGAATAAACATGTGGGTTACCTACACTGTTATCTGCTAGATAATACAGGTTACACCTCTGAAAACCAGTACTCTCTTGTTTGAGAGCCCTGGAACCTAATGGCAGGAGTGCCAGCAGCATGGCTGGGGCTGGGGACAGTGGGACTGGAAGAGCCCCACAGCAGTGCTCTGGCCAGGGACTGGAGAATCCCAGCAGCCCACAGCAGTGTGGAGCCGGGGGCTGGAGAACTACATATGCCTGTGGCAGCATGGGGCTGGCAGCCATAAGCCTGGCAACCCACAGCAGCATGAAGCTAGAGAACCCCGACAGCTAGCTGGAGTGCAGGGTCGGGTGCTGGAGATGCCTGGCTGCCCAGGATAGTGCAGGGCTAGGGTAATTTGGCCGCACCTGGCAGCATGGGCAGGGCTAGAGCTGGAGAGCTCCAGCTGCCAAAGGCTGCCCAGGCCTAGGGTTGGTGGCAAGAGAGCAGAAAACAGGGTGGAGGGGGGCAGAAGCAGTGGGCCGGCTGGCCCGGGGCCTGTGGCAGGGGACACCTCCCCTGGTCCGGCAAATTTTGTCATTTGGGACCAGTCAGGTCCTGATTGTGCTGGACCAGGGAGGTCCAAACTGTACCAGACATCAAATTATAAAATTGCAGCCTGATTAAACTCATGTCAAATGTCTCCTCTCTTTCCTTTGGCATAGCCAGATAATACCTTGCCAGTAGCTTCCTTTGAAAGAAAGGGGAAGTTACCATGAGTACCTCCACTGATTACAACTGTGTTGCATTCAAGGAGAGGTGATGTCTCAAATAGAGAGATCTGAAGATATTTAGGGATTTCTAGATCAATAACATCACATTAGCCTCCATTGTCTTAGCTTTAGTTGTTGCAGGTCATATGTAATCTGTCATGATATATAAGGATAGAATTGAAGAGTACTATTAAGGACCTCTGTATTGATAGTTGAGAACAAAAGATAGCTATATAGTTCTATCAAACTATCAATAGAATAGTTTATTGTGGAACAGTATTCTCCCTTGAGGCCCTCCAGAAATGTTTGAGTTCCACTAGGTTCTGAGGGGAGATAATTGAAATAGGTTACTGGCACTGCTAAATGAGACGTGCCCCTGCACAACAAACAAGAGGTAATAATCAGTTCATGAGATATGTAAGACAGTCAGGGAATTACTTTCTTTAAAAACAGATTACAACAAAATTGAAGTCTTTATCCTGCATTTCTTCAAGCAATTTGTGAAATATTTCTGTAGGGAGATTTTAAAGAAATGTCTGAGTACTAATATGTATAAGAAATTAAAAGGAAAGTATGTAATATCATTATCTTCTTGAAATTTGTAAAGGGGTAACATTTCATTTGATAGCATTCATAGAACTTCTACAATTCCTGCTTCTGTTGCATAATTAGTATCTCCTGGCATTTTTTCAGTGATTTATGTGATTGATTCTTTAAAAATGTCTTCTTCTAGTGTAGCTTCATTGAATCCAGATATTAATAGTTGTCAGTGTAGTTATGTTTTCATTCACTACAACTTATAATACATGGCATATTTTGACAAATATTACTAACATTAATTTTCCATTTATATTTAAATAGACGTGAACTACAACACATTTTGGATGTAAATAGTGATGTAAATGTAATTAATGTGCCTAAAGTTCTAGATGTGAAATATTTAATTAATTTATGACACAGCAAATATTTTTCTAAGCCCTTAGAGTCATCAACTTTGAAGAAACCAAGGAAAGAAGTAATGTCCCCTTTTAGAGGAAGAGAGAGTCTTAGACAATATTTCCTGAGACGTCCAATTCTGGGGAAATCTCCGGAAGCACAAAGGTAAATTAACAGGATTAGAATTCATTATTTATACTCACCATATAAAAGGAGACAATTAAATGGAAATTTACTTCGTAATGATGTCTGTCTCTCATTTCCAAATTTATGTAAAGGGAATGAACAACAGGAGGAATTGATATAACAGCAGTTTCACAGACTGCAATACTCTGTTGTGGTATAATGTGCTTCAAACCATGGTCACAAAATCTATCTCATGGCTAATCTAATTCAGAATTCTATCAACATGTAGTAAAAGCTCTCTGAGACCCTGTCTTGAAGGGCTAGAGGGCTGTATTTATCAGTTGTGTTAAATCAATCAAGTTGGCTTATCACAATTGAAAAGCCCTATTAATATGCAGAAATATTTGAAACTGTGTTGACTGGCTATGCTAGGGAGCTTACACATTGAGTCTAAAGATACAGTTTCCAGTATTTTTATCACTCCAGAATGTTCCAAAGTAGTTCTTAACATCACTCTTTTGTCTCATATATTCTTTGGTCCCAACAGAAAATTATTTCTTAACACAAGCCAATGAAGCTGCACTTGCTCTTCCTTTGGGAAGACAATGATATTTCAGGCCTGGTCTACACTATGTGTTAGATCAGTGTCAGCTGTGTTAGGTCGATTTTATAACACTGGTCTACAATTTTTTAGAAGTCGTCTGCTTCAGAGATAAAA
>CM057845.1:74645068-74655876 GCA_030068395.1 Apalone spinifera
TCATTTGCATCCCTTTTCCGGAAAAGGGGGCCTGTGTAGACGTAGCCAGGGAGTACTGGCATCTAGTTACAACGATTCCTTAACATAGCTGTGTTACTTGAGGGGGCAAGTTAAACAATCATATGCTTAAACAACAAGGTGTCCTGAGGCACTGTAAAGACTAACAAATTTATTTGGGCATAATTTTTTGTGGGTTGGAGCCCACTTCATCAGATGCATGAAATGGAAACTTCAGTTTGGCAGAGATATATACAAATGCCAAGGTGAGAGTGTTACACTATCATAGGGAGGAATAGTGCTAATGAGGCCCATTCAAGGTGGATGTGGCCTACTTCCAACAACTGAGAAGGTGAGAACACTAAAAGAAGGGGAATTATTTTTTGTAGCAAGCTAGTTACTTTTAGTCTCTATTCATACCCAGTGTAAGGCTATGTCTACATTACAAGGTTTTTGCACAAAAACATCCGTTTTTGCGCAAAAACCGGCAGAGAGCCCACACCTCAAGCACATTTTTGGGAAAAAAAATACAGTAAATTGACAAGACAGAGGGCTTTTGCTGATAGAGTTATTCCTCTCCCCATGAGGAATAACTCCTTTTTGCACTATAGCTCTTGCACAAAAAGGCAGGTGTGGATGCTCCGCAAGGGTTTCTTGTGCAAAAAGAGCCCATTAGAAAAAGCACAGGTGCTCTGATAGCCATTCTGTTAATGGAAATCAGAGCTTTCTTGCGCAAGAGTGTCCATGTAGTGTGGACGCTCTCTTGCGCAAAAGCACATCGCTTTTACAATGTGCTTTTGAGGTGTGGACGCGCTTTTGCGCAAGAAGTTTTTGAGGAAGATCAGTGTAGACAAAGCTTAAGAGTGTCAAGTTTGCGTATGAATTCTAGCTCTGCTATTTCACACTATAGACTATTTTTGAAGAGCTGCAATTCATATGCCAACTTGACACTATGAGACTGAAAGCATTTCTTCCCACAATATATAATTAGACTGTGGAACCCACCATCATAGGATGGCTCTAAAACAAAACAAAAAAACGCAATTCAAAAAGGGACTGGACAGGTAACTGGATAGCAAGGTGATCCAGGTTTATTACAGTCAAAGTAACAGAAAGACTATCAAAAGGTAGATAAGACATCCTGCTTTAGGGCTTAAGACAATCTTTAACAATGAGGACTTAAGATGAGACACCGAGGGGAAGATTAGCTCATATCTGCCTCTGTGGAGCTTCTTTCATCTTCTCTGAAAAATCTGGTGTTGACCAGTACAGCAACAGCTATGTTGTTATATAGTCTCCTCTCACCTTTCTGTCAATGTCACAAGATAGCTAAAAATTCTCCATAGCAGCACTGATGCCTGAGAAAGCATACACAAAAAGGGAATACTGGCCAGAGCAGCTATAAACACACAATATCAAGAAAAATCTCCTTTTGTAGTAAATTAGGGGAGGGAAAAACAGAGGAGACCTGTGGGATATTGGAAAGCCAGGGAACCTTCTTCAGTCTTCCACAAATGAAAGTATAAATAACTTGCCCAAAGTCACAGAAGAACCAGTGATGGAGCCTGGGAGTAAAATGGGAGGGTATCCTGAAACCCCAACCTAATCTATCCTCACCATCTCCATACAGCAGTGTTTCTTAAACGTTTTAAGATGGAGGAACACCAAACAATATTTTTTTTTAGTGAGGAACACCAAGGACATTTTGTTGAGCAAAAAAAATAAAATAAAAAAATAAAAAAAATAGGGTCGGGGAGAAAGCTATGGGAGGGGGGGAGGAAGGCACCTGTCCCTTTTAAGGTGGCCATTTTGAACTCTGTTGTTCTCTGCAGCACACCTCCAACTGTCTTGTGGCACACCAGTGTGCCACAGAACACAGTTTAAGAAACACTGCCATAGAGTGTTTTGTCGGTAAGCGCTGGATTGTAATTCTGACAATATTAAATAAGGCATTAGAGAAGGGAAGGTTACACCTGTGCAGTAACTGGAGTGCTTTGAGATGGTTGTCCCCATGAGTGCTCCAACTTACGTGCATCAGCGTCGCTGTGCGACGGTTGGAGATTTGTATTAGAGGTGCCCCTGGCCAGCAGCATGCACGGCGTGCCAGCACGAGCATTATGAGTGCACTACTCCGTACACACAGCCGGCTGCCTTCTGTTCCTTCTGTGACCCAGATACCTGTGAGTCTGAAGTTGAGGGGAGGAAAGGTAAGTGGTGGAGCACCCAGGGGGACAACCATCTCGAAGAATTCCAGTTACTGCACAGGTGAGTAACCTTCCCTTCTTCGTCAAGGGTCCCCATGGGTGCTCCACCTTAGGTGATTACAAAGCAGTGGTCATGTTAGTAGGCAGGAGCTTTGGAGCGTATGAGTCTGCAATCGAGAGTATTGTTTGGCCGAACTTTGTTTCAGAGTCTGCGAATGTGTGGATGACATAGTGCTGAGTGAATGTATGCGTAGATGCCCATGTGGCAGCCTTGCATATTTGTTCCATTGAAACGCCTCTTAGGAATGTGGTTGTGGCCGCCATGGCGCTTGTGAAGTGAGCTCTTATATTGGGAGGTGGCTCCTTTTGTGCAAATTTGTACGCTAAGCGTATGCCGTTTGATACCCATTTTGATAATCTTTGTTTTGATATGGGTAATCCTTCTGACCTTTCTGTCATTGAGATAAACAGTCATGGAGATTTTTTTTGAAAGGTTTTATGCCCTTTAAGTAAAAGAAGAGTGCCCTGTGGACATCCAGGTTATGATGTGCCTCCTCCTTTCAGTCTTTATGAGGTTTCAGGTAGAAACCAGATAAGTGTATTGGTTTGTTGCAATAGAATGAGGTAATTACTTTTGGTATAAATTTCAGGTGTGTTCTCAAGACTACTTTGTCTTTGTGGAATGTTGTGTATGGCGGGTTCAACATGAGGGCCCCCAACTTTCCTATGCGCCTTGCAGAAGTAATTAAAACAAGGAATGCCACCTTCATTGAGAGATGTAACAAAGATCATGTAGCTAATGGCTCAAAGGGTCTGCCTATGAGCCTCATCAGTACAAAATTTAAGTCCCATTCAGGTGTTGGGTTCTTAAGTGGTGGATACATGTTTTGTAGGCCACGCGGGAACCTTTTTACAGCAGGATGGGTAAAGACTGATTGTGATTATAGTGGGAGGTGGAGGGCAGAGATAGAGGCTAGGCATACTCGTATAGAGCTCTTGGAAAGTCCTGCCTCATGCAGGTGCAACAAGTACTATAGTAGATGTGTTAATTGTGTGTGCTGTGATTTGTAATTATGAATAGAGCACCACATTGTGAAACGCTTCCATTTTTGTGTGTATGTTTTTCTTGTTGTTGGTCTCCGGAATTTTTAAGAACGTTGCACTCTCTTAGGTAGAGTACGTTTTATGCTGTCTAACCAGCCAGCATCCAGGCTTGGAGATGTAGAGTTTGTATGTCGGGATAGTGAATCCAACTGTTGCACTGAGTGAGCAGAGCTTGAACTAGTGGGAAGCAGTGTGGTGGACGGATGCTCATCTGCAGCAAGTATGGATACCATGTTTGCCTGGGCCAATTGGGTGTTATGAGGATCACTCTAGCCCTGTCTTGTTTGACCTTGAGAATTAATCGTTTTATCAGAGGGAATGGAGGGAATGCGTAGTACAGGTGTGTTTTCCACTGTATGGCGAAGGCATCTCCTAGTGAGTAGTGCCCTACGCTCGCTCTTGAGCAGTACTGTGGGCAACAGGTATTGTGTTGCATGGCAAATAGGTCTATCAATGGGAACCCTTTCTTCTTGAAGAGGAAGGTTAGCACTGAAGTGTCTATTTCCGACTTGTATTTTTGGGAAAACTGCCTGCTTAGGGCATCTGCTAGTGTGTTGTCCTTCCCCAATAGGTAAGTTGAAATGAGGTGTATGTTTCTTGGAATACACCATTCTCACAATTGGACTGCTTCTTGGCACAGCTTGTATGATCTGGCCCTTCCCTGTCTGTTGATACAGTACATAGTAGTTACGTTGTCCGTAAGGATCTGTACAGTTCTGTTTTGAATGAGGGGAAGGAAGTGTGTGCATGCGTGTCTTACTGCCCTGAGTTCAAGCAGGTTGATGTGTTTCCCTCTGTCTTGCTTGGTCCATTGCACCTGAACTACATGTTGACCCAGGTGAGTGCCCCATCCCATCAGTGAGGCATCCATAATGACTGGTACTGATGGTGGTGCTCTTTGGAAGGGGACTCCAACACATATGTTGTTGTGTATGGTCCACCAAGTGAGGGAAGTCTTTATCTTGTTCAGTATGGCGATTTGTTTGTTTATGTGATGGATGCATGGCTTGTACATCATGTGGAGCCATGCTTGCAGAGGTCTCATGTGGAGACGGACGTGTGGCACTACGAATGTTCCCGCTGCCATGTAGCCTAGAATTTGCAGGCAGTGTTTGGCTGTTATCACTAGGCTGGACTGCGCTATTGAAATCAGTTGGGCAAGAGGGTGGGAGGTGGGATAAATGAAAACAGTATACAATAATCACTGTTTACGATTTCCAGCACCCACCTGTTGGTGGTGATGGCACTCCAGGCTGGGTAAAATGCGGCTAATCTGTTGCCAAATGTTTTGGAGGGTTTGAATTGCTGTCTCGGAAATGTTGGGGTTGTCTGACCCTCAACCAATACTTCAAAATGCTTGTCTGG
Source organism: Apalone spinifera (assembly GCA_030068395.1). Lineage (NCBI taxonomy): Eukaryota > Metazoa > Chordata > Testudines > Trionychidae > Apalone > Apalone spinifera. Next base: position 74,649,739 of record CM057845.1, read on the forward strand.
ACTTCAATGGCTGTTGAGATGTTGATTGATCGGAAGGTTGCCTGTGCCTGTTTTGGTGTGGTCTCCGTCTGTTGTCATAATGATGCTGCAGTTGATTAAAGGATGTAGATCCATATCTTTGTGTAAAAGGTCTGCCTTGTTTTCTCTTTGTAACAGGTGCCTGGATACCCAAGGGTTTCAATGTTGCTCATGAGTCCTTGAGAGTGTGTAAGGATGTATTTGTGGATTCAGCAAAAAGTCTGATGCTGTTGAAGGGCAAGTCCTCCACCATTGGACTTCACTTCCCTTGGGAATCCTGATAGTTGGAGCCAGGATGCTTGTCTCATGACTACTGCAGAAGCCAAGGATCTGGCTGCCGTATCTGCAGTCTAGTGCGGCTAGTGGAGCTGTTCTAGACATCAGTGCTCCTTCCTGTGAGCTGGATGTGAATTGTTCCCTTTTGTTGTCTGGTAGGGAATCAATAAATTTTGCTAACTGATCAAAGGTGTGATGTGTGTACTTTGCTAGTAATGCTGTGTAGTTGGTTATTCAGAGTTGTAGGCTTGCTGATAAGTATGCCTTTTTACCCATTGTGTCCAATCTCTTCCAGTCTCTGTCAGAGGGGGCATTAAGAGTAGTTTGTTGTTTACCCCTATGGTTAACTGCATCCACCACCAAGGAGTTGGGGTGTAGGTGGGAGAACAGAAATTCTGTTCCTTTTGGAGCGACATAGTACTTTCAATCTTGTCAGTCGGTGATATTGTGGCCTGCATTTTCCAAATGTTTTTAGCCGGGTCCATAAGGGCCTCATTCATTGGGAGCGCTAGTTTCATATTTGGCGAAATATGCAGCATGTTTGTGAGTTTGTGTTGATTTCTGGGATAGCAGAGAGGGAAATCTCAAGTGAGTCCGCAACTCTCCTGAACAGTTTTTGGAACGATCTGAAGTCGTCCCCTGTTGCAGCTGGTGGAGGCATAATTGTATAAGTTATAGAAGTTGATGCCATATTGACAGAGGAAGAACTGGGTATATGATCATCACATTCAACCTCATCCTCTTCCTTGGCTGTAGCTAAGCTCTCTCTGCCAGGGGAGCTCTCTGTTATGATATTTGGTTTCTGTGCTGGTACTGATTGCTGTGTTGTCTGCATCTGTTGTGATCTATATAGTGCCATGGATCCCACTAAGGCCAATTTGGTGGGTTAGGAGATGAAAGCCATTGCTGCGGTTGCCATTGTTGGTTAGGCTTGGGTCAGGAGTATTGATGTGAATATGTGTTGTCATGTACTTCTTCATCCTCATTGAATTCCAGCAGTATGGATGTAGCAGGTGTGGATGACAGGCTATGCCTTAATACCTGTGGGGTCCTATCTATACCAAAAAGAGGTGTTCCTGGTACCACTGTGATTGCTAGATCCTCTGTGGTCACAAATTATTGAACTGGCATAGGAGGGATATTATATGAGGTGCCAGAGCTGTTGGTGTCTGCATCAGCATTCTGGTCTGATTCATTTGTTCCTTGTGTTTCGCTGGTGCTGATATCTCTGCCGCAGTGTTCTTTCCTGTTTCTACGCGTGGCTTTGATGTTGCCGTTGATGCTGTACTGCTGTTTGTGTCAGACTCTTGGCGCAGCTTTGTGCCTGCCGTGGCTGGTGCCGCCGTTTCGTGTCTCATTGCCAACTTGGGAGTTTTGCCTTTTGCCTCCGGTGGTGCCTTTGCAGCAACATGGGCTTTTTGCTTTGGGTCCTGGCTTTTTTCAGGGCCGGTCCCATTCTTAGACTGCTTCTCAGACCCCTTTATTGCAGGGGTTTTGGAGGCAGTTCTAGCATGAAGAGATTGTTTCCTCAAAGGGGAGTCTGTCCCGGAGGAGGAATGGGACCTCTTTGTAGGCTGTTGCGCTCTGTCCCGGACCCTTACATTGGGCTTAGTAATAGGTTCCCTGTCAGATGCCACCTCAGGTGATAGTTGTCTGGGAGGGGTGGTATGTTTTAGGTCTCATGCTGGATGCATCTTTTTTTCTAGCTGTAGCATCTCATTCTAGATGTTAGTTTCTTGCAGTGAGGGCACTATTCCCTGAGGTGCTCCTTATTCAGGTAATGGATGCACAGGTCATGTCTGTTGGAGACTAATATAGATAGTTTACAGCCTGTACACCTTTTAAACCCAGGCAAACCCAGCATGTCCCAGAAGGCTTCTGTTTCGGCATTTTGTTATCGCCACTAGTTCACAGTCCTGTAATCTGTTATACTAATTAAAACGAAGAAAACACTAAATAAAGGAAAAAAAATTAAATCTAAGGTAGATAGATAACTGAAGAGTAACTATTTAATATTGAGGTCAAGTGGGTGACTGCTAAGATGTGACCGGAGCTGGTGGCGGTTAAGAAGGAACTGAAGGTATCTGGCTGTGCATGCAGAGTAGCGTACTCAGAATGCTCATGCTGGCACTCAGCAAGTGCTGCAGGCCAGGGGCACTGCTAATACAACTCTCCAACCGGTGCGCAGCAAGGCTGATGTACCTTAGGTGGAGCACCCACAGGGACCCTCGAAGAAGAAAGCTAGGATAAACAGATTTAGTCTGTTCACACATTCATAATTGTTACCAGTTGTTTTTCTGGTGCTTCCTGACTGTGTTCTTTTAATCAGCAAGTGACTCAGTGCTCCTATGTTGTCATCTGTTCCTGCTCTCACAACTATGATGCCAGAATTATTTAATGACAACATTTCAGGGTCCAGAACATCATAACTGGAGAGGAAAAAGAAATAAAAAAATTATTTTTGAAAACCTAGATACTGTATTAAAAAGATTTCCAGCACATGTTCACAATATTCATTCCATCATCACTGAATTATGTGTATTCTTAATTTACTTTTACACATTTTAAATACTGAATTATAGTCAGAAGTTTTAAATACTTAAAAAAAAAAAGAACATAAGAACAGCCATATTGTGTCAGACCAAAGCTCCATCGAGCCCAGTATCCTAAACATCGACAGTGGCCAATACCAGATGTCCCAGAGGAAGGGAACACAATAGGTAATCATCCCATGATCCCTCTCCTGTCATCCATTTCCCGACAAACAGAGGCTAGATACACCTGTCCTACCCATCCTGGCTAATAGCCATTGACGGACCTAACCTCCATGAATCTAGCTAGCTCTTTTTTTAACCCTGTTAAAGTCCTAGTCTTCAGAACATCCTCTGGCAAAGATTTCCACAGATTGACTGAGTGCTGAGTGAAGAAAAACTTCCTTTTGTTTGTTTTAAACCTGCTGCCTATTAATTTCATTTGGTGACCCCTAGTTCTTATATTGTGGGAATAAGTAAATAACTTTTCCTTATTCACTTTTTCCACACCTGTCATGGTTTTATAGACCTCTATCATATCCCTCCCACAGTCTCCTCTTTTCTGAGCTGAAAAGTCCAAGTCTTTTTAATCTCTCTTCGTATGGGACCCGTTCCAAACCCCTAATCATTTTTGCTGCCCTTTTCTGAACCTTTTCCAATGCCAATGTATCTTTTTTTAAATGAGGTGACCCATCTGTACTCAGTATTCAAGATGTGGTCATATCATGGTTTTATATACAGACAATAAGATATTCTTTGTCTCATTCTATATCCCTTTTTCAATTATTCCTAACATTCTGTTTGCTTTTTTGATTGCCGCTGCGCACACAGTGGATGTTTTCAGAGAACTATCCACAATGATTCCAAGATCTCTCTCTTGAGTAGTTGTAGCTAAATTTGTCCCCATCATATTGTGTGTATAGTTGGGATTATTTTTTTCCAATGTGCATTACTTTACATTCATCAACATTAAATTTCATTTTCTATTTTGTTGCCCAATCACTCAGTTTGGTGAGATCTTTTTGAAGCTCTTCCCTGTCTGCTTTGGTCTTAATTATATTGAGCAATTTGGTATGATCTGCTAATTTTGCCACCTCACTGTTTACCTCTTTCTCTAGATCATTTATAAAAAAGTTGAATAGGATTGGTCCCAGGACAGACCCTGGGGGGACCCCACTAATTACCTCTCTCCACTCTGAAAACTTACAATTGATTCCTACCCTTTGTTTCCTGTCTTAAAAAACAACAAACTTCTTTAAAACAAGGCACTCGAGTTCACCAATCTTATTACTTAGACTTCTAGTGTTTGTGTATAAGCACAAAAAGAATTATTTACAGTTCAATTCCAAAACTTTCAATAAACACAGCACCTAGCAAAACAAAAATAATATAATAACCCCAAAGGGATCACTGTTATACGATGTAAGATTTGCTTTACACTTGTGCATAGAGGTTATAAAATTTCTCATGCAACCTCAATAGCTGAGCTAGTCAGGTGACCAAACTGACCAATGGGATTTTAATTAAAAATGTAAGCACTAGTATTAATAATATATTCAATGTTTTAAGTATTATAGGATATCATACCTGTTCAAGTGCTGTAAAGCACAAACATCAATATTATATTCCTCTTCCAGCCTCTTTTTAAATAAATTGAAGTGAGCAATTGCCAGATAAATGTTCATCTGAGACCTCCATGGCATCTCCTCAAGACATAACTGATGGAATCTTTGTCGTTTTAAATAATGACTAACAAGTGGATTCAGCAGTACAACCAGGGTGTGAAAAGCTACTTTTTCTAGATCATCTCTTTGCTTCCTAAACAAAAACATGTTAAAGATTTTGTACATTAGCAGAACAGATATGCCTTCCAAAGCTATGATGGAGGAAAAATGATAGTGAGTACACAACAGAGTAATCCCATTATATATCAACAGACTTCTATTAGTTCAGAAGCACATTTTACATTTCTATGAAAAGGACATCTAAAGCAGTGATTTCACTGAACCAAGACAGTGTATTTTTTTTCAAATGTATGTAAGCTTAGATATATTCTACAACATTCAGGTCAAATCCTGCTACTCTTTCATTTGTTACTTATTTCCAAGGGAGTTTTCTCTGAATAATGAAGGGAGAATTTGGTTCTGCGTTGTACTTTGTCATTTAAATAGGACATTGCAGCAAGTATTGTAAGAGAAACGAAAAGGTACTCTGTAGCCTTTAGATAAATAGAGAGAGAGAGAGAGAGAGAGAGAGATTAGAGATTTGTACATCTGTCTGTGAGGCTGTCTGTTTGCCTGCAAATCTGTTTGTACTAGAACTCTTCCTAAATGGTAAGAGTTAGGACCACCAAATTTGATATGCAGCTTTCTCTTATCCTAAGTTAAAGCAAGGTCAGTCTTTGGTTGTGCCAGGAAAAAGGGATGTGCCTGGAATTTGACTGTTTTCCATAACATGGAAAGGAAGGAGGTGGGAGGCCTGTGCACATCCCATTTTCTGGCTCCACTCCAGCCTGAGGCCAGACCCAACAACACTAGTTATGTCTTCTAGTAACTGACAAAAGTGGTACCAAAGTTTACATTTCTCTTAATAATTCATTGATACATTTTAAGGCCAGAAAGGGCCACTATGTCATCTAGTCTGAGCTCATGTATATGAGTGGCCACTGCATTTCACACAGTTACCTCTGTATGGAGCCCAATAACAAGTTTGACTAAAACATTCCTTCCAGAATGGCAGGCATTTCTGATTTGAAGACAGCAAGAGATGGAGAATCTACCATTTCCCTTGGTAGATTATTCCAGCAGTTAACCACCTTCACTTTAAAAAAAATGTGTTTTATTTCTAATTTGAATTTGTCTGACTTCAATTTCCAGCCTTTGATTAATGAGTCCTTTAATACTTCTATGAAGGTGCTTATGCATTAAAATTAAGTCACCTTTCAATCTTCTGCTCAATATTATGAATATATTGAGCTCTTTAAATGTCATATTCTGAAATATTTTCTCCAGCTTTTGAATATTTTTGTGGCTTTTCTTTGCACCATCCCAAATTTTTCAAAGTTCTTTTTAAATTTTAGATACCAGTACTATACATCATGTTCTAAATTGATGGAGTGGATGAAAGAGATTAAAACCTTAGGATCTGTAACATACACCCATTCTCTTGAAAAAGAAATATTTTTCTTTCTGGAATGACAATTACTCCAATTCAGATGTGACATATGACCAGAAACAGTTAAGCAGCTTGCAAGCTAATCAACATAGATCCAACCTTTAGAGCAGGGGTAGGGAACCTTTTTTGGGGGGGGGGG
>CM057845.1:74658926-74673737 GCA_030068395.1 Apalone spinifera
ATTTGCATCCCTTTTCCGGAAAAGGGGGCCTGTGTAGACGTAGCCCCTGGGTTTATCTATAGCAGCTAATTTGAAACTAAATAGTATTCTCAAGTCTATCTTGTTATTTATAAATCAGAGCCCATTGAGAATTTATGGAACCCTAGAGCCATTTATATTTCTGTGTTCAAGAATTCTGAAAATGCATATTTTTATTTAGAGCTCAAGTACTGGAGAAGCTTCACTTTACCTTGAAAGAAGTACTTGGAGTAAGACTTACCTGTAGTAAGGGCTATTAGATTTTGCTGCTAAGAGCCACCCTACTTCCCTATGGAGGAGACCTCCTTTTGAAGAGCTAATTGCAGTGGTTTGGTAGCCATGTTAGTTAGAGAAACAAGGTGCATGAGGTAGTATCTTTTATTGAAGCAGTTTCTATTAGTGAAAGAGATAAGCTTTAGATCAGGGGTGGTCAACCCATTAAATGAAGAAAGCCAAAACAGCGGCGGAAAAAATGTGAAGAGCCACACCAGAATTTTTTTTGAGCAATTTTTGTTGAGCCCCTCCCCCCCCCAAAAGACAAGGCCACATCAGGCTCCTGTGGGCCACCATCTTGGCAACGCCATTTTGAATCACCACACCAGATGGGAGCCGGGGGCCGGGGATTGTTTCTAAGGGCATGGGGGGGCTTCACGAGCCATGGGGGTCTTTGTGAGCTGCAGTTTAAAGGGGGGAAGAGCCACATGTGGCTCACGAGCCGTGGGTTGGCCACCCCTGCTTTAGAGCTTTCACAGGACTCTTTGAAAGGATTTGAAAGGTACCTGAAAAAGAGCAGGTCACTGAAAACGATCTCTGTGTAAGCTTGAAAGCTGGTTTCTTTCACCAGCTCCCCCACTCACCATGTCTTATTACCGAACTAAGTAATTTTTACCCACATCAAGCATTGTCACAAAAAAGAGCATGTGATTCATTCCCTTCCAAAGAGGGTTTTGCCACCAGTGAGATTTTGGGGAGCAAGCCAAATGGCCACATCTCTTAAAAATTGTATAGGTTCAGGGAGGAAGACTGATTAATAGAAAAGAGATTCTGGTTTAATTTGGAGGATGCACAAAATATTATGCACACTGTTTTAGTTCAACCAATTTTCCCATCACTACTTTGACCCCCACTTAAGTGGAAATAGAGTATGCTATTATAGCTTATCTATAAAAATAATTGTTTATAAAATAATTATGAAAATAATATTAACTGACTTTTGAATATTTAAATGCAGCTTTAAAATCTTAAGTCTAGTAATGTGTTTTTCTTATGTTTTTTGAGAATTTTAACTTCGTTTTAATCAGTTATCTTTTCATCTTAAGATCCTGATAAATCTTCTGAGCACAGCACAAAATTCAGTGAAGCAGATACTCCTCGAACTCAAATGACAAACGATACAGAGTTATCCATTACTTTTTCCGTCAGAGAACATGAACGAGCTATTTCTAATGCCATTTTGTTAGAGCATTTCTCAAAAACCTTTCTTCATTTAAGAAGAGCAGCGGTAATGTGCACTTTTGAATTAAGATATTCACTGTGTTGTTTTATGTTATTTAGGTTTTTTAAAATACTACACTATCTCAAACAAATTTTAAATGGGGGAAAACCAGTGGTTTTCATCCAGATGTAAAGTTCAAATACTGAATATCATATATACACACTTGACAAAAATACTACATCTTTTGCATTTTTCATAATTTTTCCTTATCATATTTTTTAAATCCTTCCTTAAACTACTGCTAGACTTATTTGTTTATATTGGCCTCTCCTTTATTAAAAGAGTTGAGGGCCATGGTGAATAGGTGATCAATTTTGATATTCTAAAAACTATTTTAAATATACAGTAGCTGTTTGGGGACTGCCTTTCTTTCATCTCTCCTTATTTTTCACTTAAAAAAAAAACAAGCGACATAAAGTGAAATAGTGTATGGCTCTAAATATTATTACCATACAGAGCTTTTGCAAACATTTTAAAAATATTTGAGAGCATGTATCATTGTACAAAATGTATAGATATAGCACTGTAAGTCTGGGGCACATTTTAAAATATAATTTTTTTTTAAATATTTCCTTAATTTGCCAAGTCTTGAATCCATGAGGATTTTTTTCTGCTGAAACATTTGATAATGTAATTAACACCTAAAGCATCTATAACAATACTGGATGAAACCTTTAATATTCACCTGGATAATATCTGCCCTGTACTATCTATCTGTAAACACCAAAAGATAGAAATGCATAGATTAAATCTTACTTACGATGATGGGGTTATATTCTGAAAGTATCAGTGTGGGCTTTCCATATTTATTGTATCTCAGTGATTACCATATCAGATTTAGTCAATTATGATTTTATTTTCTCTGTAAGCTTTGTAAATTGACCCAGTGATAAGAAAGTTCAAGGCATGTTCTTTCTGACTTTGATATCACAAAACATAAAGACTGAAATATATTTGCAAATAGAATTTGGCTAATAATTCTGTTGAGTGTGGCAAAATAGAGTCCAGCTGACTTTCCTGGTACAGTAAAACTCCAATAGTCCGGCACTCCTGATAGTCCGGCATCAAAATGGCAAGAGCCTAGTGAGTGAGCTTTGGCAAAAAATGAGTCACAAGGTAACAGTGGCAGCAGCTAAACTGAGCAAAAAGGGTAAAAAAGGCTTAAAAAAACTAAAACGTTACAGTATACTGTATACAGTATGTACAATAAAAAGGATTAAGAACACTTTATATACAGTATATAATGTATACAGTGTATATATTTAACCTGCTTATAGTACCTCCTGATAGTCCGGCATATCTGATAATCCGGCACCATTTAAGTCCCATAGGTTCCAGATTATTGGAAGTCTACTGTACTGTGTTGACTCTCCAAAACTAATAAGAGTAAAAAACAGTAAAAAATTAATATTGTAGCTCTGTAAAAAGTTCTGACTTGGAATGCATTAACTCTTGCAAGAGAAACACAAAACAAAAGTTCTGGCAGATAAAGAATTTTTGTCATTTATTCAAGTCTAGCCTACGTGGGCTCAGTCCTACTATAACTGAAGTTTATATAAATTTTGTAATAAACATCACTGGGAGGAGGATCATATACTTTAATATTGATAAAATCGTTACTTTCTGGTTTCTGTTTGCTTGTACGAAACAAGATGATTGTCTCCAGGCTTGTCTATCTAGGAATAGTCAGGAAAATTAAAAAGAATCAACTAAAGCGGTGAAGTCAATGCATATAAAAATAACTCTAAGATTAATAAAGCTACATCAAAGTTAGTCCTCTGTACTTCTGAATGAGAGCATCCAAACATAAGTTTTAGTGTGTTTTGATTTATACACATTAACTTCATAGCTTTAATTGGTTTCTCTTAATATTTTTTTAGAGTCCCTATGTGGATAAGCCCTCAATCTGAGTGGATGGATATAAATGTGACAAACCCCATTGATATTGCTGATTTCAGTGAGGTTGCACGGGCAGAATTCAGCCCGCTGTATCTGATATTGCTAATATGTTATAACTGTGTATTTTGGAATTTTATAATAGGAAGCATTTTTTCATCGCTCTTGACAAGATTCATGAGTGTTTCTCAATCACTGGCAATGTGATTCACTTCCAATATGTATTATATTGTGAGGCTAAATTTTTTTTTGCAAAGTAAATTAAGAACCTGGAATGAAAAGTGCTATACAATTACAAATTGTTATGCTGATAAGACCTCAAATGGAGTATTATGTCCAGTTCTATGTTCCACATTTCAGGAAAGGTATGAACAAATTGTTCAAAGGACAGCAACAAAAATAATTAAAGGTCTAGAAAAGATGACCTCTGAGGAATTATTGAAAGAACTGGATTTGTTTAGTTTGGAGAACAGAATATTGAAGAAGAATGTAACAGTTTTCAAGTACTTAAGAGGTTGTTACAAAAGAGGGTGAAAAATTGTTCTCATTAACCTCTGAGGATAGGACAAGAAGAAATGGGTTTAAAGTGCAGCAAGGAAGGTATACATTGTAGACTAAAAAAATCTTAACTATCAAAGTAGTTAAATACTAGAACAAATTGCCTAGGGAAGTTGTGGGATATCTATCACTGGAGGTTTTTAGGAACAATATTTATCAGGAACGGTGTAGTTATTACATAGTCCTGCCTTGAATGCAAGGGACTATAATAAATAACCTCTCAAGGTCCTTTCCAGTCCTACATTTCTGTGATGATCATTTTATTAATGAATTAAGTAATTTATTACTGAAAGCGAGTAATTTAAGGAAATCATAATTTTCAAGGATTAAAGTTTTGAGGTAAAGGAATTAATTTTTGTTCAAATCTATACTTTGAAAATATAACAACATTTTGAAAAAATTATATGTAGGTTCTTGCTCATCGTGGTGGTTACTGGACATTGCTTCAAAATACCTGCCGAGAACTTTGGAACTATACTCAAGAAGCACTGTCAATTGCCAAGCATTCACATTCTCTTCAAGAATTATTTCCTATTACCAGTGATATTCTTATCAGCACCATCTGGCTGCCATTCTATTTGGCATCAGATATGATCCTGGATATGATAATAGAACTACAAATGAGTAATTCCCTTAAGGTAAACGTGTTTTTTATTCATATATTATATCCATTGTAGTTAGTTCTTTGAGTGATATGTAAAAAATGCAGAAAAGAATCAGGAGGAATTATTTTCTTGCACTGATGATTGAATTTGGTAACTTCCAACTTTTACTGCCATTAATACAGCCAATATAGAAGAACAGTATTTCTTCTTCGAGTGGTGTCCCTGTGGGTGCTCCACTCTGGGGTGCTGGTGCGTCCTTATGCCGGCGATCGGAGATTTTTCTAGCAGTATCCACCGTGCTGTGCACGCGCTGTGGTGCTCCCCTGTGTCATTGGTGTCCATTAGGCGCAGGCGCAGCGCAGCCCCTCTGTGCCTTCTCTACCGTCCTTGGCAGCAGACGGAGCTTCTCTCTTTCCACTGATTCTATCGAAAGACAACAAAAAAAACCCTGTTATTTCCCCCTAGTTTCCTCACTTTTCCAAGTTTTAAGGCTCCTACCATACCCCAAAGTTAAAAAAAAAATTCTCCTCTAGTGGCCTGCTGCTTTTGGCCGTATCTCCTGCGGGGATCTCCCAGCTTCAACAGATGTGAGTCGTGCCGGGATGCTATGCCTGTGTCTGACGAGCATTCTAAGTTCATAAAGTGTCTTGGAGAATCACACCAGACACAAAAGTGCCCTCACTGCTCTAAGTTGACGGCTAGAGCACATCATGACTGAGCCAACAGGTTGAAGGCTTTACTGTACGAAAAGTCTCTCCAACTGTCTTCTGAAGATACTCCAGTGGTCTCAAAATCTGTTTCTCAGCCAAAAGGTATGGACAAAACTCGTCCCTCTACCTCTTCTGGCTTGTCTCTTTCAAAAAATGAAAATTCTGGCCCGATCTCTACCTCTGATGGCCTCGAGAGTCAGCACCACGCATGGGTCCGGCACATCAGGCACTGCACCGCCCAAGATGCCGGTACCACATAAGAGAGCGCACTCGGAGCCCAAACAGAAACAAACGGCACCGTGGGCACCAACCACACCGTGGGCCACCAGAAGGTGGACAACAACTTAGGTACAACTTCTGCCAAAAAGAAAGACCTCAACATCGCAGAACACAATGTCAACAGCAACATCAAACTGCATCTACTCAACCATCCACATCAAAGCAGTAGATACGAAAATTTGCTCAAGAGCCAGAAAGCTGCTTCTCTTGTGGTCACACCACCGACCAATTGCCCACAATTCAACCACCTCCTCCGCTCCTTTTTTCAACAGCGGGCTCAGATAACATTGGACAAATGGGTCCTAGAGCTCATCCAACATGGTTACACCATCCCTTTTATTTCTCCTCCTCCTACCCACTCTCCCACCCCATCCCTCTTCAGGTATCCCTCTCACAAGACCCTCCTCGAGTAAGAAGTGCTTCATCTCCTCTGCTTAGGTGCCATAGAACTGGTACCAACAGAGTTCCATGGTCGAGGGTTCTACTCAACATATTTCCTAACACAGAAAAAGAGTGGAGGATGAAGGCCCATATTGGATTGAAGAAAGCTCAACAAATACGTCCCTTACCACCGATTCAAGATGGTGACCCTAGCAACAATAATTCCCGCACTGGATCAAGGAGACTGGCTTTTGGCTCTCAATCTTCAGGATACATACTTCCACATTACAATTCACCCAGAACACAGACGTTATCTACGATTCACAGTTGGCCATCACCATTACCAATATCGAATGCTCCCTTTTGGCCTTTCAATGGCTCCCACAGTGTTTTCCAAAACTCTAGCCATTGTAGTGGCTTCTTTACATCATCAGGGAGTCATTATATTTCTGTATTTAGACAACTGTCCCTTATAAAGGGCACATCTTTCCAGGAGACAAAGGCCATGATCGAGACTACTACGAGCCTTCTGCTCAACCTTGGTTTCCACAAAACTACAAAAAGTCTACACTCCACCCCACTCTGAGGCTGGAGTTTATAGGAGCGCAAATCGACACTGTGATGGCCAAAGCGACCCTACCCATGCACAGATTCGATGCCCTATGCAACCTCATTACAATAGGATGTGCGACCCCTACCATCACAGTTCACGAATGCCTAAAAATTCTGGGACACATGGCTTCCACAACTTATGTCTTCAGTCTAGCAAAACTACATATGAGATACCTGCAATCTTGGCTAGCCACACTCTACACTCCATACAGAGACCCCCTCTCCAAGTCAGTTACCATTCTGCCATGGGTCCTTGACTCCCTACACTGGTGGATGAATCCACACAATGTATTAACTGGAGTGCCATTTCAGGAATCTACCCCCACACTTACCATGATGACTGCTGCATCACTCCTGGGATGGGGTGCGCATCTGGGAACCCTCAGAACCCAGGCAAATGGTCCTTTACAGAGCAAACTCTCCATATCAATCTTTTAGAATTACGAGTGGTATGATATGCATGCCAACATTTCCTACTCCATATAGCTTGCAAAACCATCAACGTTATGATAGACAACACCACTTGCATGTATTACATCAATCGGCAAGGAGGTGCTCGATCCCCATCCCTACGTGCGGAGGCTCTCAAATTATGGAATTGGTGTTTGGGGCACCAGATCACTCTTGTTGCTTCTTACCACCGAGGGGTGTTAAATGTTACAGCAGATGTCCTCAGCTGCATGTTCTACTATCATCACGAGTGGGAGATGGACAGGCATGCCCTCAGTTGCGTGTTCCGCCAATGGGGTCAGCCAGACATAAACCTCTTTGCGACCAGAAACAACCGGAAGTGTCAGCTTTACTGTTCCAGAGCAGCTTTATGGAAGCACTCCCTGGGAGATGTTTTCTCCATCAGGTGGGATGCACCTCTGTTCTATGCATTCCCACCCCTTCCCGTACTCCACAGTCATCATCAAGATCAGAACAGACAAGCTCGCGTGATACTTATTGAACCAGTGTGGTCCAGGCAAACATAGTATCCTTACTTCCACAAGATGACAGTCACAGGTCCATATGCCTTTCTGCCTCAGTGCAGTCTTCTCTCCCAGAATCACAGGACGATTCTCCATCCAGAACCCAACAAACTTCACCTCCATGCCTGGCTCCTTCATGGCTCCAAGATGCCGAAAATATCTGTTCAGAAAGAGTGAAAGAAATACTGATCAACAGCAGAAGACAATCCACTAGGAAAACGTATCTCTATAAATGGAAGGGATTTTCTCAGTGGCTCAAACGCACTCACACTACAACCCCATGGAAGGCGCTTCTTTCCTTGCCAACCCGATCACTAAAAGATTCCTCATGGGTCTACAAAACACCTTTCCATCCGTTCGCCCGCCATTTCCCATCTAGGACCTAAATCATGTACTTAAGAGCTTGTCAAAACCACCCTTTGAGCCTTTGGCGACTTGCCCCTGGTCATACCTGCCGATGAAAGTCTCCTTCCTGGTTGCAATAACCTCCAGTAGAAGAGTAGGTGAACTTCCTGCCCTAATGGCGGATCCCCCTTACATGATTTTCACCAAGGACAGAGTTATACTCCGAGCCCACCCTAAATTCCTCCCGAAAGTTCCTTCCCCCTTCCATGTCAATGAACCCATACACATACCTGCCTTTTTTCCTAAGCCACATGCTGACCCGGTGCACATTGCTTGGCACACCTTTGATGTCCACAGAGCGCATGCATTCTCCATTGACCGGATGAGGGCCTGGCGAACATCACCTAAACTCTTCCTCTCCTTCGCAGAACGATCCAAGGGATAAGCTGTCTCTTGCAGAGAAGCTCTAAGTGGATCTCCTGATGTATCCACACATGCTACACCATCCATAATAAAGAACCACCTGGAGTCATCAAGGCCCATTCCACCAGAGTGATGTCTTCTACTATTGCTTTCCTCAACAATGTTCCCCTCCAGGACATTTGTAATGCTACCGCATGGTCATCAGAATACATATTTGCACAACACTACTCTCTCCTGTCTTCCATTGCATCATCTATGGCAGTGGGGCATGCAGTATTATCCTCAGTGAAAAGTACAGGGCTCCAAGCCCACTTGCATGAGCCAACAACTGCTGTGTAGTCACCCAGAATGGAGCACCCCTGGGGAAGCCACTCGAAGAAGAAGAAAGAGTTACTCACCTTATGCAATAATGGTGATTCTTGGAGATGTGTGACCCCGTGGGTGCTCCACTACCCTTCGTTCTTCCCTTGCTTTGGAGCCCCATGTTCTACAGCACGGGTAGAGAAGGAACAGAGGGGCCTCACTGCGCTTGCGCCTAACAGACACCAACGGCATAGGGGGGCGCCACAGCGAGTGCATGACACGGTGGATATTGCTAGGAAAATCTCCGGTCACTTGTGCAACGATGCACCAGCCCCCAGAGTGGAGCACCCATGGGGACACACATCTTGAAGAACCACCATTACTGCACAAGGTGAGTAACTCTTCTTAACTTGTACAAGTAGAATTTGCCTTCTAAAAGTGTAGTATACAAGAAGACTATAAAAACAACAAAAACTCTGGTGGTACCTTAAAGACTAAGGGTATGTCTACACTAGCCCCCTAGTTCGAACTAGGAAGGCTAATGTAGGCATTTGAGTTGCAAATGAAGCCTGGGATTTAAATATCCTGGGCTTTATTTGCATCCTCCTGTCCGGGCGCCATTTTTAAATCCCCTTAGTCCGAACTAACTGCTCACGGCTACACGCAGCAGTCAAACGTTAACTCGAACTAAGTCCTTAGTTTGAGTTAACTGTTACACCTCATTCCACGACTGTTACACGAGGTGTAACAGTTAATTGGAACTAAGGACTTAGTTCGAGTTAACGTTTGACTGCCGCGTGTAGCCGTGGGCAGTTAGTTCGGACTAAGGGGATTTAAAAATGGCGCCCGGACGGTAAGATGCAAATAAAGCCCAGGATATTTAAATCCTGAGCTTCATTTGCAACTTCAAATGCCTACATTAGCCTCCCTAGTTCGAATTAGGGGGCTAGTGTAGACATACCCTAACAGATTGAATACGATTTTGTGGGCGAAAACATTTGCATGAAGTGGGATTTTGTCCATGAAATCTTATACCCAAATAAATGTTAGGCTACATCTGGACAACGTGGCTATTTTGGGGGAATCAGAAGTATCCTGAAATAGCAATTCTGCATTTTTAAATGAGCCCATTATTTTGAAATATATTTAGAAATAACAGGCATGTTTTTTTCAGGAACTTGTCAGAATAGCACTTTATTTTGAAATACATTTTGAAATAAGCTATTTCAAAAATTACCTCAAAATAAGCTACACAATTTGCGTAATAAATTGTGTAGCTTATTTTGAGGTAAAGCTGCTGTGTAGGCGCACCCTCAGTCTTTAAGATGCCACAAGACTCCTGGTTTTTGCAGGTATGGACTAACATGGCTACCCCTCTGATACTTGTCAAAGAAGAATATAGAAATGGAAGCCATCTATTTTCACTACTATCTGCCTCAATTTTACATTTTTTTCTTTTTTCTTTCAGTTTCTGAGATGCCCATGAGAACTGAGCAGGAAATGATTTTCCTCTCCCCTGAGAATTTTCAAGATTTTGAAAAAAAATTCCCATCCCAAATCAGGATTAAAAGTCAAAATCTTGAAAATTTTGAAATCCAAAAATCTGAAATTGCTTTGGATTGGGTCAATCTAACTGTTCTATTTTTTAAAAAAAAGAAACATTGTTTTTATTTCAATCTTTTAATTTATTCTTATTATAAAATAATTTAAATATTGAACTAAAATTGGAATGAAATTTGAAAATGAAAATTTAAAATTAAATGAAACAGGAAATGTTGACTATTTTGAAACTTTTTCATAAAAAAGGTACAAGCTAGGAAACTGATTGTGAACAGTTTTGTTTTCAACAAATTTGCATTTTCTGACCAAACAAAAAAACATTCAGTTTTTCAAAATCTTCCCAACGGGTTCAGGTGCCTGTTAAATAGTATGTGATTAAAATAAAACTGGGTATCCCAGTATCAGGGAGGGGAAAATATTCTTTATGGCAAACAAAAGGAAATGGGCAAAAATAATTTTACAGCTACATTAAAACTGCAATTGTTCATTGTAATATAATTAATTGACTTAAATTTTAAAACTGTTATTATACAACTTATTATGTCCCACTTATAGATTTTTGACCCAGAAGGAGATTTCTGTGTTCCAAGTTGTGTAGGAGGAATTGCTGATGAGGATGGTGGTTCTAATCTTACTTTTAGCTGCCCTCTTGATGATATCAATGTGGTTGACTTGAGATGGATATGTGGTTTGGTACTTAGAACTATAGAACTCTTATACCAAATGAAGAAGTGGGAAGCACTGGTACACATAGCCATGCATTTTAACACAATTACACAGTAAGTAACACTTATGGGCTTATGAAAAGGAAAAAAATCCTAGATTATTCATTTAAAACATTAGTATTTTTGATTTGTAGTATTATTTGTTCTTTCCCAGTGAGAGATATACTGAACAAGTGACTCCACTGCTGGTATTTGCACAAAGACAACTTCTGGAGAGAATACAGCAATTCGGAAGCCCAGATAGTCCTCAGCCTCATTTAATAAAATACCTAGATGATGATGTAAACAAGGTGACTATTTATTTAATTATTTAGATACTAAATCTCACTATGAACTAAGTCCTGAAAAATGTTTTAATTTATTTTAACACATTAATAAGTTTTCTCATAATGTTCTCAGACAGGAATCTTAAGATTAAACTAATGAACAGCATAGAACAGAGTTTTTACACTTAGGCTATGTCTAGACTGCAAACCTCTTTCAAAAGAGGCGTTTTCGAAAGTATCTTTAGAAAAAGCCTCTTTCGAAAAACAGCGTCTATACTGCAACCAGTACTTTCGAAAAAGCAAGCCGCTTTTTTGAAAGAGAGCACCCAGGCAGTCTGGATGCTCTCTTTCAGAAAAGCACAGTTTGCATTACATAGTGCCTTTTTTTGAAAGTGCTCTTTTGAAAAAAGGCATTCTTCCTCATAAAACAAGGTTTTCCGTGGTCGAAAAAACTGCTGCGTTCTTTTGATTTGCTTTCGAAAGAACGTGGCAGCAGTCTAGATGCAGGGGAAGTTTTTTCGAAAAAAACCTGTAGTCTAGACATACTCTTATACCATATGTGTATAAGACAGGCTAGTCTGCTCCTTAACAGCAGTACTGCTTAATGATAGTTGACCCTGCCAACTGGTGTGACCGTTTAATAGCCTGAAAGTTTTAGATACTAGGACTTTGGAGATATTGAGAGAGCGAAAGCCATCCCAGGAGTGACACATGTACAGAAGGAAATTCGGTTACTATTTCTTTAAAGGCCAGAGGCCAAGAGTCTTGTAGAGAGGGCAGAACAAAGCCTTCCTCTCTTCCAACCAACTGGGCATGAATTGGCAGGTCAGATAAAAGGAGATATCAGCTAGGCAGGTCCACTGTTGAGAGGAGTGGGGACAAATGGGACAACTATCCTGGGGCCCAGCAATTCAAAAGGCCCAGCAATTCAAATTCATTTGAAATTCATTCATTGAAATTAATGTAACTCTGCCAGTTTATAACAGTTTAGATATCTATTCCATTAAAAATAATAGACTTTTTAAATGTATAAAGGAACATACCATGATTCTTATTCAGTTTCCTAATAATACAATAAGCTTAATATTTTATGAGAAACATTGAAATCTATTATATTAATAGCGACAAGCAAGAAATGTGGTTTAGTTTTAAGTACGTAAACATCTTGGCTGTAAATTTCCAAATGTGAATGCCTGAAGTTAGGCATGTGACTTCACATCTGGATTCTTAAGTAAGAGGCCTCATTTTCAACAGGTCCAGAACAGCTGAAACTCTTGTTGACTTTTATGGCAATTGAGGTACTTAGCATTTTTTAAAATCAGACATTTTTATTTAGACATCTAAATTTTATGTGCTTAACTTGGGGAACACACGTTACACATTATTAGATGTTGTAAGTATAAATGAGTGACAGTGACAAATTTATCTCTTTTAGATAAATTGCAGAAACTTCATTGGAAAACAGTTGCATATGGCCAGCATATTTAATGAAGTGACAGTTTCTGGGCATCATTTTGTTCCTGAGATGCCAAATGTTTATGCAGGTCAGAACACATTCCAACATAATCTAGTCTTTATTTTCTCCTAAAAGTTTTGTTTTGCATTAATTTTTGTCCTATCATAGTTTCTCTCTTTCATACAGGATTAGAAGCTGTTGAATTCTGTTTTTACAGATGCCTCAGAAATACTGTTTTGAAAGGAACTAATTAGCTCAGTTGAGATGTAATGGTAGAAATAGTCTTTTAAATCTATTCAAATTGGACCAGGGTAATAATGATGAGTTCAAAGCCTTCAGAAGGAAAAAGATGATGTGGTTCTAAATGCCACATATGTGTCAAGGTATCATATACAAGTAGTGATGTGAGGTGAGAATATTCTATGAGAACAAGAATATTCTGAGAATATTCTCCAAAAGATTATTTCCCGAGAATTTTTGAGAATTTTCTAATTTTTCATTTCTTCTTGAAATAATATATTGTATTAAACTTTTAGAACACCCTGAATGTTAAAGAGCTTTCTTCATCATTCAAGATAGTTTGAGAATGTTATAGAACATTCCAGAATGTTATGGAACTTTCTAGAACATTCATGAGTCAGGAATTCTGACTGTTATGGAACTTTCTGGAAGCATCACAAAAAGTATATAAAGAGGCAATAACACATTTATTCTCTTTTTTGAAAGGTGTAAGTATGTTTTTATCAGTATGAAAAGAAGAACTAAGCCTAAAAGTGATGTGTGGGATTATTTCCTTCATAAAACAGTTTAAAGACAAAGTGTTATATGAATGTAAATACTGCAAGGCTGAATACATCAGAAATGCAAAAAGAATGAGAAAGCATATTTCCAGTTGTTTGAAGACTCCTGCTTACATCAAGGAAAAGGCAATAAAATTCTCAGAGTCCAGAAGCAGATCACCTCAACCATCAACTGCATCAACATCTATAGAACACTGTGATAGTTCTAGTGAATTTACATCACCACCTTCCACATCTAGTTCAGCCAAAAACAAAGTTGTGGATGATTTTTTTGCACAAGCTGTATTCTCATTGGGATTGCCTCTTTCACTGGTTGAAAACGAAGATTGGATTACTTTCATGCAAAAATTAAGACCACCTTACAAGATGCCATCTAGGTACACACTTTCTAACAAACTTTTGTAAGCTGAATATCAGCGTGTTGATGCTCTTATAAAAACAAAAATTGCTGAAGCCTCTTATCTTGCACTGCAGTGTGATGCTTGGAGCAACTGAAGAAATGAATCTGTTATAAATTTTATTATATCAACACCCCAGCCACTGTTTTACAAGACAGTGGCAACCAATGTTGAATGCCATATTGCTGAGTATATGGCATTCTGTATGGAAGAAATAATGACAGAAATAGGCACTGAAAAATTTGGTGTCATTGTCACTGATAATGATGCAGCAATGGTGAAATCCTTATCAATGCTTAACGAAAAATACAATCACATTGGTATGTACACTTGTGCTGCTCATACACTAAATTTGTTAATTGGTGACAACAGTAACTTAAAATCTGTTCAAGAAACTGAAGCTAGCTGTAAAACTATTCTGAAGGAAATTAACTAATCGCAAGTATTACAAGCTCATTTTACTGCATTTCAAAAAGAGAAAAATCAAACTTGTGCACTTAAATTGCCAGTTAAAACTAGGTGGCGTTCCATTTTATATTGTTTGAAAAGCTTATTGAAATCAAAGTCAGTTGCATCTGACGAAGTGGGTCTTTGCCCACGAAAGCTTATGCTCCAAACACTTCGGTTAGTCTATAAGGTGCCACAGGACCCCTCGCCGCTTCTCCAGATTCAGACTAACATGGCTACCCCTCTGATACTTGAAATCAAAGAAAGTCTTAAAATGCCTTGCTGTCCATGAAGATTTACAGGCTAAGCTGAGCAAATGTACCAGGAATTCAATCCTGGATGAAGATGTATTTTGGGTACGGGTCCAAAAACTGTGTGCACTGATAAGTTCTGTTGTTAAATGGATTACGCTGCTTGAATCTGACCAGCCAAAAATGAGCAAAGTTCCTGAATGTTTCAGGGAATTAAGTGATCATTTTATTAGGCTACTTCCCGAAAGTCCACTTACCAAACAAGAAAAACAGGATGCGATGAAAAGTTTTGAAAAAAGAAAAGATATG
>CM057845.1:74682258-74697221 GCA_030068395.1 Apalone spinifera
GGTAGCCTATTTTACATGCCTCTGTCAGCAAAGGCATGTAGTCTAGACATACCCATATATGTAACATATCCCCCCATTAAAGGTTACATAGAATAGTGGCCCACAATTATACATCAACCATTCACTTAATACAATGGGCGCCAAATATGCTTACATTTAATTCAGTTAGGTCTCCCAAGGGTGTTGGAGGAAATTGCCATATTGGTCACAACTAGGGCTTGTGAGGGAGTCCTGGGAAAGCAGCCCTACAACTAACTTCCTCAGATCCTGCATGGAGGAAATCCATCTATATCAATTTCTAGGGCTTGCAGAGCCCTTTTATGGTGCTCTTGCCCTTTTGACCAAAGTAATGGAGCAGGAGCAGAGGTAAGGATTTTGCCCCATAAAATGCAGAAGAGAAAGATATGTTGCATATATCATACACAGATTAGTGACTAATTGTCATGAAATCTCTGGGGAGGTGTTATGAGAGAGGATATAAACATGTATCTATTTGTTTCTCCTTTTTCTATATAGGTTCTTATACTGCCCTCATCACCATAATATCTGAAGTACCCTCATCGCTATAATATCCCAGAAACTTCTGGTATAAGTTGGACCTCCCTGGTCTAGAACCCTTAGGATCTGACTGGTCCTGAAGGAGGGAGTTTGCTAGAGCAAGGGAGGTCACCCCTCTGCTGACAGACTCTGGGCTCTCCTGGGATCTGTCAGCAAATTGCCAGGCTCCCCTGTCCCTGGGCCACCAGGCTCCCAGCTCCTCAGCCAGCCCCAGGGATGCTAGGGCTCCAGTGCCTCAAGGCTGCGAGACCCAGCTGCTCTTGGGCCACCAGGACTCCGTTGCCCCAGGGCTACTGAGGCTCCATGGCCCCACAGTCGTTGGGGCTCTGCTGTCCTGGAGTGTTGGGGGCTCCACTGCCTCGGGGCCACTGGGGCTCTGCTGTCCTGGGGCCACCTGAGCTTAGCTGCTTTGGAGCCACTGGAGCTCCATGGCTAGCTATGGGCTGCTGGCACTCTGCTGCCTTGGCACATCAGGACTCCACTGTGCTGAGCTGGGGCTCTCTGGTCCAGGGGCTTTCTAGTACAGCAATATCCATGGTCCTCCTGGATCAGAGATGTTGCCGGACCAGAGAGTCCCAGACCCCAGAGGTTCAACCTGTATTGTACTAAGCCACATGATTTAGAGATCATAATCATAATCACAATCATAATAGTAGTAGTAGTAGTAGTAGGAAAAAGCATTGTTAATTAACATAAATTAATGAACACATTTAGATTTCTTACTTATATTGTACTTACTCTTAGGTACATATTGACATCAAATATGACAATAAGAACTAAATGCTGCATATTCTCTGCTGTACTCTTTAAGGTAAGGATATATTTTCTTTTAGATTTTATGCAATAGTTCGCATATTGTTTTAAGGTACAAAGCTCAATAAATGACCAATGATAAAAATATTCCCAAATCAAATTATGTAGAGTCTAGATTGGAGGTAGATACCAACTTATGCACATAAAGTTGTGTTCATTATGGGGTTTTAAACATTATATCTGTATTTTAGTCTCAAAAATTATCATTTCAATAAGTTAGTTTCCCAGAGAAGAAATAAAATATTGAAATATGAAGACAGCTGAAACATTTGCCAGTCAAATAGATCTTTTTTCCTCTTGAAGTAGAGACCATCAATATCAGCAGGGTGCTTCCTGTCACAGATCACTACAGCATCTTCATAGATTATCATAAATTTTTAAATAGGTAACTGGGAGTACAAAAATTTAAAAAAATCACTGCAGAATGTTTCTTGTGGTAATGAAAAATATTGACTATTCATGGAAACATCAGCTGTGGTTAGAAGTTTCTTCTAAAAGATATGGTGGTGCATCAAATGAATTAAAATTTCACTTATAAAGAAAATAAGATCCTTAAATTAAGAATCCAACCCTTTGGACACAAAGCCAGGAGTAAAGATTTTTCTGTATACTCTGGGAATGGAGATTTGAGGCATCATTAAGAACAGGTACCCTGGAGACGGATTACAAATATTCTGTCAATTGGACATCATATAGGCACAGGAGCATATGCTAATAGATACCAATGAAGCATCAGGAATGTAATCAGTTTCATCCAAAAAATAAAGAATAAAAAAATTTGCAGCATTATTTTAATCACATACATCATTCTAGGAACTTTATGCTGCAGCCTCATCCATGAGGATCCTGATCCATTCAGCCAAGTATTGAACACTTGAGTAAAAGGAGAAGTTCCATTATCTATTAACGCTATCTGTGATACAAAGCTGAAAAATGTTGATTCCAGGCATCATGCAGCAATAGTATTAACCAGATCATTGCAGTTTTATCCTACTGGAAATACTTGTGTGCGTGACTGGAGTAGGACCTGTTCTAGTTTATTCAGATGGATGTAATTGGTGGAAGTGTGTGCTGCAAAATGTGATCAGTCCACTGTCATGGTACCTGATAAGGGTGAAGTCCCATAACTTATTTTTGGTTTGGAAGGTTGTTTTGTAACATTGTTTCTGATATAGTCTTTCTGATATAGTCTTTAATCTATTTATTAGCCCAGGTTTATGCTAGCTATTTTGTGTTTCACATTGCTGTATGAATATATAAAGAGTAAGACCATCACTATACTAGTGAGCTTACAGGTGGCACAGCTGTATGTATGGTGCAGCTGCGTCAACTCTATTAGCATTCATGTAGCCTCTGTATGCCAGTGGGGGGAGGGAGGTCTCCTACTGACATCATAAAGCCACCTCCACAAGCTTTCCCACTGACATAATACTGTGCATACTCAACTTACATCAATGAAACTTATGTCACTCAGGGCTGTGTTTTTTCACATCCTGAGTGCAATAGGTTTTGTCAGCATAAGAGATAGTGTAAGCATGGCCTAATTCTGTAGGCCATAAGTGCTAATTGTGATGTCCCTGACTCTATAGGAAGGAATTGCAATTTCAGAGGCATAATTTCTTTCTTGTACAATACTCAACCTTCTACTTTGCCCCTTAAAATCCATTTTAGATGGATCAGCTTTATTAAACAACTCAGAAATCACATTTCCCTATTTAAACTTACTGTCCATGTGTCATAAACTGTATTATTTGGTGGCTTGCTCTATGATAGCAAATATCCTGGTAGGCAGGATGATGGCCATCATTATCCAGGATGTTCCCACTCTCTAGTGATCTCTCCTCAACTTTTTACTTTGGCTACTCCCTCATTCAGCAGGGCACAGGAGGGCAAGGTTCATGTCTTCATATAGCAACAATTTTCGCTCTTTACTAGAGAAGACCAAAATAGAAGAAAGAAAAACCTCCTGTCAGTTCTTTATTTTTACCTTGGACCACTGTTGTTATTTCTGCTCTCAATTAAAGAAATCTCTGCTACCTTAGTGAAACAAGGAGGTAGCTGAATCAGTGTCCTGTTGTGTGGCAGACACAACCAGCCCTTCAGCTTGCCTAAAGACGGTAGCAATGGTTCCAAAAACAGCATGCTGTTGCTAGATTCACAAGTTATGAAAGACCAAACCAGCCTGCTAAGCTGGTGCAAAAGAGAAGTAAGAGCTCTTGTAGGGAAAGAAACTCTCCATGAAGACGTGCTTTAAGACATCCATGAGGTAAAGAATCTCAATAAGCCCTTCCTTCTTGTTTTCCCTTGGCTCCTGAAGTGTTTGAATGAGTCATTAGTTCCTTCCTGTATGCTATCAGGAGGCTTAACCTTCTTCTTCCAGAGGTTATCTGACACATTTTCAACCTGGAGGTTTACTATTATATTTTTTTCACTCTAAGGTTTTATTTGGATGTTCTCCAATTTGGAATGTGAGTTGAGCCCTTAAACCCACTGGGGAGGTTTCTTAGAAGGAAGAAGATGATTTGCTGAGGCTTCTTTTGAGGTCATTTTATTTATTGGAATAGGTGTGTGTTTGTTTGTATACTGCAGACTTCCCTCCCAGTCCTAAGTCAACAGATAACTAAGACTACCAATATCTCTCCCATTGCTGGGCAAATTCCTATTAAAATCTGCTCAGGAACTGTATAGTTCTTCGAGGAGTGTCCCCGTGGGTACTCCATCTTTAGATGCATTAGCACTGCTGCGCCCGCCAGTCGGAGATTGTTGGTAACAGTGCCTCCCTCCTCCCCTGCTGGCTGTGTGCACGAGGCTCAGACGCAAGACGCCTGGAGTACGTAATGCGCATGCATGGCCAGCCGGCTCAGTTCTTCTCTGACCGCCGCTGGCTTTGGTCACAGTTCAGCAGTTGCTCTCATACACTCATCTCTCTTTAATTAGCCTATTTTGTTCACTCCCTTTCAATTATTTTTCTTATTATTGATATTATTCAGCTGTTTTCCTTTTAAAGAAGAAAAAAAAGAGCTTTCTGTCAGGTGGCATTATTTGCCATGTCCCACAGCTCCGTTTTGATAGAAGCTGCCCTTGTTGCTGTGTATTACTCGGGACATGCCTGGCTCACCTGGGTTTAAAAGGTGTTTGGACTGCTGTCTGTCCATATCTGTTGCAGATGGTGTGTCCACTGCCTGGGCCAACATCATGATACAGAGCACTGTCAGCATTATAGGAAATTGACTAAGCACACAAGGAGAGCCAGACAGCTTCAGCTCCGCATCTTACAAGATGGAGAAAGCATTGAAACCTCCCTCAGACTCTTCTCCAAACTCACCCCTCAGGCATAGTCCACCAGGGGCAGAAGCTGTTGAAAGGGCTATTCCAACTACAAGCCTGAACACCAAGGGAAAATCTCCCTCAGCGAGGAAGAGGTATCACAATTCCTCGGGGTCTACATCCCAATGAGAAAACTGAGGAGCGCAAAACCAGATACTGCTGCCTCTATACTACCAAGGGGGGCAGTTAAAAACTCTAGTGCCAGCTCCCATAAAAGCCAGGAGTACAAGCAGAGGGCATGCTCCTCCTCAGAGAGCCAGACAGTGAGGCCAATTGATCAAGCAATCACTTCGGCACCAGCTAAGACACTAACAGGAAAAAAGTGGGTGCTGGCACCATCAGCTGCATGTGCACTGCCTGCTGAGCAGCTGGTACTGGCTAAGCACTCAAAAGGGCTAAGCATGTTCCCGTTGCCCTATGCATTACCAGCACCGGCCCCTCATAGCACTGTGCTGCCGATAGCTCCTCCTCCTTTCTTACCTCAGCAGTTCACTACAGCAGCAGAGTTGTCAGTAGCTTCAATACCGATGGCACCACAGCCAGCTTAAAAATTTCTTTTTTGGGTACTCCTGCAGCTGTGTCAGCACAGTTTAGTGACTCTGAGGATGAAGACTTACCTTAAGCTTGAGTGCCCAAGACCTCCTTACCTAAACCGATGCAGCCCCAATGGTGGCAACAGCAGCGGGTACCACTACTCATGCCGCCAGATTGGCCATATTGGGACCCATGGGCTCCATTCTGACAACAGCCCCCTCCCCAACCAGGATGCCAATACCACTTGTCTGCCAGACGTCATCCTTCCAGCTTACACTCACTAGACAGGTCTGAGTTTTCCGAAGGTGAAGATGATGTTGATGCCACTGGGGTGGAGCAACCCTCCCACTCCCCCCTACCTACGCACTCTTCTCCATCCTCATTGGCAGACACAATCATGCCCCCATCGCTTATGTGTCCGGGGGACGATTTCAAGGCCTTTCAATAACTGTTTAAGAGGGTAACTGACAAACTAGAAATATCCCTCTCCACTCTTCCCAACATACAGCACAAACTAACTAATATTCTTCATACCTCAGTGCAAACTAGGCTATCAATACCCATGAACGAGGAATTGATGGATCTAGTTTAGCTCCTCTGGAAGACCCTGGCAACAATCCCACCTACATCAAAGAGGCTTGACAGAAAATAGTATGTCACCCCAAGGGATGCAGAATTTCTCTTTAATCACCCCTCACCAAATTCTCTAGTGGTAGAGGCGGCAAACCAGAGGGGTAGGCAGCAGACTTTGCGATCAATCCCCTAAGACAAGGAATGGAAGAGGCTTGATGCCACGGGCAAGATATCACACTCCTCCACCAGACTCTAGCTATACATCACCAACTATGTGGTGCTTCTTTCCAAATACACACATCACATCTTTGACCAACTGTCAACTTTTATTGAAATTGTACCAGACAGCAGAAGAGAGCAATATAAGGCTTTGATGAAGGAAGGTTCTTTAATCTCTAGAACCGCACTTCAGTCTGCCCTCGATTCTGCAGATACAGTTTCTAGATCTCTGGCATCTGCAGTGGTGATGAGGTGTGCATCTTGGCTCCAACTGTACAGTTTTCCTAAGGAGGTTCAGAGCACAGTTGAGGATCTCCCGTTCAAGACGTCCCAGCTCTTTGCAGACACCATGAATACGACTCTTCATTCCCTGAAAGATTCCCGAGTCATTCTGCGCACACTAGTGATCCAACCTCCTGCCAATAGAAAAAAGTAGAAGACAATTTACATATAGATACAAACTGACGCCTTTCAACCACACTAGACAATACGACCACAGACGGTGTTCCAGACA
This sequence comes from Apalone spinifera, assembly GCA_030068395.1. Lineage (NCBI taxonomy): Eukaryota > Metazoa > Chordata > Testudines > Trionychidae > Apalone > Apalone spinifera. The sequence continues at coordinate 74,688,797 of CM057845.1, forward strand.
ACCCAGACATAGACAATCTTCAAAGCAACAAGCTCCAGTACGTCAGTCATTTTGAAGTCTTGGTCGAGGGTCGGACAGCCCCCATACATCCAGGATGGCAATCCAAGCCTTATACCACATTTGGCTCCAGACTAGAAGCATTCTGTCCTGCCTGGTGGTCCATTACCACCGACAAGTGGATTCTCAAGATCATCAGCATGGGTTACGTAATCCCCTTTGCCTCCACCCATAACCACCATCCCCATCCCTCTTCAGGGACCCTTCTCACGAGACTGTGCTCCTCCAAGAGGCACAACATCTCCTGCAATTGGGAGCCATAAAGGAGGTGCCTCTTGAGCACAGAGGAAGAGGTTTTTATTCTCACTACTTCCTCACAACCAAGAAATCAGGGGATTGGCGACCTATAGTAGATCTCAGGAAACTCAATTGCTACGTCCGATATCAGTGCTTCAAAATGGGGACCCTCACCACAGTCATACCTGCCCTCAAGAAAGGAGATTGGCTGCCCATCCTGGACCTTCAGAATGCTTACTTCCACATTGCAATATACCCGTCACACAGACACTTCCTCAGTTTCACAGTGGCAAACCAACATTTCCTGTACAGAGGCCTACCTTTTGGCCTATTGACTGCCACAAGAGTATCAAGGGTGCTAGGAGTGGTCGCCACTCACCTCAGAAGAAGAGGAATCACCATTTTTCCCTACCTTGACGATTGCCTCATAAAGGGTCTGTTACCTTACCATGTGCAGCTGGCAGTGACAGTTACCAGGGCATTATTCAACAAACTCAGGCTATGCATAAACCTGGCAAAATGTGTCTTACTCCTAACACAGACACACTAGACATCATAGGGGCACACCTGGAATGCGAAACAGTGATAGCCTAGCTTGCACAGCAAAGATTCACAGCAATTCAAGACTTGGTGCATCTGACACAGCTCAGCCCCTGTATAACTACCAGGCAGTGCCTGTGCCTCTTCGGTCACATGGCAGCCACTACCTTCATGGTACCTTATGCATGCCTGCATGTGAGACCGATTTAGACTTGGCTCAGGACAGTGTACAGGCTGCATGTACACCCATTGAATAAGTCTCTCATCATGCCATGCAGCATAAAAATCTCTTTTACCTAGTGGACACAAATTGACAATGTATGCAGCGTTTCAACCGAACCCCACAACGCTTACAGTTATTACAGATGCCTCTTTAACAGGTTGGGGGACTCATTTGTAGGACCAGGTAATTCAAGCCATGTGGGCACCAAACGAGTAACGCAAACACATCGACTTCTCCCAGATAATACGCAACAATACTGTCTGCATATTGATGGACAACACGACAACAGTGCACTGCATCAACAAGCAAGACAGTGTCCATTCTTGCCAGCTCTGTCAGGAGAAAAAAGTACAGTTATGGGAATGGTGCATCCCTCACCACATTCACCTTAGAGCCACATATATCCCAGGCAGAGACAATATGTTAGCAGATGATCTCAGCAGAAACTTCTGCCTCAATCACAAGTGGGAGATCAGCAGAATGGCCATCAACCATCTGTTCTGCAGATGGGGGTTCCCTACGGTGGACTTCTTTGCCATGCACAGAAATTCATGGTGCCCTCACTATTGCTCCAGAGTGGGATTGGGTCCAGGCTCTCTGGGGAATGCATTCAGCATCAGATGGGAAACGCCTCTAGCATAGACATTTCCACTGATTCCTCTCATCCAGAGAGTGATGCTCAAAATAAAACAGGACAGAGCCAAAGTGATACTGCTAGTGCCACGGTGGCTGAGACATACTTGGTATCTGGCTCTTCTGCATGTGGCCAGGTGTCCCCCACATTGCTTCCCCCCTCTTCCATCACTGCTCAAGCAACAGAATGGGAAGATTCAACACCCTGCCATCGAGTATCTTCACCTGCACATGTGGCTCCTTGCTGGCTAACCATGACAGAGATCCAGTGTCCTGCAGAAGTTTAAACTATTCTCACAAACAGCCGTAGATCTGCAGTGAGGAAAACCTATACTAAACAATGGCAGCATTTCACTAGTGGTGATTCACTTGACACTGCCCTCCCATGTAGTCGGGAATCCCACTCATACTTACCTACTTACCACACCTTCACAACTCCAGTCTATCCTTCAGTTCTATCAGGGTCTACACTCACAGCCATATCCGCATTCCACCACCCATACCGGATCATTCCGTTTTCGCTCCTCCATCAATCAAGAGATTTCTGCAAGGTTTACACAATACATTCCCACCAACTAAAGAACCAGTCCCCTCATGGGACCTTAACCTTGTGCCGAGGGCATTAAAGGCAAACCATTTGAACCACTAGCTATATGCTCCATTCTCCATCTATCCATGAAGGTGGCCTTCCTCGTGGCTATTACCTCCACATGAAGGGTGGGAGAGTTGGGCACTCTTATGACCAACCCGCCCTATACAGTCTTCCACAAGAACAAGGTGGTCCTATGGACCCATCCTAAATTCCTTCCCAAAGTACTTACTTCATTCCAGTGTAACAAATCAGTTTACTTATCTATCTTCTTCCCCAAACCTCATAACAATGACAGGGAAAGGGCTCTCCATACGTCAATGTCCACAGGGTGGTGGCCTTTTACTGGCAATGAATTCCGCAAAATGCCTCGCTTGTTCATCTCCTCCACAGAGAGATCTCAGGGACTACTGATCTCTAAACAGAGACTCTCCAGGTGGATCTCAGACTGTATAAGACTGGCTTATGCCATCTTCAATAAACAGCCTCCTTTGGCCATAGGTGCCCATTCCACGAGGGCAATGGCTGCCTCCACAACCTTCCTCCATGGTATCCCCATGGACGAGATCTGCAGAGCAGCCACATGGGCTTCCGCTCACACTTTTACTCATCACTATGCCATCCAATCGTATGCAGATACTCGTACTTGATTCGGCCACTCAGTACTTTCAATAGCCGAAACAAGCCTTCCAAAGGTCCCACCTTCAAGCATTAATACTGCTCTGTAGTCATCTAAAGGTGGAGCACCCATGGGGACACTCTTCGAAGAAGAAGGGAAGGTTACTTACCCTTGTGCAGTAACTGGAGTTCTTTGAGATGGGTTGTCCCTTTCCCATTAAACTCTGAAGGAGAAGGAGAGAGAATTAGGCTATGTGTACCACTGCAAAGTTTTGGCAACAAAACTGATGTTGACAAGTTCCCATTCAAGAGATTTACAGGGCAGCATCATGGTCATCAAAATACACATGCTTACCGCACCCTATGCCATTGATAAATTTTCAAGGGAAGATGCAGCCTTTGGTAGGGCAGTACTCTAATCAGTGGTCCCTAACTCTAACCCCATCTCCATGGTGTAGCGGCTTAGGAGTCACCTGATTGGAATCGACGTGAACAAGCACTTGAAGAAAAAAAGTTTATCTGTTCCATACGTGGTGTTCTTCAATATATGTTATTCATGTCCATTCCAATAACTCCTTCCCCACTGACGGAGTAGCTGGCAAGAAGGAACAGAGGGAGGGGCAGGGTTGGCAGTGGTATATAAGGGTTTATATAGCAAGGCCACTCTACAGGTTTCCATAGTCGACTCTACAGGAACTGCTAGGGGGAAAAATCTCTGACGCTTGTGCACGCGGTGTGTGCGCACCTGATTGGAATGGACGTGAACAACACATGTTGAAGAGTAACAGAACAGGTCTTTTTGCTTCCCTCGCCTTGTGAGATGACTGCCTCAGCTCCTTTATCTTCAGTCTGCACTGCACTATGTCCCACTCATAGTCCTTTTCACACAAGCTTCACAAATATGCCATATTTCTCCCAGTTCCTACAAGTATCTAGCAGTTGAGAAAACGTATCTCGCCACACACTGGTAAGATCCAAAATCTCCACAATAGTCCAAGCAGGAGAGCATTTGGAGCACTAGACAGGCAGGATCAGCTGAGAAGAAGCCATGAGAACATTCCACACTGAGCCAGCCAGCAGGAAATGGAATTTAAAATTCCCAGGGCTTGCAAAGGGAAAGGACGGATTGCTGTACCTGGCTGCAGGGCAATGGAGTTCAAAGCATTGACCAGAGCGACTAGTTAGGGCATTGTGGGAAGCTTCCTGGAGGGTAATGAATGTAAAAAAAAAATCCTCTTGTTGTCCACACTGCATGATTGTCCACAGTAAAGGGAGAGAAAAAAGTCCCTCATAGAAGTTTTTTGTCACCGAAACTGGGCATTTTTCATTACTTTTGTCATGTGACAGTGTGAATGATATTGCTGTTTTGTTGCCAAAAGGCAATTTTTGGCAACAAAAGTTGGTAGTGTAGACCTGCCCTTAGAAAGTAGAAAAATACTGGATGATGATGTGTTATCTTGTATGTTAATGCAAATGATGAGGAAGTCATCTGCTTTGAGAAAGTCACTGAAAGTAAATTAGCAGTAATTTTTTATTTAATTTACCTCTGAATATAATTTACATGTCCAGACCAACAGACATTTTTTGTGTCTTTTCTGGACTTAGTTTTGCTTTTTTTGCTTTGCTTAGTGTCATCTGATGCTCTCTTCTATCCACTTACAGCTAGATCTGTTACTCTATCAAAGTTCAGACATGAAAACATTAATCATTCCTCTACAATTTTGCATGGTTTCATTTGGAACCAGATGAAATATAGAAGTTGACGGATTTTCATTTTGAGTGTTGGGAATTGTTCATATTTTTTATGCTTCACAGATGCATATATATTTACAAATATTTCATTTTGATTATTTTCAGACACTGTTTCGACTCTCTATTCCACATCCCACAGCTGATTGTGACTTTGCACAATATGAAATACACAAACTTATTCCTGGCATTGATTTGTTCTCTGATCGCTATAGAGCTGACATCTCCACTGTAGTTGCAAGTCTGAGTTTCCTTTTATTTGAATTACATTGTGCAAAGCAAAATCTAATAGTAAGTACTATTGAAAAACATATATAAATGAATTGTAAATTATTTAATGGAAAATTGTTATGCTTTATCTGAGACGTGTACCATACATGTCTTGAGAGAGCCTTTGGGCAAATATTCTCAAACTGATGGGCTGCCCCTTGAGGGGCATGAAATGTATTTTGAGGAGGGGAGCATGAGAAGCTTTAGGGGGAAAAAGTACTGCACACATTTAGAGCTGGGCAGCCAGAGTGGCAGCTGCTGGCTGAGCACCCAGGTCTGAAGGCAGCACCACCACTAGCAGCAGTGGAGGAATAATGGTGCTTGACACCCATACTTCTGCAGTGCTGCTAATGGTGGTATTGCCTTCACAGGTAGGTACCCAGTCAGCAGCTACCACATTCTGCTTTACCTTCAGAGCTGTTTGGTTAAAGAACAATGGCTGCTGGCCAGGTGCCTAGGGTGGGGAGCATAAAAAGGGGAGCATGATCAAATAAGTTTAAGAGCAGCTTCATTAGGGTCTCTACATTTTGGGTGTGGTAAAAAATATTGATGTATTATTTTATACCATGATGTTAAAAGAAATGTTGATGGAAAATTACAATGGTCTGTCTGTGAGTGTCTCTCTCACGCTCAAATTTATTTACTCACTCCTTGAAAGTGTCAATAGTGAGTAGTGCTAAGCTGAGGCATAGGAGTGCTTTTCACATGAAGCCAGATGCAGAGAGAAATTATGATTTTATCCACTTTAAAAATAGAAATGGCTGCAAAGCTAAGCAACTGCTGTGCTTGTGGTGTGTCCTCCTAAGTATCTGCTGCTGCTGACTTTTCTGTCACACATGATATGTCATGTCTGCTAAAAATGCATTGCATGTTTACTGTTCCTAAGCACTTTGGTGGAAAACATATAATATATGTAATTTCAAGAGCCACTGTATTCCAAGAGTGAGTGTGCACTTGCAATATTTTCAAAGCATGTTAAAGAACTTTAATTATAGGTCCAGTTGGCAAGTTACTTTGGTTATCCCCACTTTCCTTTTCTCTTCTTTCACTTAAAGATCTGTCGTCATCATTTCTCTCCCATATTGATTATCTTTATTAGAGTCATGTGAGGGACTATTTTTTAAAATCCTTCTTCCATCTTGCCTCACAATATGGACTCCCATTCCCACCTGCTACCACATTGTTTCTTGCATTTTTATCCCCACTCCAACTACTACCCACAAAAGCTTTCGATCCTGCAAATCCTACAAGTGAGAGAGATTCTCCTATGTTACTTTTTTTTTAAAAAAAGATTAGTATCTGGTATTATATATGCAAATGGAATTCAGGCAATTTTTACTGCTAAAAGAAAAAAATAAATCTTGCTTAAACCATGTAAAATAGTTCAACTCCTGTTACAATAAACAGCAAATCTCTTTCTAGCTCTCATTTAAATGTAAGTATTGAAGCCTTTATTTTTTTTTAAAAACTTGCTTTACATTACTGAAATTGTGTTTATGGCAAACTTTCTAGAAATTTAGTGTTTTTTGGCAAATTATCACAGTCTCTTTTTTCTAATCACCCAATCCCACCCACAACAAAGTACATTTTACCTGCTCCCACTATCATGCTATCAGGTTCTACAGGATCTGTGGGATCGTAGTTTTGCTGCAGGGCTCCAGTCTGTATCCCTGTCTTCCACCATGTTCCTACCCATATCCAACGTTAATTCTGTAATCTCATACCTACCAGATTGCTTCTTTCTCGCCTACTTTAACAAAACACATACACTCACCTGCTTATCTATCTCAGAGAGATGAATGATAAAGAAATATTTCACACATTTCTTTATGCATATATATAGACACACTGCTTCTGCATCAGGTGGAGTAGTTAGTAGGCCATAGATCAGAGGCACTGCAACAGCAATACTAGTGGGGCCAGAGCTTCATTTCCACTGTACTATCCTGTGCAATCTGTTGTGGGACTGTCTTAGACAACGGACACTGTTAAAGCACACTTAACATGAGGTCAGGTTTAGGTCTGATAAAATAGCATTTTACAGAATATATTTTTTTCAGGAATACTTTGAATTTTCAGAGAAAACATTTAAAGAACAAACTAAGATTCTCCTGAGGAGTTTGTAATACAGACACTGAACTATTAAACTAATTCCATGAGAAACATCAAGTGACATTGTCTAGGGATGTGAAAGATTAACCAGTTAACTGGTAACCAGTGGGGGTTGAAGCAGCTCCCTGCCTGCCATGGGCAGGGGTCTGCTCGAGTCCCACAGGAGGCCCAGTGCAGACGTTTGTAGCAGCGTCTGTCCATGACAGGCAAGGACATCTCGAAGGCATGGGCTATTCTGGTGGGAACTGGGAGTTGGGAGCCGGCGGCCACCCCAGCTCTACCAGCCCCACCAAGCAGTCCTGCTTAACTGGTTATCTGGTTAAACGTTAAACCAGATAACTGACTAACCAGGATTTTACATCCTTAACATTGACCAAAAACAAACAAACAAAACTAAAAACTATAAGACAAAGTAATACTGTGTAGTATATTTTCATTCTCCAAGCTGAGAGGAAATTAAAAAGGAAACAAACAGCATAAATGGTGAACAGAAAAGATTATAAACAGATTATAAAAGTTCTTTCAATTTTAATAACCAAATACATTATTACAGGTTGGACCTCTCTTGTCTGGCACCCTTGGGACCTGACTGGTCCTGAATGATGGAATTTGCTGGACCAGAGGAGGTCTCCTGCTACCAGCTCCCCAGGCCACCTTCCCTCCCTGGACTGCCCTGGCCCCAGCCCTGCTCTCAGGGCTGCCTCATTCCTGGCCTTGGCCTTACTCCCAGGGCTGCGGCAGCTGCTGTATCTCTGGCCCAGGCCCCACTACCACAACTGCCAGATTTCCGGCACTGCTGCTGGGGCTTCTGTGGCCCCTGATGTGCTACCGGGACTCTGGCACCGGTCCCAGCCCCATCGGGCTCTGAACCACTAACCCTTTTGCCACTGGGGCTCCCAGCCAGGACTGCCTAGTCCAGGAACACTCGTGCTCTTGCTGGATCATGGATGTTTGCTGGATGCTGGTTTTTGGACGTCCAGCCTGTCGTAAGGAAATTTGTTGTTTTTTTAAAAAATATTTGATGTTCAGATATTTTAATCTCTTAAATAGTGAACAACATTTATTACAGGACTGGGTCCTAATATATTATGCTTTTTTGTGTGAGTTACATTAGAGCACCAGTCAAATTGAAATTAATGGGACTAGTTGGATAGTTAAATATTTATCACACTAGCCAATTAGCCCATCATAAGATAGGATTTTCAGGTCTCTCCTCCATGTCGGTCTTCTCTCCTGAGCTCTCTCGCTCCATCTCTCTCTCTCTCTCTCTCTCCTACTCCTCCTACTGCCTCCCTCTCTCTCTCTCTCATCTCTCTTCCTCGTTCTGCCTCTCTCTCCGTCTTTTTCTTTCTCTTCTCCCCCTCCTGCCTCTCATTCTCCCTTTCTCTTCTCCTCCT
>CM057845.1:74698717-74716434 GCA_030068395.1 Apalone spinifera
TAAGTAGGGATCCAATGTAAGTTGGATCCATGTAACCCGGGGACTGCCTGTATAAGTGAATGTGGCTGTCCTTATTCAATTCCTTACTTACTGTCCACACCAGTAATGTCATTGAGAATACTGTCACAGCTTTTGAAATAGATTAGTCACTTTCTTTGACTCCCTCTGAAGTTTTTTGATATCACAAAAGTATCCTGGAAAAGCTCTGCCACGTTCAAGGAACATGTCAGTTTTTCTGAAAAAAATGTTGGAAAAGTAGGCGTGTTTTGTCGGCATCCCTGTAAACCTCGTTTTATGAGGAAGAAGGGATGTTCCAAAAGAGGGTTTTTTCCCACGGGTTTTTGGCCCATGTAGATGGGCCAAATTTTGGAAAAGCCTCTTTTGGAAGTAAATTGGAAAAAGATACACAATTTGCGTACTGCAAATTGCGTTTCTTTTTCCAATTTATCTTTGTAGTGTAGACATATCCTTAGTGTGACTGCATTTTTAAAATTAATGTAATTTGTAAATGAAGCTAAATTGTTCTAAGGTTTGGATGATTCAAGGAAATGTTGAGGATTATGGGCAAGGTTTGAGTACATTGATTTGGAAAAATAGGAAACGACTTTAATTATAGCTATAAAGTTCCAACCAAACCTAAACCCTTACTGAAATTTTCTTCCATTATGGAAACGCTTATTTATTTTATTTTTGTTACATGAGATCTGCAGCTTTTGGGTTTTATTTATTCAGTGCAAGATACACAAAATTGCAGTTTAGCAGAGAATATTCTCCATCCATTTGTGTGTGTTTTAGAGGATCAAACTTTGGGTCAAAACTATTTGACAGTTTCTGTTTTAATATATTTTATTGTAAGTAAAAGGAATGACTAAGAAAAATCACTAAATCTAAATCTCAGTTTCTTATTTCTTTAAAGTTTAAAGTGCTTACAGATTTAGGATTTTTTGCGGAAGCCTTCCACGAACTTTGTCTGCTCAATCACGGCAAAAAAATTCCCTGGAAAGTACCTGCAGGCTACAGACTTATTGGGAAAATTATGGTAAACTATGCATGCTTTTGAGTTACATTTTCATCCTCATATGCCACAAAACTATAACACTTGGTTTGCCTTCATAGAATTATGAGGATCCAAAACCTTTGCAAGCAGTATAGTTATTACTAATGCCTGAAAAATCCTAGTGTTCCAGCATCATTCAGTAAGCAATTTAGGTGGCATGAACTGAATGAGGGAGAGAACCACTAACTGAACAGAGAAGACAAACACATTTTGAATACCTTCCTAGTTCACTGTGCCATCATGTTTATACAATAAATAAAACAGCAGTCTTGCAGGACAAATAGTATGTGATGATGTAGTTTAAGACTATCAGTGAAATCCTAGCCTTATTTCTGTCTATGGCAAACTTTCCATTGAGTGCCATGACTTCACCATTTTTATAATGCATATGCACAAAAGGACATACATCCTTAATTTGGACATCTCCTAATCTTGAAACATTTTATTTTTTAACCTTAACATAATATTATCCATAATGTTAACCATTGTTGGTATCCAAAACAATGATTTGATAGCCTGATTAATTTTGTTTTTGTCATTTGAGTATTAAAATAACCCATGCTAGGTTAAAAATAAAATAACACATTATAAAATATCTTTTCATTTCTCAGATTCTTTAATTGCCTTCAGTTAACATTATCTTTATCTCTCCCTTTTAATATTTGGTTACTATTTTTGGTTTTGCATTGTAGGAGAAGCTTGTAGCCTTTTTAAAAAGGCTACTGTCATTCTGGAATCCAGTCAGCCTGGAAATATGAATACAAAATTGCTTTACATATTAAATGTGGCCCCAAGTTCCATGAAATGTTTGTAGTATTACAGTTACATGGGCCTCTTTCAAAATATTTTCTTATTCCCCTAGTTGGATGAAAAGCTCACACATGACTAAGACTGAATGTGGGGAAATAGTGAAAGTAACTACACAGACAGTGACTTCATATGCCCCGAAGGCTAGATTCTGATTTCTGTTCCACCACTGTTATTGAGAACAGAATCAGGGCTCAGGGAAACTGAATACAGAGAAGCTGACAAAATATCAAAAACACAAATAAAATAAATGAGAGAAAAACATGTCCCTTTTCTCCATTTTAACCTGTAGTAATGTTAGTTTTTATATGAAACATTACTTAAATGAAAAGTGTTCAGAAAGAAGAGTGATCTTATTTAAAATTGCCAATGTCTCTTTCAAACAAATGCCACTGGAAGATACTTCATGGGTTAAAAGGCTGAAAGTTTTGCAAGAGTAAAATATCTGTATGCAAAAGTAAGATATCGGTATTGTTTCCTGGATAGAGTGAATATATTGCACGCTCAGTACATTGGGGCTTTAGAGGACACAAGTGCTATTAATGATATTTTCTTTGGCCCCAATATGGTAACCATCACTATTCAGAGTAGCATTTAAGCATGTTCTTCAGCCATAGTGAAGGCAATAGCTCTTTAATACATGTTTAAATGCATTTCTGAATGGAGGATGACATGATAACATAGCATGTGACTCTGTACCACTGCACTGGTTTCTCCCAAATTCCTTGTAAAGTCATTCATCATTCACTGTAACATTTTAATTACAGCCTTTTCAGAAATTCAATTCATCAAAATCCCTCTTGACAAACACAAACTTACAGGTAAGAAAACAACTTCATGTCTCATGAACCATCTTGTTAGTCTTTAAAGTGCTACATAGTCCTGTATTTTGTTATGAACTAGAGAATATATCTAAAGACCTATGCTGCTTAGGCAATCTTGTATTGTCTATTATGCCTCTGCAAATGTTTACATTTATTATTATTTATTATTATTTTATATTTTTAATAATATTCTTTAGCACTTCATAAACATTAAATTTCACAACAGGCCTCTTTGGCTAGCGGTTAGTACTATTATTACCAGTTTATCAAATGAGAAAACTTAACTGAGAAATTGGACATGATCAAAACAGAAGAATAGCCACAGGATCACCATAGTTCTATGAGTGCATCTACACTGCACCGTTATTCTTGAATAACAATGATAGTGTATACACAGCAATTGCGCTATTTTGAAAGAAAATCAAAATAACTGACGGCTTTTTTCGAGGTTTGTAAACCTCATTGCACAAGGAATAATGCCTCTTCCGAAATAGCTATTTCAGATGAGGGTATGTGTGTTGATGCGGTACAGGGAGTTTTTTCGAAATAAGGAGCCTCAAGAAAATCCCACAGGTGCCCTGCTGGCCACTCCATCCACATTCCTCAGGACTCTATAGTTCCTCTTCCTCTGCAGCTTGGGGCAGGAAGCTGGCCCTCACAGCCTCCAGCCACATTGCAGCTGCCACTGCGCAACATCTTACCAACATGGCTTACCAAAGCCAGCTCATCCCCTCAAGCCCTCCCAAGAGTCTCCTGTCCATCCCAGGGAGCATTCTGATGGCTCCCAAGAGCTTGCCAGGTGCTGCACGAGGTGTGCGCTGTCCTGGTCTGAGGCGGAGATCCTGACCCTCATTGAGATGTGGGGCAAGGAGGAAAACCTCCAGGATCTCCGCTTCAGATTGCACAAAGCTGATATCTATGGCCGATAGCCTGGCCACCAAGGCCACAACAGGAACTAGGAACAGGTCCAGAGTAAGGTCAAGGAGCTGTGCCAGGCCTATGCAAGGGCGAGGTAGGGCAACTCCTGCCCCTCTTTTGAAGACTTGCACCACATCCTGGGGGGTGGTGCAGTCCCTTCCCCACCTCTGGTGGTGGACTTAGAGCTGGAGACACCTATCATCGCCTACCTAGGGGTCACAGCTGGGGATGAGGGGGAGCAGGAGAAGAAGATGGAGGAAGAGGACCTCAACGCGGCCACCTCCGTGACCATGCTCACCCTGGAGCCGGTACCCCATGGCCTGGATGTGTCCCAGGCATCCTCTGAGGCCGGGGAAAGATTATTAGGTGAGAGTCTTAGTTTTCTCACACAGATAGGCTGGGGGCGGCATGTGCTGAGGTACTGGGGTACAATTGTCACTCAGCCTTCTCAGCCTGGGAATTGCACTACAGTCCATGCACATGGATGCATGTGTAGCACCAGTCAGCACCATGAAGCCTCAGGAGGCAGCATCGGAGCGCCCTTTGGCCTCCTGCTCACAGGCTCTGGGGAGGTCAACCACACTTCTGACCCCTGGGGGGAGGACACCCTCTGACCCCTGGGGGGAGATACCCTACCACCAAGAGCCATCTCTAGAAGGAGGCTGGGGACAAGGACACACACACACAAAGACTCTGAAGTGCTGCACACAGCACACAGGCATGCCTGCATGCTCGAGGCAGCACCCGCTCCAAGGGACAGCGCTGCCCTGTGTAGGTGTGTTTGCTGCTCACAACCCCTTCCCCCCACTACATTCTCACTCCTTCTTCCCAAGCGGGCAAAGATACAAGTTATCTCTCTTTGGGATGCTACCACTATCAAACCAGCCATGGATGCAGCATCGATGGAAGCCCAGCCATCTCAAGTACCCCCTCCCACCCATTGGATTCCAGTGTGGCCGGCAATTTCCCATGCCTGCTTGTCCCTGGGACATCGTGGGGGGGAATGGGAAACATGGTCCCCTAGGGACATCTGGACCCCTGTAAGAAAGGTCCCTCTGTCCAGACCACACGTGGCCTTGCTGCCAGGACATCACCTTCCTCTGACCCGGGAACTGTCAGTTTTGGCTCACAGATGAGGGCAAGGCTTCAGGGACAATGTCTCCACCAATGAATGACCATCTGTCTTTATTGTCCCCAGCTGGACCAGCTGTGATGGGGGATGGGCAACACCACCTGAGCCAGCCGCCCAACCCCGGAGGAGCCGCAGGCACTGTAGAACCCAGGAAGACCTATTGCGGGAGCAAGTCTCCGTACTCTAGGACCTGCATGAGATACTGGCCCAGAAGGTCTGGGAGGACACACAATGGCAGAGAGACACGTGGATGGAGATGCTGCAGCAGGGATGCAACATGTGCATGACTGTGCAGGCTCTCCTCACCCACCCAAAGCCAGCTCTTGCTCCTGCCTCAGTCCCAGTTTCCTGTCCTCCCCCCCTTCCCATGCCAGCCCCTGCCCCCACCCATGCCTGACCCTGCTCAGGCCCCCCTCCTGCCTATCCCCTAGCCTCCCAGATGCCCCACCCCCAAGGTCACCGAGGTCCCCACACATGAGGCGGAAGAAGCGTCACTCCCAGCCCAACCCTGATCCTCTCCTCCTTCTGTTCTCCCCTCTCTTCCCCCTTTCAGCTCCCTCCCCCCTCCAAGGTTCTCATCCCCCCTCCTTCTTATTCTAAGGTTCTCTCCCAGTCCCTCCCCAGTTTCTTCTACCCCAAATAAATCACAACACAGTTCTGTTTTTATAAACCTAACAATTTTTTTATTGTCTCTGCAGGGATGAGGGGTGGAGGGGGGACGAGTGGGGTTACTGGAGGAAAGGCAGGGAGGGACAAGGCACAGGAAGGGACAGGCCCCTAGTGGGGAGGCCCTAGGGAGAGTGTCACTAGGGTCCTTATGAGAAACTCACCCTCAGGGCCTAATGGATGTGCATCCCTGCCTGATGAAACCATGTATTCACCTCCTAGTCTGGAAAATCTTCTGTTGATACTAAAACTTAATACATTATACAGAAGTGCTGATTAAATGTTTATGGCAGGGATCACCAGATGGTGCTGTTACATAAAATGTTATACATTATTTGGAATATTATGAATACTTTTAGTACTAGAAGTTATAAATATCAAAACTGATTAACTCAGTTCTAAGATAGAGTCTCAACAATTCTGTGAGCATTTTTCTGCTTTGGTCAAGTAATATCTGTGTGTGTCAGATTTCCTGTCTAAAAAAATTGTGCTAATAAATCTTATCTCTTCAGAGGTCTGCTATATGAAATTTAACATTTATGAAGTGCTAAAAATTATTATTATTATAAGTAATATTAGGGCAGTATTTACAGAGAATACAGTAGAAAATACAAAGTTGTGAGGCAAGTACATAATATTGTTAATTTTGTGATGCAGATTTTTTTCATTTTTGTTTTTTTGTTTGGGGGAGCAAATAACGTGAGCTTACTTCTGCCTTAATCTTTTAATAAGAATCAAGTTTTGGAGCAGAGTTGGTTTTTTAGCTGAGATTACCGATATACTGGTTTACCTGCATACTATTTATGACCGCCTTTGTTCAAGGACTCCTGCATACTTTGTAAATAAAACAAATTACTCTAAGAAAATATTTAGACTCCTTGTCACTGACTTTCTTCTCCAACGAGAAACTCACCTGCCAGGCCCAGAAATATGTGACCATTTGGCAGAAAGACATGTTAGGGAAAGAAAACAGTTCCTCCATGGTGACAAATATTAGCTAATATGAGTCATATATATTTGTATTTTCATGAGTGTCATTAATAGAAGTGGAGTACACATTTCTGTTATTGAATTCAAATATGGTATTTAGCATGTAATTTCATATTAATTCCAAATATTAACTTTGCCCTTGTAGGTACTAGAAGACACATTTAATTTGAGTCTACCTCCAGCTGTGGTTTCAATGTGTGATCAGCAAATCATGAATAAATTGACTTTGGCCAAAATGCATTTCATCATTTGTC
The DNA here is from genome assembly GCA_030068395.1 of Apalone spinifera. Lineage (NCBI taxonomy): Eukaryota > Metazoa > Chordata > Testudines > Trionychidae > Apalone > Apalone spinifera. Next base: position 74,705,366 of record CM057845.1, read on the forward strand.
TTTCGGAAACAATAAATAGCATTCCTGAAAAAGTGATGAAAACAACCTATTCGGATATCAGATTTAAAAAGCCAAGCAGAATCATGGAATCAAGCATAAAAAGTAATTATAATTGTCACTGAAAAGTTTTATCATAATTTGATTTTGTTCTCTAGCTTGTTTCACGTATGAGTTTATCATTTTTAACATTTGTGCTTACATTACATTGTGCATTTAAAACAATATTCATATCATGTATTGCTGCAAATCTAAATGTTTATTTTTATTTTAGAAAGCTTGAACATAATTTTTCAATTTTTGTTAAATTTTTGTTAAAATTAAAAATTTAATTTTTATTTAAAGTTGCCTTTGATTCTTACTTGTTTTCATACATACATTATTGTTGGTAGAGCTTATGGCTTTTTGTGCTTTGTACTGTTTTAATATTTCCTGATCACTTTCTTCCAAATGAATACCTATTTTTTCATGCTGGGAGATGAATGACTGGCTTTCTCTAATTTTTTTTGTAGTAAATTACGCACCAGAAGATACTCTGAATCATGATGTGATCACCTACTTTTTTCCTTTCATAGTCAGGATACTTCATTTATTACTATTAATTATACATTGTGGAAGCTACAAAAATATGAGACCTTTTCAAATATCTTACACTATAAAAAGTTGAAGACAGAGAAGGAGATACAGGAACAAACAAAATGACTGAAAGACATATTTTGTTTGTTCCAAAGGTTGTTGGATTTAGTTTGTCAAATATAAGCAATGCCTAACTGTTCTATTCTTCCTTATTGATAGCTACAGACTCAGTTCTTTTCTTCATGGGCTAATTGTTGTGGGACAGGAGGGCTATGTCTACACTCGTGGCTTCTTGCGCAAGTATGGCCATTCTTGCGCAAGAATCCGCAGAGCGTCCACACTGCCCGACCGCTCTTGCGCAAGGAAATTTACAGTATGGCGTGGTAAGAGAGGGCTTCTTGTGCAAGGGCTACGCTCTTTTTTAACAGGTGTAAGCCCTCTTGTGCAGGAGCTCTTGCGCAAGAGGGCAGTGTGGACGCTCAGCAGGGATTTCTTGCGCAAGAAAGCCCTATGGCTAAAATGGTCATCAGAGCTTTCTTGCCCAAGAGAGTGTCCACACTGCCATGGGTGCTCTTGTGCAAAAGCACGGCTCGCACATGGCAGTGTGGACGTTTTCTTGCGCAAGACTTCTTTCACAAGAACCCTTGCGCAAGATGTTCTTGCGCAAGAAGCTGCCAGTGTAGACATAGCTGAGGTGTTTCCATATTTTCCCAAAAAAATCCTCCAAGCTCTAAATTGAGAGCCCTGTTACTTCTGAAACTAAGATGTGTGAAGTGTTAAAAGTTTGACATGGTGATAGAACAAATGTAAAAAAGTAAAATGTTTGAGAAAAAAAATCTTGATTAGTTCATCAATATTCACTGAACAGAAAAATAATATAGATTCTTGAAATTATTGGAGATTATTTGCTCTCCTCTGCTCCTTTGAAATGTGAAACTTTTCTTGGGATTAAACTGCTATCCTTTGCTTTGAAAATTATTGAATCCTTAACTGTAACTGTGATATAAGGATGGGATTAAAATGATATCCTTTTGCTTTTATTTTCCAGTTAATACAGAAGTGGCAGGACACCAGGAACAAAGTACCATCGTACAACTAGTCAGATGTAAAGAAGAATTAAATATGGCTATGCTGAAGGTAATTTTGTTGTTTAGGAAACTAAGTTTAGGGAACGGTACACTGTTCTTCAAATGATGTGTGTCCTATGTAGCTGAAATTAGTGCTACTGGAGAGTAGATCATGTAGGGGAACTGGAAATGAGTTAAAGAGCTTTTGCTTTATAGGTTACTGGTTCTAATGTGACCTAGCTATTAATGACCACAAGGGCACATCTACATTGTTGGGAAGATCAACACTGCGGCAGTTGATCTTCCGGCATTCAGTTTAGTGGTTGTAGTGGAGACATGCTAAATTAAATGCTGAGGTTGTCCATGTCAAGGCTGGTACTCCTCGTTGTCACTTAATGTATGTAATTCCAGCTACATAAATAACATACCTGTAGTCTCAGAGGAGTAGTCATGTTAGTCTGTAACTTTAAAAAAATCTTAAAAAACACTGAGTGGTCCTGTAGCACCTTAGAAACTAACAAAAAATATAGATAGCATCGTGAGCTTTCATGGGTTTTGGACGTACATTAAGGTGAGCTAGGGTCCTTTTCTCCCTACGGGAGGTTGATGGGAGAAATGCTCCTCTTGACTTCCCTTAATCCTTAAGGAGTAAAACAATTACAATAATAAGATTCACTTGATTCCTTGAGGAGTAAGGGAAATTGACAGGAATGTTTCTTCCATCGAATTTCCTCAGTGAGTACAGCACCCTTGCTCGGCTTAAGGTACATTGACTCTAGCTATGTTATTTACATACCTGGAATTGCATACCTTAAGCTGACCTTCCCCCATAGCATAGACCTGCCCTTAGTATACACTCATGGCTATTGAGTGTACACAATTGCATGAGTTTGTTAGTTTCTGTCAAGTTTGTGTTAGACAGACGTCCATATCATGAAAAACACTGTTACAAGTGAATCTTATAGTGACTGTTTCAACAAAGAGGTTGGAGGTAACTGGAACACGAAGATTAACATACAAACATTCACTTTTAGAGATGGTTCCTTCAGAATACTGTATATGTGAGTCACTTTGATGGTATATTATAATATGTGGATAAACAGACATTAATTCTCTAGAACCTCTGTCAACACATTTAAAAGAGAAGCATTCCGTTTTAATTGTGTTGTGTAACTTCGGAAATCACAACTCAAGAGATATGACAAAGTAAAATAAAGATTTAAAACATTTTGAATAAACTTACTGGAGCCCTTAATGGCATTAATCCTGTCTGCATTAATTCAGCCAAATCAATGGAAAAGTTAAAGAAATAGCTATTGTAAGAAACTAGTCATTCTAGTGTCAGTTGATGGTTCTCTCCTTGCAAATTAATTACCCTTTACCCATAACTCTTTACCCTGGAAGTCAGGCTATTGATTATTACCTTATTTAATCATTTATTGCATATCTTAGATATTTAACCTCATGCATTGGGGTTTATCCCTCTCAATAATTATTCAGAAGTGGAAGAGCAGATTATTCCTCATTTGCCTTCTGCAGGCTTCTTACACTTACCTCTGATGCAGCTGTCGTTGGCCACTGTCAGAGATGGAATTATGATCTAGATGAACTTTGTGTCTGACAGAATTCCTGTGTTGCTTAGTTGGTTACTAGAAAGTAATACTAAGCTGATCCATACTTGAAAACATGCCACATATAATTTTGAAACAAGTTGGAAGATGGCTCATCTTTCAGAGACAGCAAAATACTTGAGACACATAGTACAGGCTTGATACTTCTGATGTTTCCTTCGAGACTTACCCTACCTGATTTTTAAGCAGAGAACTCTTTTGAGGTCATTGTGGAGTTCTGCTTAAAAATGGATGGCACAACATGTTCCTATGGCTTTTAACTAAACTCCTTCTAGAGACCTAAGGTAGACAAGTTTTTAATTTAAAGCGAACTTTCTTTCTGATCTGGTTTTCCAAGGTCTCCTGCAGCTTTACTTAATGTGAATCTGAGGGCCTGCAAACTTATACAGGGACTTTGAGGATATATACTCTACTTATTAATTATAGTGAAGTTATATTTAAAAAATAATTATTTCTTTCAATATGAAAGATACTTTCATTATTTTATTTACAATTAAAAATTACTGAATCTTTAACTGTAACTATGCTATAAAGATGGAAATAAAAACACTTAACTGAATAATTTCTAATTATATTTTGTTAAGATATACAGTACTGTATCTTTTGGTGTACTGTGCTTAGAGGCATAAATTTCAATATTGCCTCTAAAGTTAAGTATAATGTGCTGTTTCCAGTTCTTTGGGTTTATAAGCAGATACAAAAATTAAAGTTGCTTAAAGAAGTAGTGCCTTGTATTCAGGTTGGTCTATTTCAAATTATGGGAAATCATGGACAATAACTGAACTTTTTAAGCAACTTCTTCTTATTTGTATTATTTCTTGAAATTAAATGATACTATGATGTTCTTCTCTTAGGGGATTTTATTGACAGAAGCTGAAGAAAGGCTTAACTCCCTTATAACCAACATACAGAATAAATATGATGGAAAGATTTCTCAGTGTTTTGCTGTAGAATTAGAGACTATTATTGAGGCCACGCTTCAGCTCACAGCTATTTCCCAGCAAAGACATCAGGCTGCTTTCAGGTAAAGGCCAGCATGGCCAGAATGCATTGCATCTTGTTGATTGTAAAAATAAAAAAACAAAAAACCCTAGCAAACCCAACAATTCTCTGTGCCCTCAAAGATACCCATATATTTCAAACTTAAAAGTGACTCAAAGTAACAACTATAATTGTCTGGCTATACTGAAAGGACAGGAGACACTTGATATTATTTTAATCAGAATGCAATTTTATTATTAGATGTCTTGGACTATCGAGCAGATAAAAGTATCTGATACCTCCAGTATCATGAAATAGCTGCACAGTTTAGATGTACCCTAAGAGCCAAGCACCTTGCAGGTCAGGAGGAGACTTCACACGCTCTCCCCGCCCCCTAGGCCAATCAGGGTTTAGGGGCAAGGAGAGCGTGCAAAGTCTCTTTTCTGCCCTGTCCCCATCCTACAAGGACTGCACGGCTCTTCTAAGCACTGCACACTCCTTGCAGGGTGGGGGCAGGGCAGGAGGAGACCTTGTTTGCTTCCCCCCACCCCAAGGCCCTGATTGGCCTGGGGGCAGGGAGTACATGAAGTCTCTCACTCCCTGCATTCCGGTGTGCGGTGCTTAGCGTCAGCCACCAGGGTTGACTCTAAGTGCTGCATACTCCCCTATCCCTAGGCCCTTATTGGCCTGGGGGCGGGGGAGCAGCAGGACCTCAGTGAGCTGGATCAATCCACTTGGTGGGCTTGATCTGGCCCGTAGAGGCCCTTTTGCCCACCCTGCCATAACCTAACTTCCTTCTGTATTCACCATAACAAAGCCCTCCCTTAGCCTGCTGTAAGGAAGATGAAAGCCCACCCTCATTCCTCCCCACCTCCCCCTACCAGCCCAGCACATGCACACAAACTCCACTTTGGTCTGTCTGGTGATGAGGGTAAAATTCCTTCCTAGCTCCCCTACAATCGAGCAGCTAGCTTGATGCCCATAGCAGGCCCTGACCAAACTTGGTATTTTGCCATTTTCAAAGGAATGGGAAGTGTGGATGCTGCTTTGCTTCATCTGAGGAAAAGGGACTTTTCCCACTGGTCCTTAGGGGATGGGTCAGTGTCACCATATTGGGCCACTCTACTTTTGCAGAAGCTACTGAGCCCTTCCTATAAAGTACTATATACTCCTTCCCCTGGCAAGCCACAATGCCTCCACTCCTTGTTTAAGGTGTGGTGCAGTCATTTTTGTGCATGGCAACTTGCATTAAGATTATGTTGTATATTTCTAAGGTTTGTTTTATTTAAAAAAAATCGGTATCAGTTGCACTAGCTAAAATGTTTATGATGTTATATTTTTCAGAATTAAAAAAAAAACCTAAGGATTTATTGAAAATTAGAATCTAGAAATTTTAGCAAATGCCTGCCTACATTTGATATAATTTTATTTATACAGCAGAACATCTTTTTTGCAAACTCTTTTTCTGAATGTATGAATTTAATAAATTGATTTATTTTAAGCTCCCTTTTTGTCCCTGGCCTAAGACAGGATTTTGCAGATTTATTCATTGCTGTCAGATCTGAATTTTAATTCTAGATTTTAGATATAAGCTCTGTTCTGATTGCATTAATATAGTCTTTAATAAATTTGCATAAATTGGATATTAATTGTACTTAAGTATATTTGCCTTTAATGCAAAGAGTGAATTAATCATACTGTATGGAATGATTTTCAGATTTCCCCATAATTTCTAAACCTCAAATTTTGTGAAAATTCCAGGTGCTCTTTTAGCTCTTCATAAAATTGAGGTTCTCCTGTACTTAAAAAAAAGCAGTGTAAAGAGATACACACTTTCCATATAGATTTCTGTATAATAATCTTCATATCACATTAATTTTTCATTTGGGAGAATTTTCCTACTTATTGCCTGCTTTATATTAAATAAATTAATTTTGTAAGAATGATAACCTTATTATAGTAGTTTTTGGTTTTGATGTCAACTCCTTCCTTTTAGCTATGTCTTTTATTAGATATAACAAATACTTACATTGCAGTGGGCTCTTAACTAGTGTTCCCTCTAATATTTTGCATCCATGAGAGGAGTGAGTTTTGTCTTGTGCACCAATATTGAGGTCATGTGCACTTTTTTGGATGTGTGCCACCATTGCACCCACCAGTTACTAACAAATATCATATTAATATATTCATGTTATGGAAGAAAGAATACTAAAACAGCCCTTTCCCAGTCACAAAATAAAAAGAGCTGTTAAATCAGAACTTTCACCCAAGCATCCTTACTAATGTTCCAATGTACTGGGTCATGCCATCAGTTACAGATATGGTAAAAGGACACCATTTCCCTCCTTGCACCCACACATACCTGCAAAGTTTGAACAATATGCTGCTTTTCTTAAAGACCTGTGCTGCAGTGCTACACACAATTAATAAATGGTGGCAGGCAATGTTCCATCTAACTTTTTCCATCCATGTGCAGATACATTTTGTTACGTGCACTGAGGCATGTGCAGATATGCACCACCAGTAGAAACACATGCTGCTGGCTGTAGGTGCTGTGCTAATTAGTTGGGCGGCATTTGAATCTCCTCTGATGGCCACCCAAATTCTCAACTCACTGAGGAAGAATTAAGTTAAACATTACTGCATCTGAGCTTACTCTTAAATCTAGACAATTGCAAATTGGGATTTGCATTGGGAGAGATAATCAGGGATTATTCCAATGGAAAAAAGCTAAAAGTCATCTTAATTGGCATAAATTCCCATAGGTGCTATTATTTAGCCTAAGAAGTCAGTACTGATGCAGATGAATCAACTGCCACCCAACAACTGCTGAACTGTGGCTATTTCAAAATGGAGCTAAACCCTAATTCATTCAATCCATACTGCTGCCTCAGTCACTGAATGCATGTATCTATTAACTAGAAGACTTAGCTAGCATTGCTCAAGTCTGGAGCTAGCCCGGGGGTGGGGGGCATGCAGGCTGTCCTCCGCCTGCGCCCCATGGCCAGCTTGAAGCAATGGGGGCCATGCAGCGTGGTGGGCAGCTGCTCCCTGGGTGCAGCTCGTGGCAGCGGGGGCTCTGCTGCTGACCAATGGCTGCTCCCCAGGGCTGGGGTACTTGTTGCCAACATGCGGCTTGGGCTCTGGCTCCAGTGGAGACTTACAGAGGGGCAGCTGCCATCTGCCCACACTGAGATCCAGCTGTGGCCCCAGCCAGAGCTGCTGGAAGAGCAGCTGCCAGCAGCAGCTCCAACTCTGGGGAAGGGCTAAAGCTAGGGCCAGGGCCACATGGTAGCTTCCCTGCTGCTCTTGGGGCAAGGCAGCTGTCTGCCATGGGGCCCCACCTGGAGCAGCTGAGCAGCCGCCATGCAGCTCTGTTGAGGAGCCTCAAATTCTTGGTGCATTCCCGTGCAGGCACTCACCTTAGAGGAACACTGCTCTTAACTAGTGATTTAAACTTAGTTTATCACCAGGTATGATGGGGCGGACAAAGCCCCACCTCACCACTGGAGGCCTCTCAGCACCTTGCCCAGCAGCAGGAGCAGTGGAGAGGTCCTCCGAGCTGGATAGAGGGGCAGCCTTCACTGGAGCCAATCAGGGTATGGCAGGCTGGTATATAAAGAGCTGCTAAGGCCTGTCAGTTCCTTCTTGGAGCTCAACCCAGGCATGCCTCTGGGCTTACTGGGGAACACCAGAACTGTGAACAGCTCTGAGTGGGAGCTGGGCCCTCAGAACTGAGCGAAGCTAGACCCTGCAACTAAAGGCCAGCCAGCGGCAGCTCTGTGGAACCCCGGACAAGGGGAATTCAGCAACAAGGCCCTAGAGAAAGGCTGGATGAAAACGGCATCCTGGGGAAGTGGCCCAGGGACGTGATCACAAATACTGACCTTGAAGCTTGGCAGATAACTGCTACATCCAGGGTGTGTCCAGACTACAGGGATTTTTCTAAAAAAGTGGCCTTTTTTTGAAAAATCTTTACCTGCATCTAGACTTCTGCCACGTTCTGTCAACAGTAAATCAAAAGAAAGCAGTGGTTTTTTCGACAGCGGAAAACCTCATTTTACGAGGAAGAATGCCTTTTTTCGAAAGTGCTCTTTTGAAAAAAGGCGCTATGTAATGCAAACTGTGATGGTGGTTTTTTTTGTTTTTTTTTTTGAAAGAGAGCATCCAGACTGCCTGGGTGCTCTCTTTTGAAAAAGCAGCTTGCTTTTTTGAAAGTACTGGTTGTAGTCTAGATGCTGTTTTTCGAAAGAGGCTTTTTCAAAAGTAACTTTCCAAAAAGCCCCTTTGAAAGAGGCTTGCAGTCTAGACGTAGCCATAGGGTCCCTGGGCTGGGACCCAGAGGAGTGGGCAGGCCTGGGTCCCTGCTCAACCCCCTGCAAACCACACCCGAGTGAGGGGGTAAAAGAAGAGGTCTGAACCTTGGCCAAGGACTGAACTTTTGACTCGTCCGCAGACAGGTGAATTAAATACTGCAAGACCCCATCAGCCACCAAGGGGTGCTCACACACAGGACTGAGCATATTACACCAGGGCTGAATGAAGAACGGGGCTTTAGAGGATAAGGGGGAACCCCTCAGCCTGGGTCCCTGGGCTGCAGCCAGTAAAGCCACTATGTTTTGGGGCAGCCCTTCCTGGTTGGGGGCTGGATGCAAATGCTAGGAAGCTCTTTCTCTGCTCTGCACTTGCTTGGAGGCTCCACCTCCACAAGCTCCTATTGGCTGGGAATCACAGAGCCACCTATTCCCCACCACCACCAAAGGGGAGCTGTGCCAGGTAAGCAGCCCAATACCCCAATCTTCTGTCCCAGCCCTGAGTCTTCTCCTGCACCCTAATTCCTGCCCAGATCCCGTACCTGAGCCCCCTCCTGCACACTAACCCATCCAAACCCCACAGCCTCACCCTGACGTCCTGCTCTGAGCCTGCACCTGCACTCCAAACCCTTAGTCCTAACCTTGATCCCACTCCCCCCCTGCACTGCAAATGCCTCTCAGTGGACACTCCAAAGCCCCAACCTGCAGTTGGAACCCTCACTCCTTCCCATATCAACTCTCCTGCCTCATTCCCCAATCCCTTCCTGCATAATGAACTCTTCATTTTAGCCCCACCCTGGAGCCTAAGGGGGCCACACAAAATCTGTGGGCTGCCAGAAGAGTTAATTTGATCCTGTTTATCACCTCCTTATTGGCTAATCACCAGTGTTTTAGTTTACTATTCCATTGCCCCATTATTGTTATGCTGAGCTTCGTGGTCTTCTGAGAAGTTGTCTATAATCCAGTTATATTCTCAGGTAGTCTAGCATGGGGCTGGGCAAAATATGGCCCGGGGGCTGGATCCAGCCTGCCAAACCACCGGATCTGGCCCACCTACCACCGTGCCAGGACCCTCAGGCATGTAGCTGCCGCAGTTTAAAGTACAGTCCCTGTGGCTCTCTGCTCTGCAGGGAAGGGGGAGGCTTTGTGCAATCTTCCAACCCCCACAGGCAGTGGCAGATATAGGGCAGGGCGAATGGGGCAGCTGCCCCGGGCCCTGCGCTTCAAGAGGCCCCACGCATACGCCATGTCAAAGGGGAGCCCCGCGAAATTGTGCTGCCCTAGGCCCCGCAAAACCCTCATCCGCCCCTAACCACAGGTCCTATTGTCCAGAAACAACCAGCCAGTAAGAACTGACCTCAGCCAATCTCTCAGCCAGCCAGTTGGAGCTGAGAGATTGGCTTGAGAGACTAAGGTGGTGCAAGCCTCTTCCCCCACTTGGAGTTGAGAGCCACGTGGAAGGAGCAGTCTGCATTTTCAAGCGGGCTGGGGCTATAGCAGGCAGGGAGCCCAGCTTGCCTTGGGGGTGCTGCAGCCTGCTGGCCAGGAGACACTTAGGTAAACTCCTCCCAGCCAGCACCTGCCTCTGGCACCCCAAACCTTCCTGTGCCCCAACTCCCGCCCCCAGGTCACCATCCAAACCCTCTGCACCATCTGCCTCCAGTGACAACTACCTCCGAGACTCTGTACCCACTCCTACACCCTTCCCCCAGGCCAGAATCCTCTCCTGCACCCACACCCCCTCTCTGACACTACACCCAACCTCCTGACCTAGGTCACAACCCCTTCCTCCATCCAAATACCCTCTGACCCCACACCGTCTCCTGCACCCTAGTCCCTTACCCTGTGCACTCTTCTGTGCCCAGCCTCCAAACTACACCCTGCATCCCCTGCACAGAAAAGTGCGGCCCTTGACTACTTACCAAAATCTTGGAGTGCCAAAAAAAATTATTGCCCACCCCTGGTCTAGGGTCAAAGCCAACCAAAGAGAATATTTTCTCTTAAATACATGGAATGATACTAATACTGCATTGGGCTTATCTAGCATTCTCATTCTGGAGAGTGCTGTATGAACATCTAACTAATTGAAGACATTAGCATAGCACAACTGTCTAGTATTTCAGCTGAATTGTCTTTAGATTATTTAAGAGAAGACAGAAATTATCCTGAAGTCCAGCAGCAAGGCTATGATTATTTTGTATAGTGTTTAGTGGAGATGGGGAACGAGAACTCATAAACTGCCTATAGACATTTCTCCTAATGAAATCCTTGTAGTCCACTGTTTCTATTAAACAGATTAATGCTGCTGTAAATTTCTCCAAGATAAAATACCAAACCAGTATGCAATGACTGCTCTACTTTTGTGAGTGCCACATCAATTTTATGAAACTCTCTTGTCAGTATCCAACTATGTGTGATTTCTCTCCTGTCATTGCCAGAGCATTTTCCCTAAGGCTGTGTCTAGACTGCATCCCTCTGCCGACAGAGGGATGCAAATCAAGCAC
>CM057845.1:74716534-74728241 GCA_030068395.1 Apalone spinifera
ACATTAGCCACCCTAGTTCGAACTAGGGTGGCAGTGTAGACATACCCTCACAGAGCAACAGTCCCTCTTTATGTGGAGGGAGTTGCAGACTGGCAAACTCAGAGAGGGGAGACACAAGTAAGATAGGAAGTAGGGACGTTAACGGGTAATCAGTTAAACAGTTACCTGGTAAGCATCACCTTTATAGGGTGATACTTACTGGGTAATGGTTAACTGGTATCCAGTAGCACTGACAGGCCCCCCACTCAGGGCTGCAGGCTGGGAGCTGGCAGCCCTGCACGGGGGATGGGGGAGATAAGGGGAGAGAGACGGGGCAGTCATGGTAGCCCTCCACACAGGGACTGAGAGCAGCTGAGCTGGAGCGGCCTCTGCCTGTGCCTTTCAAGCCCCCCATCCAAACCCTCTGTGTTTACCTATTTAACCAATTAAATGGGATTTTATATATCTAGTAAGAAGAAACCCAGGGAAATTGCAGCAAGAACTAAGATTTATAGCCCGTGGCTGCACGTTTTAGGGTCAGTGGGCTGGAACCCAATGTAGAGAGCTAGCCTGTGTTCCCTGACCAGCCACTGGCTAGAACCAGAGCTCTTTGCAAGTACTTTCAATTCTCTGGAGGAGAGGACTTTAATGACCTGGCTCGAGGACAAGCCATGAAGAGGAAGCTTCAGATCTGCAAATGGGCAGGTCAGCAGAGTGAGTCAAGATGTGGGAAAATACCACTAGAAAAAGAGTGAAGGCTGCCAGAGCTAATCTCATGGATGTCCAGCAGTAGTCACTGCATGTGGTGAGTGAACCCTGTGACAATTTCCCTCACCAGGACAGTCTTCAAAGTGGTACAAGCACTTGAAGCACCTTCAGCTGCTGAAGTTGAGGACAACTAAATAGAGGAAGGCTTTGACTTTGTCAAATTCCTCTGTATGAGACTCCTTGGCCACAGAAGTTAGCCACTCTTGTATTGAAGGATACAGTGTCCCATTAAACACAATGGGACTATCACTACTACAAGTTGCAGGGCCTAGGTAGTTTCAGTTTGGGAAAAGAGGGAAGACTAACTATTATTAACATAGCTGTCTTGGTTCTTATTGCTGCTGGAAGGTTTTTGTATACAGAATTGATGAAAGTCAGTCCAGCGCAGAGTCGAGACATATTGGTAGGGTGATATAAGTAGGGTAATGTCAGTGATCTCAAAATGCTACAGTTCATCCTTGGTTTTTCTGCAGAAAGAAAGGACTGTGTCTTCTAGTATGATCAATCTAGCATTTTTTGAAATTTAACAGGGCCTGATTCCTGTCTCCATTAAGGCAGGGTTGGTGATCCTTTGGTGTGCCAGCCATACAGGGTTTGACCAAGTATGCTTTTTAGTATTAATTAAGCAAAATCTAGTAAATAACTGCTGGTTCAAAATCAGAAATGATTTAGACATAAGAACAATTACATAAAAACATAACATTTGTATTGTATTAGTTAGTTTGTTTGTTTATCTATTTATTTATTTTACAATATGTTCCCTCTTGCAGTGTTGCTTTGGCTTTGTCTGCAATTCGACTTCTTCAGGATGCTAAAATTTTCAGGAAGAATGTTCCACATATTCAGCTAAATATACAGCAAACAGAGAGTCGAGTATGTATTGATACAGATTCTACTTTTTAAATTATTTGCTTAATAAGTAAACTTTGACTTTTTTGTTGCCATCATAGTAGTTAATATGCGGTGAGAGTATTATATATGCAATTAGGATACTTTTTCATGTTCTACTTCTTAGCATCAGCATTTTCCTCTGCCTATAAACCCCATAAAAAGCAAAACAAAAAAACCTACCAGGGGAGTATCTTGTCGTATTGACCTATCCTCCTCCCAGTTGAGATTTTCTTTTATATTGTAGAATATAGATTTGAACTTCAAACCTTCCCACAAATCTTTCAATGCTTTAAATTAACAGGCAATTTGACTTCACTATATCTAAATTGTATGAGCAAATGTAATGAGTGAGAGCATTTCACTGGGAGAGCCAGACTGACGTGCATTTCAGCACTGAAATCTAAAATTAGTGAAGGGTCTGATCAATTGTCCTAATCTCAGTAGTTGTCTAAAGATTGACAGAACTTTAACTGAGATCTTTTCCTACAAGTTGAAACTCCCTAAGCTGGGACTCTCTGGTCTGGCAACATCTGTGGTTCGGCACAGATGTTGCCAGACCAGAGAGTCCCAGTGGAGGACCAGCAGTAGAAAGCAGGGCTAGCAGGGCTAGCAGGGCAGTGAACTGCCTTCATCGAGTTATTGGCAGTGCTGCCCAGTGAACGTCAGCACAGCCGCCCAGCGGGGTTGAGAGTCTTGGCAGCTGGCTGCCTGGCTGGGCAGGGAGCTGCAGCAACGGTGGTGATGGCCCAATGGTGCTGGGAGCCTCTGCCATGGCAGTGACCTCGTGAGGCCCACAGCAATGGCACGTGGCTGCTGGGGGATCCAAGAGCCCTGGTGCACCGCTGCGGGGGTGAAGAGAGCACTGGCACATGGCTGCAGGGGGAGGGGAGATGAGAGTCCTAGCATGCGGTTGCTGGTATGTGGCTGCTTTCTACTGCTGGCCCTCCACCAGGACTCTCTGGTCTGGCAACACTGGGAGTGGGGCCCGAGGTCGGGCCGATGGATGGTGAATACTCAGCAGCATGGGGCCCCAAAAGCACGCGTTGCTCGCCTTGCCCTAGGGCAGGGCCTGCTGCCTGGGGGAGCCAAGAGCCATGGCATGTGGCTGCCTGGAGAGTCACCAGGGCTGCAGAGCCTGCAGCAGGTAGGGAGCCAGCCGGAGGCCACTGGGCTGGGCTAGAGCTGAAGTGTGGGGCAGTGTCAGGGACCAGAAATGATCTCCCCTGGTTTGACAAAATCCCTCATCCAGCACCGTTCAGGTATCGAGGATGTCGGACCAAGGAGGTCCAAACCTGTATCTTGATAGTCCAACATATTATAGAGCCATCTGTGACTACACAATGAAAACTCAAATATAAGATATACTGTAATAATTGTTAAGGCTTTCACCATTAAATATCTGTAAAGAAGACTGATTTTTAAGTTCAGAAACCAGCTTTGTAGCTAATTTTTATCATTGGTTGAAAACATGCAAGCCATTTATGTTGAATGAGTGTCACTAAAAGGAGAACATGAGCTGAACTATGTAATAGTGATACGAGCTAAACAACAAAGTCTGGCCATGCTCATTTCACGTGTTTGATGGCACGAGATATTGGCATCTGGGCTGTGGAACTCAGTTTCAGAAAGGCTGCTTATAATGGATTCGCAGTGGTATAGAAGGTTGGCTTGGAAATTCTTCTGAACGCTTTCCAGTGGTACATTACATTGAGTGCTTTTTTTGTTTGTTTGTTTAAAAAAAAAAGTGCCGGTACTCAAGGGGAAAAGTTGTTGGAGGTGCCAGTACTGTGTACCGGGCAGTACCGTCACAAAAAAAGCACTGATTACATTCATTTTTAGTTCTGATACTTAATGACCTGTTTGACTTGTTATTGGTTTTGGGTATAATATAGTCCTTTATGCACCTCAGAATATTGAGTTCTTATTTGGAAGGGAAAAAGAAAAAAAATGTGTAGTAGGTTTTGTTCTGGAAGATAACTGATTGAGGTACGTTAGACTTTTGAAATGTTAGAATTAATGGGCAAAGTACAGATGAGGTGATCAAAAGTGTATATTAAATGCTGTTTATCACATAGTCAGTTTTATCACCGGGATATATGTACATATTCTCACGTCATCACAGTTTAATTTTCTTTGTAGTCTTCATTATTTTATTCAGTTTTAACTTAATAAATCACAAATTTACATCTGTAATAAAAATGATTCACCCAAATTGAATAAACTTTTAATTATAACTTTGCTATTTTAATATATTTGTATTAATTTGATTTATATTATACTGATAAATACATAAACTTAACACAAACAGGCCTGCATTATTTGTGTTAAAATAGTTTATTCACAGAATAACTTTTTTTTATTGTTTTTTGAAATATAATCAGGATTCTTATGTAGACAATGCTCAGGTGCCTTGCAATGCAATAGCACAAGAACATATGAACATACGTCTGTGGCTGAGATGTCGCATGGCATTAGTAACTGCGGTAACATCACAGATCCGTGGCATTGGTGACTTGAAAGGTACTGTTATCCTTGCTCTTGTGTCTTATATTGTAAGTTCTTTGGGCAGGGAACCATATGTTCTAGGGTGACTGTATAGGCCCAGTATAATGGTCTTCTGATCCTTATCTCAACTACAGTATGAATAATAAAAATATTAATGTTAGAACAATCAATAAAAAATTGTTTCTACTGAATTCAGCCAATGGAGCCAAGAAAATATTCTATTTCTGAGTTTGATCTTTTCTTCTAGTTTATAAAGTATTAGCCATTAAATCAAAGAAGTATCATTTAGTGCTCATTACCCTGTAAGCAATTAAGTTAAATAGGCACACTTAGTTTTTAAAAATTATTGCTGCTATATATCTCTATTTTGAGCAAACCTCAAATACTCTTCTGCTGTGCTGACTTTATATAGCTCTTATAAATGGAAATGTTCTATTCCAGTTTATTTCCAAGCTTTTGAGCATGACAGTATAAAAATACTTATGCCACTAATTGCACAAAATTGCTAGGGAATTTTTTTTTATATGAGATAATACATCAGTTAAACAATTATGTATTGGTGTTAACTATATTGTATTATCTATATATGTACAAATTAAAATATGTTTAAATTGTATATTTATAATTTATATATAAAAATATATTTAATTCTACTTTCACTTTGAAAGGTGACTGTAAAATGTTCTTGTTTGAGTCTCATTGATTCCAGACTTAATTTTGTAGTTGTAAACCAAACTGTTGTTTTTCCTACTTCAAGTCCTGCAAATTCAATAAGGGGTCTGCAACTCTGTTCTTTCTGGTGTAATCTCTACTAACATAGAATTGCTCTAAATCGGGGCTACTCAACTTTGGAAGCTCCAGGGGCCACAATGGGTACTTCTAGACTATAGGCTTTTGTCAACAGAGGCTTTGTCGACAGATACTGTCGACAAAGCCTCTGTTGACAAAGAGCGTCTAGACTACATCCAGTTCTGTTGACAAAGCAAGCCACTTTGTCGACATGAAAGTGTAGATGCAAAGGACAGAAGGTGTTATTGCATATACACTGTCGACAGAAGTCTGTCGACAAAAGGTGTTATTCCTTGTAGAATGAGGTTTACCGCCGTCGACAAAACTGCCGAGTTCTGTCGACATTATGTCGACAGAACTCAGTGGTAGTGTGGACGTAGGTATAGTTTTGTCGACAAAAGTGGACTTTTGTCGACAAAACCTTGTAGTCTAGATACACCCAATGATACTCACTGTACATGCCAAGGACTGCAACATAAGTGTGGTTGCACATACCTGCAAATATATATGCAAAGAGCTTCTTTCACACTGATGGGCGTGAATACAAAGCACTTCCCACAATGCTATAGTGCTCCCGGCACCTCCTCTCTGGGGACTAGAAATACTGATATCCCGTACCCGGCTGTGCGTCTTTCAGTGCTCATCCGGCCTGGGAGACACCTTGCCATTGTGGAGCCTGTTCCCAGTGGAGGCCATGTTCAAAGGATCCCATCTGCAGGCCATGTATTGAGCCCCGCATAAACTCAAACTTCCCCCTGGGCCACAAAGAAACGGGCTGCAGGCTGCATACAGCTTACGGGCCGAGTATTGAGTAGCCTTGCTCTAAATTGTACTAGTGCCATTTCTATGAAGATTAATGGAGTTTCAAAATTATAACTGACTGCAGATTTTGAAGACAAAAGGGGAGTTGAACAGGTATAATTAGAAAGTATCATTAGTCTTGAAGAATCTTCATTACTTATCCTCATGAAGAAAAGAACCCAATTTGTGTGTGTTTACAATGTTGACAATTTGAAATTAACATTTTTTCTTGTAAATTGAACAAATTTGATATAGAAATCAGCAAAACATAATAAACATGGAATCCCATTATATCACTTTTACAGTCATTTTTCAGAGAGGATGCCACCTTTAATGCTGAAGAGAAAGTTGTTGTAAAATCATTCTAATTTTATTTTTATTAATCCTGTTCTTTCCTTTAGAAAATGACATGACTGAGTGCTCAAGACTAATAAATGAAGTAATAATAGAAGTGGAGGCCTTCAATGACATTGAGACACAGGCTGAAGTGCTGGTGCAAGCTGTTATTCTTGATCTGCAAGAAAGGCGCCCAGTGACCGGCATTAAGCTTCTTTTGCAGGTTTGAATGGAAACAAAGAATAGTTGTTAGGTTTTTTTTGTAGTTTTGACAAATAAAACTGCTGCCAAGACAAAATAAGACTGAAATAGTTAATATCTCTTAGATACTGTGATTATAAACATACTTTTTCATTTTATTTATGGATTTTTATAAACAAACAGTAACATTGGTTAAATTCATTTATTTTATCTGTGTTCAAATAGGACATAATCAATTTACTCCAAGAAAAGCCGTTTATTTCCCCGAAGGCTTTTTTAACACTAGTGAAAAGTATGCTTCTGCTAGCTGACATATTGACAGCACAAACGGATAAGGACGCAGAGCATCACTCTTCTGCAATTGAACGATTAAACTTGTTAATTCTGGCTCACAAAATTACCATTAAACAGGTGAGGGTATGCTAGTGATTTATGTTAGTTTTATGTGATTTGCAAACTCGTCATACTCTTCTCATTTGCAACTTACTCTGGAAACTATTTTAGCAACTCATTGGAAAGAAAGGGGGTGTGTAATTCAATTTCCTCCGGTTTATACACTGTACAAAATTAGTCTTTCTTACCTAATTCCTACAGACTCATGGAGGGTTAGGTATAAACATAGATAATCTGTATTTTGAATACTATCCAATGTCATTTGAAATGGATAAGCACTTAGGATCCCAAATACCTGTTTAGGTACTGAAATAAATGGCCTAATTTTTCAAGGATGTTGAGAACCCACAGCTCTCATTGTAGTATAAAGATGCTCAACACCTCTGCAAATCTGGACATCTCATTAGATACCTAATTACAGATTTAGGTGCCTAACTTTAAGCTTCCTAATTTGAGAATTTTAGCCTTGGTTCTTCACTCAAACCAGAAATCAAGTATAAAATAGCAATATTTAGTATTCATAGATATTCACATAACTAAACTCTTAAGTGTTGTAAATAAAGTGATCTTACATAAGAATTTAAACATAAATACAGTTAAAATTCATCTAAATGCATTCAACTTGTAACAAAAGTTTATAGCAATTTGCTATTTCCTTTGTTATTAGGCTTCATTTTCTTCCCATTCATTTGGCTCACAAATTAAGCTTTCAGATTAAAATCTTTTCTTCCTTAAGTGTAGACATGCAGAGTTTTAAACTGTTAATTTGTTATGTCTGCAAAGCTAGATGATCAAGTATAAAATGCTCCAGTCTATCCTCTTAGACTTCCATCTGTGGAACTTGCTAACCCGAATAGTTCACAGCCTGCATAACTGCAGTTCCCAGTTTCCTTGGCTCCCCCTATGTCAACAGTGCTTGCCGTTTTGGCACATAAATTTATGTTATTGTGAGACCATTGCACATTGTCTTCAAGATCATTTCTCAAATCTAGCAGTATAGGTTGACCCTCCCAAATTAGGGTCTGTCTGGTCTGGTAACATCCATGGTCTGGAAGGAAGGACCACAGATGTTACTGGACAAGAGAGCCCTGTAGGTGAGAAGCATGAGCCAGCTAGGAGTCCTGCAGGTGCTGGTAGGGGCTGGTACTGCGGTGGGTGGGGAGTCCAGCTCTGGGGAGCCCCAGGCTGGGGAGCCCTTGCAGCAGCTGAGAGGAATCCTCAACCCGGCTGGGAATCCCGGTGGCAGTGGGGCCAATGCTGTTCAGGGAACCCACGCTTCAGCTGAGCTGGTGGCAGATATGGGGACTCTCCAGCTGGGAATCCCAGTGGAAGCAGGGCCAGCATCAGCCAGGGGGGATCCCCAGCAGGAGTGGGGCTAGTAGCAGCCAGAGGGAATCCCCAGTCCTGTCCCAGAACCCCAGCAGCAGCAGGGCCAGCAGGAAGCTCTGGCCTAACTGGGAACCCCTGCGAAGAGGGGCTGGTGGTTGCTGTGGGAATCCCAGCCCGAGGAGGCTGATCCTGTGAGCCCCAGCAGCGAGCAGGGAAGCCCAGGCTCTGGGGATGCTCACAGACTTGAGAGGAGCCTTGACCTCCCCTGATCTGGCAAACTCCGTGGTTCGGGACCACTCAGGTCCTGGGAATGCCGGACCAGAGAGGTATAACCTGTAGCAGTATTCCATCTCCAGAAACAAGGTGTCAGAGAGATTCTGTTTCTGAAAGACTTTCTGGTTTGTGGGAATTTTCTTCTGGAGCCCTTCATCATGTTTAAAAGCCTTAGATTCATAAACCAAATCATGAGCTCAATGACCCTGTGTCTCCCACTTCAGGGATACATTTTGAAGTACCCAACTTAGAGGAACTTACTTCTCAATGGAGTGGACAATAGGAATTAATTCAGCAGTTCAGCAGTTTGAAGGCCTTCTTCAATGCTCTTTCATAAGACCCAATGAAATCAGTCAGTGGAGCTTTGGACCTGTGAGAGCAGACCCCTATATGCATTCGAAGTGAGGAATTACAACCTGGATGTATATAAAATGGATGTATAGAGTTTGTATTGTGTATAACTTGTCTTTATAAAACACAATTTTTCTAGATTTTTACTTTTGGAGAACCAACTAAGCAGTGCATAAAAGACCCTGCATTGACAAGTCCTGTGGTTCCTTTGAAAAATAATTACTTACCAGCTATCAACCTATTAGCCAAAGTCAAAATGAGGATTGGTAAGACAAATTAAGTACATTCTTGAAATAATTTGATGAATATTTGAAAACTAATATCAGACTAACTGAAATTATTCTAAACTAACATCAATTTCTAATTAAGTAATAGTAAAAATGTAGGGAAAATATGCCCTTCTGAGATCTTCAGTAGGTGGATGTAGTCACTGCAAACAGCATAACAACTATGTAGCCAACGCATAATTATTAGAACAACTATAACAATTACAGCGATTTCACATAAATATTATAGATTTGTACAATGCATGTATATTCCATATAACTTGTATCCGTTTATTTTGTTTTTCAGAATGTAATATAAACAACTGCCTAGTACAATATACAGTTTTCAATTAATAACTTTCATTCTTTCCAAGTAAAAGTTAACAGTATCATGTTGAGGGCCACACAACATTTGTTCTATGAGAATTGCCCATATATATTATCCTTACTCCCTAATGTATAGATGATCCTCATGGGGAATCATCTCAGAACAGTTGTTATGGTACCTAAACAATTCTTTTTAAAAGAGCAGGAAATAATCTGGGCCAATATTCCTTCTCTCAATAAAATAAGTTATAATGTTTAATGCTGTGTATGAGTTGTTAATGAGCAAATAAATTCTGGTCGATTTGTCCAATGTAACTAGTAATTCATGACATTTCTTTGCAAGTAACTTGGAAATGCACTGAATATTCCCAGGAAAATAAAGCTCTAAACTCCATTAGAGGCCTAAATTAAATAATTACTGGATCTTTGTCAGTTAAAAGCCAAATGTTTAAAAAGTTAAGACATTCATAGCTAAGCTTCTCAAACAATATTAATATTTCCTGTTTATTCCATCCTGCCAATTGTCTTTAGGTATGGTATCTGAATAATATTTCATTACCGATATCAGTATATAGAACAAGGCAGAGAGGTCTCATTGACTCACAAAGGTGGCTATGATATAGTTATGATAGATTTAGGGCCTGTAAGGAATGGCACTCACATCCTGTGAGTGACCTCTCATGAGTGACCCCCGCAGGCCAAGTGCATGTGCCTGCATTTCCTGCTATGGTGGCCCTTCTGTGATCCAGCCCTCTGGCTGAGCCTGTGCCTTTTGGGCCATAAAAGAGGTGTTGCCTCACTTTGGCCAGCAGCTTCCTTTTAACTAGCTTGCTGGGGCCTGACTGGCTGCTTCTTTTGCACAACTCCAGTTTGCCTAGAGGACTTCTCTATGGTTTGCTGGGCTGGTGTGTCCAGCGGGGGGCTTTGGGGCCTGGTCTACCCCATCGCAGGGCCTAACCAAATCCATGGTCCATATTGGTGAATTTCACTGTTGTAGGATTTTAAAAATGATAAGATTTAACCATTTCTGATATTTAAAACTGAAATTTCACAGTGTTGTAACTATAAGGCTATGTCTAGACTGCATTCTGTTTTCGTAAGAGAATATGCAAATTCTCTGGGAATTTGCATCTTTTTCTGATCTCACTTTCGAAAGTGGATCTTTCTAAAGTGAAAGTAGTCTGGATGTGGGGGAGGGGGAGTGTTTGGGGGAAAAAAAAACTTTTTCAAAAAAACCCACTTCCTTAAAAATGAGGTTTACGCGGTTTTTTCAAAAAAGGGTTTTTTCCCAAAAAACCCCCGCATACAGACTACTTTTACTTTCAAAAGCTCTTTCGAAAATAGAACATAGTTTGGACATACCCTAAAGGTCCTGACCCAAAAGGGATTTGTGAGGTGGGGTCTCAAGGTTATTTGTAGGTGGGTCACATTGCTACCCTTACTTCTCCATTGCTGCTGATGAAAGTGCTGCTGTAAGAACTGGGTAGCCAGAGAGCAGCAGCTGCTGGCTGAGTGTACAGTGCTGAAGGGAGCAGCAAGGGCGCCATTTCGGGAGGGTAGGGGGCAGCAGCTGTGCACTCCAGGATGCAGCTTGCTTTCCATCCAGTTCCACGGACACTAATGGAGTGAGGGGAAAGTGCTTGCGTTCTGTGCATGCCTCTCACGCCTGGCTGGTGAGCTCCCTTCACCAGGCAGTTGTGAGAGGCATGCATGGAATGCAAGCACTTTCCCCTCACTCCGTTAGGATCCAGTGAAAGGGATGAGAGGCTAACCGTGTCCCGGAGTGCTGCCTCTTCTACCCTCCCGAAATTGCATCCTTGGAGAGCAGTGCAGAAATAAAGGTGGCAATACCATGCCATTAAATCCTTACTTATCCATGGTTACCTTCAGAGCTGGGTACCTGGCCAACAGCTGACAGTCTGGCCATCAAACTCTGGAGGTAGTGCAGAAGTATTGGTGGTGGTAATACTGTAACCTCCTACAATAACCTTGCAACTGCCCCACAACTCCTTTTTTTGGATCAGGACCTCCACTTTGGGAAACTCTAGTCTCCTCTGTGAAATCTGTATATGTATAGGGTAAAGGTACACAAAATCAGATTTCACAGGAGAATACCAGATTTCATGGTCCATGAAGCATTTTTCATGGCTGTGAATTTTATAGGGCCTTGGATATAGTATTTATTTTGCCCTGCATGTGTGTGCAGGGTAGGAAAAATGCAGTGTCAGTACTTTAAAAGGTTTGATGGGTCAGCTGCTCATATGTGATGTGTGGAGTTTTATGTAGATCTGACTCTACAGTATGGTATTTATCATGTGAACTTGGGGCAAGATCATGTAACTTGAATAATGATATAATCCCAGTAGCTCCAGTTATTTTCTTTATCTTCATAAAAGATGTATGCCCAATGGTGCTTGTATACATGTAAAATATACAAAACGTAAAGGCTACGTCTACACTGGCGTGCTTTTGCGCCAGAGCTATGCAAATGAGGCTTA
>CM057845.1:74730154-74743454 GCA_030068395.1 Apalone spinifera
TTGCATCCCTTTTCCGGAAAAGGGTGCCTGTGTAGACGTAGCCGTAGTGTAAACATAGCCTTTGAGATTCCACAACCTCTCAGGGAGATTTACTCCAATGCTTAACAACGCTGACAAGATTTTCCTAATGTCCAACGTAGACTTCCCTTTCAACAATTTAAGCCCATTGCTTTTTGTTCTATTCTCTGAGATTTTCAAGGATTTTTTGTTTCTCCATCTTCCTTGTAACAATCTTCTATTTATTTGAAAACTGTTCTATCCCCCCTCAGTTTTTTCTTCTCCAAGCTAAACAAATCTAATTTTTCAATCTCTACTCATAGATCATGTTTCCTAGACCTTTAATCACTTATGTTGCTTTCCTCTGGACTTTCCAATTTTTCCTGAAATGTGGCATCCAGAACTGGACACAATAGTTCATCTGAGGCCATATCAGAATGGTGTGAAGTGGAAGAATTACTACTTGTGTCTTGTTTACAATAATCCTGCTAATTCATCCTAGAATTATGTTTGCTTTTTTTGCAATAACATTACACTGTTGACTCATAGTTAGCATGAAATCCGCTATGACCTCCAGATCTTTTGCCACAGTACTTCTTAGGCAATCATATCTCATTTTGTATGTGTGTAGCTGATTGTTCCTTCATAAGTGGACTACTTTGTATTTGTCCTTATTGAATTTTATCCTATTTACTTTAGACCATTTCTCCAGTTTGTCCAGATCAATTTGAAATTTAATCCTTTCAAGCACTTGCAACCTCTCCCAGTTAGGTATTGTCCACAAACTTTATAAATATACTCTATGACATTATCTAAATCAGCGTTGAAAATATTGAACAAAAACAGCCCCATAACTAAGTACGTAATAGTGTAGTTGATTAAATGATTAACCAATAAGCCACTTATTAGTTAACGCTATTGGCTACATACAATCCCGCCCCCCTACCCCAACAGCTCTGCAAGTAAACTTTTTAGTGGGCTGGCCAACAGCCTGGCTCAGTCCCAGCTCACACTGGGTTCCAGCATCAACCGTTGCTGCAGCTCTGCATTAGAAGCACTTTAAGAGCTGGTACACAGACAGGCTGGCTCGAGCTGAGTCCCGCCAACAACAGCTGCTGCAGCTCTGCATTAGAAGCACTTTAGGAGCTGGTGCGCAGGTATGCTGGTTCAGTCCCAGTTCAAGCCAGTACTGACATCAACCCCTGCTGAAGCTCTGCATTATTAGGAGACAGGGGAGCCGGTGGATGGGCAGGCTGGCTCAGTTCCAGCTCATGCCAGGTCCTGGCGTCAAACACCACTGCAGTTCTGCATGAATGCTATTATTGCAGAGCCGCAACAGGATTTGATGCAGGGACAGGGTCCCATTAAGTTCATTGTAGTTGAGTGAAAGTCATATATGATGTAAAGAACAAGCAATATTGACATGCTTTGTTAGATTCTAATGACATCTAGGTGATGCTGTGTTTCCAGAGTTAATTATTGTAACTATTCCATATATTTCAAGACAGAATAATACTTCACTTTGGAATAACTTTTCATACTGACATCATACATTATATTTAAAAGCAAATTGTAAAAACCTGAATATGTGCCTATTGCTTATCAGTAGGAGAAAAGGAAAAGCAACATGTGACCCAAGTTTCCTGCACGAAAAAGGAATTTGGGTCTTGCAGAGAAAATAAAATAATGTAAAACTACTTTGTGTTTCTTTCTTAGGTAAGGTAGAGCGCCAGATTACTGAAGCAGGTAACAATAAGTCACCACTAGCTGCTGAAAGCCTTCTGGATGCCATAAAAGTGAGTCAACGAAATGATCAAAACTTTGGGTAAGGAACTCTGAATATGTGTTTCCAAAATACTTTCTCACTTTATGTACGTGCCATTATGTGGTATTTGGCTGTATTCTGGAACTACAACTTCTTATGTAATGTAAATGTTGCAAGGGTTTAAATATATATTTCCATGCATACTGAAATAACCAACACATAAGTATTACATTAGATAAAAAGATTCAAAGGGGTAGTTATGTAAGTCTGTAAGGGTTCATCTACCCAGCACCCTAAACTCGAAATAAGATATGCAATTTGTGCTATGCAAATTGCATATCTTATTTTGAAACTATTTTGAAATAGCTTATTTTGAAAATTGCCGTATTTCAAAATAACACACTATTTTGAGCCATTCCTTATCCCTTGTGCAACGAGGTTTACCAGGATGGCGAAATAGTGTGCCCATTATTTAAAAAAATATTTCAAAATAACAGGCAGCTTGTGTAGATGCAGGGTAGCACCGGTATCTCGAAATAGCCGTGCAGTATAGACGTACCCTAACTGAAAAAACTTAAACAGTGAATAGTCCTGCAGCACCTTAGACTAACAGAAATATAGATGGTATTATGAGCTTTCATGGGCACAACCCACTTCTTCAGATGAATGGAGTTAAGGGGGCCAGGGTAGAAATAAATAGCAGAGAAAGAGAGGGGATAGGAAGGGAAAGAGAAGAGGAAAATTGGAGAAAAAATATTGTCAATTAGAGTGTCCATGCTAAATGAAGCTAATAGAGTGGGCTCTAAGTAGTCTAAGTACCTGGTGCTTGGGTACTTAGAATGACATAAAAAGGAGAAAGCTTTGTGCCCTGTCCCCGCCCCCTAGCAAAATCTCCCAGCTCCCATTGGCCAGCTTCTGGCCAATAGGAGATGAGACATTTTGCTGTTGTCAGGGGCAGAGAATGAAGCTTCCTCACTCCCTCACCCTTCGCCCCGCCTCTTTCGGTGTGCTGGAGCAAAGCCATATGGAGCAGCTGCCTAGCGCATAAGCAGGGAGTCTGCAGAGCTGCTGGCTGGGAGCTGCATAGGTAAGTGCCTTCCAGCCACAGCCTGCCTCTGGCACCTCACCTGCTCTCTCCCCTCCAACTACCTGCCACAGGCCACCACCCAAACCCTCTGTATCCCCTCTCCCCACTTCCTCCAGGTCACAACCACCTCCCAGACTCTGCACCTCTCCCCCAGGCCAGAATCCTTTCCTGCACACATACCCTTCCCTGACCCTGCACCCCATTCCTCTGCCCCACATCACCACCCAAACCCTCTGCACCCCTTCCCCCAGGTCACAACTTCCTTCCAGACCCAGCACCCCCTCCTACAGCTCTCCCCCAGGCCAGAATCCTTTCCTGCAGCCATAAGCCCTCCTGGACCCTTTACTCCAAGACCCTGCCCCAGATCATAATCCCTTCCACCCAAATTCTGTCTCAGACCTCACACTCCCTCCTGCACCCCAGTCCTCTATCACAAGCTCCCTTCTGCACTCCACCCACCATCCGAGACTCTGTGCCCCCTCCACAGAAGTGCGGCCCATGACAACTTACCAAAATCTTGGAGTGGAAATTATTGCCCACCGCTGTTCTAGAGAATGACACAGTACCATACTGTGTTACTATAGAATTCACAAGCATCTAATTTGCCATATTCCTTCTAACAGAATGTGTGGCAAAGTAGATATAAGACAGTTCTGTACTAGAGTCTTGGGTACTGTTCTGGATTGTGCCTGAAGTGACCTTGTGCAAGTGCTTAGTTATCTTATCTGTAAAACAGGTGAATTAGAGTTATTCCCTAATATGTGAAATGTTGGCTCAGAAAAAGAGTTGTGATGTGCACAAATTTATTGACAACAGTTTTGAAGAGCTTGGTCTAGACTTGTGCTCTTTGATTTTGATGTTTAGTTCGCCTTTCCTTGGTCTACACAACTGTTTGTGGGAATGTATTTCTTTTGTTTTGCTTCAGAAGAATCACATCTCTGCTAGAATTTACCACAGTAAATCTGTGAATTGGCAATAATTCAGCCCGTGGTTGTGTTGGAAAGAGGAGTACATAATCTGAAGATCGTGGTTTGCACAGGAAGTGTCCTGAGTGCTAGGAGGACCTGGAAATACTTCAGAGCCAAATAGGAGGTCTTGACAAGTGACAGATACCTACAGGGAGCAGGAACCTTAATGAATCTTTCCAACCATAGTGTCTTAACCTACAATAATAAAGACTCATAGGAAATGGTCCAGAGAGACAGTGAAGATGACACCCTGCTTGAAAATTTAGGGTCTCAGAGTGAGATTTCAGTTGAAGGTGGAATTATGTTCCCCTGTACCTCATCTGAGTCCAGCAAGGGGATGAATGGACTAATTTGCTTTGTCTGGACATGTTTTGTTTATTCCTGGAAGAGGAAGGACCCTCCTATATATAGGTTTAGCCGGAGAGCTATTTTCCAAATCAACTGTCCACCAGAGGAAAAAAAATTAGTCAGTGGACATGTGATCCACACTGAAACATTGCATTGTGTAGAATAGTGATAGAGATGCAGCAGTGTTAGTCTGATCTAGCTGAAACAGAAGACAGGACTATGTAGCACTTTAAAGACTAACAAGATGGTTTATTAGGTGATGAGATTTCGTGGGCCAGACCCACTTCCTCAAACATATACAAATTGTGTACGTAGAACCAGACCATTTTGACAAAAATAGCTTTTGTTTACCAAGTTTGCATATTACACAAAATATTTTTTTCATATTACTAAATAGCTAATGCTATTTGTTAGATTTTTTTTTTGGTCCGATATGGTATGCCTTTTTTACTTGAACTCTTTACATCAGGACTGGATTTTTTTCTTAAAGCTTTGCTATATCTCAGAGTTACGGACTGGATAGGATTCTACAACCTGTATTATGCAAAAGTTCAGTGTGGATAATTGTAACAGTCCCTTTTGGCTTTAAAATCAGTGCATCTCTGTGTTTATTTCTGCAGGTTGATAAGAAAATCCTACCTGGAGATAGCACTGTTATATTTCCATTTGTCTGCATACCAGGATGAAGCTTCACAAAACATTAAAATAGAGGCATCCAAAACAAAGGTGTGTATACTCCTTTTTTTCTTTTCTTCTTTTTTTTAAAGATATCCTCCTCTGAGCATGAATCATCGTTTGTTTTTTTTAGCCGGGTGTGGAAACTTCCACAATATATATTACAAATACATAATAGTAACAAAAAGTACAGCAGTAGAATTCTAATTTAGTCAGTTTGGTTTATGCTATTCTTTTCCAATGTTAATGTTGTATTTAGAAATGATTTAAAATAGGCAGGAAAGCATTGAGGTCAAAAGAATAATGCCCAGATTACTCGTAGGAGCATGCTGCACCACCTCAAAAAATAAATACAAATTCTGCACAAAATATTTTAAAGCTTTGGACATTTTATTTGTCAAACTAACATCACACAATCACACCAGCTTCAATTCTTTTGGTAATTTATTTTAAAATAACTATCATCAAGTATGTCTGTCACAATACAGACAAACAAAAATTCCCTCAGGAGTAGAGTTGAATAAAACCCTATGACAACCTACTTCCTGTTTCTTCTTCGAGTGGTCCCTGTGGGTGCTCCACTCAGGGGTGCTCCACTCATGGTGTTGGGCTTGTCCCAGCACCTCAGCTCGGAGGCTTCACATAGCTGTATTCAGCTGGGTTGTGCATGCGCAATGTGCAGCATGTGCTGTTCACCCCCTTTGATCTTTGTGGTCACCCGGCTCCCCGCTCAGTTCCTCTCAATTGTCCCTGGCCACAGAAGGAGCTCCGATTTCTCTCAGCAGTTTTTCAGTCCCCATAGGGGATCTGTAGATAATGACTTGTAAATAGTTATCCCCTCCTTCGTTTGACTGATCTTCTCTTATCTTAAAAAAAAGAAGAAGAAGAAAGAGACTTGTTAATACTTTGTTAAAAACCTTGGCTTCTCTCTGTGAGGGAGTCAAACTGACAATACAATTCACAGGAGGCAAGTTGAACCCAATCATGCCTGGATCCCCAGGTTTCAAAAAGTGTGCGCTATGCCGGGAACCCATGCCAACCTCGGATGGTCATTCAGCATGTATACGCTGTTTTGGGGAAACCCATATTCCCCAATAATGCGGGCACTGCTCTAAAATAACAGCCCGCACCTACCGTGACAGGGAAATGCGCCTCAAAATGTTGTTGTTCAACAAGGCACTGGGCCCTGATATAATGGCTGCGGGACAACTTGGGGAAACCCAAAATCGAAGGGTCTCCTCCTCTCAGCCAACAGCACATAAGAAAGAAAATCTCCCCTGCCAGATTGCTCCCACCTTAGAGGACTACAGGGGATAAGCCAGGGTTCTCTGGCTCTGTCCCACGAACCTCAGTGCCTGTGTCTGGGGCAAAAGCAAAGAAGATCGCGGCGTCTGAACGATTCTCTTCGGCGCTGAAAGCAGCCTCGGTACTGACAAGCGGCACCCGTGCTTCAAAGGCGCCGGCACTGCTCCATTCAACCCCACAGGCGGTGCCGGAGCAGCGGCTACCTGTGTGGGCAGAATCGGCAGCGAACGGAGCTCTCCCGGCACCGGCAAATGAACTGGCACCGATGTCGGCACCGCAGAGTGGTCCCGTGGTACAAACAACCCCAGCACTGACAGACAGTGGTGCCGCAACTGGTTCAAAAACCGGAGCCGGAGCCGGAGCCGGCACCAGCAAACCCAAAGCCACCGGTGAAAGCAGCTGTGAAAACATGGAGACAGAGGACTCCCCACTCCCGTTCTCCAAGGTTTTCACTGGGACTTTCCCTTTCTCCTCCAATGTATCGATCACCTCTGCGGCATGCCTACTGGCAGCACAGCCCAAGATAGCAGTTCTACCACAGAGGCTATTCTCCGTATGGGCATTCGCGCTACAGTGACTATTACAGGCACCGATCCTACACCCCACCATACAGACAGTCGCTACACTATCACTATTCTCTGCATGCCAGCTACGAGAGGCGACATACCAGCTGTAGATTATCCAGGTACTCGTCGCCTCATCCATCAGATTGATATTGTGATCACCGCCACGACTCCCCGTATTCATCACACCACCGTGCACATCAATAATCTTCATGTGCTGAACCACCACCAGCAAGGCACACGTTGCCACAGCAACAGCATAGTTGCCAGCTGACCTCGCCAATATGCAGCCCGGGCGCCACAACACAGTGCTCTGAGCTGGAAGACAGCCAATTGTCAGAAGCAGGGGACCAGCAGACTGAAAACCCAATTCCTGACTGTTCATCCTCTTCGCTGTATGAGGCAGTTTTCCCAGTGGACATGCCTCCGTCTGGATGACTTTAAGTTCCAGTATCTCTTCAAGCGAGTGGCCCAGTCCCAGGAAATCCAGCTAACAGAAGTGCAAATGAAACAGTATCGGCTGCTCAAAAATCTGCACCCAAGACAGAGTGCAAAAGTTGCCATCCCTATTGATGAAGCCATCATGGAGATGGCGGAGATCATCTGGCAGACACCAGAGTCGGTGCCACTGACCTGCAGGAGAGCGGACAAGAAATATTTTGTTCCTTCCAAGAATCTCAAGTTCCTCTTTAACCACCCAGAGCCGAACTCATTGGTGGTAGATGCGGCACAACAGCGGGCCAAAGCACCGCAGTATAAGGCAACACCAGAAGTCAAAAAGCTAGACATATTTGGCAAAAAAATATACTCCTCTGCAACCCTGCTCCTACGCATTGCTAATTATGCCACCTTGTTATCTAATCACACTTCGACAACTATGAAAAGATAGCACAGCTCCTTCAATACTTGCCAGAAACCAAGCACCCCCTCTTAAAGTCCCTTGTGCAAGAGGGTTTTGTGGCAGCATGAGCAAGTCTGCAGTTCTTGTTGGATGTGGCGGACATTGCAGCCTGCACCACTGCAACTGCAACAGCGATGATGCGTTCATCTTGGCTTACTTCCACAGCAGTTCCAAAGGAGCTTCACATGAAAGTGGAAGACCTCCCGTTCAACAAAAACAAGTTGTTCACAGAAAAGACGGATGAGGTCCTCCTCTCAGGAAAAGATTCCCGGTCTACGCTTTGCACCCTGGGGATGTATACACCCCCCTTTTGATGCAAGAGATCCATACCAGAAGAGGTACGACTATTCCTTTCAGAGACAACAACAGCAGCAGCGACCTATAGACCAATTGCGTGCAAGACAACGCCTGCAACGCAGATGATCCCAACCATCCTGTACAGTCAACCAACAAAACTCCAAGCAGCAAGTTTGATGGCCCGATCAAGGGCATGCAACAAGTCCTTCCAGTAAAGATGGAACAACAGGTCACTCTCCTTTTTCACCATCAACTTCGACCTTTTCAAGATCAATGGGCGGTGATTACATCAGACCGCTGGGTATTACAACTCATGGTATCCAGGCTCGGCATCCCCTTCACCACCATACTACCCACAAATCCACCAACCCCGTCTCTCTTCAGAGACCCATCTCACGAGACACTGTTGAAGGAAGAGGCCCAGCCTCTGCTCTCCATAGGAGCTATAGAGGCTGTTCCTCCCCAGTTCAGAGGAAGGAGATTCTATTCACGGTATTTTCTCACAGTGAAAAAGACCGGAGGATGGAGGCCTATCCTTGACCTCAGGAAGTTGAACAAGTACCTCTGCCGTCAAAGGTTCAAGATGGTGACCCTTTCCACGATAACACCATCATTAGAGAAGGACAATTGGTTTGCAGCCCTCGACTTGAAAGACACGTATTTTCACATAGCGATCCACCTAGTTCACAGACGTTTTCTCCATTTCACCATCGGATATGATCATTTTCAATACCGCGTGCTACTGTTTGGCTTTGCATCGGTTCCCAGAGTGTTTTCAAAGACTCTGGCAGTTGTAGTGGCGAACCTATGGCATAGACATAAACATATTCCCGAATCTCAACAACTGCCTTATAAAGGGCACGTCTAGACAAGAGGCACTACACATGGTTACAGTAACCAGACAAACCTTTCAATCGCTTGGGCTCATAATCAATGAGCAGAAGTCGTCTCCAGATTCCACGCAGAGTATAAATTTCATAGGTGCATGTCTAGATTCCACCACTGCCTGTGCATACTTACCTCAAGAGCGTTTCTAGATTATACACGAACTGGCCACGGTAGTCATCCATGCCCCTACAGTGACTGTGCTCACGTGTCTCCACCTCATGGGGCATATGGCGGCCATCACCTTTGTAGTTCAACATGCGAGACTTCATTTCCGCTGTCTGCAGCATTGGTTGGCATTGGTGTATACTCCAACAAAACACAGTACGCACAAGGTGATAAATCCAACTGCTTTAGTTTGCAGATCGCTAGGTTGGTGGTTGAACCCCAAAAACCTATTAGCAGGGGTCCCATTCAAATGCCAACAGCCATCAAACCAGTTGACTACAGATGCCTCCCTTTTGGGCTGGGGCGCACACATCAATGGCATGCAAGACAGATGGTCTGCAGTGGAGGCCGTTTCCCATATCAGCCTCCTGGAACTAAAAGCCATATTCCTTGCTTGCAGACATTTCCAGACGCACACTACTGACACAACCGTCCAAGTTCTTATGGACAATATAGCAACTATGTATTATATCAGTTGCCAAGGAGGAGTGCAATCCTGACTACTTTGCGCTCAAGCAGTCCACTTATGGAACTGGTGCGTGCGAAACCACATCACTCTAGTAGCATCCTACATACCAGACACGAACAATGTCATGGCGGATGCTATATTTGTATATATATACAAATGTGTATATATATATACAAATATAGCATCCGCCATGACGTTGTTCGTGTCTGGTATGTAGGATGCTACTAAAGTAGCATCCTACAAGTGGGAAATCCACCCCAATGTTCTGAACAACATCTTCCGAGCTTGGGGATCGCCACAAATAGACCTGTTCATGACCTACAGCAACAGGAAATGTCACATACTGTTCAAGAGGAGGCATAGGCAAAGGGTCCCTTGGAGATGCACTGTTAGTCCATTGGGAAGCACCTCAGCTCTATGTGTTCCCACCGATGGTACTTATTCCGAGGGTAATACAGAAAATCAGAGAGGACTCAGCCCGAGTCATACACCTAGCACCAGCCAGGGCAAGACAACCTTGGTGCCCAATTCTTCACAGGATGTTCTTGTTACCACCATGCCCCTTGCCACTCTTCCCAGATCTCTCTCAGAACCAGAGGTCCCTGCTACACCCCAGACCAGAGACCCTCCACCTGACAGCGTGGCTCCTAGCTGATTCAAAGTAGAGGAGCACCTTTGTTCAGAGGCAGTGAAGATGGTATTATTGAACAGTAGAAGAGAGACTACAAGAAGGACTTACCTGGCAAAATGGAAGAGATTCGTGGCTTGGTGTAAGAACAGTGACATCGAGCCACACTTGGCACCAATGCATAAAATCCTAGATTATATCCTCTCCCTCAACCAAGCAGGTCTCTCTGTCTCTACCCTGAGGGTACGCCTATCGGCAATTACCACCTTCCATGCAACCATTGATGGTCAGCCCATCTTTGCTCGCCCCTTGACCAAGAGATTGCTTAAGGGAATAGCAAACCTCAAACCTCCTCAAAGACCCATACCCCCCGCTTGGAGCTTGGACTTGATCCTCGACATGTTGATGTATGCACCCTTCGAGCTGCTAGCCACCACATCGTTATCTATGCTCAACATGAAGATGGTATTCCTATTGGCAATCACGTCCGCCCGTAGGATTAGTGAATTGGTGGCATTAATGGCAACGCCACTGTTCATAGTTTTCAACAAGGACTCGGTCACGTTGCATACTCATCTAGCCTTCATCCCTAAAGTCACGTTACAATTTCATGTCAACAAACCTATCATCTTACCCATCTTTTATCCAAAATCACATGCCTCTACTCGAGATGCGTTACTCCATACCCTCGATGTACATCCAGCTATAGCTTTTTATATAGACAGGACACGGACCTGATGCAAAACCAACCGCCTAATAGTATCCATAGCGGATTGCTCCAAGGGCAACCCATTGTCCTCCCAGCGTCTTTCCAGGATCATAGTCTCTTGCATCGCCACATGTCACTCAATCCGCAACAAGTCCCTTCAGACTGTACCTAGGGCACATTCCACCAGGGCAGTGGCGTTAGTCAAAGGAGTCTCCACGGCGTTAGTCAAAGGAGTCTCACTGCCGGATATCTGCAGGGCAGTCACGTGGTCCTCAAACTTAACTTTTATGAACCACTA
Source organism: Apalone spinifera (assembly GCA_030068395.1). NCBI lineage: Eukaryota > Metazoa > Chordata > Testudines > Trionychidae > Apalone > Apalone spinifera. Next base: position 74,741,218 of record CM057845.1, read on the forward strand.
CGCAATAGTGTGGCAGCGGGCACCTGATTCCTCGGTGGCCTCAGCAGTACTTTCGGACATTGATAACCTGAACTCCAGGAATGCAACATAGGTACTGTTACAAAGTCACCATGAATGGAGCACCCACGGGGGACCACTCAAAGAAGAAGAAGTTACTCACCTTTGTGCAGTAACAATGGTTCTTCGAGATGGGTCCCCGTGGGTGCTCCACTTCCTGCCCTTCCTCCCCGTTCCAGAGTTGTTTTCTTTTTGTATCCTTGCAGATACCGAATAATGAGAGGAACTGAGTGGGGAGCTGGGTGTGCACGAAGATCAAAGAGCACGAACAGTGCATGCTTTACATTGTGCATGCACGACGCGGCTGAATACAGCTATGCAAAGCCTCTGCCCTGCGGTGCCGGGATGAGCCCGACACCATGAGTGGAGCACCCATGAATGGAGAACCCACGGGGACGCATCTCGAAGAACCATCATTACTGCATGAAGTTGAGTAACTTCTTCTCTGCCCCCCCCTACCAGAGCCTAGCTGGGGGCGAAGGAGACATATCTCTGACCCCTATAGCCCGCATCCTATCCCCCCAGAGTCTAACTATGGGCACTTCGGCCCAAATATCTGGATCCCCTCCTCATCAGTGCCCAGCTGCAGGGGCCCCCCTTGCCTAGAAATCTATTCTCCTCTCCCAGAGACATCAAGAATCCAGAGGGAGAAACAGTCTTATGTCTAGTCCCAAACTTGCCCAGAGTTTCCTGGATGTTGCCCTCTCCTTCCCTCAGAGCATGCAGGGACTGCAGGTACCAGGAACCCTCTAGCTCTTCTCCATCTCCCTTCCTCACAGTAGTGTCTTCTATGTGCAAACTGGGTTCTGCCAGGTCCAGTGGTGGTAAGCAGCACTGCATCCCATTTCTGTTGGGGGGGAAAGGAAATTCTGTGCATATAAGATAATTTCTGCAAAATTCTGCATTGCGCAGTGGTGCAGAATTCCAACGGGAGTACAAATATGTGGCTTAGTTTCACAATCTGTACTAATTAATCTGTGGTTCTCAAAGTATAATTTAATCTGAACTTCAAACATTTTTCTAAGTGCAGTTTCTTGGTATATTGTTGTTTATATTTTGTTTTAGAACTGGAGATTAGGGGCAACATTACAGACATAAAAGATTAATATACTGCAAGGTACAGTCACAAGCACTACGCCATCAGGGAAATATGCAGGTCAAGTAGGTAAGGAAAGAAGAGGTAATAGAATGATGCCACCTAAAATTCAAGAGACTGTTTACTGACAAAAAATGAAGAAAAATGTATACAAGAACTATGAAAAAGAGAGGGATCATGATGTGTCTTCAAAAATATAGAACTATATTAGGGACTGATTCTTATGGTTTGGGTGGTTTTTAAAATACACCTGTGACTTTTCACAAACGTTACTGAGTTCTGTAATTTAATTACCATGACTCTTGCAGAGCCTCCTCTCCATCAGGTATGTATTTCCATGGAAACCTTCCAACCTAATTATGAACTGTTGCTAAATTTTAGACTTCTTCAAAAGAAAATGTGGCTTCTAGTGAAAGAATCTCACATATAACTGAAGTTTACAGAGCACAGGCCTGGATTGCAATAAGAGCAGCTACACAGGTTGGTGTGTTATTTTGGAGAAGTTTGTTGTGTTTAATTCCATCTTTGTGTTTAATTCCATCTTTGGGTAAGACAACACAGCAAAAATAAAAATTCCTGTGGCAGTGTGTCTCAGATTCTGTGTTAGCTGACTTGGGCTTGCATTGCTATGCTAAAAATAGCAGTGCATGTGTTCTGGCTCAGGTTGGAGCCTGGACTCTGAGACACTCCCCAATTGCCAGGTTTCAAAGCCCAGGCTCCAGCCTTAGCTTAAACATTTATATGACTACAGTCCCACAGTCGAAGCTCCATTAGCCAGGGTCAATTGACATGGGCTCTGAGATTTGCTGCCACAGGGTTTTTTTTGTTTTTTGTTTTTGTTCTGTGTAAACATATGCAGTATTCCATTACTACCAGCTAAGAAGACAACACAGCATAGGATAGATAAGGATTAAAATTCATTGGGACTTCTGCCAGATGTGTTATTTGGAATATTGAAAATAAATGGTGTGTGAACAATGTCAGTTCTGACTGGTTGGTTTTACTTTAATTCAATGCAAATCTAGGAATTAAGTCCCTTAGGGTATGTCTACACTGCCACCCTAGTTCGAACTAGGGTGGCTAA
>CM057845.1:74743554-74764460 GCA_030068395.1 Apalone spinifera
GATATTTAAATCCCAGGCTTCATTTGCAAGTTCGAATGCCTACATTAGCCACCCGAGGTCGAACTAGGGTGGCAGTGTAGACATACCCTTATATGTGTGCATACACATTTGACACATGGACATGCATCAGTGTCATCCAGGTGAAGATGTCTGATTTGAAATCACTTGTACAATAATTGTCAACAGTAATGATCTATTTGAGTGAGATGTATACTGTTTGTCGGAGAGAAATAGAAGATTTCCCTAAATATCTCTGGTATTGGGTGCTTAATTTTTTTTATGTTTGTCTTCTATTTTCAGAGTTCAAAATATGTATACCTATTATAATGACCTGATTCTGACTAATCTAAATGTTAATTTTAGGTCAGTGAATCTATGCTTGCTTCTCAACTATTAATTGGAAAGAAGAGTGTTAAAGGTCACCAAGTGAAAACCATAACACAACAGAAGATCCCAGAATTTGCTTCTATGGACCTTCTTGCTTCATACAAAGATTTTTTGTCTGGTATTCCATTATCTTACAGTTGTAGAACATTTAATGAATCAATGAAAATATCTATCAAATGTAATATATATATAGTAATAGAATAGTGAAACGAATATTGAAGTCAAATTGTCTGGTTTACTTTGATGTTAGATTCAATTACTTGTGGTTTTGTAGTAGTAAAGAAGCAGATACAAACTTCCTTAATAGTTTTCTTGCTTGCAATTAATTTTATTTGTATTACATATAAGGTAAAGACAAACCCTTGCCTTTCCTTGCAAAGAAATACAAGATTTAAGGAAGAGGAAGCCTCTTCCACAGCCACAGAGCACCCTCACAGGAGCAAGAATATGTTACACAATGGTTTTAGTGACAGATAACTCAACTGCCAGCACTTAATACCACTAAGGGCACATGGTCAACTGAGTTAGGGGAGTTACTGTGTACTTAATCCCTTTTGAGCAGGCTAGAATTGGCAAGTAAATCATTGTGTGGTGGATTAAATAGATACACTGGTAAACTGTTCCTTTTTAAGACAGCTGCACATGCTGCTTCAGGATTATCTGAGCCAACCTGCCCCTTTACCTGCAGGGATGGCTCCCAAGCCTTTGGTCAGCCACCATTGCTTCGTTCCACACAGTGAGTTAGAATTTTTATCTAAATGTTAGTTCTTCTTCAGGTGATGTCTCCGTGGGTGCTCCACTGTAGGTGTCGGGTCGCCCCAGCACTGCAGCTCAGAGTTTTCCATAGTAGTAGCAGGTTGGGCTGCGCATGCACTCCAGGCACCTCGCACTGTTTGCACCCTTTGCGTCACACACGTGGCCTGACCCTTCTTCAGTTCCTTCGCTGCCACCCTGGGTTGCAGACAGAAGTCACCTTGCTCCTCGGAGTCTTTACCTGAGAAATATATAGCTAATTTGTGTTAATATAATAGTTTTATAGTTAGTAGTTATCATAGTTAGTAGTAGTTTTTTATTAATACTGTTTAAAAAAACAGTTGCAAGGTCCCAGGCTCACCGCACAGCAAAAGCCCCTGTAGCTATTGTCCCATAGGGTTGGAACCAGTGCCCCATTCTGGCCATTGTGACCTAGCATGCAGTGATGCATTATTGCTCAGTTCGACCACCCCACATATCTCCCATCATGATTGAGGAGCATGCGGACCAAACCTGAGAGGTGCTGCAACCCCACATGCTAGTTCCTAATGCCACGCAGTGAAATTTGGCCTACCTATCCTCCCTTCATGACTGGGAGATAGTGTGGCTAAATCTGAGCAACACTGCACCTAGCGAATGCAGAGCAGTGTCACTTTCCAGCCTCCTCATATCTCCTCAAGAGGCGGAAGTAGGTTCATTCTCAAGCTACTACCTCCCCTTGGTCCTTGGCTCTCTGGGCCACTGACCCAGACTTTGGGAAAGACACACACATGCGAAAAAGTCATAGACAAACAACAAGAATCACAATGACAAATCTGCAGCCCTAATACTAATCTATTATAGTTTATTATACTATATTAACCAAACACTATCCAACCCTCTCTTTTCAGTCCAGAAAATAAAAAATATATTCAATAGATTTTATATAAGTCCTAGCCAAAAATAATGTTTTGTTATCTTGCATTGGTTGATTCATAACAAACCCTGTTTCTAGAGCTACTCAGAGGTCAGTCTCATGGTAAAAGTAAGCAAAAAAGATCCTCTTAAAAATAAAGCTCCATTTGAGAAATAAAATAAAAAATTATCCACGTTTCCTAAATGATAAATAATAAAATGAGCAAAGCCATCACTGGTCAGGGTTGAAATAACAAAAAAAAGGAGCTTAGTCTTGCAAGTATTCTGTGAACTCAATGCCCATCAATTTGTTTGAAGTTCAGTATTCAGCACACTTGGAAAATTAGGATCAAGTTCTATAAGGAGGGTCAAAGACCCATACATTATATAAGTAATCTGGCCTTTAAATAGTTTTATATAAATAAGATTGCAAATGATCTTTTAAAGTTTGTCATAGATTAATAATCTAATTCAGGGTGAGCATCACATAGTAAAAACTAAACTGATACCTGACTTGATTTACCTAAAACAAATGCTTAAACGAAAGATAAAAAATGTGCAAAATTGATAAACAATTATTTTGTTTACAATTGTCTTATTGGGTTTGCTTTAGAACCTACTGCACAATGAAAATGGAAAGTCCAAGTCTGTTACTTCAGTTGACTGCACAGGCAAATTGCTGTGCCCAGCTGGAATCCTATTGTCATCAGCAGTGTTCCACACCCACCTAACAGTCTGCCTGTGCACTATCAAAGGGAGGATCAGAGCCACTGAAGACAAGAGGCAAAAACGTGGAAAATTGGAATGGCCTAATATGACATAACTGAAGAATCATATACAAAATTACATGTACTTTAGAGCTAGTTCACACCAGTTAGGCACAGCTCAGAGTAAGAGAAGTCATACTGGCCCATGCGGCCCAGTGGGAGGCATTGCTTTCAGTTTTCTAGTGTAAGGTAATACACCTGTTACTATCTCTTTGTTGGGTACAGCCTGCTCCCCCCATCTTCGTTCTGGTTCAGAATAGATATATTTGTGGGGGCATATTCCTCCTTCCCAAACAGTTTGTGGCTCTCCATCCTTGGTGGATTAGAGAATGTCATCATGCCTCAATGGGTCAAAATTAGATTACTAAATTCAGGACAAACTTCTTAGAAGTAGCGTTAGAAACACCACACAGCTGATGGTTATTTTTCCAGAAGAGATACCAAATCAGCAACAAAAGTAAACTTCTGTCTCATCACATTAGCTAAAAAGAAATCAGAAATGTAGTCTCCTTAAGTATTTCAGTCCTTGTTTCAACTCCCACACAAGAGATTTAATGACGAGAGGTTATTCAAAACCAGTTTAATAAAAAAAAGGGTTCCTCTGATGTCAAAGAACAAGCTCATATGCAGGTCAATTTATAACTTATCTTACCCAATAACCAAACCATTCCCATTCCTTTGGTATCTAATATCTAAATGTTTATTTGTTTATTTATAGAAATTGGTAAAAAGAATGAAATACATAGCGTATGCTCACATTAGTCCATAAGTCCATAGTCCAGAGATCAGAATAGGAAAGGGCCTTTTATAGCTTCTGCCGGATGGAGGGAAATTCATTGTTCTTCTACTCATGCTTGCTCATGTCCATTCCATAGTAGGTGTGCGCACTCACCACATGCATCAGAGCCAGAAGTTTTTTCCTCAGCAGTATCCATAGGGGAGCAGTGCCAGCAACTCCTGTAGTGGTGCCTCCACGGTAAAGTATGAGGGGCATAGCTGCTCCCCCACCTTTAGTTCCTTCTTGCTGTTAGTGATGGTGCATTTGGATTGCTGTGTTCCAGACAGTTTAACTTTGCTGTGAAAGCAGTTGTCTTCATGTAGACCAGGGATGGGCAAAATATGGCCCACAGGCTGGATCTGGCCTGTCAAAGTGCTGGACCCCAACCATGAGTGCCTCTGCCAGGCTTCCTTCTTCCCCTGCACTCTGCTCAGAGCAGCTTTATGAAAACTGCAAGCCCCATGGGAAGGGGAGAGAGGCTTTGCATGCCCCCAGCACAATTTGCAGTTCCCATTGGCCAGTTTCTGGCCCCTGCAGCCAGTGCTGGGGCATGGAAGACTTGGAACCTGGTTGAAAAACTAGCTAGGCTGCTGGCTTGGAGCATCTCGCAGCCACAACCAGCCTCTGGCATCCCAGCTCCTTCTTCCCTCCAACTCTATGAACCCCCTCCTGCATCCTTATCCCATATAATGCAAACCCTCAGCACCTCTGCTCCTGCACCCATAACCCCTCCCAGATTCACCTCTAATCCAGGTCATAAACCCCACCCAGACCTTGCACCCAAACCCCTACCTGCTGTCACAACCCAAATCCCTGCACCTGCTCCTACACCTCTCCTTCAGGTCATAATCCTCTCCTGCACCTATATCCCTTTCCTGACACTGCACCCCCTCCTGCACCTCAGTCTCCTCCCAGGCTACAACTCTCTCTTTCACACAAACTCCTTGCAAAATCCCATGTCCCCTCTTGCATCCCAGTCACTTACCCCACCCTCCCTTCTGCAACCAAACTCCTTCCCAGACCATACACTTCCTCCAATAACATCATGGAAGAGTGTGGCTCATGACCACCTACCAAATTCTTGGCGTGACCCCTCCTTAAAAATTATTGCCCACCCTGATGTTGATAGTTCTCTCATAGTGTTAGTTATTGGTGTTAGTTAGCTTAGTTAGTGTCCCAGGCAGTACTTATCCTAATGGTGGGGGATACCCCAGGTTTTAAACCATGTTTAGAAAGCAAGCAGTGTGTGCCAGTTAGAGACACACATAACTTCTACCTGAGTTGCTTAGATGAGGGGCACATTAGTGATAAGTGTTGCATTCCATTCAGTGGCCGTACCCTGTTTGCTGAACAAACTGACTCAAAATTATACGGACTCCCGCACTACTCTTAAGACCTGAGGTTGTATGTTCTCGCCCCCTACTTGTAAGTGGTTAAGGGCCTCACACCCTAACAGTCAGGGTAGCCAGTGCACCAGGAGCCCCTGCCAAGAAAAACAAGGGCAACAAGCACTAAGTCAGCCCTCAACTTTGGTTCAGTTGGTCTTGACATGCCCCAGACAAGGGCAAAGAAACAATATTGAAGGTGTGCCTAAGGGCACCATATTGGATCTCCCCATGATCCAGACTAACCATAACCCGTGACCTGAAGGACACATACTTCAATTTGGCAATCTTCCCTGGTAACAGATGCTTCCTTTGCTTTACAATGGGAACCAATCACTACCAGTTTACAGTCCTCCCCTTTGGCCTAGCCATAGTGCCAAGAGTATTTAGCAAGTACATGGTAGTATGGCAGTGTATCTCAGGCACTGGTTACCTTAGTGACTGGTTTGTCAAGGGCAGCTCCAGGTCCCAGGTCCAAAGCTGCAAAGTGGTACTTCTAGTAACCTTCTGGGCTCCTAGTCAATGACAAAAATTCCACTTTAGTACCAGTCGAGAGGATAGAATCCATCAGGCTGATGCTTGATTCAACCAATGCAAAGGTGTCCTGCCCCTAGACAATTCTAAGCTTTGGCAAGTCTCCTAGGGGAAGAGTCCAAATTCCATGCCCAGGGTTTACCCTCACTTACTGGCCATATGGCACCATGTACGTACATGGTTCACCATGCCAGGCTTCACATGTGACCACTCCAGCAGTGGATATATCTGGATTAATGTTGAATGGGGAGATGACCTTTGGACAGCTGGATGAGGCCTCAGCTGGATCTTGTCCTTATAGAAGACTGTGTATGGGAGCTCTGATATCAGGACTTTGATCTCTGATACCCACTTCACTGAAGACACCACCACCAGAAATACCACCCTCCAGGGCAGGTGGGACAGGGAACAGGAACTGAGAGGCTTGAAGGGTGTCCTGGAGAGCTGGGATAGGATTAGATTGAGGTCCCATTGTGGCACAGGGTCCCAAACCTATAAGTAGAGCCACTCCAGGCACCACAGGAACCTCACTATCATGTCATGAAAGAAGACCATCTGCCCTTGGATTGGCTCATGAAAAGGGGAGAGGGTTATAAAGTACACTCAGCTAGACTAATGAACCAGCCCCTGGTTGCTGAGCTGTGGCAAGTAATCAAGGATAGCCTGCATCAGAGCATACTCTAGCTGGACATCCACAGGAAGGTCCATTAGATGGGGATAGGCGTCTTCCATGGACCATTGTTTTTGTTGATGGACCATCAATCTGAATAATACATTCATAATGTGGTAGCTAGACTGGATGTAGATCATAGAATCATAGAATAATAGAATTGGAAGGGACCTCGAGAGGTCATCAAGTCCAGTCCCCTGCCCTCATGGCAGGACCAAGCACCATCTAGATCATTCCCGATAGAAGTCTATCCAACCTGCTCTTAAATATCTCCAGTGATGGAGATTCCACAAATTACCTTGGGGGTGTTATCTTAAGACCCCACACATCTGAAATACAGGTACATAGTATTCACCACTTCAGATACAAAAATTATGTATACAAACAGGATAATTACACTCTGGAAATCATAACTTTTCAATTGACACCTTATATGACATATGTTTTACAAGATTTGTTGCAATTATATAACAATGATCTATGGGATCATATTTTAATGATTTAATGTCCCACATGCACTTCTTTGCTGGTACAGAAAGGAGTGAGAGTATATGCCGCCTCCTTCTGCTTCCCAAATCATTTGTGGCTCCATGTCTTCAGAAGACTAGAGACTGAAGCAAGTTGGAAATGGCTTTACATTTTCTTTCCTTGTATGACAACATTGCTGGGGTCACAAATGACATTTCAGCTACAGATGACAAAGTCAAGCACAAACCTGCTTTAAAATAAAGTGATATTTTGGTATTCATTTTAAGTTCTTTATGCTGTGAAGTGCATCTTAGCTTTTAAATTTGCAAAGCGCAAGGTTGATTAAAACAAGTGTAGGTTACAATTGTTTTTGTATTTGCAGATGGATATGAAGTTTTCTATAAAAACCTTGTGGCCTCTTCTATCAAAAATGAAGAAATCGTAGAAAGTGAAAAGGGCCAAACAGAAAATGAAGGAACAGAATGCAATATCTCCAAAGTCACCCAGAGCAAACAAACTATTACATGGGTCCATTTAATTCGTTACCATAATTACTTAATAAGACGTAACACAAGCCCTCTCTTTGGTATGAGCTATCAATTTTACTTTTTTCTTGAGACTAAGGATATTACATTAGTTATTTTCTGGAACTGACTCCAACATACTCCATACTGAACCTGATTCTGAGCTCTCTTCCACTGTGTAAATCTGGAGACAATTCACTGAAGTAATTGGGGTTAGGCCAGTATAAAACAACTCTAAATGAACATAGACCTATCACCAAATGAGTCTCTTGAATTTTTTGCTATTATTTCAATAGTCTATTTCATTTTAAAATGTTTATTTTTTAATTCTGGAGGCCTCAGTAAACATTCAGTTATCAAGGTCACAGTGAGAGAGTTGCACTTAAAAAACTCTAGCTACATCTAAACTACACCCATCTGTTGGCAGAAAGATGTAAATTAGACGTATCGAAAGTGCAAATGAAGCCAGGATTTAAATATCCCGCACTTCATTTGCATAATGGTGGCTGCTGCTTTTTTTTTCGAAACAGGGCTTTTTGAAAAAAAAAAGGCAGTTTAGACGGGGCATTTTCAACAGAAATTCTCCATTTCGAAAGATCCTGTACTCCTCAAAAAATGCCCCTGTTGAAAATGACACATCTAAACTGCCGGGGGGTTTTTCGAAAAGCCCCGTTTCGGGAAAAAAGCGGTGGCCGCCACTATGCAAATGAAGTATTGGATATTTAAATCTTGGCTTCATTGGCACTTTCGATACATCTTATTTACATCCCTCTGCAGACAGAGAGGTGTAGTTTAGACATAGCCTCTATGTCCAAGGCTCCAGAGATGGTTTTGGTCCTCTCTAGCTGTTGTCTCAGGGTAAGCCCTAAAGGCATGTCTGCAGTAGGGAGTTATTTCAAAATAACTCCTCTTGGTTACGTCTATACTGCAGCCTTCTTCCACAAAAGCTTATGCAAATGAAGCGCGGAGTAGAATATTGCCATGCTTCATTTGCATAATTAATTGCCATGCTTCATTTGCATAATTGCAAGAGGCTTTTGCACCAAAATGAGCTGCGTAGGCAGCTCCTTTTTGTGCAAAAACCCCTTTTGCGCAAGACCCATTCTTCCTGAAAAAGAGGGGGTCCACACAGCTCCTTTTTGCGCAAAAGCCTCTTGCGCAAAAACGGCTGCTAATTAATTATGCAAATGAAGCACGGTGATATTCTATTCCATGCTTCATTTGTATAAGCTTTTGTGGAAGAAGGCTGCAGTATAGATGTAGCCTCCATTTTGAAATAACAAGGCGAGTATCCACACTATGGGTATGTCTATACTTGCTCCCTAGTTCGAAGTAGGGATGCAAATGTAGCCGACCGAAATTGCTAATGGTTTGAAGTATTGTTACTTCTCATTTTTTGAGGAGTAATGTTATTTCAAATCGAGGGGTTTGATTCAAACTAATGCATCCTAGAGCGCACTTCCTGGTTCGAATGAGCTGGCGAGCAGAATAGCACGCGGGCGAGATTATGCTAATGAAGCGCGGGATATTTAAATCCCCGCTTCATTAGCAATTTCGGTCGGCTATATTTGCATCCCTAGTTCGAACGAGGGAGCAAATGTAGACGTACCCCTATATCAAGTCTGTTACTTCAAAATAAAGGGCTTCTTATTTTGAAATAATAATGCCTGATTGTGAGGAGGAATAGCTTATTTTGAAATAATTATTTTGGGAGTTATTATTTAAAAATAACTTATTTTGAAAAAACCTGGTAGTGCAGACATAGCCTAACTGAGCTTCTGAGAGAATGGATTCTTCCTTCCACTAATCAATTCTTAAAATAATCACCTCAGAAAACTTTTCTTTCTGCAAGCACTGACAGAGAGTTGGGTGCTCTACTCTGTCATAGAATGGTATGGATTCTTACACTACTTTTATGTTTATTCAGCAATAGATAGTTATAGTTATTGTCCATGGCTTCATTGTGCTACAAGTCAAATAAACAATATAATTATGAGCCATCAGCTCAGTAATACTGAAAAATATATTTACAGATTTGTTACTGTATTTATTTAAATGTATTATATGTTTTGGATTTATAAATGTCAAGCAGTCATAGAAAGACTGTAGTTCTAAATGACAAATGGTACATTAATAAAGATTCTCTCTTTTTAAAGCTGTCTCCAAATCAACACCTGGATCATTTTCTATGGAAGATGCACTGTTCACTTCTGCTTTTGATACAGGAATTGTTCCACGTTTAGCAGAAATGCATTTTTTCCTAAAACAACATCTGCATATATATTCAGCATGTTGTCTTGAAGATTTTCCTAAACAGCTGCAGGTTTTAAAAATGCCATGTGTTAGTTTGGCTGCTAATTCCGTAAAGGTATATTTTTAAAATCATTTCTCTGTTGTGCTTCTATGACATCATTCAGTCTTGCACTCATCATTCAGTTTCATGCGTTTTCCAAGTTGTTTTCAGAGTTGTTTTACAAGGGTAAAATTATTGTAAAGAATTCTTACCAGTTGTTTTACAAGGGTAAAATTATTGTAAAGAATTCTTACCAGTTGTTTTACAAGGGTAAAATTCACAGCAGTGCACAGGGCCAACACAAAGCCCATGCAACACGTAAGTCCTGCTTGAGACTTATTTTGAGGAATTAATTATTCCACAGTCTTTTGTTCTGATCCTCTGCACAGGAGTGAATTACATCTAATTGTGCTTGTAGCATGAAAAATAGAAACAATTATACTGAATGTTATTTTGAAGGAAAAATTCATAAAAAACTGAAGAAAATGTCAGTGTTATTTGATAAAAGATCAATACTTTTTCCATGCATCATACCAAAATACCCCATGCCTAAGGGTATGTCTATACTGCACACTTATTTTGAAATAAGCTATTCCAGAAGAAATACTCCAAAATAGCTTATTTCAAAATAGCATGTCTACGCTACAGGGAAGCCTCAAAATTAGTCTGAGGCAGGCTTCCTTAATGTGAATGCGCTACCTCAATTTAGAGCCCCAGGGAGCACTGGAGAGTAATTAGTTTGAATGGCCCTTGGGAGGAGCTATTTCGAAATAGCAGTAGTGGAGTCTCCACACTACAGCTATTTCAAAATAGCTATTTCGGAATAGCTGTTATTCCTCATGGAATGAGGTTTACAGAAGTCAGAATAAGCCATCCGTTATTTTGAATTTATTTCAAAATAACGGAATTGCTGTGTAGACGCTCGCATTGTTATTTTGAAATGTCTGTTATTTCGAAATAACTATGCTGTGTAGACGCACCCCAATACATAATCAGGTTGTACAAATTTTCTGTCCTGTCAGAATTGTATGTTTTGTATATATTTTGTGTTACATACCATATTATGAAATATTAAAAAAAAATTCTGTTTGTCTAAAGAGGACATGCAGAAGTGTTTAACTCCAGATTTAACTTATTTTGTAAAGTTAAATCTGTTTATTATTTATGGCTGGGCGGCAGCTGGCTTCCCAGGAGTGGCGGGAGCCTGTATGTGCTTTACCGTACTTTAAAGCCAGCATTTGGTGCACGCCAGCTTCCAGGAAGCCAACTGCAGCCTTGTGCTCCAAAAGTGCTGAGAGTGAAGTGTAAGAGCAGGAATTGCTAGGCCCCAGTGCCCAGTGCATGAGAGAAGCATGGGAGAGGGGACAGACGCGGGGGGGGGGGGGGGGGGGGGGGGGGGGGGGGGGGGGGGGGGGGGGGGGGAGCACAGGTGGAGCCCCAGTGATCTGCCGGCTGCTCTAGCCCACTGAGATAAAGGAGGGCCACTCATACAACTCACTCACTGTTCTTGTTTGCCCTTCACTGCTATAGCAGGTCATACTGCAAAATGAACTGTTCCTCAAAGATCAATATTGGAACTAGTCTTATTTAACACTAGCAGGTGAGGTCTGTTGTTAACCAGGAAGATTCATTTTGCGTAGATTACACTTACAGGAAAGTTCAAGAAATTAAATATATGTAATAGAATTTTTTATTAATGTGCTTATAAAAGGGAAGTAAAAGAACAGTTTTAAAGTTATAGGATCTCAACTTCAAACATTATTCAGTTTATTGAATAAATAGTAAATTTGAATCAGAAACTTGTAAAACTTCCATTATTCCTTCTGTAACTAATTTGAATTATGTTGTGATTTGTAACAGTAAACATTTTCTTTCAACTAAAATAACAGTTGAATAGGTGACTTGACTTTAATTTTGTTAGCAAATATTTGTTATGAACTCGAATCATAATAGTTATGATTTTTTTCCTGATGAAAACCCAAAATAATTATTTAAGCCTTTTACCCAGCATATTCTGCTGTAAAAAGTAGTGCATTCAGCTAATTTAAGTGCCAGGATTGTTTATTCAGAATTTGGTATCTTTAAGTAATTGTGAAGTATGACTTTATTTTGCACAAACAAATCCACAAACAAATAAACTTCAAAATATATAATAGATGCTCATTAATAACCTTAGCACAAAATGTAGAAGTGTGCTGATAAAATTTGTGGATGACAAACTTTCGAGATATTGCCAACATAGAGGAGGACTGGAATATCATACAAGAAGGTTTGGAAGACCTTGAAAATTAGAGTAACAGAAATGGGATGATATTTAATAGTCATGACTTTGCACGTTGCATTTAGGGGCTAAAAATAAAGATCTGTGCTGTACGCTGGAGGGATGTATTAGTTAGAAGCAATAAAAGAAGAGAAAGACATTGGTGTAGTGGTTAGCCACAGGGCCACTATGAGTCATCAGTGTGATACAGCTGTGATAAAGACTAATGCAACCAGAGGGTGCATCAGGCATGTTATTTTCAGTAGAGACTGAGAAGTGTTGTTGGTATTATATAAGGCACTTATCTGAATACTGAGTTCAATTCTGGTTCCCCATGTTTAAGAAGGATGACTTCAGATTAGAACAGGTGCAGAGAAGGGCTACTCGGATGATCAGAGAAACCTACCTCATGAGAGGAGACTAACGGCACTTGGCTTATTTAGCCTAATCAAAAGAAGGTTGTGGAGAGATATGATTGCTGTCTATAAATACATTAGCTGGATAAATACCAAGGAGGGAGAGAGTTATTTATACTAAAAGTCAATGTTAGCCCCAGAGCAAATGAATGTAAATTGCCCATCAACAAATTTAGGCTTCAAATTAGACAAAGGTTTCTAATCAACATAGTAATGAAGCTCAGAAACAACCTTTCTAGGAGATTACTGGGAGTAAAAAAGCTTAACTTGTTTCAAGATTGAGCTTGATATGTTTATGAAGGAGATGGTATGATGAGGTTGCCTCTAATGGCATGTGGCCCATCTGTAACTGTGATCAGCAATATTGCTGTGCTGGCCAAATATAGGACACTAGGGCCATGTCTACATTAGGAAACTATTTCAAAATTAGTAAATTTGGCTTAATAACTCCCAATTTAACAAACTGGAACTAGCATGTCCACATTACAAGGAAGCCTTAAAATTAATTCTTAAAATTAAGCCTTAAAATAAATGGAACGGCAGTTCCATTAATGTGGTTATTTTGAAATAAAGTCCTAGTGTAGACCAGGGCTCAATGTGCAGGTCTCTTGAGTTAATATATAGAATTCTTTTTCAGAAAAATCTATTTCAGACTAACTCGGCTACCCCCTGAAGATTCTTAAAGTAGTTATTCATCAAGCTGGATCTGGTACATTTCCTTATAAGTTTTTCCCCTTGTTTGAGATGCAAATCAGAGATCATTTTTGTATAGTTCAGTAAAAGAAAGTCCAAGTCTCAAATCTATGTGTAGGATCTCCAATAATGATGCCATGTATACTGATTTTAGTTTCTGAAGCCTCAATTTAATGTTAAACATTATTTTCTTCCCATCCCACTCTTAACCTTAACAGGAATAACAATTACATTACAATATTAAAATAACAGGTTCTTTTTATGGTTAATTTTACTGTCATTTCTTCATTGTTTTCATATAAACCTGCAAAAATGTATCTTCTTACCCATCTGAATTAAACTGTTTTTATGAAAGTAGCTCTTTTGAGTTGGTGAACTTTTGGTAATGTAAGACAGCGTATCATTACCCAGTTCCCAGCAATGAAGTGCTAATTGTGCTACTGAATAAACTGAAACTATATGGTATTTGACATTTATAACAACCATCATATATCAAAAACTGTTTTACTCAGTCTGCTCTTCTTTTGATATAATTAGTATTACAGTGTACTAGAATAATCAGCTCCAGCGATCACTGTTATGTTCATGACAGGTACAAGTGGCATAATCATGTGTTAGTTCACTGTTGTAGACAGCTACAAGCATAAAGTTTTTTTATTTTTTATCATCAGCTCAAAGCTTCATTGATTTTTATAATAACATTTTAGAAGCCTTAATCATTCTGCAGGCTGTGTGCATTATTTATTTTAAAAGTTCTTGTTATTTGATATCTAAACCTTGGAATTGTTTTTACACTACAAATAGGTAGATGACTTATGAAAGGATCATTGTTACATACAGGATCTCCTCACTTATGTATGTCTGTGTAACTTTTTTCATCTATTAAAACTTTTTTTCTCTTGAACAAAGAATCCAAACAAATTACATTACATTTTCAAAAAATGTTCCAATAAAATGGTGTATCCTTTTTGAATTTTTCATGCTTACATTTATTGTCACTCTGTGACAGTAAAGGATAAGAAATATGTAAAACAGCAGTTTGATGTTTACAGGATTTTGAGAAAGCTGAGATGATCAATACCTATCTCTGTAGTCCAGCAACCCTCCAGTTTGACAGGAGTAGCGGTGTCATTGTATTTCTGAAAGGTTCAATGTGATATAAACAACAACAAAAGAGGCTGTACAATTTAAAAAAATATGCCACACAGTCCTGTGTGATACATTAAAAATATAACTGTAAAAAGAAATGTATATCCTTAATTAAACTATACAATATAGACTAGCTATTGCAAAATCATAGAGCTATCAAAAACAAAATCCCTATTCCCAGGCCCATATTAGAATGTTCTCATAAGTTTGATTCATCTTCATGTTAACATGTATATGTGTATAAAAAGAGTTTAATCAGGCATTGGAGGCTCAAATGTCTTAAAGGCAGAATCCTATTTTGTGAATGATTAAGAGTTCATGACTAAAGTCAGAGACACTAATGTACCATGTGTAGCATGGAGTACCTCCAGGGACAGAGTGTACTTTGCTTTACCAAGAGAACATTATGGGTATGTCACTGGTAATTAGTGGGACTAAAACACAGTGTAGATTTTCAATCTTTGTATTTGTGAACCCATAAAAATATCAAATGATGGTGCAAACCCCTTTGGACATTTTAAACATTGCCTGGGGACCTCCAGAGGTTCCACGCAGCCCCGGTGGAAAACAACTGGTCTAAAACTACCCTGTAGCCAAATTCATTTTATATTGGACAAATTATAAACATTATTTTGCTTTATATTTGTTTTTCAGACATATCTAAAAGTCCCTGGAGCCTCAGATAAGATATCCTCAGTGAGAATTGCTTCCTCTGTTTCTTTTAGCACAGACACAGATGTTCAGCATGACAGCAAGGCAACTATTGCTCCAAACAAGGAACTTTGCATTCAGTGGTACATTCCATCTCTAGAGGAATCAACAAAAGATATGGAGACTATGGTATAATTACAAAATGAAAGAAATGTTGGAACTTAAAAACCCCCCACAAAGTGCATTTAATTGCAATACATGAAATTTGTATAAATCATGTATACATAAACTGCATGATACCACATGTCTGACGTTGTCTGTATATTCAACAAAAATTTTCATCTACTATAAGAAATAGATTTTCAACCACAAAATCAAATTAATTCAAATAGGGCTATGACTTACACACACCAGAGCATAAAAGAAAATTAAATAGTAACATATCTGCTAACTCACATACAGCGGAAGCCCTGTGTTCAGCCTGAATGAGGTGAAAACTCTGTGAGTTTTGCAATGTGTGATTGAATGAGGTCAGGAAGTGTGGGTGAATTCAAGGTGGGGGTCATGCCATGTGGCATAAACTTTCAGATCCACAGAAATTATTTACTTAATTAGTGGTTACACCTACAATGATCTGGTTGCTAAACAAAGTAATTTTATAGAAACAAACAACTTCTGCCCCAAATAGATGACAATATAAGGTACTGATTCTGCAAACACTTTTGCACAAAGGATTAAATTTAGTCTGGACATGTTTTTTTCTGGGGAAAAAAACCCCCTTTTTTTAAAAGAAAAGGTCTTCCTTAAAAAATGAGGTTTACGGGTTTTTTTCAAAAAAGTTTTTTTTTCCCAAAAAGCTCTGCTTTCGAAAGTGAGATCAGAAGAAGATATGCAAATTCCCGCATATCCTCTTTCGAATATAGAACGTAGATTAGATGTACCCTTTTTGAGGATCTTTTGAAAAAGGGTGTTTTTTCAAAAGAACCGCATCTAGACAGCAGGTTCGCTTTCAAAATACCCATTTTTGAAAGAACTCACAGCTGTCATTATGCAAATGAAGCACGGGAAATTCAAATCGGGGCTTCATTTGCAATTTCAATCTGTCTAATTTACATCCCTCTTTCGAAAGAGGGATGCAGTTTAGACATAGCAAATAATCATACTGAAGTCAATAGAGATATTAATTTGTATATTGCTATTGAAATACCATATCTTACATATTCCCATTTCTTTACAGGTTTTGCTGCTTTATGCTTACAATACAAAGTATGTCAAGATTGTCAGCATCAAGACTTTTAATTCTGTTAATGTGTTTTCTGGTCACTTGTGGATTCCACTGACTAGGTAACTAATCACAGACGTTGTTGTATTAGTAAATGCTATATTATGTGTGTGTTATGTCTACCGTATACATAATTTGTGTCTTAATAAAATGATGACAGCTTAGAAATATAACTATTTGTATTTGAAGATAGATACTAAAGATAGAGATCAGCTGGGTAAAAGGAGGAATAGCTAGGAATAATGAGATAAAATTAGGTAAAATAAATACCAGTAAACTTTAAGATCTATCAGACTGTGATAGACTCCCAAGGAAAGAAATGGAAGCAGTATTGGTTAAGCTGTGCAGAATTGGACTGGATGATGCACTGGGGAACATTGTGTAGTGAGTAATATTGTAGATACAAGGTATCCCTGGCCCAGTAAAGATCAGGAACTTTCCAGTTTTGCTACACAAACTATAGCAATATCTTATGTATTCTTTCAAATCTGATCCAGACCATCAATTTGTTAAATTTAATTGATGTGTGCTGGCATACAAAACATAACAACATATGAACAAAGGCAACAGAATGCCAATGGCACAAAGGAGGAACTAGTATTTTTTAAGTATGTTTCTTTTTAACATTTCTATTGTGGTTCTTTTAAATCGCAAAGTGCCTAATACTGCATTCCTTCACATCTCATATTTCCATTGTCTTCAGTGAAAGTTGGATTTGTACAAAACTGTAGGATCAGGCATGAAATGAAAGAAATCATCACAAAAAACTGTACAAGAAAAATCCTATGTCAATTTGTTTATGTATGGAAATTATTAACGGATACAACATTGTTCTTTTTAGAATTATTTCTTTACGTGAACAATTGTCTAATGTGAAACATCAAATTGAAATTTTGATGCAGTCATCTACAAGTTTTTCTTTACAAGTACAAAGTGAAAGACCGAAACGAGTGCTTTCAACGAAGTCCAAAATTAATCTTGCCAACGTGCAATTTGATGAAAGAATAGAAGTAAGTGAGGACAAATTATGCTCAGGATTCTAAATATCTCTGATAGTCTGATGTCTTAGATGTTTATTTTTGAGGAAATGGGAAAGTTGGGAGAAAAAAACAAAAACGGAGACCTCCCTCAACTACTTTAAGGAAGAATGAAACATTTTTACCCACCTCACATAATCTTTATCTTTGTAACATCTTTCCTGTGCCTGACACTTGACAAACATAAAATATGTTCTGTGCCCCTAAAAGTAAAAGCCATATTTTCAGTAAGTGTCTAATTATTTTAGTGATCTGTATTTGAAAATGTTGGCCATGAAGATCAACACAAAAGCTCTTTTGACAAAATAGTTTATACATCTTCAGTGCAGGATAGCCAGTGATTGGATTTTAAAAAGAGAACCTTCCAATAACTCTGTGTAGGGTTAACACTGGCAAAGAATTTCTTTTCATTTTCTCTGTACCACCATGCTCTCTTTTTTTATTAGCAAGGCTGAATATAGCTTAGTGGCAGAAATAAACAAATACAAAAGAAGCAGTTTCAGAATTTCCATGTGGTCTCTTTGAGATAATGTCAATGGAATAGAATGTTGCTGCAGCATAACTGCTGCTTGATAAATGCCAAGGAAGAGTAGACATTTATTTTCAAAGTGGGAGACATTTATCATGTGACAGTATTCTCTTTATATCTATTATATGAAATGATTAATGATGTAGATGCTGTCATTTTGCTTGATGGGTGCTGTGAAGCGGTGACAATTGCTCACTGTGCCGTTATTGAAAACCTGCATTCTGACTGGCTTGAAGAACAAATGATGCTTCAGCCAATCACAGAATACAGTGCTTTTATAAGGTAGACAGAGCTGGCCTTTAGTGACTGTTTCTGATTAGCTGAAGGTTTTTGTTCAAACTTTCATTAGTAAATAAGTCAGTGATCTGAAAACCACAGTCTGGAATGCTAATTGGTTGTGGCATTTCTTCTGTATGTTACATGTACATAAATGTCCTCCTATCTATCTGCTGAATTTTAATGTCTTCTATAAATGTGTGGCAAAAATACACTTATAGGCGGCTCTCTCCTGAAATCAGTTGGTGTTTTGCCTGAATAAGTACTAAAGGATAGGCCCTTGAGCTGCTAGAGAATATCTGCATGATTGTATTGTGGATATTGTAAATCTGCTACTTTATAAACCTAAGATGTCTGAGAATCACTTCTCTGTAGTGTTAAAAAATGGAACATAAACATTCCCACACTTGGAATTCTGTCAAAACAATAACCGCATGACTGTGATGCACTGAATAAGATTTTTTTTAAATGATATCGAATAGTTCATAGCAGAAAACAGAAAATACAGCTTCATTTTTTCCCCTTTTCTGTTATCATTAGGAAATGCTTAAACAATGTTTGTCTGAAGTAAAAGCTTTGCTGTGTGGTATTTCAGATCTGTCTTCTCCATTAACTGAGGTATGATATTCTGACATTTTAAAACCTCTTTTTCTTAAAGACTAAAATTAGTTGATCAAATTAAAATACAAATGATATCAATCAGTGTCTTTCCTATTTTCATTCCTGTGTTACTGCTTTTTAAGAGATTTGTACAATCAAAATAGCATTGATGTATACAATAACATGGTTATAAAATTTGTGTTTTCATTGTTTGACCTACAAACACTTTCTTCCACATACTACAGAAAATTAAAAATGCTCACAGTAGAATTGTGTAATTTTTCCCTTGTTCACCTTTGCCAAGATCTATATCTTTGCATGGATTATATCAGATTCCCAGCACTTTTAAATATATTGACTATACACATCCCTACATCTAGCTTTGCACCTTTCAGGCATTTGTGCTTTCCTTTGGTTCTTTTATACTCTTACTATCAACATTTTTGGGAGGTAGATTGTTACGCTTTTCATCCATGACATCATACTCAATCTGCTACCCCACTTGTGAGCAGCAGTTTCTTTTGGAGACATCCAAACAGTGATTGTGACCAGCTGCTATATGTAAGGGCATGTCTACACTACAGTGTTATTTCGAAATATCTAATTTCGAAATAGTTATTTCAAAATATGTTATTTCGAAATAACACGTCTAGACACAATGCATTTTGAAATAGCGTTTTGCTATTTCGAAATAGTGTGTCCACACTGATTGGATGCTGAATTGCATTTAAGGCCAGCTGGAACCGGTTCTGGCAGGGCATCAGGTCAGGAGTTACTTTGTGTGGCTGCTCCCTGAGGCTATCTGAGGCCTGTGCTTAAAGGGACCCTCCTGGACAGCCAGTTCTCAGATTTCCCTGCTTGCTTGCATACCTCGCTGAGGGACAGCAAAGCATTTTTTCCTCTGCGTGCTCTAGTTGCCCTCACTCAGGACACCACAGCACTCTGCAGCATGGAGCCGAGCTGCCCGTGGGCACTCTGGTGCTTCTCTTAGACTTGTTGCTGCGAGCCTGGCAGCATTTTCTGCAGGCTGCCTCGCAGGATATGCAGCAACCCAACCCCCAGGCCTTCTTCCAGACCCTCCTGTGGTATGTGGAGGAGCAGCTGCAGCTCCTGGATGCCAGTGTGCCCCGCCGCATCTGACGTCTGGACACCAGTACCATCTGGTGGGACCACATCGTCCTGGAGCGCTGGGGAGACCAACAATGGACCCAGAACTTCAGGATGAAGAAGGACATCTTTGTGGAGCTCTGTGAGTAGCTCACCCCTGCTCTGTGGCGACGGGACACGCACATGA
Organism: Apalone spinifera; assembly: GCA_030068395.1. Taxonomy (NCBI): domain Eukaryota; kingdom Metazoa; phylum Chordata; order Testudines; family Trionychidae; genus Apalone; species Apalone spinifera. The sequence goes on from CM057845.1 coordinate 74,763,195, forward strand.
GGCCCGCTATTCCCCTCCAGAAACGTGTGGCCATCACCCTATGGAAGCTCTCCATGCTGGATAACTACGGATCCATGGGGAACCAGTTTGACGTAGGGAGATCCACCATCGGAGCAGTGCTCATGCAGGTATGGCAATCTCTAGCCACTGTGCCAGGAGGCGGGGTGCAAGAAGGCAATGGGCTGCCCTAAAGAAAACAGGGGGGAGGTGGTGAAAGTCTCCTCCCCGGGGGGGTTTGTTCTGTCCTGCCTGCACTAAGGACTTCCCTCGGTGGCCAGGGTTGCAAGGCGGGTTGCTCCTAGGGAGTGGGGGCGCAGGGCAGTGGCGGGGAGGGAGCACTCTCAACCACCCTGGCACCCCACTGACTCTCGGTTTTGTGTGTCCCTCTGCAGGTGGTCAAGGCCATCAACAGAGTGCTGCTCCGCAGAGTCATCTGCCTCGCCAATATCAACACGGTCATCGAGGGGTTTGGCGCCCTGGGCTTCCCCAACTGCGGGGAGGAGGGGGGCATTGACAGGACATACATCCCCATCCGTGCCCCAGATCACCAAGCCTCCCTGTACATCAGCCGGAAGGGATACTTTTCCATCATCCTGAAGGCTGTGTCTGAGCACCGGGGCCACTTTGTGGACATGAATGTGAGCTGGTCCGGCAGAGCACAAGTTGCGCGGGTCTACCGCAACTCCTCCCTGTGCCAGAGGCTGCACGCCGGGATTTTCTTCCCCAACCGCCACATCAGGGTTGGAGATGTGGACATGCCTGTGTGCCTAGTGGGGGATGTGGCCAATCCCCTACAACCCTGGCTCATGAAGCCCTACACGGGACACCTCAACCCTTCCTGACAGGCATTTAATGCCAGGCTGAGCAGGGCCCGCATCGTAGTCGAGGGTGCCTTCGGCCAGCTGAAGGCCCATTTTAGATGCCTCCTCACCTGCCTGGACCTGTCCGAGCGGAATATTCCGCACATGGTGGCAGCGTGCTGTGTGCTGCACAATTTGTGTGAGTGGAAGCGGGAGGCTCTCCTGTCAGGCTGGATGGCAGAGGCCAACCACTTGGCCGGCCTGTACATGCAGCCCCACATGGCTGCCATCCGGGAGGTCCACCGGGGGGATGTCCGTATCTGGGAGCCCCTGCGGGAGAGCTTCCACCCAGAAGAGCAGTAACCTTCTCCCTGGTGTGCCCCACTGGGGGCTTGGCCTCATTCCTCCCTCACGTCCTTCCACTTACCCCTCCCTATCCCCCCTTTCTGATGTAAAATAAAAGACA
>CM057845.1:74773888-74784780 GCA_030068395.1 Apalone spinifera
TAATTCACAGTAACCTGCTGAAGGTCATCCTTGGCCGTATCATTAGTTCCCACGTGGAGAAGCAGGAATGGGTAGTGATCCGAAGGTTTGATCAGTTTGGTAAGCCTGAATTCTAGCTCCCGGTAAGCAGCCCACTTCTAGAGATTCCAGGTCCGGCTGGCAGATGGATGGCTCAGTCCCTCTTAGGAGGGAGTCCCCGACTATCACCACCTGCCTTCTTTTTTGGGGAGGGGGGGGGATGGTCGTGGAATGCCCATCCCTAGGACTATGCATCCCATGCCTTCCAGTTGAAGTGGTTCCCTTTTGATTTCTTCCTTGTGAGGTCCCTTCCAAAGCATTCTCCATCACAGAGCCTGTGGAGAGAGCCTGAAAGTGATTACTTTCCTCAGTAGGAATGGAGGATTCCGGTGCTGGCTATTTTTTCCTTCTAGAAGTTACATGCTGCCAGTTCTCTTCCTCGTCCTGTTACTGCCCTCTCTGGCTCTTCCGCCTGCCTTGTTGCAGGATTAAACACTGCATTCTATTGAGGAAGTCTTCATCCTCTCTGATTGAGTGTAGTGTTGACATTTGGGCCTCCAGTCCTCTAATTTTTTCCTCCAAAATGGCGACCAGCTTGCACTTAGTGCAGATGAAATCCCTTCTTTCTTCCGGGGGGAAGACAAACATGGCACATGATGTGCAGATAACAACAGAAGAACTATCACCATCCATACCTGCTATCCTAAAAAAGGGTTTAAAGGAAAGACAAGAGTATCTTGCCCCCTTTCTTCTCCCCTTCCAAACTCCCTCTCTAAACTCCCTGTTTGCAATCACCTGTTTGGAAGCTCCCTGGTTGCTGACTCACTCCTTTATAAAGCCCTGGACTTCCTGATAGTCCCTCCCCCTACCAAGGCTCAGCCAATGAGCAGAGCCTTCTAGATTTCAAACTTAAATTAGAAGCCAACAGTTTCCAGCTGCCAGGCACAGCACACACTCGGGGGTGTAGGCATGCACACGGGGTATGCCTGGTGTGCCCAGGCACACCTTAATGTTTCAAAGGGCCACCCTGGTACGCTGGGAAACGGATGCTGCGCTGGGTTTGCCACGCATTCGCGACCAAAACCGGCGGGTCTTAGGACCCCATGGAAACAGGTGGCAGGGAGCAGCATCTTCACCCCGCCTCGCAGGCAAGCGAGATAAGGTCCCAGGGTAACACTATGGTAGACATATTGACTGCAGATACCCCAGCAAAACTGGCATTGCTTCTTAACAAAACAGTGGCTAAGATCACAACTACTCTGTGGCAAACCCCAGCATCAATCCCGCCTACCCAAAAAGGAGTAGAGAAAAGTTATTTCATCCTGCAAACAGGACACGAGCACCTCTATTCCCATCATACTCCAGGCTTAATAGTGGTACAGGCGGTGGCCCAGAAGGAAGGGCAAGTGCAACTAGGGCCTACTCTTGGGTCCAAGGAGCCCAAATGGTTAGACCTAATGGGACGTAAGGTCTATGCCACTGGGGGTCTTCAATTGCGCATCGCAAACCAGCAGGCGATGCTCAACAGGTACGCATATAACACGTGGTAGACGATGGGCAAGTTTCGTGACTTCTTACGCACTGACTCTAGACAAGAGTATACTGCCATGACTAATGAGGGTAGAACCATAGTCCACATGGCATTGCAAGTGGCATTGGATGCTGTGGACTCGGCAGCCCGAACCATGGCATCAGGGGTAGTCATGTGCAGAGGTGCGTGGCTACAGGGTCAGGCATACCAGGATGTCCAAAACACCATTCAAAACCAACCCTTCGAGGGCAAGGACCTCTTCTCTCGAAGCACAGACTCGAGACTCCACACCCTTAAAGTCACGAGGGCCACCCTTAGGACTCTAGGCTTACATACACTAACCCCGCAGATATGGTCACTTAATACCAGGGCACTTGCTAGACCACAATACCCTCCCTATAGGCAAGACCTGTGGAGGCTCAGGTATCGTAATGCGGGCACAGCTAATAACAACCCCTCTGGACCAAATAATGCTCATAATAAGAGAAGGCGACCTAGAGGAGATGCAGATAGATCTGCAGGCCCTCCTGCTAACCAACCTTCCAAGCCCCCCTTTTGAAGATGCGCCCGGGGGTCATGTACCAGCTCTCACATTAGATCCTCCCTTTGGGAACAAGTTGTCCCATTTTTACCAGGCCTGGACCAGGATTACATCAGACAGATGGGAGCTAGACCTGATAAGAGGGGGTTATTCTATTCCCTTCCTCTTTTTACCTTTTACCCACCCCCCGTCCCCATCCCTCTTCAGGGACCCATCTCACAAAGCCCTCTTAAAGCAGGAGGTGCTCTCCCTTCTCGCCAGGGGAGCAGTAGAGAGGGTCCCAAGGGGTTTCCAAGGGAGGAGTTTTTATTCCAGATATTTTCTCATCCCCAAACCAAAAGAGGGTCTCAGGCCCATCCTGGACATCAGAGACCTCAACCTGTTCATAAAGACAATGAGATTCAGGATGGTCATGCTTGCCTCCATTATTCCCATGTTAGAGACAGGAGACTGGTATGCGACCCTCGATTTAAGGGACTCTTATTTTCATGTAGCCATACAGCTGATGCACAGGTGTTACCTAAGGTTCATGGTAGGGCATGAGCATTTCCAGTTTGCAGTCCTGCCCTTTGGTCTCTCCACTGCCCCCAAGACATTCACCAAGTGCATGGCGGTGGTAGCAGCTTTCCTCAGAACACACAGCGTGCAAGTATTCCCATATCTGGATGACTGGCTCATTAGAGCATGATCAAGAGATCTAATCCTCCTTCACATAAACATTATAAGTCTCTGTTTGGGGAGCTGGGACTTTTGATAAATGAGGAAAAGTCCATATTAACTCCTTCACCAGACATACAATTCGTGGGGGCACATCTGGACACCATTGCAGGCAGAGCGTCCCTCCCCACGACCAGATTCACAATCTTGACACAGGAAGTACTCCAGTCACTTCACTGGTGGACTCAAGAAAGGGATGTGTGCAAGGTGTCCTGTTCCTCAACGAGACACCCACTATGAGACTAGTTACCAATGCTTCAGACCTAGGTTGGGGGGCGCACTTAGATCATCACAGGATGCAGGGTCTATGGACTCCTCTGGAGAGAGACCTACATATAAATGTCAGAGAGTTGAGGGCAGTTCGGAGAGCGTGCGAAGTCTTCCTTCCCCACCTCTCGAACAAGTCAGTGCTAGTGTATTTGGACAACACGGTAGCCATGTTTTATATAAACAAACAGGGTGGTACTCGCTCTTCTCCCCTTTGTCGAGAAACCCTACTTCTTTGGGATTTTTGTATAGCCCATGGCATTCACCTACAGGCAGCATATCTACCAGGGAACAAGAACCTCTTAGCGGACGAACTGAGCCACTTGTTCGGGACTCACGAGTGGTCCATAAGGGAGGACATATTACGGGGGCTATTCCGAAAGTGGGGTCATCCCCATGTGGATCTTTTCACCACGGAAAGGAATAAGAAGTGTCCAACCTATTTCTCGTTCATGGCCCAAGGGTCGGGATCCAAAGGGGACGCATTAGTAGCCGATTGGCCCAAGGGACTGTTCTATGCATTTCCCCCGTTCCCGTTGATTCACAAGGTTCTCGTCGGAGTCAAGAGACTCAAAGCGCTAGTCCTCTTAATAGCTCCAGACTGGCCCAGACAGTTCTGGTATCTGATCCTCCTGGACATATTCCAGGACAAGCCTCAAGCCATACTTACTGTCCCAGATGTAATCGTTCAAGAGTGGGGGAGGGTCTCATACCACCCGAACATCAAAACCTAACATCGTGGCTTAGCCATGGCTAACTGGTGCAGAGCTCAATTGTTCTGAGACTGTGAGATCAGTACTGCTGAGTAGTAGAAAGCCTGCTACAAGGGCGGTGTACTCAGCTAAGTGGAAAAGATTTTCACGGTGGGTTGCGGATACAGGTATAGATCCTAATACAGCATCCACCCCTCTGGTGTTAGAATATCTCCAGGGGCTAAGGCAGGCTGGCTTTTAATGGCATCCATTAAGGTGCACTTAGCGGCTATGTTGGCTTTCCACAGGGGGGAAGGAAACAGATCCTTCTTTGCAAACCACTTGGTTAAGAGGTTCCTTAAGGGTCTAGATAGGCTGTTCTCACATGTGAAACTGCCGGTGCCCCAGTGGGACCTCAGGTTAGTACTTACTAAACTCAGGTTCCCACCCTTCAAGCCGCTGGCCACATCCTTGCTAAAGCACCTTTCCCTTAAAGTAGCATTTATAGTGGCAATCACTTCAGCGAGGAGGGTATCAGAGCTCAAGGTGCTGATGATAGCGCCCCCTTACTTGCTCTTTTCAGCAGATAGGGTGAGTTTACGTCCCCACCCAGCCTTCCTACTGAAGGTAGTGTTCACCTTCTATATGTCCCAAGACATATACCTGCCTATGTTTTACCCAAAGCCCCATAAGTCCTCTAGGGAACAAGCCCTCCACTCTCTTGACACCAAGAGAGCGTTAGCCCGCTATATAGACAGTACCAGACATTTCCACAAGTCCCAACTTTTTATTTCATTTGCGGAAAGGATGAGAGGGTTGCCAGTGTCAGCCCAGAGGCTATCTTCCTGGGTCTTATCCTGTATAAAGGAGTGTTACGTGTTAGCAGGCAAAGGCTCACGTGATGGCCCACTCCACGCGAGTGCATGCGACCTCTACAGCGTTCATGGCTCAGGTCCAGATTGTAGATATCTGTAGGGCAGCCACATGGCCCTCGGTCCATATGTTCACTGCACATTATGCCATTCTGCAGCAGGCAAGGAGTGACGCAGCCCTTGGTTCTGCAGTTTTAAGTTCAGTTCTGTAACATAATCAAATAAAAGCATATTAGAAAGAAGTCACTTGAATTGATTTCTAGGTCGTGCCTCTGACCCCACCTCCACAAGTTTCAGCTGGGGACTCACCTAATTCGAATGCACATGAGCAACCATTCGAAGAAGAAAAGAGGGTTACTTACCTGTAACTGTTGTTCTTTGAGACGTGTTGTTCATATCCATTCGATCCCCCCCTACTTCTCCTTCGTCAGAATCTCCAGCAAGAAGGAACTGAGGAGGGGGAGCACCGGCAGGGGTACTTATGCACTATTATTGCAGTGCCACTCCAGGGGGAGACCTGCCAGCCCGACAGGTACCGCTGGGGAAAAAACACTCTGGGAATTGTGCACGCGGCATGCGCACACTTCATTCGAATGGACATGAGTAACACATCTCGAAGAACAACAGTTACAAGTAAGTAACCCTCTTCCCCCTCCTCCCCATCCAGTCCACTTGAGTCTGGAAGGGAGAGACTTGTCCATCTGAGACTCTTTATAATGACAGTGTCTCTCCTGCAAGTGCTGGTGGTTATATTTTACAATTCCTATATTTAGGGTTAACATGGTTTGTGACCCCACAACATCCAAATTAGTTACAATACACCACATTCCTTTCTAACAACTGACCATCCATCAGGCCTATAGCACTGGCTGAACTGGATTTACATAACCACACCTACGATCTCTTTCTCATTCCAGCATGAGCTACATTTACATATGAACGGTTGATTATCTTGCTGGCTAAACAACTGAATGAGCATAACCACACTCAGGACTCCTTTCCCCTTTCATTTGGTTGCAATGGAAGCAGTGGTTCAGACCCTGCTTACATATATTTTTAGTGAACCAGTTTAAACCTCTGTTATAACTCATATTTAACTCAAATGCCTAATATAGTTGGGAGTAAAGGTTCACAACTAATAAAAGGCTGAGAATGCTCCCTCTACAGATCCAGTGTCCTCAAAAAGACCCCCCCAACAAGTACAGAAAATATAAAAAAATTACATTCCTCATATTTCTATTATAAAAAAGTAGTAAAAGAGCATAATTGGGAAAACCTTTCAGACTTCATAAAAAAACAAAAAAGAGCAAATACCTAATTTTTTTTTAATTCTTTTCATAGACTCATAGGTTTGGAAGAGATCTCAGGAGTCATTAAGTCCAACCCTGAGCTCAAAGCAGGACCAACACCGACCAAATCATCCCAGCCAGGGCTTTGTCAAGCTGGGATTTAAAAACCTCTAAGGATGGAGATTCTACCACCTCCCTAAGTAACCCATTCCAGTTTTTCTTAATATCCAACCTAGACCTCCCTACTGCAACTTGAGACCGTTGTTCCTCGTTCTACCATTTGTCACCACTGAGAACAGCCTCTCTCCATCCTCTCAGGAAGTCCCCTTTAGGTAGTTGAAGACTGCTATCAAATCCCCCCTCACTCTTCTCTTCTGTAGACTAAATAAGCCCAAATCCCTCAGCCTAGCTTAGTGTCATGCTGAGGCTACAATCCATCCCCTCACCCAGGTCATTAATAAAGATGTTGAGCAAAACCAGCCCCAGAACTGACCCTTGGGGGCACTCCGCTTGACACTGACCACCAACCAGACATCAAGCCATTGATCACTACCCATTGAACCCGACAATATAGCCAGCTTTCTATCCACCTTACAATCCATTTATCCAATCCATACTTCCTTTTTTCTTTTTGGAAGGTCACCTTGAAGAATATCAGAGGGTTTTTGTAAGGCTTAATTAATATTTGTAAAGGACTATGGAGAGCATCAGGTGAAAAGTGCTGTATAAGTAAAAAGGTTTTTTGTTACAGAGGAGACCCATATCCAATAGAATTATTTTCACATTCATTTATAAATATTTTATGCTTTTAGTGATTTTTTTTTATTGAAATAAGAATTTGTTCTACTATCTCCCCTTAGCACTTCAGAGAAATGGTAATGCTGAAATTTTAATATCATTGTATCCATAGCAGCAGATTTTACTTTCATAAACACAGGATTAAGGATTCGGTGCAGGTTCCAGAAGATAGCATTAGAGACAACATTTTTCTTTAACATATAATTAAATTCCTTAGCTAACAACCTGCTTGTAAGGAAGAAAGTTCTATTTTAAACACATTTTCAACAATTGCATAGAGTAAAACATAAAATTAATTGCAAAGTAAATTGCTTCTAGCTTTCTATATTATAGGAATATGGATGGATTTTTCTTCCCTTATCCCTGAATGTAGACTAGGGTTTATAGTCTGTTAAACTCAGATAAGTCTTTGTTAGCTTCATACTCTAATTTCCGCAATATGCACTCCATCAATCTCCCCGTCCCCGCAAATATTAGGAGGGGAGAGGACTGTTTCTTGTTTAATTCCACAGTTTAAAGACTAACAGCTGGGACAAGCATGTCATTGGGCTTATCCCTGTCCTGCAGTAAAAGGGTGGTGGCAGTCACTTCTTTGGCCTTCTCTACACTTACCAGGAGACGGCGCGGCAGGGATTGATTTAGCAGGTCTAGTAAAGACCTACTAACTTGACTACAGATCATGTTCCTATAAGTCCTCTGCAGTGGAGATGCTGTTGTAACTTGAACTAAGGTACATCAACACTGGGCTACTCTATTCACATAGCTGGAGTTATGTACTTTAGCTCAACATTGCTCCCTAATGTAGACTTAGTCTATGACACCTGAGGAAAACCTGCACGTGTCAATTTGGGCACCCAGGGTGTGTCTAGACTATACCTCTCTGTCGACAGAGAGCTGTAGATTAGGCACATCGAAATTGCTAATGAAGCCAGGATTTAAATATCCTGCGCCTCAATAGCATAAACATGGCTGCTGCTTTTTTTCGAAACGGAGTTTTTTCTAAAAAAACCCGGCAGGGTAGACGCAGATCTGTCAAAAATAAAGCCTTTTTGACAGATCCTGTAACCCTCATTTTTTGAGAAATACAGGATCTGTTGAAAAAGGCTTTATTTTCAACAGCTCCACATCTAGACTGCCTTTTTTTTTCCGAGAAAACTCAGTTTAAAAAAAAGCGGTGGCCGTGGTTATGCTAATGAGGCACGGGATATTTAAATCCCAGCTTCATTAGCAATTTCAATGTGCTTGATTTGCATCCCTCCATCGACAGAAGAATGCAGTCTAGATGTAACCCCGGACATTGAGGCTACATCTACACTACAGGTGTTTTGCTCAAAAACCCGCAGAAAAACCACACGTAAAGTGCGTTTTGCACAAGAAAATGTACAGTAGAACGGCAGAAGAGAGGGCTTTTTGTGGTATAGGTATACCTTTCTACAAGGAATAACTCCTTTTTGTGCAAGAGTTCTTGTGCAAAAAGATGTGTGTGGATGCTCAACAGAGGTTTCTTGCGCAAAAAGAGCCTATCAGAAAAAGCACAGGTGTTCTGATGGCCATTCTGTGAATGGCCATCAAAGCTTTCTTGTGCAAGAGTGTCCATGCAGTGTGGACGCTCTCTTGTGCAAAAGTGCATCACTTTTGTGATGCACTTTTGTAGTGTGGACATGCTTTTGCGCAAGAAGTTTTTGCAGAAGATCTCTTTGGCAAAAAGTTTCTTGCGCAAAAAGCCTGCAGTGTAGACGTAGCCTGAGACTCCAACAATGGACAGTGGGCACATTTTGGCCAGAATAGTTCTGTGCCTCCACATCTGTAAAATGGGATTAATAGTGCTCCCCTCCCTATTCTATTCATTACTATTCATTACTATTGTGAGAGGCAATAGTGAGGAAATAAAACTCTCCATAATCAGTGCTGCCTTAGCATGGCATGCAGCAAACTGGGGAAAAGGTCAGACACTGAATGACAAGGATAGAGTGAAACATTAAACAGCTGCCTCATGCAGTGAGAACTATCCATCCTGCGCACAGACATATTGAGGAAAAAAATAGCCCGTGATTATGTAATTAAAGACTTTTAGCATGTACAAGGTGGGGGGACCAATTATGCTTTATTTTGATAATTTTGAAACTTTGAACACTTGACTTTGTGATGTAAATGTCTTTTTACCATAGTTTTCTTATATGTAATGCATGTTTCGATGCAATGGTGAAGGCCTGCATGGGATCTGCTACATCTCCACAGATACTTAGCTGGTTCCAAGTACTTCAGGTTTCACGTCATGAACTTTGTGAAGTGAAAATTGGTTGTTTCCACCCAGTTTTATTTAAGTGTATATGTCTATTGTGTGCAATGCATGTGGAGTCCCTTCTGACTCCAATTCTAGTTAAATTTCATCCAATTAGCACTAGGAACTTATCTTGGAGAAAATGATCATCTTTTGGGACTGCCCACTGGTTATCCTCACTGTGTCTGTTTCCCTTTCTTTAGTAATACTTCCCTCATTCAGAGGAGTGTGATGATAATTAATCCATTAATATCATGAAGTGTTTTCAAATCCTCAAATAGAAGATGCTATGGAATGCAAATTATTACTATATCAAGAGAAGGTATTAGAGAGAGAAGTATTTGTTCCCTAATTCCTTTTTTCAGTCAAATAAGAGAGGACATATTTTTTTAAGTAGAATAATGATGGAGCTAAGATTAATTTGTAGCATTACAAAACAATAAATCAAATGAATTTGGACAGCAAAGATCTCTGTTTATGTTTACCAAATATGGTCTTTGAATTAAGCTACTAAATACATCATCCGATGAAAGAAAATATGCAACATGTAGGTTTCTTTGAAAAACAAAAGTAAGATAAAGAAAGCAAGTGAAAAAGTCTGGAGGCAAGTTCCAAAATCTAATATTTACCAAAGAACATTTTAATTTTCAATCTTGGAACTTAAAGATAACTCTTTCATATCTCCGGTGAACCTGCATTAAGATAATACTTACAGGCAATTAGAAATGGATAGATATTCAACCAATTGCAGCAGAAATCTCATTGAGACTGTGGAATCATTCTGGTTATGATTTTCTCAGAAAAAGGGCCAGATTCCTTAGTCCAACTGAACTGTCTCCAGTATATGTGTGGCGAGGTGGGAGAGGAATGCACCAGGGAGACTTTAAGATGCCTTTACATTGGCGGTCAGTTCCAGAGGAAATCAGGGTTGATCTTGCTTCTGGCCAGTTTTTCAGTTGTCAGGCCTGTTGTCATTTCAGTAGCCAAGGACTGCCAGGGCAGAGGGATATTTCAATCATAATCACTTTCCTCTGGCCACGTCTCCTAATCAAGGGACTAGCAGGAAGTTGGCAAAGGAGCTGTCACTGTTACTACACCATGAAGAATTCCATGTATCTGCCAGTTCTGTGGCTGCTTTGCAGCATGGCAACAGCACAAAGCATTAGCGGTAAAAGACCTTACCGTATGTTTCATTGTTATTGGCATCTTATATCTGGAAAAATGATAAGAGGCTACTGGCATAAGAAATGAAGGCTATTACTAATCAATAAAATCACAGTATATGCAGGACTAAAGTGAGTAATCTGCTGATTGTGAGAATGTGATGGAACCAATCTCATCACTCAATGTAGAATTGTTTCAAAACTGTTTTGAAATCAAGTTATAATTGTAAAAACATCCACCATATTTTTTGCCTCCTGGCTGCCAGGAATCGGGGTCTGCAGAAGAGTCAGTCTCTGGCAACCTAAGAAATGCTGCTGGCTTATATTAGGGCTTCCTGGTTGCCTACACTACATGATTTGTAAGAAGAGCCAGCAGACCCCCTGTACTGTCCTGGACCCCAAGCGATCCCTCAAAGTGCAGGGTCTGGGGCAGTTGCTCTAAACCATCTGATGCACATGCTCTGGGTGTCCCTAATCCTCTGACCACAGAAGGACTGGATGACAAAGGATGGATCACTTAAAAAACTGTCCTGTTCTCTTTGTTATCTCTGAACCATCTGATACTAACCCCTGTTGTAAGACAGAATCTTGGGCTAGATGTACCACTTGGGTATGTCTACACTAGCCCCCTAGTTGGAACTAGGCATCCCGTGATTGATTTGCATCTTTCCGGCCGGTCGCCATTTTTTAAATTTACAAGTCCGGACTAACTGCCCGCGTCTA
>CM057845.1:74787271-74802972 GCA_030068395.1 Apalone spinifera
CGCTGCGGCAGTAGCGGAAAGGGAAGGCGAACGCATTCTATCCCTTTTGCCCTCTCTGGGCCGCCGTACACAGAGTCGGTTGGGGACTCGCGGTGGCTGTTGGGACGGGCTGTTAAGTTGCAAGAGGCGCGGAAACTCCGCTCTAGCCACCTCGCGCAGGGGAGAGGGAGTGGGCGGGGCGCCCGCGGGTAAGTGTCTGCGCGGGGCTTGCTCCCGCAAGCAACGCTCATTGGCTAGAATCATGAGTCGGACCCCGTAGAGGACTCTAAGTCCGAGCGCCCTAGCCAATAGGAAAGGGGAGGGCGGTGGAGCGGGCTTAGCGCTGGAGGACCAGGTGCCGGTTACCTGGGCAGCGGACCCCTCCTGCTGAGTCGGGCGTCCTGCCTCCCTGGTCAGTTCCCTCTCCGGTCCGCAGGCACGTGAACCCGCCGGCACTGGGCGCAAGAGCGAGGTTCCCGCGATTCCGATGCCGTCGCAGCGCAGTTTAACCCAGGCGTCCCGCCCAGCGTCTCGGCGCGGGGACCTCGTCCGGGGCCTGCTAGAAACCAGCCCCGGGCGAGGCGGCGCGGGGAGACCGAGACCTGCGTGCGGGGGGCGTCGCTCAACTGTCCCGGCCGGTGGGGGCTGTAGAGTTTGGAAGCTGGCACGTTCAGCCTTTACCCGGGTTAACTGTGTGGGAAGGGTGGAGAAAGGCGGGAGCCAAGGGGGTTGGGTTAGGCCTGAGCTACATCTACAGTTTTATTCTATAGTTAGACTCCTCTATCTCCGTGCTGGGGGCTCTGGAAAAGTCAGGCCTAGGCCTAACCCCCTGGTGTAGACAGATTCCTCTAGGTCAGTCTGGGAATTCTTCCATCCGCCTAGTTACTGCTGCTCCCAGGGCTTGTCACCACTACAGGATTGCTGTTTCGGGGGTCAGTTTATCGCCTCGGATCCAAGTGCTCTCCTGTCAACTCTGGCACTCCAACAAGATGCAAAGAGTAGGTGGAGTTGACAAGAGAGCAGCCCCTGCTGACCTTACTATGTGGAAGACACCATGGTAAATAGTAGATCTATGGGGTAGGGGACTTAGTGTTGACTAGGTTTAAATGATAGAGAAACTCCTCCCGTTGGTGAAGGAATCCCCAGCAGTGCTGTTTTAGCATTGACATAGCTGTCTCGACTGGGCTGGATCCATAGGGCAGTGATTGATCCAGTGGGTGTGTGTGTGTGTGTGTGTGTCAATATATGAGGTAGATCGACTGCTGATTGCTCTCCTGTTGACTCCTGTACTCCAGAATGCGAAAAATAAGAAGAGTTAATGGGAGAGTTTGTTTCCATTTAGCTAACTTGGTGTGGATCCTGTGGTAAGTACAACTAAGCTATGTCGGTTTGAGTTATTCTGCTAATGTAATGGAAATCATGTAGCTTAGATCCACCTGTCCCATAGTGTAGACCTGCCCTCGGATTGAGGGTTAATTTGCATGTGTGGATTTTTAAAAATAACTTGAGTCAAGTGAAAGTATCACATTGTTTAGGCACAATAATCAACTATCCTATATAAATGTTTCTAAACAATCAAAAAAGAAAATGATGCTATTGAGTAGGAAGCTGAAAAGAAAACTGACTATAAACAAAAGTGAAACCAAGTAGTCTATTATTATTGTCAAAGTTGAATGCAGAGCCAAACCCAACAGCATTGGTAGTGACAGCAAATTTGAAATTTCGTATTCTTTTGTATGACCTGTGTCACTAAAACCACAGATTAAGATTTTCCCCCACCTCCTTGTATGATCTAGGGTGGGGGAAGTACTGGAGTGCTTACAGATCAAACTTCCATTCTTTACTTGAACAATCCATTTTAGTCTGAATAGCTCCATCTACTGTTTCTCAAAAGTGGTTTCTGAAATACTCATGGTTCAGAATGAAGCAGCTAAAAACTTAAAGAATTAAGTGTTTAAAAGAGGGCGAGGGGAAACGTACCACCTATAGGGCTTCAACCTGAACAGTTATGAGTTATCAGCAGGTTAGATTTAACATTACAGGCTACAAATGCCATCTTTTTAACTGCTTGTATAATGTCAGCTTGACACTTTGTATCATTTTATCAAGGAAATCTTGTAAGAAATGGTGGAGGGAATCCTTCCCCTTAATTTACAAGATTAATGGTAGCTGACTTGTTTTTTTCCCCCATGCTTTTTTTATGCTTATAGGTGCAGCCATGCAGGAAAGCATCCGTTTTGCTTCATCAGGAGATGATATCAAAATATGGGATTCCTCATCTATAACAGTGGTGGAGCAGTTCAACCCACATGCTTCACATCAAGTCAACTCATTGTGTTGGGGCAGTAATAATATCCTTTATGGTGTTAGTTTGGTACTATATCTGTTCAATTTTGCAAAACTCGATTGAATTTCTGGATTAAATGAAAAGTGATAGTTACAAATACTTCAGTCTTGATTTGAAGAGCTGCTTTTTTTACTTTTAGGCACAGGTTTTGTCCATTGGTATAGAAAATATTTAGAGTTGAGGGATAAAATATCAAATTATATGGGAGACTAAGTTGCCCCGAGCCACAAATGGCTCTTTAATGTATGTCTGGTGGCTATTTGCAGCCCATGTATTAAAACACACTGTGATTTTGATTAATAATCAGGATACTTTTACTACAGCGAGGGGAACCTTTTGGGTGGGAGGCCACTGACCCACAGAAAAATCAGTTGGGAGCATCACACAAGGGGGGGGGAAACCTCCAAACCCTCACTGATGTGGCCCTTGACTGAGAGGCAGAAAGACACTACAGACATTCCTCCTGCACACCAGAGCTGGCAGGGCCCAGATTAATAGATTTTGTGTGCTCCAGCCCCATGGTGGGGTGGGGCTGGAGCACCAGTGTGGGCTGCCCAGTGCTGGGGGTAGGGAACCCTGAACCTCAGGGGCCAGTTCTAGGCAAACGGGGCTGGGATTTTGGTCCCCACCCCTGTTTTACTATATCGTTAACCAATTATAATTGATAAAATAATGCTTGGTCCATTTTTTTTTTTGCTGAGAATATTTAATAAAATCTAAATATTTCCTGTCATACTGTTTTAAATAGGAATATATCAGTGGTTTTCAAACTTTTTTTTCTCATGACCCGGCTGAAGAAAATTGTTGATGCCTGTGACCCAACATAATTTGACTAAAGTGTAGACTCAGGTGGGGCTGAGGATGAGAGCTTTGGGCAGCATGAGGGGGGCTCTGGCTTTGGGGCAAGAGGGGCTTACCTTGAGCAGCTCTGGGTCAGCAATGCAGTGGGGACGCTAAGGCAGGCTTCTTACCAGTCCTGGCACCGTAGACCGTGCTGTGCCACAGAAGCAGCCAGCAGCAGGTTCCCAGTCAATGGAAATGCGGAGCTAGTGATCGGGACAGGGGCAGTGTACAGAGCCCTATGCATTCTTTCTTCCCTCTCAAGAGCTAGGCCTGCTGCTGGCTGCTTCTGGGGTGTATCGTGGTCTGTGGTGCCAGGATAGGCAGGAAGCCTGACTTAGCATCCCCCACTAATCATTGCAGCAACGAGTCCCAGTGTCTGACGCTGCACAACCCAGTACTGGGTCATAATCCCTAGTTTGAAAATCACTGGAATATATAGTACTATAGTAAATAATGAATTCACCTTACTATGGCTCTTTGAGTCCTGAATTGTTGGGGGTCTGAGTATCATTGGTTTAGGTGCTAGCAGAGTGGAGATTTAACCAACAAAAGTAATCCAGATACCCTTGTTTTTTTGTTAGATTTGGGGGTACAGTGGTGTCATATAGGAGAATATATTTCAGGAAAATATATTTACATAACTGCTGTCTAATTAAATATAATAGAGAAGAGCAAGAAATCTTACTATGTATCTTTTTATTTCCCCCTTTCCCCAAAGAGCAAATGAGACAACGTTTCAAAACAACCATGTCTTTTCAAGGTATACTACTTTGAACTTTAAGCCAATCAGTTTCAGCAAGTGCTACCTATACTTACATGCCAGAAGCTGTACACAATTTCATGATCTATATTTGATGGTCCTTAACTCCCAATTCAGATAATTTTCTGGTCACTGCCTCTACCACTGGTGATAAAATAGTTGTTTCAAGCTGTAAGGGTAAACCTGTTCCACTTTTTGAACTAGCTGAAGGGGTAAGTGTAACTTATGGCTTTTGGGGTTTTTTTTCCTGTCTTTGTATTTGCATGATGTCTGCTCTGCATGCTGTTTTACAACTTTATTTAGATACAGTTACAATAAGGGTGGTTAAGGTAATGACAGACAATGCCACGTGTCAGAAAATTGAGCATTTAATTTACCATTTTATTATATTGTGTTGTCTCATTGAGTTCAAGGTATCATTGGGTTATATTAAGTCAGTAAATACTAACTAATTACAAGACAGAAGCTGAGACTTAAATATTGTTCTTAAATTTTATGAGTTTAGCCTGTATGTACATTAGGGATGTAAAGGACTGGTCAGCTATCCGATAAGCAAATGCTTATCGGATAGTCGACTAGTTGCTCCACCCCCCCCCCCCCCCCCCCCCCCCTTGCTGCCTCTATTAAATAGAGGCAGCGGGGGGAAGGGGGAGGAAGATGGGGGATATTTAAAAGCGACAGCGCCGCATGGAGCTCGGAGTCAGCTGGGGACTATATGACTCCCCAGCTGACCTCGGGCTCAGTGTTGCTGCTGCTTTGAAATGCTGGGTTCCTGCCTCCACACGGCATTTGAAAGCATCAGTGCTACTTGGAGTCTGGGATCAGCTGAGGACTTCCCAACTGACTCCGGGCTCAGTGGGGCGCTGCTGCTTTGAAATACTGGGTGGAGCCCGGGATCAGCTGAGGACTCCCTAGCTGACCCTGGGCTTCGTGCAGCATGCCAGCTTTGAAGTGTACAAGAGTCCCCAGCGGGGGCTCTTGCGCATTTCAAAGCGGAAACACCCGCATGGAGCCCTGAGTCAGTGGGACTTCCCACGGCTTTCCAACTTTGAAATGCACAAGACCCCCCCCCCCCACCCCCCCCGCTGGGGATCTTATACATTTTAAAGGTGGAACACAGAAGTGCTTACCAACTAGTTGAGTAGTTGATGTGCTGGAGAGAGAGAGAGAGACCCACTTATAGAGTAATATTCTGACATGGGTGCTTGAGTAAACTGTGTTGGAGTGCTAACTTGTTATAATCCTATTCCCCAGTGCTGTAGTTTTTGTAATCCCAGGACTAGAAGGAACCTCAAGGTCTTCTGGTCCAGCAATCCCTGACAGGTGTTTGTGTAATCTGCTCTTAAAAACCTCCAGTAATGGATATTCCACAACACTACTTGGAAGCTTATTCCAGGATTTAACCACCGTGACAGGAAGTTTTTCCTAATGCCCTGCCTAAACTGCCCTTGCTGCAATTGAAACCCATTGCTTCTTATCCTAACTTCAGGGGTTAAAAATGAGTAGTCCTGTAGCACCTTTAATGCTAACAAAAAATATGGTATCATGAGCTTTCTTGGGCAAAACCCACTTCCTCAGATGAGAAGAGTGGAGAGAAAAGGGGGGACAATTTATAACAGAAAAAGAAGAGAGAGGGGGGAAAAGTTGAAAATAAGTACCTGTCAATTGTAGTGCTGGTGCTAATAAAGCTATTTGAGTGGGCTGGAAGTGTTTCACATACAGGTTTTGATGCCAGTTGGGTATTGCATGTAAGGAAAGCAGGTTTTATAATGGGACATCCAGTACAGGTCTTTGTTCAAGACAGGAGAGACAGTGTCAAATTTGCTTATGAAGTTCAGTTCCATACACACTCTCTAGTTGGCTTGTGAAATTCCTTTATAGAAGAATGGCTACTTTGAAATCCATTATTGAGTTCCCAGGCAGGTTAAATGAGTGTAGAATCAAACTTCATATGCAGTTTGACACTCTCTCTCAGGTTTAACAGGTTGGACCTCCCTGGTTTAGCACCCTCAGGACCTGACTGGTCCCGGATAAGGGATTTTTCCAGACCAGGGGAGGTCATTTCAGCTGCCCCTCCCCACTCATGCTAGCTTCCTGGTGCCCCCCTCCCCAGCCCAGCTGAGCTGTGCGCCTGCTTCTGGTACCACCCCCTCCCCAGCCCAGCTGAGCTGCACACTGGCTGGCTGTCCCCCTCCCCTTGCAGCCCAGATGAGCCACGTGGCTCTGCCCCTCCTTCCCCGCACCCCAAATGAGCTGTGCACCTGCTCCTGGCTCCACCATGCAGCCATGATGAACCTCATGCCAGCTCACAGCCCCTCCCGAACCCACTGAGCCAAGCACAGGCGCCTGGGCCCCCACTGCCCTGCAGCACACCAGGACTCTCTGATCTGGGAACATCTGTGGTCATGCTGAAGCACGGATGTTGCTGGACCAGAGAATCCCAGATTTTAGAGGTGCAACCTGAACTGTTGACTCCTATTTAGCTTCTGATCCACTATGACCCCCAGATTCCTTTCCACAGTATTTCTTCATAGGCAGTCATTTCCTGTTTTGTATGCGTGCAATTGATTGTTCCTTCCTAAGTGGAGGACTTTTGTCCTCATTAAATTTCATTTACTTCAGCCACTTTTCAGTTTGTCCAGATCATTTTGAATTTTAGTCTTATCCTCCAATGCACTTGCAAAACTCCTCCCAATTTGGTATCATCCACAAACTTTAGAAATG
Source organism: Apalone spinifera (assembly GCA_030068395.1). Lineage (NCBI taxonomy): Eukaryota > Metazoa > Chordata > Testudines > Trionychidae > Apalone > Apalone spinifera. The sequence goes on from CM057845.1 coordinate 74,793,925, forward strand.
TACTCTCTCTAGGCTTCAGAGGTATAGCCTGTTAGTCTATAACTGGAAGAACTTAAAAAACAACAAATAGTCTAGTTGCACCTTAAAGACTAACAAAACATGTAGATGGTATCATGAGCTTTTGTGGGCACAGCCCACTTCTTCAGCTGAATGGAGTTATTAAAGGTCCAGTTTCTAAATAAATAGTGGATGGGGTGGGAGAGGGAAGGAAAAAGAAGGGGAGGGAAAAGAATAGTCAATTAGTACCTTCTCTATCCATTTCATAAAACATGGACACTCTAATTGACTATTCTTTTTCCTTTTTCTCCCTCTTTCCTTCCCACCCCCCATCTGCTATCTATTTAGAAACTGGACGTTTAATAACTCCATTCATCTGAAGACGTGGGCTGTGCCCATGAAAGCTCATAATACCATCTATGTGTTTTGTTAGTCTCTAAGGTGCTGCTAGACTATTCATTGTTTGTTTTTCTCTCTAGGCTGTTATCCAAATCACTGATACCTGCAGGTCTCCACTCAATGTACCCTTTCCAGCTTTATTGTGAGCAACTGATTACTCTCTGGGAATGGTTATATAGTACTTCTGTCTATATTGTATTTTCCGAGTTTGTTTGAGATGGTCATACAAGACAGTATCAAAAGCCTTACTAAATGCTAACAGAAACTAAAATATTGGTAACCAAGTATATAAGGGTTGGGCTTTTACAGATTTGTGGGAATACTGGTGAAACTTGTCTGTTGTTTGGATGTGTGAATGTAGCTACTTTTAATTGCTTGATACCAGTGATGAGATTGACTGACTCTAGAAAATTCATGGACTCTATATATAGTGTTCCTGAACCTAAGAACTTCGAAGTGAAACTTTAATAATAATAATTTTTTATCGTCACTGTAGGTCTGTCATTGAGTGGCTTTTTTTCTTTCCAAATTCAGTACTGCAGTGACTTTTTTTTTTTTTCAAGAAGTACTCTGTGGAATTGAAAGGCTTTCTACTAAAATATTCTCTGTAATGTTTAAAGAATATGAACTTGGAGACCTAGACAGCTTCACAGAATCTCTCTAAGTAATTTGTTTTTGAAAGTCTTATCCCATTTATTCATGGTAGTTATTGTGTGATACTAGAAGTGTAAGGAATCACTTTTGGGGGGCTATTTCAATATGCATTTTTCATATGCAATACAAAAAAACCTGAAGTGGTGGCAACATGAAATGGGAAGGAGAAAAGGTGGAGTGAGAAGTTTGAGTTAGTATGATAGGTTTAATATTTAATATACATATAGTCCAATCTGACTATTCCTCACCTATATAAGTAATCACTGGGTGCATTGAAGTCAGTAGGACTGCTTCTGTTAAGCTCTTGAGTATTTACATGATATAAGATAAATATATATGGAAAAAGCTACCAAATCTGCAATAATAATTTCTTATGGCTGGTGTGTGTGGTGTGTTTTGTTTTGTTTTGTTTTTGTTGTTTTTTTTTAACTAGGCAAAACAGACGTGTGTGAGCTTAAATTCCAGTTCTATGCATATTGTCAGTGGAGGCCTCGATAATACTGTTAATATCTGGGACTTAAAGTCTAGAAGACTTCATCGATGCCTCAAGGTAACTATTTTTAATTTTGACTCTGATAGTTGACTGGAAAAAAAAATAGATCCCATAACTTCTAGCTTTGTTGACCATCTTGAATGTGTACATTAGCAATGTGAAATGTTAACCTGTCAGCCACACCCTTAACAGGTGAGGGTTCCGGTTAACTGGTAGAGGCTGGAACTGCTCCTGCCTGCCCTGGGCAGGGGGTTGCTCCAGTGCCATGGGGCCCACTGGAGGCAGAGTTTATTCTGGCTGGCAAGAGCAGACCCTGTCCATGATTGGGCTGGCCCAGCCTGGCTCCCCCCACTGCAGGGAAGCTGGCTGTAGAACCTGCTGAAAAGCCTCCTTGAGAGCAGGGCTTGCTGGCCCCAATCATGGGGTGGCAGCTATGCTGGCAGTCCTGCTCCCGGGGAGGGTTGGCTGTGGGTTCTGCAGCTTAGCTTTATCCTGCAGCGCCTGTAGTGTGTATAAGTGCTAAGATTTTTAGCAGGTACGTAGTTATCTTTGTAAACAACTTTTTTACATGGTCACCTAGTATACATGCTGGTTTTGAGGTAGCAAACAAGGTGCAATTTATCACCCTAATCTTACAAAAGACACTCTCATGCTTAATTTCAAGCTCTATAAGCAGTTCAGTTGAAATCAGGGATGCTACTCATAGGGCCTAAAGTTAAGCACGTGTGTAAGTCTCTGCAGATTCAAGATTGAAGTAACAAACTGACTTCAAAATATTTTGAATAGGATTTTCATATTGGAAGAAACTGACAAAAAAGCCAAGTCCGAAAACAAATTATTTCAAGAACTGTAGTTTCTAATATTCCTGCTTCATTACAGCCTTGATCCTGCAACCATAAAGGGATATGCTTAAGCATATATTCTTAAACTTTAAACATGTATGGAAGTGTTGTCAGGATTGGCACTTTAATGAGCAAAAGTATGTTTGCTCCCCCCCCTTACCAGGCCTTTTTTAGATTTTCAATGCTACAGTAAAGTGTTAATTCAAAAAATCCTGTGATAGTTTCCATGACATCTTGTGGAGTTGCAGTACTATGAACTCCATAATTTACTTTGGTTTAAAAAAAAAATACCCCATCCACTGTCCAAAAAAAAAAAAAAAAGTTAGTCAACTAAGGTATGTTGTCATTAATGTTTGAAAGTGAGATTTGCTTTTTTGGAATTAAATAAAAGCCACTGCTCATAAAACAAGTCATTGTGGTAACTCCAAACTCATTTTATTTGCATTTTTGTTTGCAACTAGAGTCTCTGGCGGTGGAGGTTGACGACAAGAAAAAAAGCTGTATGGCTGATTGCTGTTCACTTGCTAAGACCTTATTAATATCTCTGTAGAGTCAGCACTCTAGACTGAAGACTCCTTAAAGGATTTCAAGCAGTCTGCATGCATCACAAAGTTTGTCCAGATAGACGGGTCTGAAATCTATGAGCATAATTTTTTAACTTTGCCCTGGGTGTTGCAAATGGAAAGCCAAAATGAAATAAAACACAATCTATATAATCTTACATTCCTGATTGGGGGGGAAAGGTTCCTCATAGTAGAAATACGAATAAGTTTTTATGATCAGCTACAAAACTGAGTTCAGACGTGTTGTATTAAGAAAAGCCATGACAATCTGGGGAAAAATTTCCAGATTTTTCAAATCATAGCTAAGGTTCCTTGCATCTTTAACTCTAATCCCATATCAATGCCAGTCATCCAGCCATTAAACCTTTTAAAAATGTACCATTATAATTGTGAACCTTAAGTATGATTTTTCCCGACTTTCAGACTTTTCTAACTGCAGTATGTAAAAATATTTTTTTCAGGTAATTGATACATGTTTAAAACTTATATTTTTGTCTTCTGGTAGAACATTCTTCAGCACTCTGTTTTAGCTGCTGCTTTCTCTTTCAGGATCATAAAGATGAAATTACTTGTGTAACATTTAATTGGAATGATTGCTACGTTGCTTCTGGATCAATGAGTGGTGAAATTATTCTACATAGTGTTACTACCAATTTATCCAGCACTCCTTTTGGTCATGGCAGCAGTCAGGTACAGTATGTGTATACTGAAATAGTGTAAAATAGTCAATAATCTAATATTAAACACCAAACCCAAGAAAGTTACTATCATAAAATAGTAATTTTTGTTCTATAAAGCTTCAGGTTTGTAGGTTTATAAATGTGAAATTAAAAATGTGTTAAAAATTCTTGTTGCTTAGTAATGTTAATCATCATTGTGTCTACAAGTAGTTATTTTTTTATAAAGATTATTAAACGTACAATCTCTTTTCTGGAAATTTAAAAATGCACATAAGAGAGGAGGGTTTTTAGTTCTATTCCAGTTTGATATGGCAGGAAATGGAATGTGAAGAGTCAAAACTGGACATGTTTAAAGTATATTTGTACTGTGTGATTGTTTTAGAAAAACAATTATGGGTTTCTGTATTGGCTTCAGTACCTCCAGATTAACTTAAAATTTGCTCAGTTTTAAGGAATCTAGAAAAAAAATCAGATAAGGCAGAATATAACTGTATATTTGGAATTTAGCTAACATTCTGATACTCAAGTCTGAATAGAATTTTGTTGAATTTGCACAGCTCTTGAAATAGAGTACAAATAAGATCTGTTTCTATCGTGTGTAGGGTGAAATTCATCCATCTGTCTCTGTGCAAAGTTCTAGTACAAGGCCTATGCACCACTTACAGGTCTCAGCTGTAGGCTCTGCTTTCTGCAGGCTTATAGAGATTATGAAGCTGTGGATTTCCTTGAGGAAATCTCTCTCTTAAGAGCCCCCTGTGAAATATAATATGCAGAATGACTATTCACCACCCTCAGTGTAGCTTTTGGATGTAGCGATGGACTGGGGCATAGGCAGGAATTCGTAGTAGCAATTGTGCTCCAACTATGCCTCCCTTCCTCTTCACATCAGGAGATTACAGTGAATAAAGGTAGACTGCCTAGGTGATGTACAGAGTTGGCACTTCTCCCAGGCTGCCCTACTTGTGATCATTTGCTGACTCCTAAGGCGTGTCTATACTTACCAGAAGATTGACACCTCAGAGGTTAATCTTCTAGCAGTCAATTTAGTGGGTCTAGTATAGTAAATCACCTGCTGACATGGGTGTAAGTGTCCGGGACTACTCCTTCTGCAAGGAGTAAGGGAAACTGATGGGAGTGTTTTCTCCCGTTGGCCTCCTGCTATGCGGACACCTCCGTCACTCGGCTTAAGGTAAGCCAATTCCAGCTATGCATTTTGCATAGTTGGAGTTGTGTACCTTAAGCCAACTCCCTGGTCTAGTATAGATCAAGCAGGCCCTAGTGTGTTTCCAGCACCAGTGAAGTTGTGTCTTGGCTACTGTCAGTTGTTGCAGTTGGCCTTTTGCCTCTTTTGTGCTGGCATAAAGCTGGAAAAGGTCCTCATGTCTAACACTGAACATAATACTTAATGAAGTTCTAACAAGATTTTTTTCACAGGAAAAAGGTATTGTTTTAATACACATTAGAATGAAGGAAACTATGTAAAATCATTAAACCGAAGTTCAGTTTCTCGTGTTTGTTGTGTCTTCAATAAATCTACCATTTAAATTCATACATAATTGTTTGCTGTTTAAAAAAGCAATCCAGCTGTTGAACTAGTCAGTTTGTCATTTGTGCTGTATAAATGGCTATTTTTGGAGATTATCTTTGACAGTTATTTAGGGACAGTGTATGGTCATTAAGACTAATAGTGAAAACAACAGGAATTGTGAACTTAAGAAACAGCAACAAGGAAGTGGAAAACTTTCAGCCGGGTTACACTAATCAAGTGGTGTTTTCAATAGGTGCTAGATTTGATAAATCTTTATAGTAGCTGCTGTTCAGGTATATTTTCTCTTTTTTCATTATAGAGAGATCAGATTGCTTTTCCAATGATTAGCAATAAATACAGTGAATAGCCATTTTCTTGATAAAGATTGAATCAAAAGCTTTACTGTCAGATAGCTAAATTGGAAGATTGTTAAAGATATTCTAGCTACTACATTAAAGTAATTACATACATATAGCTAATACTCTTTCTCAAGAGCCTATAATATTTTCAGATGAGTTACAGGGAATGGTACTTGATTACTGGGCTATTTTGTATCAAAATCTGTAATTGCCACAATTTTAATATGATAGCTATTTAGAAATCCTGATTAGCTGCATATGATGCATCGTCTACATTTTTTTTTCTCCTATATAGCTTTATTTTTCAATTTGGATTTTCATTGGAACTTGTAGATAATTGCAGAGTTATACAATTAAATTATTATCTAAAGATAAATATAATGGTTTTATAGATCTTAAAAAGATGCCAAAGGTGCCAAATCCAACAATTTATAGTTTAAGGCTCTAATTCTGTAAGAGTGAATTTTCAAGGATAAACAATGTATTATACCTCTCAATTCTGGCTCATGCTCTTTGGCTTACCTAAGGAGGGGTGACCCTTACTAAAGGAAAAGAACTGCAGAGGGTTAGCCATCTTTGTTGTGAAGGGGAGGCCAAGCTAGTATTATAAAAGTGGTTTGTCTTTGTCTGATTCAGTATAATGGGATATCATTTCTTTACCAGTTCATTTCTAAAGCTGTCATCACAATGTTTTCAGAGGTATGAAACACATGCATTTCACCCAAGAATTGCCCTATTAGATTTGAATTTGCATTCACAATTATGTGCATTACTAGAATTAAGTTCTTGTGCAACATACAAACTAGCACTAAACTATATGTAAACCATCTAACCCTAGAGTCTTCAACTACCGATTAAGATTTTATTTGAACTACTATATTTTTGTTTCCTGCGATAGAATGCATTGAAGTCCATTTTGAAAGAAAACTTTTGTTCAAATCTTGAATGCCTAGCACTGTTCTCACAGCACCAGGATTTAGTTTAGGTTTTTCAGCAGCTGGTGATCTGGGAAGATGTGATGATTTCTATGCTTTTCATACAGTGAAACAATAATTATGAACTCCCCAGCTACTAACTTTTATCTACTATATATCTGTTGGGGTATGAAAGAGATTAGTTTATTCACTGACATTTGCAACTTCATAATGTTAATCAATCCAGCTGGAATGGTTTTGACTTTGAGGTATTTTTTTTTGTCCCCTATTTCTATATCTGTTTGGATTTTTTGTCTCTTGTATATTTTCTTCAAAGGTTGACTAATTATATCAAAAGGTGAGGTTTTTGTTTTGTTTTTAATCAGTACAGTAAACTTGTGACTTATGGTTACTCTTTTTTTGGCAGTGGATTATAAGCAGCGCACTTCCCCCCCGCCCCCCCAACACATGTTCCCTGATGACTGCTTTGGCAAAGAGTCCAGAGATAAAAATGTGCTTTGGCTTGATTGACCCTTTCTTCAACAAAGACCCTCTGTTCCAACTGGAGCTAGGGCATAGTGCTTGGAAAACTTGCTTTGTGCCAGCCTGTATCGCACTGTTTTGTGGCTCTACAGAGGATTTCTTTTTCCATTTCTACCAGTCCAGTGCTTTGCACTAGTAAAATATTTCTGGAAGTCCTCCATGTAAAGAACTCCCTAAAGTCAGTGGGAATCACATACACACAGACACTAAAATGTACTTCATAATTTAATTTTTTTTACTTGTAGTGTTTAGCCTTGGTCCTTGGCCCTTATCTATGCTTGCTAACTGCAGAAATCTTTTTCTTAAGCTCCAGTACTTCAGAGCATTTTGACCAGTGGCTTTCAAACCATGCGCCACTTGCAGCCCAATCAGCACACAGCTGCGGCCCATGTGACATCCTCTGAGCCATGTAGGTAGTATATAAATTGTGTAAGTGCAGCCCACATAACACCAAGAGAGTGGCATATTTGGCCATAATGGTAAAAAAGTTGAGAACCACTGGTTTAGGCTAATTTCAGTTACTGTTGTTTAGGAGGTGAGCTAAAAAGGGGGGGGGGTCAGTTTATTCTGCATCTGTTTGCTGTATGGTGTTTTTGTTGGATGAAGAGGAATAGAACTACTAGAATCTTGTTAGGGGAATAAAGCAATATGCCATGTTGATTGCACATGAATTTTTCATTCACTGTCCCTAGCTACTAAAAATATACACCCCCTCCCCACACACACACACGCACCTGTACACACAGTTCTATGAATGGGATATAATTACTAGCCTCAGTTGCTCATGCTATTCCACTAACCTGGTGGTATAGGCAAGAGGAGGTGAGCTAGGTCATTTCGGTGCACAGTGATGCTCCTGGAGGATGACTGCAGAACTGAAAGACCCAATCCTGTAGTTTTGCACTAATCTTGTTATGTTTTCGTCCATAGATCCTATCCTCTCCCACTGCGCCAGGGCACTGTATGTCCATTAGTTATCAGTTAATGACAGATGCATCTTTGATGGATTTTTTTTTAATGGGGCTTTTGTCTTTTTTTTCTTGGATGGCTTCTTTTGCAGGGCTCACCTGTATTGTTCTTTGGACATGAAGGTAGTGCTGTCAGTGGTCACTCAGACGGGCTGATGTCAGGGACTGATCCTTTTGCACACGCCCCCACATTCATACTTTTAAATGAGATTACATAAACACACATACCTAACTTTAAACAGAGTTAAGGTGGTACAAAATTTAAAATGGGGTTTGTTACAATTTGGGGTCCCTTTAGTTGCAATAACAGGTTTTTCAAACTTAACAGGCTACTAACAAATTAATCCAAAAATGGTTAACGCTGTTTCATTTATAAAATCCCATTCGTAAAAATTGGGCCACAATTCATAAGGTTACATCACATCATATTGGTAGATATAGTTAATTAAAAGGGCAATTTCATTCTTTGGCCCTACACCTTAAGCCTTCCTCAGAAGAACTGGGTGCCGATCGCTTTTGGAGATGGGGTACCAGACTAGAAGGTCCACAGGTCTGATCCAGTGTGGCAGTCCCTGTATTCTGAGGTGTTAAATCCAATTGCTTGTACAGCTTCCAATTTATTTAAAATAAAAAACAAGCTCAATTCTTTCTGCAGACATGCCATTTTTGATAAGGTTCTTAAATTCTAATTGTATGTCACTTCAGTGAGTGCTAGACAACAGCTCTGCAGACTGTTCAATAACTGAAATACTTTTCTTGTAGTAAAGCTATAATGGAATTCCAAAACTTTAAATGTAAGAAGTTTGGAGTGTTTCTTTTTATTGGCCCTTTTTCATTCCAAGATATGGTGTTGAATTTAATCTTTGTCGTGTTAGGAATTATAAGTAAAGTGTCTATAGCTAGGATGCATCATATGTGGTGCAGTTGGTGCCACCTTAATTAAGGTTGCCTCATGACTAAGCCCCTTTTTTCAGCTGCTTATGACTTTGCAGACTATAACTGTTGGCTGTGTCTAGATTGGCATGATTTTCCGCAAATGCTTTTAACAGAAAAGGTTTTTCCGTTAAAAGTATTTGCGGAAAAGAGCATCTAGATTGGCACGGATGCT
>CM057845.1:74803072-74825878 GCA_030068395.1 Apalone spinifera
ATGATGGATGTCTGCTACAGCCTGAATATTTTTCAAGTGTTTCCAATGAAATTGTTCAGCTGTTTCAGAGAATGATATGGGGGAAATATACTGCTTTGCTCATGCCTAAAACAAGGGTGTGCACAGGACTAAAAGTTTGGCTATTTTTGGAGGGGCACTTTGTGCCCTTCCATGGCTGGAGGAACTGGCTCTGCCCTCTCTTCCTGCAGCTCTAGAGGCAGTGGAGCTCGCTCTACCTCCCCTAGAGGAGTTCTTTGCCCCTGCTGATTGGTGCTCCTGCTTGACCATGCTTGCACTGGCCCCTGCTCATGTGACTTACAACTGTCTTATTGCAAAACTCTTGTACTTCTGTGCTTTAGAGCAGGGACATGAACTTTGACATGGGGGGGGAAGTCCCACTAGTGTCAGGGATATGTCTTTTGCTGTTTGAAGAAAAGCATGCCAGATGAGAGGTTCTGGACATTGAGTTTGCACATTATTATAGAGACTTGTTGGCATCTTTGACCAATTGAGCTGCCAGTCTATATCTGCATTGAATATGCTTGAATCCAGGGCAATAGGGACTAATCAGGACTTGCCTGTAATTGAAAAAACTTAAACAGAAAATGGTTCTGCAGCACCTTAGAGACTAACAAAAATGTAGATGGTATCATGAGCTTTTGTGGGCACAACCCACTTCTTTTGTGTCCACGAAACCTCGTGATACCATCTGCATTTTTTATTAGTCTCTAAGGTGCTGTAGGACCATTAGTCTGTAACTGAAAAAACAACGACCATGGCTACCCCCGAGACTTTTACTTGTAATTGTTCCACTTAGCTACTGTGATGCCAGGAGACAGGAAAATTCTCTCTTCTGTGCTGTAAATGCTTCTCCTGCTAGTACCTAACCAGAAAGCTGCCTAACTCGAAGGGGAAGAGTTGTATTGAAAGGAGAAATGGGAGGGAGGGTGGAAGGATAGGAAAAGGACAGGGAGCAGAAAGAAACAGAAGATGGCGGGGGAGGGATGAATTTTGCAATGGTAGAGGTTAGGAGTTAGGGAAGGATGAACATGGACACAAGGTGGCAGCAAAAGAGGGGTAAGAGTAGAAGGACACAGAGGCGCTGATGTGTCTAAATGCTAGACTATCTTTCCCTACAGAACCTAGTATGAATCATAAGATATTTAAGTCCCATATTGCTGTGTTGCAAATAGCTGTAAATTCCACTGCCAAAGCATCTCACCCCATCCCGCTCTATTGGTAGGTAAATATAAAAAATAAGCTTGATACAGCTTGTCTATCTTTTTAGTCGCCCTGCTACCACTAAAGGGGCATAGAGCAACACATTGAGTGCATGTGAATTCTACGTTTTTCCTTGGATAATTCAAATCCCAATCTTTGTTTCCTTAAAGACATACTTTTGCCTCTAAATAGAAAATGGCATCTGGCTTTGCAGGAATGAAGTGAGTTCTCTACTGGAGATGTAAATGTGTTAATGACAACATGATTAACTGATAAGCCTGCATTTCCCACATCCCCTCCTGCTCCTTCTGTATCCGAGGTAGTGGGTGTGGGGGAGGTGGGAGCTTTAAGCAGGCTCCCCATGAGCACCAGATCCGCCTCTCCCTCCCTCCCTCCCTCCCCCTATCTGTTACCTCTGAGAGAGGCAGCAGCACGTAGGGTGAGAGAGCTTCATGGACCCGTCTGCTACTGCGAAGCAGCCTGTGTCTGCAAGTGGTCCAAACTCCCCGCGAACAGGTTCCTCCAGCATCCCACAGAGCAGCCTCTGATATAGTGGCATTAGCATAGGGTGGCTGGTGGAAGCCAGTCTGCATGGACAGCCAGTTTTTTAAACTGATAGAGAGGCAGCAGCGCAGGGTGGCAGGGGGGTACCCCAGGAGTGGGGCCGGGAGCACACTGGCTGCTGGCCCCACCCCCGGGAACTATTGAATAGTTGTGTAAATGCTAAAATTTGATGTGGTTACGTGACTGTTCAATTACACACTATCTAACATTCCTATTCTGTACATTTTAAAGAGGTAGTACTCAGAAAGCTGGTGGAGGTCACATTCACCAGTCACTTCAGATCAGACATAAAATCATGCACTTATACATCCATTTATGAGGCGAGGAACTTTGCATGCAAAGTTAAAATACAAACATGATACATGTTGGTCATCTTAATTTCCTCATTTATTGTACTTGCACTAATGTGTATTGCCCACATTGTGTCATTGGGCATCAATGGTAAAAATAAACCGCCAAGTCTTCTCCTACATTACAAATGCTATGTCTGGTGCAAGCTGTAGCTTCCTTCTCCTCTCTTCATCATATTTTACCAAATTACATCAGATCACTGGGGTGAAGTTAAAAATGTTTAACCCTCTTGTTAAGGTAACAATTAGTAAAATTACAATATTGCTTTTAGGGATGTTAAAGGTTAACGCGGTAAGGGGTAGGGATTTAGTGTATAGCCGTTTAAATGATTAATTGATAAGCCTAGGTTAATCCATATGTCTACACACAACGCTCCCCTCCCTCCTGCCCTGCTGCCTCTGTATCTGAGACCGCTGTGGAGGCAGAGGCAGGAGCTGGCTTTCCGCACACCTTAGTTCCTGCAGAGCTGCCTCTCCCTCTCTCTCCCCCTCCCCCCCCCCCCCCCCCCCCCCCCCCACCCCTGCTGCCTGCCACAGAGTCAGCAGGGCAGGCAGGAGGGAGCTGGTTCTCCGGGGGAGCCAGCTGATACAGAGGCAGCAGCGCAGGGGGAGGGTAGACGCAAGTGGAATGGCAGAGCAGCCTCTGTCCGTGGGGAGTGCAGGAGCTCCTGCGGACAGGGGCTGTTTCCGCCCTGCACTACTGCTTCTGTATTCAAGGTGGCAGGTAGGAGCCAGTCTGCATGGGAGATGATTTTTAAACCAGCTCAACATTTCAGACCAGCTCCATCTGCCACCGTGCACTGCTGCTTCTGATACAGAGGCAGCAGTGTGGGGTACCTGGGGGCTCCCTGTGAGTGAGTCTGGGAGCACACTGGCTGTGAGCCCCACCCCTGGGGAGTATTTTAGTTTTTATCCACTTTCCTCTGAAGCATTATGTCTAAGAAACATTATGACACTCTTTAGTGAATGATGGCTTGTCTTCTTATAACTTTTGCAATCCTAATGAAGATGACTTTGTTGGGCTAATTGAGTTAGTCTTCTTCAACCTTAATTTTGTATACAAAATTAATTGTATGGTTAATTTTACAGCCTATTCGACACCTGAAATATTCTTCCTTTAAGAAGTCTTTACTGGGCAGCGTGTCTGACAGTGGAACTGTAACGCTGTGGGATGTAAATAGTCAAAATCCATACCATAATTTTGAAAATGCTCACAAAGCTCCAGCCTCGGAAATCTGTTTTTCTCCAGTCAATGAATTGCTACTTGTAACCATAGGTTTGGATAAAAGGATCATTCTCTATGACACTTCAAGTAAAAAGTAAGGATTATGTTTCTTTTGGTAAGCATTTTTATCAGTGGATTGTATGGGAACTTCATTCAGTTCTTTGTAACTTTTAGTGTTTACTGTAAAGTTAGACCATATTAAGAATGAAAGCTTCTTGATTGAATGCTCTTGAAAAACTGGTTGTACTTCGGTTAGATCCCTTTTTAGGGTATATTCTGATAATTTGTAAGCGTACAAGTGTTGCTAAAATCTTAATCAAATGCCCTCTGAAGTCTACAGGTATGTCTCCACTGACTTCAGTAGGTATTTGATTAGACCTTAGAACAGAGGGGGCAAACCTTTTGGCCTGAAGACTACATCTCAGCATAGAAATTGTATGAATGTCCATGAATACTCACAACATTGGAGGTGAGGGCTATGGCTGGGCTCTGCAGTGGGGCCCAAAATGAGGAGCGCTGGATGCATGTGAGTACTCCAGGCTGAGACAGGGATTTGGATGGCAGGAGCGGGTTCTCAGTTATGGTTCAGGGGTGCAAGTTCCAGGTAGTGCTTAATTGAAGCGGTTCCTGGAAGCATCGGGCCCTCCTGCTTCCACTTCCCATGCAGAGGTGGGCCATGTGGCTCTGCCCATTGCCTCTTTCTCAGGCGCCACTCCTAAACTCCCAGTGACTACTGTCCCACTGCCAATGGGAGCTGTAAAACCGGCACTTGGCTTGCAGTCAGTGTGTGGTGACCTTTTGCTGCCCTTGCTTTTGGGAGCCATGCAGAGCTGCTGCATGCACAGAGCTGAGCAAGGCAGGCTCTTGCTCCCACTCCCTGGCTGGAGCACAAGAACAGGGCAAGCTCCTGACTGTTCTTGCTGGTGGGAGCTTGAATACTGGATTAAAAGGTTTGAGGAGCTGGATACATAGGTGTGTGTTCTAGTTTGCTGTAATTCTTCAGTGCTGTTTGGAAAGTCTAGTTAAATAAAAATACTGCCTTTAAAAATGAATTATAGCATCTTTGCATATTTCTCCTATCTCAAGACTACTGAGAACTCTGGTAGCTGAATCTCCTCTGACAGCAGTGGATTTTATGCCTGATGGCACTACTCTGGCTATTGGCTCTTCTCGTGGAAAAATTTACCATTATGATCTAAGAAAGCTGACATCACCGGTAAAAACAGTCACTGCTCACAAAACCTCTGTGAGATGTATACGCCTTCAGTATAGTAGCACTAGTTCAAAGGTAAAACATTTGCTGCTTTGTCACTCATACTTCTATTGATAAAAAGGAAACTGGTAACTTGAAGTCTTGTAAAGAAATATGTAGATTGAACTTTCATCTTATTATATACATACGTTAACACAGCAAGTGACACTATGGAAAACAAAAATACACTTGGTTTTAATTTTTTTCTCATTCTTAAGTACAGTTTCAGAAATCAGACTTTTTTTTTTAACCTGAAATTGCTACAATTACTGTCTTTTTGCTTGTTGTCTTGTGTAACAAGTTTGATCTTAAATCCATCTCATGCATAGACAAAATCATAGGACTGGAAGGGACCTCAAGTTGTTGTCCAGGCCAGTCACCTGCACTCATGGTAGGATCAAACACCATCTAGACCAGAGGTGGTCAGTAATTTTTGCAGGCAGGCTACTTAATTAATTTTGGTACATGGTCATGGGCTGACTCCTCCCTTGGAAGGGGCGGGGCCTAGGGCGGAATGGACAGCACTAGGGACTATCCTCTCCCTCCCCCCTTCCCCTCCCCCGGAGTTGTCTGGGGCCAGAGGCTTTGAATTAAAAACACAGCTAAGGACTCACGGCTCCTAGCCCTGCCACGACACCATTGTCTGGCAGCCACCTGAGGTTGCTGTGGCTATTTGAAGGACTTGTGGCTCCGGATGCTGCTGCGGTAACTCCACAACCATGAGCCATTTAAATAGGTTCTTGCTACCTGAGCCACCACCTGGACATTCAGTGGCATGCGTGGCAGGTTATAAATAGAAAGCGGCAAGATGCAGTCCACAGGCGAGATCAAAGTGTTAGGGGTCCTGATCTGGCCCCCAGGCCACTTCTTGCTGAGCCCTGAACTAGACTATCCCTGAAAAGTGTTTGTCTAACTTTCTCTTTATGGAATCTCCATCATTGGAGATTTTTATCTCCCTAGTAAGGATGACCTGGGAAACACACTCCCTCACCTCCTAGTATAAATACACCCTTAAACTAGGCTTCAGCAGCCCAGTTTCTCACTGTGACTTAGCCAGGAAGAAAGCTCAACAAACCCTGCTACAAGTTTTTTCTCCGGGGACCTCTATAGCCAGAAAATATTTGGAGCAACACAAGTCAACATTTTACCAAACAAATTATAGTTTATTACTCAACAGCAGCAGTGTATTTGAGAAATTAAGTAAACTAACAGAGAAGGGCTAGGTTTACGAATCTAATCGAAACTTGATTTGCTCCTTGCAAGTATTGAATAATAACCTAGAATGGTTGTATTGGGTTAGACCAAAGGTCCATCTAGCCCAGTAGCCTGTCTGCCAACAGTAGCCAGCACCAGGTGCCCCTGCAAGGGGTAGACCAAAGACAATGATCAAGCGATTTGTCTCGTACCATCCATCTCCAGCCTCTGACAAACAGAGGCCAGGGACACCATTCCTACCCCTTGGGTAATAGCCCTTTATGGACCTAACATCCATGAATTTATCTAGCTTCTCTTTAAACTCTGTTATAGTTCTAGCCTTCACAGCCTCCTCTGGCAAGGAGTTCCTCAGGTTGACTATGCGCTGTGTGAAGAAGAACTTTCGCTTATTAGTTTTAAACCTGCTACCCATTAATTTCATTTGGTGTCATCTAGTCCTTATATTATGGGAACTAAAGAATAACTTTTCTTTATTCACCCTCTCCACACCACTCATGATTTTTTTTTTTATACCTCTATCATATCCCCCCTCAGTCTCCTCTTTTCCAAACTGAAAAGTCCCAGTCGCTTTAGCCTCTCCTCATATGGGACCTGTTCCAAACCCCTGATCATTTTAGTTGCCCTTTTCTGAACCCTTTCCAAGGCCAAAATATCTTTTTTAAGGTGAGGAGACCACATCTGTACACAGTACTCAAGATGTGGGCTTACCATAGTTTTATACAAGGGCAGTAAGATACTCTGTATCTTATTTTCTATCCCTTTCTTAATAATTCCTAACATTCTAGTTGCCTTTTTGACAGCTGCAGTGGTTTCACTTAAGCCAGATATCTCTGCTCTTGACCTGACAGAGACAGTCAGCCCTTGCAAAATTTTCCTAGTACCTAGGTCCAGAACTTATCTTCTGTTGCACACTCACACCTGACTGTCTCCTCTCCTGAGGTTTTTAATGGTTTTGTGTTTCTTTTGAGCCTGGTCTTAGGAAAATAAACCCGCAACTTAGTCAGAACCAGGCCAGGAGCTTTTCTTTATTAAATGGCTCCTCTATGGTTCCCTTAAGTACTCTCAGTATTCTCTTTGGAAATGTCTTACCTCTGCCATTGTGCCATTTTCTGTTTGTTTCCCACTAACAGCCTCCTATGATTTAACTCCATGCAGTCAAACAGAGTAATATCAAGAAAGCAAAATGAGGCACATATAACATTAATAGAAATAATGCAGAACTCTCCCACGTGGGCTTTAACACCTTTGAGTCCCTGCTTGTAATCAGAAAATGAGGCATTATATTTGTTTAGATCAATTTATTGCAATTTAAACATTTTATGAAATGTGCCTATATTTTGAACAGGAAGAAAGAAAGTGGTTTTTTTTCCTTTTAAATTGGAGCACTAATAACATCTTACATTTGCTGTTTCTCTTCAGTCTAGCTTTAATAAATGTTCTTCAAATAAACCAGCATCCAAAAGAACAGATGTTAAAGCAAGTAGTAATGTTGGAGGAATTCAGAATACTGCCATAATAAAAAATCTTACTTCCAACACACCAACTACAGTTTCATCCCAGCCCATCTCAACAATTGAGACCAAAGGAGCAGATGCTCAGGACAAAACAGGTGAGGAGTCTGTTTTAAGGAGTGGAAATTATCTGAATTGAGGGGGATGGAGAGGGGAGATACTTTACGTGTTTTGGCCAACCTTGTAGTATGAAAGATAAGTCGTCATGACACTGTGAAATATTATTTGTGTGTGTAATTGGAGTCAACTGTCTTAACTATGAGACTGCATTTTTCTCTTCTCGCAGTTCCCTGTGTCATTCACCACGTCTTCAAATAATTACAACAAATCAGGAAGGTATTGACTGACAGCAGCCTAGTTGTTAGATATCTTTAATTCAGTGCCAAGCCAGGTCCATTCTCTGCACTGAGACAGGCATCCTGTGGAAGAAAACTAGTGTGAGATCATGTTCATTAAAGGCTGTATCCTATTGCATACACACAAGGGGGCTGAATTCAGCCCCAGGGGCAATATTAAGTCTAATATTTTGTAATTTTTCAGTGTTTGACTACACAACTTTAATTTTCTTTTTAACATAGGGGTTTGTAATATTTAGCTGGCTACAAGAAAGGGCCATTTTGCTCGATGATGATGATAGTAATACAGGCAGTATCAAACCCAAAACCAAAAGAATGTCAGAATTTCTAGCTTACTAAAGTCTTGTCTAGACTAACAGTGCATGGCAAGCTGGGTTGTAAATCTACCTCTCACTGTCTTTTGAGAGTTGTTGATGTCATGAACAGAGAGATACAAGGAGACGAGGTGAAGTCAAGTTTCTTTGCTCTTTAGAATTCAGTATCTTCTGCTGGAAACATATTTGTGTCTTGGTGACACTCAGTCTTTTGTGGACATGAGTTTTGAATAAGCCCTGGGATGAAATTTAAATTAGTTGTTTATACCTCTCCTGCCCTCCTTCTGGAGGATGATTTCTTAAGAAGGCAATAACCATTTAACTCTTTTTTAGGGTGATAGTATGTCTTTGTCTCTGAAAAACTGGTTTATGGGTGTTACCCAGAATTAAAATCTGTTTCAGTGATATGCATACTGCAGAATCTTATAACTTTGCATATGATGTTGCCACACATATTTTAATAGTCAGTAGATTGACTTTTCAAATGATGTATCACAGGGCATGCTTTGTGCAAAATTTATCAGTCTTGTAAATGTGATGACCATAATAGTTGACCATCACAGTCCATTTTGTATTGTGATAAAGTGATACAAAATTTAGATGTACCAGTAGACTATTTGAGGTCTGCATGAAATTATAAATACATCATAACGATCAGACAGGGCCAACCTAATAGTCTATCTAACCTAGTATCCGGTCTTCCATCAGTGGCTGGTGCCAGATGATTCACAGGGAAGAGCTAGGGCAATTACCAAATGATCCCACTCCTCCCAGCTTCTGGCAGTGAGTGGTATAGGGACATGCAGAGCATGGAGTTGGGTCACTGATCATCTGGGCAAATAGCCATTGATGAACTTACCTTCCCTGAACTTATCTGATTCTTTTTTTGAACTCAGTTTTACTTTTTGTCTTCACACAAAGTCAGGGATGTTGTGAAAGTACTTCTTTATGTTGGTTTTAAATCCGCTGCTTATTTATTTCATTGGTTGACCCCTAGTTCTTGTGTTATGTGAAGGGGTAAAAAAACAAACAAAAAGCATTTTCTTACCCACTTTTTCAATGCTATTCATCATATTTTTAGACCTTTTTCTGATGTGAGCTAAATTGTTTTTCTCTCCTTCCTCTGGCTCTTACTAGAAAGATAGCTGGGCAATACAGGATGAGAGTTGAGTTAGTTTAGTTATGTCTCCCAGGAACATTTGGTGATCTTTCCTCAAGAATCCACATGGTTGGTTTTTTTTATGTCTGAAGGTAACCAAAATAAAAGAGGAAATTCTGGAACAGCATATTGTGATATTTGGTTTAGACACATGCTAAATTTTTTTAAAAAACTTTTTTGCATGAATAGAGTTAGGCAGCTTAAAGTCATCTTGCTACCATAGTATATGTAGTGTTTCTTCCTTCCTCTGAGTTTATACCTCAGGCATGTCCTTTGGCTGAGAGAAGTACTTACCATTAGCTTTTAGAGATGCAGGAAATTCTTTACATTTTTTTTTCTTTTAAGATGAAACTCACCACAAAAGCAGCTAAAAGATATGCCCTTGTTGTATTTTAACATTGTGCACTGCTTTGAAAGAGAATGCTGTGTTTATTTAGCATCTTCCAATTAGTAACTGGTTTGTAGGACTTATTATGAATCCTACTCATCATGGAAGTAAATGACACTGGTCTGTATAACTTACTGTATTTTAACTTCAGCAAAGCCAGCCCTGAAAATATAGACTTGCTCAAGTCTGTTGAGCAAGTTGGGTTTTTAAAGCTCAGATGACACTTTATTTTTATACAGTTAAACTTTCCTTTTTAAATAAGTAAAAGTATGTTTAACAACATTTTATTAAGCAATAAGGCATTGCAGTCTGTTGGGACTCTGATTAATTAACCCGCTTGAGTATTCAGTGAGGCATGAGGTGAAGTAGAAAGCTTCCTGTGTACCGAAGAAGTGTCACTAATAAACATTACTGCATTGTCTAGAGAGTCCTCACATTCACTTATTATTAAAAGCATTCATCTTTTCTATTTAAATATTTAACTGATTCCTAGCATACAAACAAGACCAATCATAAAAAAGTAATGGTTTTTAAAGAGTACATAATCAAAATTGGCATCTGGGTAATGCTATTAAAATTATATATTTTCTTGTATATGAGCCAAGAAACCTGTGCTTAAGGTTTTTTTTATGGACGCTCCTTTGGGTTTTGGTGAAAGTAAAGCTAGTAGGTACAATAGTATACACTTACCCCAGTATTACATGTAGGAAGTACAGCAGAAAAACATAGATGAAAACTGCTTACCTTTAGAAGTGGGAAGAGATTTCACTATTGGTGTGTCTGACCAATCTGGTTTTTTGTTGTTGTTGTTTTTTGTGGGGGGGGGGACGGTTCTGTTCACTCTTTCCTTTCTGCTGTTCTTGACTACCCGTTGGAATTAAAAATAAATCGGATCTTGTCATGGTTCCTTCAAGGTTTACTTGGTGGCTATGACAGCCTTTCATTTATCATTGGGGGTTTTTTCATGTTTTGTTCACTTCACAAAAAGATTCCTCAAAGGATTCCTCTGCTGAATCTTTTTGTGCAGATTAAGGAACCCACCCCAATATGGGATGGAAACTTTGGTCCTGTACTATCTTAAGAAGCCTTCTTTTGCACTTTTTCTAACTATCTGTTCACCATTCCACCTAAGAACTCAGCCTTCCTGGTAGACCTCACTTCTGCTGGAAGCGTTGGAAAAAATGGGGGTTCTGAAGACATTTTATCCACTTACCAAGTTCTTCAGGGACAAAGTTTCATTGCAACCACATTCTAGATTTTTATCTGAAGTTTCTTCTGAATTCCATGTTAACCAGATTTTTACCTGGCATTTGAAAGAAAACCAGACCAGAAAGGAAGTGGTCTTACATTCTCTAGATGCCAGCAAACTGGCCTTCTATTTAGCTAGAACCAAGCATTTCAGGAAGTCTCCTGGACTCTTTGTGTGAATTGCTTGACAGATTCAAATATCTGCAATTACATGCAGAGATGACTTTGTCAACATAATTCATTCTGAACATAAGAATGGCCATACTGGGTCAGACCAAAGGTCCATCCAGCCCAGTACCCTGTCTCCTGACAGTGGCCAATGCCAGGTGTCCCAGAGGGAGCGAATCAAACAGGTAATGATCAAGCGATCTCTCTCCTGCCATCCATCTCCACCCTCTGACAAACAGAGGCTAGGGACTCCATTCCTTACCCATACTGGCTAAAAGCCAATAATGGACTTAACCTCCATGAACTTATCTAGTTCTCTTTTAAACCTGTTTATAGTCCTAGCCTTCACAACCTCCTCATGCAAGGAATTCCACATATTGACTATGTGCTGTGTGAAGAAGAACTTCCTTTTATTTGTTTTAAACCTGCTGCCCATTAGTTTCATTTGGTGACCCCTAGTTCTTATATTATGGGAACAAGTAAATAACTTTTCCTTATTCACGTTCTCCACACCACTCATGATTTTATATACCTCTATCATATCCCCCCTTAGTCTCCTCTTTTCCAAGCTGACAAGTCTTAGTCTCTTTAATCTCTCCTCATATGGGACCGGTTCCAAACCCCTAATCATTTTAGTTGCCCTTCTCTGAACCTTTTGTAATGCCAGTATATCTTTTTTTTTTGAGATGAGACCACATCTGTACTCAGTATTCAAGATGTGGGTGTACCATGGATTTATATAAGGGCAATAAGATATTCTCTGTGGGTGATCCTTCAGCTGAAAATCAATAACAATCCGTTCCCAAGGCATTATGTGCAGGCAACCTTTTTACTGGTGCAAGTGATCTAAAGTTATTTGTTTGTCTCTGTTGCTTTTCGAGGTTTAAAAGAGATGTAGAGGCTGTGACAGGCTTAGCTCACAAGTATCATAAAACCTGAGTTAGCTCTGTCTTGAAAAAATCACCTTTTTATTCTGCGTCTACACTACAAAGTTTTTGTGCAAAAACTGGCAGAGCATCCACACTTCTAGCACTTTTGTGCAAGTAAATTGATAGAATAGAAGACTTTTGTTGGTACAGTTACTCCTCTCCCCGCAAGGAATAACTCGCCTTTTTGCCCAAGAGTTCTTGTGAAAAAAGGCAAGTGTTGGACTCTCGTAGGGTTGCCAGGTGTCCTGTATTGAACCGGACAGTCCGTTATTTTTGTCTCCTGTTAAAAAAATTCAGAAAATACTAGACACCTAAAATGTCCTGTACTTCCTGATTATTATTTTTTTTTTCACCAGCCAGGAGGCGAAAATCCCAGGCTGTCCAGCTCAATAAGGAGGTAGCCTGGCAACCCTAGTGCTTACCAGGGAGCTGTCCGGTCCAGTGCAGGGAGGCAAAATAGTGAGCCTGTTAGGGCCAAAAAGCCTCACCATGTGGTTTTTAAAGGGGTCATGGTGTTTTTTTGTTTTTTGTTTTCTCTCTCAACAAACTTTTTCCTGATGTGATTTTTGTTGTTGTTCGGTATTTTTTTTTTAAACCATCTGGCAGCCCTAGACGAGAAACCCCTATCTGAAAAAACATAGGTGCTCTGATGAAATCAGAGCTTTCTTGTGCAAGAGCGTCCATGCAATGTGGAAGTGCTCTTACGCAAGAGCACATCGCTTTTGCGATGCACTTTGGGGTCTGGACGCGCTTTTGCACAGACGTTTTTGCTGAAGAATTCTTCTGCAAAAGGCTTCTTGTGCAAAAACCCTGAGGTGTAGATGAAAAAGTCCACCTTTAGGGTAGAATATTATAAATCCTTTGCTTTTATGTCTATCTTTTATTTCTTCATTCTTGTAGAATTTTTGTTAAACTGAAAGATAATGTAATTGCTTGTTGTCGAAACACCTAGTTTTAGAGCTTGGTGGGGGAGGTATCAGGACTGGGTGTGTGGGGGGGTCCAGGAGTTAGGGTTTATGAAGAGGGCTCAGGGCAGGAGACCGGGGATGAGGCTTAGGGCAGGGGTGGGGGATGCAGGAGTCAGAGCGGGGGGTGAAGGGCCCCCAGGGCAGGGGAGTTCAGGATTCAGGGCAGGAGGTTGGGGGGACTCAGGGGAGGAGATGGGGAATCTAGGTTCCCTGTAAGTTGTGTGGCTGTGCAGCTGTTTAATGAGCCCTGTGCACAAGCAGGGAGCTCAGCTGACTGGCTTGGGGAGGGGCTGTCTGGCTCAGTTTCACACACAGCTGTCTGCTTCAAATGGAGGAGCTCAGAGAGCAGGTAGGGAGGGGAGATAAGGAGGGAATGAGTGGCTGAGAGGAGAGGGTTCAGGGAGTTTGGAAAGATGAGGAAGGGAGGGAGTGGTTGGCAGGAATTAGAGGGGAGGGAATTTGGGGAGTCCTGTCTCTGCCAGGAGAGAGAGAGAGAGAGAGAGAGTCAGGGGAGGAGAACCAAGCACTCTCCTCAAGTTTCCTGGACTGGGAAGGGAGGTGTGTGTGGGAGAAGCTGACTGCATGGGGTGCAGTATGGGGGGGAAGAGGGAGTGGATTGGGGTGAGGTGGAAGTAGAGAGTGACTTTGTGCTGTGTGTCCTGAACTTAGGTAGGGGAGGGGTGGAGAGTTTGTGTTGTGTCCTGTCACTCCCAGCTAGGCTGCTGGTGCCTGCAAGTCTGAGAAGCAGGGTTTTATCCCAGGCTGGGCTGGGGGGAGCAGATTGCACAGCGGTATGTGGGGGAAAGAGGGGATGGGTTGGTACTGGCATCTGTGCAGTGAGGTGGAGATTGGGGGGAGTTTGTTTGGGGCGTCCTGATTCAGTTGCTGCAGTCCAGATGGCAGTTCTCTCTATGTGGCTGGGTTAAGGGGAGCGGGGAGAGAAGCAGGCTGCATGGAGCATGCATGCATGTGTGTGTGCGTGCCAGGACAGTTGCATGATTATATTTCCATGATGTTAATGGCTTAAGGTAAGAAAGGAGGGGAAAAAAATTTTTTTTAACATATTTTGAGTGTTGCAGATATCTAAAACTCTGATCTTAATGATTTTTTTTTTTTAAATCTTGTGTTACTAATTCATACATGGTATATTGTATTGCATTAAGTCCAGATCTTTGCTATGTAGTAGAGTTCTTGCTCTTATGAGTCAGAAGTAGCAAGTATTGGGTGTGTGTTTTGCAGGATGAAACCCTATTTGCAAGCTCTTTGAAACATGGATCTGTCTACAAACCCTGAAGCCACATATTAATGTGCTCTGGGCTTCTATTCTTTGAGTTGGTGACACAGGCAAGGTGAAAGTTTCAAACCAGGAGAACTTTTATCTGTTTTCACAGCTCTTTGTTTCACTTGTTCTTGTATAGCATGGATCCTAAACATTACCCAGAGAAACTGTCACACAGGACCTTTTTCAGGGGGATAAGGTGTGCCACCCCCACCCATCCCACTCTACCCTCTCTGCTGCTGATGGAATAGTTACCATTACCAGTCTGTTGCTTGGCCCGACCTATTGGCCGCATCGGTCGGGTGCAAGGAAGGAGCCGGGTTCTTGTCAGTCTGGACTGGTGCTCCACTTTGTCTAAGCAGGACAGAACCCATAGAACCATACAAGACATCCCCTCTTTTATAGGATTTTCCTTCCATGCAAGTCTGTGCATTTTGCCTTGTCAGGCCTTAATCAGTCATTCAGTGTCACAATCAGTTTTTCTGCAACATATGTTTGTCTGGAGATGGTTCTCGCAGTCATCTGATATCAGTATGTTGACAACCCCTCTTGGGTGTTGTCTTCTGGCAAAACTTGTTATCTGTTCTCTATCAAGTGGTGCTTGCCACTAACTTCAGGGTTCATCAGTCTGCCCTGGTACTCTGCATCTTCAGGGTGCTTTCACTTAGTTGATAATTATTTGGTGCTTCTGAGTCTCCAGCCCCTTCTCTAACCATTTGGCCTTCGTGCTGCTTCTCTCATAAAACATTCTCTCATTTCCACAATTGCAACATGGGATAAAAGGATATTTCTAGTCACTTTAACAAAGTCTTTCAACATTAAACTTCTTTCTGTCTGTTTCAAGGCTTTGTCTAATACTGACATCACAATGCATTACAGTATTTCATCCCTTCACTTTAACATCAGAACATGCTAACATCAAATAGAGCTGGAGCTAAGTTAACAAAGCTGCCTGGCCTGTCTGAGGCCTACATCTTGTGTTTAAGTTTAATCCAAAACTTTTGCTATAACACCTTCATTATAACTGTCTAACTTATTACCTACAAAATTACATGGCTACATACAGTAGTTACTGACACTGGAAAGGGGACTATTAGTATTTGCAAGGAGAGCATGACTATTTTTTGTTGACTCATAGATTTGTTTAGCATCTTAAAGCTAAAGTATGTATTGATAATATGTATTTTGGTGTGTTTATTAGCTTGAGTTGTTAGGATGATGATACATGTATTACAAAGGTAGTGTTAATTTTCTGTATTTGATTTCCTAGTAAATAAACATCATAAGCATTACTCCTTGTTAACTATCCCTTGTTTTAATATATTTCCTTCCACACCTATAGACTGTTTAAAATATTTATATGATTTATGTTTGTACTGGTGGTGCACATCCATACACTACCTAAATACTCGTGATGCACATGAGAAATTTCAACCTGCCCAAGGATAGAAAGGGAATGGTGGTCACTGGCTTCTCTCTGTGGCCGGCCCAGTGTGGGGGAAGGATGCATACCCTGCCCACCAGCTTCTTCCTTGGGCTGGCCTGTGGCAGACGGGGCCCATTGATTTCTCCCCGGGGTGGTGGGGCACGCACCCCACCCGCTGGCTTCTCCTCACATGAGCTGGAGGCCTTGAATCCTGCCTGGCTTCTTCCCTCCTGCCCTCCTGGTGGCGTTGGGGTTTGTTTTGTTTTTACTAATTTCCTTTTGTCTTGAATTTGTCTAAACTACATGCATCAAGTAAACAACATATTTCATAGTGTTGCCTGTAAAACTTAGCTTGAACATTTGTCTCTCTTAATAAGACTCTTCGTATAAAAGGAAAATGTCAGGCTATATTTTTCTTTCATGTGTATAACTGGTAACTCCCTCTTATGGAGGGATGTACAAGCAAAGCTATCAGAGCTGGTTTTCTAATTAGAACTGGTATAGTACAATAAAAATATAGGAAACTTTGTTTTGCTGTTTGTTAGGGATTCTGCTGGGATTAGTGATCAGTTAGAGATTCTGTAAAGCAAGCAGAACTTCTTATGTGATGCAATCAAACAGTATATACTTAATAGACTGTTTTTGTTATCTGAAGCTTTTCCTCGCAGTGGCAGCAAGGATGTAATTCTGTCTAAAGAAACAGATCATGGGAAGAATGCTGATATGACTAACTTCAATGATCTTGGACGAGATAGTTTGGGTGACATGTTCTCTCCAGTCAGAGATGGTAAGTTGTTAATATTAAAACTTGCAACTTTAGATAAAATGGAGATGAGATCTTCTTGTGTAGTCTGGGTAGCATTATTTTGTGTATAGTCTTCTCCTTCCAATGAGGCTTAGAGAGCTTAATGCTTTTGGTTTTGCACATATTGCACAGGATCCTATATTTTTGCAGGCTTTGGAAAAGTAGTGTGGTGGTTTGTTTTTTTTTTTTTTTTAAGTAGGCAGATTACAAGCTTTCATGAGAGCATTTTAAAAAATGCACGAATTGATTCCAAGAAAATGTGTCAATGAAAATACTGCAATGGTGGTCATTGAAATACTTATTGTCTGAGATGGGCCTGTGGTGCACAGTACAGATACAAATTTTCCCCCAATCCTGCGATCCTGGGTACACCCCAAACTCACTCTCTCTCTTTAATATGTATTTTTAAAACCTTTTAGAAACAAAAGTGTGAGAGAGACTGGCATAGTGCTCAAACTACCAGGAGACAAATCAATAAGAAAATAATCAGAAGCATTATTTGTATTAAGTTCTAGGCGCTTATGTTGAGGGTAAGTCTGCTTTCACATTTGGGCCCTGATGCTATAAACACATGCACTAATGTGGGTCGCTGCACTTATGTGCAGTCTTACAAAACTGCAGGTAGCCTCAGACCATTTTTACAGTTTCAAATTTTGTATCTAGAGACCTGCACATCTGCAGATATCTGCTTTTTATTCATGGACCACTTTTGTGAATTGGATACAGATACATGTTTTGTATCTGCATAAGCCTTTCCATGTGAGTGCAAGAATCCATGCTAGCAGAGCTCAGTGCAGAAGCAAGAGTTCAGAATACAGAAGCTATTCCTGTTCCATAGTGGAGTGAATTGCTTATTATTAAACTAATGTATTGTAGAATATTGACACAGATGGAATCTACACACATTTTAAATCTACCTTTATTTTTCTCAATATGTAGATGTTGTAGTTTACAAAACAAATGAAGAGCTTCCAGGAAAAGGAGATGGTAAGTGCTTTTGCAGTGCATTTCTGTTATGGTTTTAAAGAACAAAGGAAAAAGCCTGGTTGGCCAGTGTATTACGTCAGCTTTATGCTGATGTGATTCCATTGAAACCAAATCATCCATGCAGTCAAACATCAGTGGAACTGCACTGGTATAAAATTGATGCAATAATGTCTGGGTCCAATGTTTGGTGTGCTACATAACAGCAAATCATAATTGTTTTAACAAAAGCATGCCTGTAGGTAATCCACAGCGCAGGTTGTGGGTTTGCTCTCCATGTTCGTTTGTTTTTGTTCTGAAGCATTCATAAACACACAATCAGTATAAGCCAGAAAAGATTTTCTATACTATAGAACATCTACTATAAGACTGGTTATCCAGACAGTTACCGCACTCTTCTCAGAGAGTAGTTATTAGCAGTTCACAGTCATGCTGGAAGGGCATAACAAGTGGAGTTCTGCAGGGGCCTGTTTTGGGACTGGTTCTATTCAATGTCTTCATCAATGATTTAGATAATGGCATAGAGAGTACAATTATTAAGTTTGCAGATGATACCAAACTTGGAGGGGTTAAGTGCTTTGGATGATAGGGTCAAAATTCAAAATGATCTGGACAAACTAGAGAAATGATCTGAGGTAAACAGGATGAAATTTAATAAGGATAAATGCAAAGTACTCCAAATCCATTTCATACATACAAAATGGGAATTGACTGTCTAGGAGGGAGTACTGCTGAAAGATTTAGGGTTCATAGTGGACAACAAGTTAAACATGAGTCAACAGTGTGATGCTTGCAAAAAAAAGCAAAAGTGATTCTGAGATGTATTAACAGGAGTCTTGTGAGCAAGACACGAGAAGTCATTCTTCTGCTCTACTCTGTACTAATTAGGCCTTAGTTGAAATATTGGGTCCAGTTCTGGCACCACATTTCAAGAAAGATGTGGAGAAATTGGAGAAGGTCCAGAGAACAGCAACAAAATTACTAAAGGTCTAGAAAACATGACCTGTGAGGGAATACTGAAAGAATTGGGCTTGTTTAGTTTAGAAAAGAGAAGACTAAGAGGGGACATGATAGTGGTTTTCAAGTACTTAAAAGAGTGTTACAAGGAGGAGGGAGAAAAACTGTTCTCCTTGGCCTCTGAGGCTAGGACAAGAAGCAATAGGCTTAAATTGCAGCAAGGGAAGTTTAGGTTGGACATTAGGAAAAACTTCCTATCTATCAGGGTGGTTAAACACTGGAATAAATTGCCTGGGGCAGGAGGCGAGTGGAATCTTCATCACTGGAGATATTCAAGAGCAAGTTAGACAGACATCTCAGGGATGACCTAGGCCGGGGCTACTCAACCCGTTTGTTAGCAGCCCGCAGTGCAGTTTGGGTTTACACAGGGGCTCAACACGTGACCTGCGGGTGGGATCCTTTGAACATGGCCTGACTGGGAACATGCTTCACAATGGCGAGTCAATATAATGGTCTTATGTTGATATGTGTTTTATTCCTTAAATTCATTGCTCATTAAAAGTGCTGTCATGTGGGTAGAAATCAGGTAAATATTGCATTTTATTAATATCAGCAGAACTGAGTTAAATGGGGCCTGCGTGTTATGTAGTCTTGCCTTAATTTTTTGTATTCATGCTCATCAGTGTGAAAGAACCTATTTGCATATATCTGCAACCACATATATATTGCTGCCCTCGGCGTGTGCTGTGAGTATCATTGTGCCCTCTGGGCTTCCAAAGTTGAGTAGCTGATCTAGATACTGCTTGGTCCTATTGCAAGGTCAGGAGGCTGGAATTGATGACCTCTTGAGCTCCCTTCCAGTTCTATGATTTGTTTTTCTCTTTCAGGTTTGGATTTCCTCCCCTACTTTTCTGGTTTGGATTTTCTTCCCCAATTAAACACTGTGTTTCCTGTAAAAAGTAACACAGTGGGTGTGTGCGTGCAAGGGACACGTTCTAGCCCATTACATGCATTTGTGGGCTCTCCTATTAAAGAAGAAGGTGAGCATCCAAATCAAGATGCTGAAGCTACAAAAATAAATATTGGAAAACAAGAGTCCAGAGAACCCTTTAAACAGGTATTCTACACTAATTCCTCTGAGTGGTTGGTTGTGGGGTTTTTTTGGGGTTTTTTTTTGTTTGTTTGTTTGTTTTTTAAAGTGTCTGCTTTTTGCCTCAAATGCTGCAATAAGTACTTTTTGGTGATGCAGATTTGCCAAAAATTATTCTAGGCACTATTAATTAAAAGTGCTGCAAAATAGGTCTTAGATGTCACAATAACTCTATAGTATTTCTATCATACTCCAGTTTAGACTATTCAGATGCTTGATCTCTTTAAATGTCTGACTTTTTTCAGTGAATCACTTTTGAGAAATCTTGGTCTTGAGCAATATGAGTTTCTCGAGAATTTGTTGTTGTTATGGGTCCTTAGTCAGTGCTAGATCCAGATAAGAGAGATGTGGTACTAATGCAGCACCTCAGCACTTAGCCAGGATATTTTCATTTACTGGAGCAAGCCGTGGCGAGTTTCCCCCTCAATGTTGAGGTTTTCCTTAGCTCTGGAAAGGTCTGTTGCAGCACAAGACTTTTGGGCACAATCTTCTGAGTTTCAAGCAGATTCTCTGTCTGAGGATGTTTCTGGTATACCTTCGTGAACAAAGGCAGGAAAAACTGAGTGGTCTTCAGTGCCAGAGGCCTAAGCACCATCCTAGGAAGAATAAACATATGAGCCTAAGAACTGTGGCTATGTCTAGACTACATTCCTCTGTCAAAAGAGGAATGCAAATGAAGCGCGGATTTTAGTATCCTAAAATTGAGCATACTCACATCCGAGCGCTTTTTCGAAAAAGGGGTTTTCTAAAGTGAAAGCGTAGTCTAGAGGTGGTTCTTTCGGGGGGGGGGGGAATGAGGAGTATGGATTATTCTGAAAAAGGGGTTTTTTTTTGTTTTTTTTTTTTTTTCTGAAAGAACCCCGTCTAGACTGTGCTTCCACTTTCAAAAACCCCTTTTTCGAAAAAGCGCTCAGACACGAGTATGCAAATGAAGCATGGGATATTTAAATCTGCGCTTCATTTGCACTTTTGATTTGCTTCATTTACGTTCCTCTTTCGACAGAGGAAAGTAGTTTAGACATGCCTTATGTGATCAAACTATCTCCCATGATCCTATTGAGGCTGAAGGCTCTTTTGGCTTTTCGATGTTTCTGACCCCCTGTTTTTCTCCAGTTATGGCTCATGTGGGACTTGTAGAAGCCTTACTAGAACATATGGCTGTGCTACTGGCCAGATCTTTCTGAGAGAGTAGTAATTCATTTACTGGATTTTTTTTTTCCCCTGATGAGAGGAAAATACTGCATTAATCATTAATAGTATCTGTTTTCGTCTACAACTGCAGATAGATACTGGGTTTTAGCATTCTAAATTTTGAGGTCATCTTCAAGGATATGCTGTAAAACATTTTATTTAAATTTTGGTTTGCATTGTCATTAGTTCGTCAGGTTTGTGTGGGTTTTTTTTTTTTTTTTAAACACTTTTGTTAAAAATGCCAACTTAACAAACTATTTTTCCCCTCTAAAATTTGGTTAGAATCATTTCAGAAAGAGAACTATCTGTGTAACCTGATGTGTAGGGCACTCCTGATTTGAAGCAGGTGTTCCACATCCCAAGGGACATCCCTAGCCACTAAACTAATGGGTATTCTAGGACTGATATTCTCATTTCTGTGAAAAAGTCAGTTTTCTTCTAATGTGGAACAAAAGCAGATTCCAAACTGTCAGCATTTTTGGGGTAATGGAATTATTGTTTTTTAGCTAGACCTATTTGTTTCAGCTTTCCAAAACAAAAATACATGAGGCAATGTAGATGTTAAAACATAAACCGTTATTAAGTGCAACTGAAGTGTTACAATTACTGCTGTTTTTAATTTGACTTACAAGCTTTCAAAATTGAGTTCATCGAGCGCTGAGTCTGGAAATTCAAATACTTCACCTTTGCCCATTGCAATTAAGTCTCCAGAAGCAAATGAGAGGCTAGGGAAGAATATTCAGGCACTCTTGATGTCCGATTCACCAGTAAATGGTACTACCTCAGCGGGTAAGTCTGTAGTAGTTGTCTGGGTTTGTATCTGGTTATTGTGTGTTAAGATACCTGATGTGAAAAATGTTACAGAAGTGACTTTAGCATTAAAGGTCAAATAGCTGTGTGTGGATTTTTTTTTTTTGACAGTATGATGAGTATAACTAGAGTAGCTTAGGTATAGGATAAAATATGCAAAAGCGTTTAAGGGCTTGTCTCTATGAACACTTAGTTTGTGGCAAGCTTGGTTGTAAATTTAACCTGCAGAACATTGTGTCCCTGTGTGGACCCTGCTGCTATACACTTAAAGTTCCCTCTTGCATTTTGGTCTATTCACATTTCAAAGTCAGGAACTTGCAGACCAGGTCTACACTGGGGGAAAAAATGATTTTAAGATAAGCAACTCCAGATTAGGAATGTAAGCAAAAGCTTATTGGATAGTCAACTAGTTGCTTCCCACACAATCCCCCTGTCTCTATTAGAAAGAGGCAGCGGGGGAGGGGGATGCAGGGGTGCTGAGGGAACCCACCTTAAAAGCCAGTTCCTTCCAGCTCCATGGGAGGGGGCAGGGGTGCAGCGGGTGGCTTTCCACCTTTGAAATGTACATGAGTCCCCTATGGGGCTCTTGTACATTTCAAAGTGGAAGCACTGCTTGGAGCCTGTGGCCAGCAGGGCTCTTGCACATTTCAAAGTGACGTGTGGCACTTCTGCCATTGAAATGTGGCAACAGCTGGGTGGGCTCTTGCTACATTTCAAAGCAGAAACGCCCTTAACAACTAATCGAATAATCGATAGAAATTCCATTGACTGTTCGATTAGTTGATTAATTTGAACATCCCTATTCTAGATACAAGAATTGCATAGTTGGAGTCAATGTACCTTAAATTAAATTTCTGGGTTGGCCCCACTGTAGGACTTCGATGGGAGAAACTCTCCCAAAGATTTCCCTTACTCCTTGTAACCCCATGGAGTATTGGGGTCATCGGGGCATTCTCCGCGTTCAATTTCATGGGTGCTTTCGTGAATCCTCTGAGAGACCTTCTGATACCATTAGCAACCTAAGTACAGAGACAGGACTAAGTATTATCTGGGCCATCAGTGATGGGTGTTTCTGTCTAACCACTTCCTAAAAACTTCCTGTGGTGGTGATTACACAGCCTCCTTGGTAAATGTTCCAGTACTTACCAGCACTGACAGAAAGCTTTCCGAATGTTTAACCTAAATCTCCCTTGCTATAATTTAAGCCCATTACTATTTGTCCTTAGTCTTAGTAGATAAAGAGAACAATTTGTCACCCTCTTCTTTATAACCAATTTCCAGTGTTTAAAGACTGTGATGTCCCCTCTTCCTCCCTTTTTTCCTCTTCCCCTTCCCC
>CM057845.1:74825962-74848246 GCA_030068395.1 Apalone spinifera
TTTTTTGGTCTTTTCTCATAGGTCATGTTTTCTAGATATTTGCTCACTTTTGTTGCCTTCCTCTGGACTTTCTCCTGTCTGTCCTCCTGCTGAAGTGTAATGCACAGAACGGGACACAGAACTGCAGTTGAGGCTGTTGCTGAGTATCTGTGCTGAGTGAAAGAATGACTTCTCAAGTCTTCCTTATCTTACTCCTTCTGATACCTCCCAGAATGTTAGCTTTGTTGACTCACTTAGTTTGTGATCCATCTCTCAAGATAGAGGCTTTATAAAGTAACAGAAGTTTTCTCTTTCTTTCTCCAGATTTGCTCTAATACTCTTCTTTTATCTTCTGTAGGTCCAAAGATAACTCCCTCTGTCGCTGTGGGAGTTGCTAATTCATTATCTGAAAAAATAGACACCATTGGAAGTAATAGACCAAATGCACCCTTGACATCAGTTCAGATTCATTTTATTCAGAATATGATACAGGAAACACTGGATGATTTCAGGTATGGTATATTTATAAAACATGAAGTATTTTATTGACTTGATTTTTTTTCAAATGGATTTTATAACTTTGAATGTATTGTTGAATACAAACTCTGGATGGCAAAACAAATTTCAGTTTTTGATAATCAGAATTCAGTTTTTCAATAAAAGTACAGTATACTTGCTATAGATTTATATTAGGATTTCTATATCGCCTATCACTGAAGCATCAGTGGTTCCAATTCTGCAGACTTGTAAGCCTGTGCGTAACTTTATTCATGAGAGTAGATCCATTGAATTCAGTAAGTTGTTGCTACAATGGAGACAACTCACCAATCTTACAAAACTGTAAAATTGACTCGTAAGTTACATTATTCTTGGGTAAGTTAAAATTTGCATGTTCCTTAGTTGACTTTCATAAAATACTAGAACTGGAAGGGACCTTGAGAGGTCATCAAGTTCAGTCCCCTTCTTTCACGGCAGGACTTTGTGGAGTCTTCTGTTGCTTCTTGTTTCTCTAGAAATAGGAGTTTGTTTTGGGTATTAACGGTTTTGGGAGACATTTCCCCTTCCTTCCCAAGCCCCAATCTAAGTCATACTGAAAGAAATAAAAAGACTGCTACAGACTTCATTTGCAGTTAATCAGGTTTGATATGGCTCCAGTTAAAGTGGGAAAGATAGTTGCCATCTTAACATGTGTGAAACTGTGCATTCGAATGGAGACCACTAGAGCATTAATTTTAATACGATAGGTCAGGTGTTACAAAAGCCCTTAAATAGGTCTCCGTATCTTATACTTTGCCTTCACGTCTTCTGCTTTTATATTTATTGAGCAATCACCACTCTTTTTTAGCAAGAAAATAAATTGTCCAAAGCAATGCTTTGAGCTTTTCTCAGGATCTAGATAGCTGGAAAGCTATTAAATCAGGTATTCGCTGCAGCATTGAGTGTAGCTCTATGCAAAATGAAGCATGTTGGTTGGCATTCATTTAGTTGTGTGGCGCTGTTAATAAAAGTTCTCTCACTTGATGAAAACAAAATGCCTAATAAAAGCTGAAGGAATGGCTTTTTAAACAGCTTAGCTCAAACTACAGGTCTCAGAGGGGTAGCCGTGTTAGTCTGTCTCTGCAAAACCATTCATCTGACAAAGTGGTTTTTACACACACAAGCTTATGCCCAAATAAATCTTTTAATCTTTAAGGTGCCACAGTACTCCTCATTGTTCAAACTATAGGAACATTCACCATAAGCCTCCTAACTCATTGAATCATGGGTTCGATGCATTGCTTTCATTGGAATTCTAGATTTTGGAAAGGAGAGGAAAAGAAAACCTAGATGACATCCTGGATTTCCTTACTTAAAAACAATTGTTCTATACTGTCTTTTTTTTACTGCTACTTCCCTACCTTAAATATGTCTGAAGAGGTCACTCTCTTCCATTAGGAAACCGAAAAATTTTCTGGTGTGATACTCAGCCCAAGCTTTACTCTTTCTTGCTTTAGGTTTTAACTCAACCTCATATTAAAGGCAACATGACTTGTTGGTACTAGGTTTCAAACTAGTTAGAATTTGTGAGCTAAAGTTGCATCTTCAAGTCCTAGTTTAGACAAGACAAAAATCTGATCCAAACTATGACTGAGGCGGCAACTGCCTCTTTCATTTTAGTTGTTTGTAACTCCGGTAACAATGGTGATCCTTCAGATGTGAACATTGTTAGGTATTTGACAAAGCCTGGAAATGCTGTTTGACAAAGTCTGGAAATGCTGGTTTTTGCTACAAAGGATTTGCTGATACAGAAAGGCCTGACAGTGGAGATTCAACATATTGCCAGCAAAGGAGTTCCTTTGTCAGGGTACAAAAATCACCTCCTGGGATGGCCCAAGTTCTATTGGGTGCCACACTAGAGAGGTTCAACCTTGGCAGTAATAGGTTGAACCTCTCTAGTGTGGCGCCCTGAAGACCTGATGAGTGCCAAAGCAGAGAATTTGCCGGACCACAGGAAGTCAATACTGTCTAACACCAATAACTTTACCTAAAGTTTTTCATCTCTCACTTTCAGGAGTTCTTAGAACAACAGAAAGAACCATCTGGAAGGATTAATTAAGGGCTTGTCTACACTGCAGTTGACCAAAATAGCTATTTTGGAATAATTATTCTGGAATAGTTGTTTTGGTAAAAGCCCCCATGTGACCACTTACTCCAGACTGCAAGTACTTTTGTAAATTAGAAGAAGGCATTCCTATTCCAGGATAAGTGAGCCCACATGGGGACTCATCCCAAAATAATTATTTTGCTAAATTCTCAGGTGAAGATTAGATCCAATTTAACCCCTTCAGAACTCTGCTGGGCTTTTTGTTCTGAAAATTCCCAATAATGGGTGATCAAACATTGAGATACAGTTGAATCATACCTGTGCAAAGAAGGGCTATTGAGAGACTCAACTATGATGGGATGGGTTTTTTCCTTTGTATTCCAAAATTTTTTGATGTTTATGTGGAGTGTCCGTTCCCCCCACTTTTATTCCCATTTTCTCTTACAAACTAGGCTTTAACTTGAGCAGTATCACCTGGTTTTCCTTGTTCTTTTCAGCCTGCACCAGTATTCTTGTGTTGGCTTTGGGGTTTCTCTCCTCTACAGTCCCCATATTTAGACTGAGAGTGCCTTGTAGCATTCTGTCCAGTCATACATCTCTGAACCTGAGACCTGCATTGTGTTGTTTTTTTATTATTTTAAACTTGTGGTTTATTATTTTTTTTACATAGCACTCCCTAAAGTCTTAGGTTATTTTGTCTCTTTAAAAGTCATTTTATATTATTTCTATAGGCTGTTATACAAAACAGAGGTTTAGCACTAATTTCTATATTGATTTATGCTGGGGAAAAAATGCAGACCAATTATATAGGTGAAAATGAATTTCACAATTTTACTCTAAGTAGAAATGTTCCAATTTTTTTGTTCTTGTGATAACTTTTTTGTCTGTTTCCTATTAAACAACATTATATAATAGATCTCTGTTGTTGTTGTTGTTAAAATACATTCTGGTGTCTGACAGAACTATCATTTTGTTATTAGCAAAATCTATTTATACTATGACACTGAGCTCTTTTTTCTGTTTTAGTGTAATTTCCACCTACACCAGAAGTTTCTCCTTTTTTATTGTGTTTTAAGATAAAACATAGCTGCTTTTATTTATAAACTACTTCAGGATGTTATCAAGAAATATAATAAAAATTTATTGGTTTTTTTTTTTTTCCCTCTTGGCAGAGTTTTCTTGTATTTCACTTTTCTTTCCCCACCCCTGATTCTTAAGAAAAAGGTCAAGCTTCCTCTTCTGGAACATTAGGGAAGTCATCCCTAGAATGAGGAAAACCAAAGAGAAACCTTTAGTTTCTTATCAGATAAACCAGGAAGCAAGGAAGGAAATTGAGGATAGGTAGCTAATGGTAGAAGCTCATTGTGTAACTAGAAGAAGATGTTTGAATGAGGAGAGGAAGGGGTATATATTCTCTGCTGGAAGTAAGGGCTGTGTTGTCCCAAAATGGGGAGAAAACAGCTGGTGGCACTGTTTGGATGGGAGTGCCTGTCACTCTTGTTACAGCCACTACATTTTAGCAGCAGCACATCCTAATGATTTATATTGACTCATGTATCTGATAGATTTGTATTTCTGTATCTTTTAAAAGGCTCTCAAAATAAGAATCTGTTGAGGGCACTTGGATTATGGAAGCTGAGGGCTTGAAGCTCCTACCGCTAGCTTTTATTAAAACTTTGTTTGAACATTTCAGTGCCAAATGGGGGAAATTGAAATAACAGACAGACATCAAAGAGAAATGGTGTATATTTTATCTGTGAGGCAAGTCTAATATACTTGCATGTACATTGACTCAGCTCCCACTAAGTTAGTTTTAGATCACTAGTATTTGGAGTGGGAGAAAAGCTCTCTTGGGCTATGACCCAGACATTTAGTTACTGAGATTGGTATGAAACAAAATACAGGACTATGTAGCACTTTAAAGACTAACAAGATGGTTTATTAGGTGATGAGCTTTCGTGGGCCAGACCCACTTCCTCAGATCAAGTAGTGGATTGGTATGTGTGCCCTTGTGATCCAGATCTTTAGATCACTAATTTCTTTGAGCATTTCAGCTTACACCATTGTATCCTCTGTATCTATTTATTATAATAGATTAATAGAATATAAGAGCCATATTTTTTGCACTTGAAAGAAAAATGTTTACCTGGAAACTTATGTAAACATGAAGGTCATCAGTCACTGTGGATGACAGATCCCTTTAGAAAGCCTAGGCTTAAGGAGTGCCAATTTTGTAAAATACATTTTCTAGCATCAAACACTGTTCATCAGGCCCCTGACTGGGAAACTCTTCTCTGATCCCTGCTTTAATGGAGTAGGCTAAGAAGTTTTAGAACAAATTCTGAGTCAGAATAAGATGGGAGTCCTTACTTAAAATCTCAGACTCTGGATGCCACGAATTTTGGTGCCAAAGATCCTGACTGTTGAGGTGGCTTGGATGCTGTGGAAGCTGTTGCCTTTGACTTTCTTATGAGTATTTTTCAAAGACAAGGAATTAGAAGAGGAAAGATGGAATTACACCATTGCTTCCCTGAATCCATTTCACCTCCAAGTAAACTCAAAAGTGCTTGTGGGGCACCTGGGCCCATCGTGGACTGAGGCTGGACTGTCCAGGATGCCAGAGAGAACTCTGTAGGCAGGGGCTGCTCCAGCCCTGCCTGAGCAGCCCCTGTCTGCAACATCCCCCCCCCCCCATCCCATTAGCATTTAACCTTAATTGGTAAGCTTCAACTTTTAAGGGTGAGGCTCACTGGTTAAATCTTCACATCCCTACTTTCTACTGACATTTTCTGGTCCTGTTAGCAAAGAGGGGACAAGCTCTCAAATGTTCTGTGTTGCTCTTCTCTTAAAACTCTTTTTCAAGCACTATGGAGAAGGGTGCATTTAATCATTGGATGAACTGTTCTGCAGGAGTAGGGAGAGACATAGGCCATCATTGATTGCTTTATTACAATTACACTTGTCTTCCTGCACCAGTTGGGAGTGGGGGTGGGGAGATATTCATTGAACTTAATCCTGTACCCAGGATATATAGTGTAATAAGCTAGTTGGGTTTCTGTTTGGGGACTAGAGAACTAATGCCTTTAGGACATTCACGAGATATGTCATTTGGGACTTATTATACTTTTGTTCCCCCCAGAGAAGCATGCCATCGAGACATTGTGAATTTGCAAGTGGAGATGATTAAACAGTTCCATGTGCAGTTGGTATGTACAAAGAACAATATGAAAATGTCTGTAAGTAATAGTGTGCCTACCCCTTCAGATAAAACTGAAAGCTAGATGCATGCCTTACAATCTAAATAGAAAACATACAGAGAAGAGATGGATGGGAAACTCCTACATATTAATATCTGTGTTAAACTGTTTCAAGCTGAGCAAATAAAGTGAAGTATTGAAATCTATTAAGCTTCCAAAAGGCAAATTAAACTAACCTATAGTTTAAAACTAAACTATATGGTAAGGGCCCTCTTACCAGCCTTGGTAAGTGGGGCCCTTATCTATATGGTATAACACAGAATATTGCTCCATACGGTGATGGTTTTTTCTACTAACCAGCCTAAAACAAAATCAAATTATTTGCCTGTTTTTTTTCCTTATTTTTTTTTTACCTTGTCCATATTCATATGGAGAGAGCAATGGACTGAGACTTGTGAGATTACCATTGACTCTGCATTACTGTAGTGTGAACTATGGATGTAAAAAGTCAATTAAAAATATCTGTGTAACCACTGAAAATTTTAGCAGTGGGCTCTACAGTCTAAAGTTTGAGTAAGTAGTATAAAGCTTAAATAAGCAGAGAAGCTGCCTTCCCCAGGAGCTGGGCTGTCAGGGGTAGCTGGCTCTGTTGCCAGGGAGGAGGCTTCTTTACTGCAGAGAAGCCACTTCCCTGGGAATGGAGCCGGCAAGAGGTGCCGGCTCCGCTGTAGGGGAGGAGGCTTCTTTGCAGGCTCTGCATCCAGCTCTCTGGGAGTGGTGCCAGCAGCCCCTGCCTGCTTCAGCTTGTGGCGGGGGTCCCGCCACAGACATGTGTTGCTCTGGCTGGCTGTGGTAGGCCCCACGGAACTTGAAGAGCCCCCTGCCTAGGGCAGTCAGGGAACTGCTCCAGCCCTTATGGTTAACTGGAACCGGTAAGCATTACCTGTTGAGGGTGATGCTTGCCGGTTAACTGGTTAGCCTTTCACATCCCTAGTGCAAATACTAAAAATAATTAACATTAACAATGTTTTTATTGTGTTTACAGGAGTTCAATTTGAAATGAAACTCTCAAATCCCTAGTCTGAGGCTATGTCTACACTACAAGTTTTCTCTGCAAAAAATATGCTAATAAGGGGCTCATTTGCATGAGTCGTGGGCTCATTTGCATATTTTATGCTAGTTCGTTTGTGCGCTGGGTTTTTTATACAAAAACAAGCAGCATGGAAGTTTTCTTTTTGTGCAAAACCCCCTTTTTCCGCAAGATCTTTATACCCCAAAAAAGGTTTACTGATCTTGCATAAAAAGGGGTTTTTGCACAAAAAGAAAATGTCTACACTGCTTGTCTTTGCACAAAAACCCCAGCGCAAAAATGGACTGGCAGAAAATATGCAAATGAGATCGTGATTCATGCAAATGAGTCCCTCATTAGCATATTTTTTGCCGAGAAAACTCAGTGTAGACATAGTCAGAATGTCTTGATTTTGATGTGGGCAGAGTGGGGAAACAAATGTGTTCGTTAATAAGGGAGGCTGTTAAGACTGAGAGGGAATGTGTCCCTGCCTTCACCTCTTCCACAATGTTTCTCCTCCAGTTTTGGAGTTTGAAGGAAACTAAACTGTTTAATAGCTCCCTTTTTTACGTAGAATAGGATGGTCAGTCAGACTGGAAGGCCACCATTCATGAATTGAACTTGGAGAGGCCACCGTCTCTCCCGCTGTTCTTGACTTATATTTTGAAGAGGAAAAAAGGGGATTGTCTTTGCCAATACAAGCAACATTTTCTATAGTGTCATGGACAAAAAGAAAATCCCTAACAATTAGAGAGGGTACGCATGCCCACACGTGGACATCATACAGGAAAACAGAGTGTAGGGTGGGGACATCTTTATACTGCAGCAGGATAGGAAGACATAATGAACAGTTTGGTATGTGGCACACATGAGGATTATTTTATTTTAGATGCTTAAAGGAGTACTTGTTTGTTTCAGGTGCCAACATAACCCAGATAATCTTACTCTGTTAGACTAGATCCAGCTAATGGATTCATTTGAGTGGACATCTGGGCTTGCATGAAGTCCCAGTGACTGCCATGGGTCTCTGCACAGACATAATAAATTACAAGATTGGGGTCTGACCACAGAAAAGGCTCCAATAAATGGAAAGTAAGAAACAGGCTAGAGGGAGAGAAGCACAAGGGTAACACTAACTAAATATTGTTAGTTATCTTGACAACAGAATTTCCTTTTAACAACTGTTACAGTAGGCTACTATATCTGCATTCGTTATTGTTGTGCTAATTGTAGCATCTATGTACTGATGGAGATCCTGGAGCTCTTAGAGCAGGCTCTTTAAAATAAAGCTATGATTCAAAATATAAATTGAAATTATCCAAGATTACAAATCTTGGGTTTTATTTCAGAAACGAGAAGAAAATTCACTTAACATCTTTGGACTTTGGGGGGATAGCTTAAACAGAATAATCAGCTAGTAATTGGACAGGTTGCTTATATGCTAAAATGGGGAGAGGAATTATATTTAGAAATTGAAAGTCTTTAGTCTGTTTTAGCTTAACTTGACAATAATTTATAATACATTTATAAATAATAAATATATAATATATAATTTATAAATTATTTCAAGATTTTATTTTATTTATAAATTATATCTGAAATATATCTTTAGTATCCAGCATTGCTCATTCTTTAGTGGAAATTAAATATATTCTCCCTCCTAAAGCTGGGACAAAAGTGTACTTTGATTAATTCCTTATTTTAATTGATATTTTATGATATTAGTACTGCACTTAATGAAAAAAATCATGTTGGTAACTTACCAAAACTTTTTAAAACCTTCTTTGTGAAAAAGTAGCAGTATATTATCATGTTGATATTTTATATTTATTTTCATTTGTTCAAAAGAGGAAACTATAGAGAACAAAATTTGGATAGTAAACTTTAGCTATTGATGAGAGAGGTTTTTTCTCCCTTTTTTTTTTTTTCTTTTTTCCCCCTCTAGAATGAAATGCATGCCTTACTTGAAAGATATTCTGTAAATGAAAGTTTAGTAGCTGAAATTGAAAGACTACGAGAAGAAAACAAAAGACTGAGGACCAACTTCTGAAAGACCCATGCAAAGCTTAGTTTGTTGGCATGAACTTAATGCATTTTGTACTTTAACCTGCAAGACATCACCTATCAAACACTGAAGTTGTGTATGAAGATCCAGTATTGGTTTTTTGAACTCAGAAAACCTCTTCTTTTAAATAAATGTTACTAGACAAAATACTTAATTGTAAAATTTTTAACAGAGATAAATCTGCACTAATAATTGCTGTAAAGAATGTGTTCATATCTTTATGGTAAACCAACTTGAAAATACATCTGTTGTCTACCGGGAAAGCTAACAGGATATTTCGTCAAAGCTTTAGCTGTCCACAAAGTGCCTTTTATGAATCAAAAGGAAATGGGACAAATAAAAATATATATTCTATAGGAATGTATATTCCATAAGAATTTTTTATCATATACCTGCTATCATATCTATATGACTGACATTATTTTTCACTTTCATCAACAGCAGTCTTTTTAGATTCAGTATTTCAACTATTTTTGTGGAAAAACAGTAGTTTTCAGTGTGACATTTGGAGTTTTGTTTATGAATAGCTGGGTAAAACAGAGAATCCACTAGTAATTATTTGATTAATCTGCAGTTGTTTATAACTCAGAACTTATTCTATGTGAAGCAAAACTTGAATTCAGTTTTTGATATGTTCATGAATGTGATCATCCAATTGTTTGTGTTTTTAATTGTTTTTATGATAACTTTGTACTCTTCTGCCACTGACTCTTCCTCTTCTCTGTACTCCTTCCTGTGTTTATAAATGTTATATTTTAGGATGAGTTTTTGTTACAATTTATTTGTGTAAATTAGAATCCTTTCACTTATGTAAGTGAATATTTACATATTTTATGGCATATTGAATAATTTACCCGGTTTCATTGAATATAATTTGTAGCCTCTGAAATTTTCGGAGTGTACATACTTAGCCAGTAGTACAACATAGTTACAGACTTTCAGGATTTGACTCCAACATATTGTTTCTTCCCTCTCCCCCTTCCTTATCGCCTATTTACTGTAACTCATATGCTGCAGGCATGTGTTCACCGATCTTTGCCACTTAATCATTACTGTAAATTTTTTTTGGCCCTGCTGAATACCAAATGAATTCAGTTTGTCTTCGCTATAACATGATTGCATGTGTCATACTAGTATTGACTTTTTGTCCAGCAGTATAATTCTGCCAGGCCTATTCTTGCACTCCTTAATAAGGCAAAATATCTAAAATGAAAACCTGGCCTCACCTGAAGTCAATGTAAGTTTTGCCATTGATTTCAACGGAGCCAGGCTTTCACTCAAAATCACACCAGTGAGAGTATTGCCTCAGCAAGGGCTGAGCAGGCCTCTGCTACAAGTGCCTTTTGGAGTTGGTGTTTTGAAGTTCTTTAGGTACCCACAGCCAATATATAGCTCTCTTCCAGATCATACATGTTCAGACTGAAAGGAAGACTTCAAGAAAGAACTGCGAACACATTAAGTTATTAGCTACAACATGTAACCTTTACAGTCAAGATGACATTTTTTCCAATAAATGAAAAATCCAGAACAAACATTAAGCTTGTTGTTTACTTAAAATGATATAGTGCAAATACGAAACACGCTAGAAAACTTTGAATCTTGTCACAATCTTTAACATGTTTCTTAAGAGCAGCATACGTATTTTTCCTATATTTTTACAAGCTAATTACTGAATTATTTTTCTTGTAAAAATAGAATATTGGGATAGCTATCAAAATTATGATCAAGACTTGAATATTAGCTTGCAGTGTACTGCTGCTATAGTCAAATGAACTTTTTTAAAGTATTTCTATATTGAGTTGTACTTAACTCAGTGAATTCAAAGAAGCAGAAAAACTTATTTTAGTAATTTAATGCAAATGTACAGAAAAAATAGTATTTTGTAAATCTTTGTAAGTTTGTAGAAGGAGCAAGTAAGTCCTAATTGACACTCAAATTACCAGCCACAAACTTCTGTAAATATAATAGTTAAAGGTGTTGTAAATCAGTGATGGGCAACCAAGGCTAGTAAGTGGGGGCCCCGTGAGTGGGTCGTCTTCATCTCAGTGGGCTGCAAGATTGTCATAACCAAGACGGTCTCGTGGGATAGATTATTTTGCTAACTGCTTGCATACCTAGATTTTGCAAGGTGTGCCAGCTGAATCATAGCAGCATGTGGGGAAGGAGGTAGCTCTCGCGGCCTATGTTGTGTGCAAGCAGATTGCTTCATGTGCCCTTGCTTTAAGTGTGTGTCACTTTACTAATACTCCTAAGGGGGGGAAAAACTACATGGATGGAAACCAGTATAAGCTGGCAGTCCTGCTCATGGGCAATGGTAAACAAAATGTCTCATGGGTCACATATAGAACCCCAAGGTTGCCCCCCACTACTTGTAAATCTTTCACCATTCTACAGTATGTATTGTTACTCTAGTGTAGCAAACGTGCAGAATCTATTTAATCCCAAGGCTTTTGCACCAGGATGGCCATAAAATAGCAGGGAATTGGAAGAGCGTCCTGAGAATTTGCCTGCAGGCTTTCACCACATCTTCTAGTTTTTGATTCATAATCTAGGTGAAGTCTGAACCTCTGAACACAGGACACGGCAAGAACAGTGACTGAAGGAAGAAAGGGTTTTGACCTTTGTTCTGGGGCTTGTTTCTTTATTTCAGCATTAAT
The DNA here is from genome assembly GCA_030068395.1 of Apalone spinifera. Taxonomy (NCBI): domain Eukaryota; kingdom Metazoa; phylum Chordata; order Testudines; family Trionychidae; genus Apalone; species Apalone spinifera. The sequence goes on from CM057845.1 coordinate 74,837,514, forward strand.
GTGGCACTGGTGACTGGTAGAAACATCTGCCAGTCTGATATCCCATGGGGGGCAAAAACATGTTTTATTTGTACACAGATCTGAACTGTATTTTAAAATAAAATTGTTTTTTAACCTTTAGACCAAAGTCCGTGTGGTAGCCATCTTTTTGAATAGTGATACAGAAGGTTATATGTATCAAGAAGAAGACTGCAAACTAGACATGGCCACATCTTATCAACGAGTCTCTGCTTCAGAAGTCTCATTCATTATTTACCCTGGAATCCTTTGTGTCTAGCTTTGCAGTATCTCCTCCTACTTTTGACTCAAGCAATGTGGCAGGAATTGGTGTTATGTAAAGTTCTATTTCTACCATATAATTATGGAGTCACAGATGTATGTGACTTAGAAACGTGTAAAATTATGACAGAGTTGATGGTCTTTGCTGAAGAGCACTTTCAAATACAGTTTTTGAAAGAGGGAGTGCATGTTTTCTACCCCACTTCTCAAGTACTGATGAATCTGAGATTCTGGACTCTCCTCTCTCCTGTGCTATCATTTGGAATCATATATGCTTATTTTCCTCTCCTTTGAAAATTAAACAGTTTATTTTTTTCCCTTGGTCCTGGTTCATAGCAAGATAGGAAATACTCATTGTAAAGTCAATCTGGATTCTGGAAATAGATCTATATATAATCAAGAATGTATATAATATCCATGTATTTTTTTTAAATGGAGTTGGTGTCAGGCTGATTTTTTTTTTTGACGGTGCTAAGAAATGTGAATCTTTTAAAAAGATTGTACTTAAAAAGTGAGGGTCATTGATTAAATATATTTTGACACCTGGTAAAATGTAAAGCAGTAGTACTTTTCCACCAGACTGTTCACTACATTTTTAAGTATAATATTTCTTAGAATAGTTGAATATTCTAGTTCATAATCACTTGGAAGTTTGGGAAAAAGAGAGGGATCATGCAGTCTAGGGCTAAATGTAGCATGTTTGTCATAAATTCTAAAATTTTTGTTTGAATTATAACAAACTATAAAACCCCACTGTGGCTGTCTTCACTGCAACAATATTTCAAGATAATGGAGTATCCTGTAATAGCTATCCTGTGTCTTCACAGCAAGCCTGTTACTTTGAAATATAGTGGGCTTGCTATTCCAACATCCCTGTAAACCTTTGGGCATTACCTTCAGCACTAGTGCATGACGTCACATGGCTGACAGCTATCCTTGGCACCGGAGAAGGCTAGAGGCAAGTCTAAAAGAGTAATAACGCCCTCTCCTAGCTCTGAACCGCCTTGTTTCTCCTCACAGCCTCGCTCCCTCACTTCTCCTTTCTTTGTATGTTCAGCACATGAGTAGTGCCATCCTAGATATTCAACATCATAGCCACGCTCAGCGATATTCACCATCACCATACCGTTATTACAGACGCTCTTGATCACCAACACATTCACGGGGCAGATCTCATTCACCCAGATCATCCTACTCCAGATGTTATCGCTTGCCCTGGAAGAGATACTCTCCTCACTATTCCCCAAGGAGGTACTATTATGACTGTTACCACAAACATCATAACAATCACAATATCGTTATTCCATCGAACATTCGACTTCAAGATCTCCCCATTATCATGAACGTCAATGTTCGCACAGCACTGCTAGACTACCCAGACCTCCCAAGGTGGCCACAAGACCACGCACCCCTTCAGGAGACATGACATAGCAGCAGCGTGTCAACCTGAATTGGAGGAGATCCAAACATCAGAGCAATCACAACTGCACGTAGAGTCCCCAACAGATCAGTCTTCCTCTTCTCCGGACAATGCGGTCTTTCCAGGCGACTCATCACCAACGGATGATATTCGACAGTTTCACGAATTGTTCAAACAGGTGGCAGACACATAAGAAGTACAACTTGTCAAAGCGCAACAAAAACAACACCAGCTTCTGAAAAACCTCCAGCCGTCACAAAATTCTAGAATGGATGAGGCAATCCTTGAGATTGCGAATGAGATCTGGCAGAATGTAGCTTCCTCTCAACCAACGAACAACAGGGCGGATAAGAAATACTTTGTCCCCTCAAAGGGGATGGATTTTCTATTTACGCATCCCCAACCTAATTCGCTAGTTGATGCAGCTCAACTGAGGGCCAAAACGCCCCAATACAAGAACTCCACTTCCAACAAAGAGGGCAAGCGGCTAGACTTATTTGGAAGGAAAGTTTATTCATCCGCAGCGTTGACTCTCAGTATGGCAAACTATGTGGCTTTCTTGTCCAACCATAATTTTGATAATTATACAAAATTGGTTACTCTTATAGAACACCTACCTGACGACAAGCATCAGATACTGACGTCCATAGTACAGGAGGCCTAGACTGCGTCTAGGGTTGCATTACAGATAGCCTTCGACATCGCGGATACTGCGGCACAAACCACAGCGACTTCGGTGGTGATGCACAGATCTTCATGGCTCTAGATGGCTTCAGACCCTAAAGATCTGCAGTTGAAGGTAGAAGACTTGCCCTTCGACAGACAGCACCTGTTCGCAGAGAAGACAGACCAAGTACTGTACTCAGGTAAAGATTCAAGGACGATCCTGAAGACCCTTGGCATGTACACCCTATCGCCGCAAACATTACACACTATATTACAGACAGAAGCCTTTCTCTTATGCCACATCAAGATTCAGACAATATGACCCGCAATAGTGTGTGAAACCATGATAACAAAAACGGCGCCCTCAGACCAGCAGTGCGCCCAACCTACAGAACAACTGTCAGACAGTTTGACGGACTGGTGGAGGGACTGCAGACCATTCCCCTGAGATACCATCCAGAGTCACGGAAGCTATTTCATCACAGACTGCGACCATACCAACCGAGGTGGTTAGCCATCACCACTAACCGTTGGGTCCGAAAGCTAGTGACATCTGGCTACACGATCCCTTTCCTTTTTTTTTTTTTTTTTCTCCCTCCCCCCCCACCTCTGCTCTGTCCCGTCCCTCTTCAGGGACCCCTCTCACAAGGCCCTTTTAATGCAAGAGCTCCTGCGCCTGATACACATTGGCGCCGTGGAAAGAGTGCCCCAACAGTTTCAGGGCAAGGGTTTCTATTCTCGTTAATTTCTCACCGAGAAAGTCCAGGGGATGGAGGACCTATTCTGGATCTTCGGCAACTCAATCGGTACCTTCAGAAAAAGAAATTTAAGATGGTAACATTAGCTTCTATCATTCCAGCACTTGACACCGGAGATTGGTTTACTTATGCCAACTTTCATGTGACAATACACCCGGCACACAGATGTTTCCTCAGATTCCGCATAGGTACGGAACACTTCCAATACAGTGTCCTCCCATTCGGCCTCTCATCAGCGCCCAGGGTTTTCTCAAAGCCTCTATTGGTGGTGGCTGCCCGTCTACATGGGCAAGGCATTATAATATTCCCGTACCTGGAGGACTGCCTAATCAAGGCGCCTTCATTTCACGATGCGGTGCGTGCTACCGACATTACAAGAAACCTGTTTGAGACTCTCGGACTCGTAATCAATCTCCCAAAGTTGTCTTTCATGCCCCAAAAGTTCCTCGAGTTCATTGGGGCATGGTTAGATTCTACAACGGCCAGGGTTTACCTTCCTCTAGACACATTTCACACAATGCAGGACCTCATTCACATTCTTTCCATCAGTCCCAAAGTTCCCATATTTACATGCTTGCAGCTCATGGGACATATGGCAGCCACAACTTATGTAGCGCAACATGCGAGACTACAACTCAGATGCCTTCAACATTGGGTAGCTTCCATCTATCGCCCGGGCAACCTCGACGTTCACAGATCAGTGCCAGTACCTCCGATAGTACAGGACTCCTCGGCATAGTGAACCTCATCTGCCAACATACCCACAGGCGTTCCTTTCCATCGTCCACAACCCATGGTACAGATTACGACAGACGCGTCTCTCCTGGGTTAGGGAGCTCATTGTGTGGGATCTCATGTTCAGGAGCAATGGTCCGCACAAGAATCTCTTCAGCATATCAATTTCCTCAAGCTGAGGGCAGTTTTCAATGCCTGCAAACGGTTCCTAGCCACAATTTGCAGTCACACTATTCAAATACTTACTGACAACATGACCACGGTCTATTATATCAACCTTCAAGGTGGAGCCCGGTCCAAATTCCATACAGAGGCTATGTGATTATGGAACTGGTGCATTTGCCACGAGGTCGTCATCATCACATCATACCTACCGGGCAAGGACAATGCCATTGCCGACGCCCTCGGCAGACACTTCTTTCTTCAACACGAGTGGGAACTCAACCATGATGTAACACATTACCTCTTTCAATGATGGGGATACCCCACTATAGATCTATTCACAACACATCACAATGTGAAGTGTCCCCATTACTTCTCCAGAGTGGGTATTGGACCCAAGTCCCTCGAGGATGTGTTCCTACTAGATTGGAGCCGCCACCTGCTCTATGCTTTTCCACCAATTCCACTTCTTCCGAAAGTATTGTAGAAGGTATCAATGGATGGAGCGACAATTATACTCATAGCTCCCTTTTGGCCCAGACAGATGTGGCTTTCACTTCTCTTCTAAATGTCTCTGTCCTCCATACAATCTGCCAGAACGACCCAACCTTCTGACATAATGAGGGCTGACAATGACACACCCTCAAATCGACCGACTACACCTCACAGCATGGCTCCTAGATGGTTCCAACACACACAAGTCGTCTGCTCTCAGGAGGTAAAGCATGTGCTAATGCACAGTAGATGTGATTCCACACAAACAACTTACCTGCATAAATGGCTCTGTTTCCACATCTGGTGTGCTGTTGCTAATCTTGATTTATTATCCATTCCTATTCACCTAATTACATCTCCAGCATTCGGGCTTGGCGTTATTGTACATCAGAGTTCATCTTGCGGTGATTTCTGCCTTTAGACAATCAGTAGAAGGTTACTCAATATTTGCTCATCCCATGACTAAACAATTCTTAAAAGGTCTCTCCAATCTATGCTCTCTGCGCAGAAAACCCCTGGTGCTATGGGACCTTGAAGTGGTCTTGGATACTCTGATTTATCCACCATTTGAGCCGCTAGCCACCTGTGACGTTGCAATGCTTACGATGAAAATCGTCATCTTATTAGTGATTACGTCTACACACCGGGTAGGTGAGTTGGCTGTCCTTTCAGCCACACCATCGTACACCCTGTGGGTCATACTGGTGCCCACACCCAAACTTCTTACCGAAAGTCAACTCAGAGTTCCATGTCAATTAACCCATAGTACTCCCAACATTTTATCCCAAGCCGCACTCCTCCAACCATGAAACCCAGCTGCATACCTTGGGTGTATGTAGAACTCTGGTGTTTTACCTGGAAAGAACACGTCTTTTCTGACAATCACAATGTTTATTATTATGCACAGATGAACAAGCTAAAGGCCAACCTTTGACGTCACAGCGCATCTCCAAACTGATTGTAAACTGCATCTCGTGCTGCTACTCACTGCATAACAAACCCCTTCCAAACACAATGAAGGCTCATTCTACCAAAGCGAAGGCCATTGACGTGGCCATTCTCAAAGGAGTCTCCATACAGGATTTATGTCGCGAGGCAACCTGGTCTTTGGACATAACTTTTGCAAAGCATTATGCCATTGACGCGCTCCTGTGTGACTCAGCAGTGGCCTCTGCAGTACTTTCTATGGCAGATAGATTGCAACTCCGATTCCCACCTCTGTAGACTAGGCTACTGCTCTGTAGTCACCTGAAGTGGAACACCCACGGGGATACTACCCGAAGAAGAAGAGGAAGTTACTCCCCTTGTGCAGTAACAATGGTTCTTTGAGGTGTGTGTCCCTGTGGGTGCTCCAAGACCCGCCCTTGTCCCTGTTTCGGAGTCTCTTCTATGTCTTTCAGATGTGATCCTGTTAGAAGGAACTGGTGGAAGCTGGACCATGCGCAGACTTAGGAACGGTGTGAAAGGCACATGATGCCCACCGCGCATGCGCGGTCCGGCTGAACTATGACTGATGAATCTCTGACCTGCCAGGACAAGCCCGACACCTGAAGTGGAGCACCCATGGGGGGGGGGGGAGACACCTTGAAGAACTGTTGTTACTGCACAAGGTAACTTCCTCTTTTCATAAAGGCTAATACATAAAACAAGTTTTTATTTTATGTTGCTCTCAGTTAAAAGTGTAGCAAAAGAATGTCAAATGACTTTAGCCAGAATTCCATAATTCTAAATTGGCTTCTCCAATTAACCTCACACTTCCTTTAAACAAGCAACCTAGTTGGCTTGTGGCCTGAGACTTCTCTAGACAAATTTCAGGCAGAAAGGCTCTTTTGTCCATGTTGTCTCTCTTCCCCGTCCCCTCTCCCCGCCCCCCCCCCCGCCCAAAATGTTGGTGAGGGTTCAAAAATCAGATTTAGAATGGAAGATATTGTCCATTTTAACTTTGCCATCATTGCCATGATTTTATAACATCTCAGTGCTTACATACACTACATCTGTGATACTGTACAAAGTTAGTGCAAGGGTGTCCAGTGGGTGTAGAAACAGAACTCAACCCCTCAGATTCTAGAGCTACTGTTGCAGGCCTAGTCTCAGCAACCTGGGAATCCCTCAACAGCCACTTGTAGGACCCATTCCCCATAGAGATTTCATCCCAGTCCCATGTCCCTTGTCTGGTGCACTACAAACCATCCTGCATAGCCTCATAGCTCTCTTCATCCTGCCATATTGGTTCCACTGCAGTCAGAGATATATTTATTAAGCCCCCATAATGTAAATTTCAAACTATCCTCTAAATTGTCTTCATAGTTCATATTGGATGGACTACATCTGGAGGCCCCCTGCTTAATGCCCAGAGTGGCTGTGTGGGAAGCAGCCAATCAGGGACCAACAGACTTATAAGAAGAGCTGCAGGGCTAAAGTGACATCAGTTGCTTACTATACCTGGAGGAGAGCAGATAACAGGCCCACTTGGTTGAGTGTGCTACAGAACCTTGGACAGAGCAGTGCTGATAGAGACCATGGAAAAAATGAAGGAGCTCTGGGCTGGCTTTTGGAACTTTACCAGGATGAGGTCCTGAGGTAAGGGTGAAGAATGTGCTGGAGCCATTGGGAAGTAGTCCAGGGAATTAGTACAGCAATATGGCGTATATAAAAGGCCCATGGCATGGCTGCTATGTATAGGGGACCTGGAGTAAAGGGCTGGCTCCTACTCACTAGCCACTGGGAAAGTGCCCTGGACTTTGATGTACTCCAGAAGGTGAACTGAACTGTTTTAGTGGCCTAGCTGAAGAAGTGGGGCCAGAAAGGCCCTAAGAAGGCAAATATATTGTATCTAGAGAGGGAGCCCTGAGGCACTGCTCTATACTGGGGCTGGGACAATTAGCGATATTACAAAGGGTACTGAGAGAGGGCCCTATTGGAATTGTAACCTGAAAGAGGTTTGCTTTGCTCTTGCCTCTAACAGGCCATTTATGATTGTCCCAAGGGCTGAGTAGTATGACATACTGTAAATGCTCTCACACACAGAGAGTGTGCAGGCACATGAACTGAGAAAGGTGGTATTTGTCATAGGTGAATGCACTTCATTACAATAGTGCTTTTATGAGTGGAGCTTAGTAATACCATATCATCAACATCCTTTGTTATAGTAACTAATGCAATTCAAAGGGGGAAAAACCTGACTTAAAAAAAGGTAGGTTATCTTGTTCAGATTTTATGTGAATAAGAGGTGATTCTGTGCACTGTAAACACCTTAATGAAATTCATTTGGATTGATCATTATTCAAAAGTTCCAGAATTCCAAGTGAAATGTTCTCCAACTAAAGTCATTAATATTTTTATAGCAGCCCATGCTATCAGTTGTTTTTGCTGCTTACTCTAGTTCATTTTAGAGCTTTTTACTTCCCTGTTCTGAGGTATGTTTGTTACTATGGAAACAAATATGTAATTGGCATGGCTATTCCTAAACTCTTCTGGTGTGGTCATTTAATTTCATGATTGGAAAGCTATGTGACGTTTGCTGGTGGAGACATGAAAGTTTCACTTACCACAACAACTGTATGAGCATTAAAAAGTTGAGCAATGTTCCATCTGTGTGCCATAAGATTTTCTCTCTTCCCCTATAAAGCTGAGGTGTATAGAAGTATGGAATCAGTTGAAAAGTAATGTCCTGATAATGATGGATTATTTCAGTGAATTCTCTTTTTAAAAACAAGCAAACTCCCCACTCTTAACTTTAATTTGAACACTACCCAAGGGCAAGTTCAGCTAAAATTTGCCACTTGGGAGTTAATGTTGACTTTCTGTTATACTTTCTCTTAAACAAGTGGGCATGTGATATGTATATACTTAGTGTAGCTTAAAATATACTTCACTTGATTTAGGCTCACACTGCTGTTTTAGAAGAATGATAGCATTGCATTGGCATACTTCACAGGAAGACTTATTCTATACTGAGTCAGAGCATTGAGCCAGATGGTCACGTCTTTCCTCCAGAAGTGATCAATATTGGTGCTTTATACTGTGGAAAAAAATCCCATTGTATACATCTAGCCATTTGTACATGACAACGGAGGCATGTCAGGTCTCAGTGCAAGATTGGAGTCAAATCTCAGTTGTAATTCCAAATCTGCACTGATAAGTCAAATGTATCTGAATTTGTAATTATTCCATCACTATAGTTCCTAGGTTCCAGATATGAGAATTAGGTATATAACTAATGTGTAACGTTAGTAGAACTAATAACAAGGAGTCCATGGGCACTTTAAAGACTAACAAATATATTTAGGCATAATCTTTTGTGGGCAAAAAATCCAAATAGGTTGTTGACTGGCTTTACCTGGCTGAAGGGAACCAGTCTAGAGGAACGTCCCCCAACCCGCTTCTATCATCGGGAGTTGTCCCAGGCCCCAAGAAACTAGGTAAGTGACTGGAGTAAACGAACATGGTTTTATTTAACCTTTCAAACAGGTAAAGGGTAGCTATAAACAGGACCTCACAAATAAAAGGGAAATAACATGAGAATGGTGCTAGACTGTGACTTGAGTGATTGAAGAAAGGAAACTCGGGTAAGTAGATGGTATCTATGCCATATCCTGCAGCTTGAAGGACCCTCATGACCGAGGAACAGCTCTGTAATCCGTCTCTAGGCTACGCCACAGGCAGGTGCAGACAGCTGGATCTGCTCACCATCTTGCTTCCCTCCCTGTGCCGTCGTGGGTGAGTGTGAGTCCTAACAATGAAAGGGTGGCAGGTAGCTACACACCCTGTGCATGCAGGTAAGTCACCCTCCCACAAGCCAAAACTTTACAGGCGTGGTGCTGGCATACCCTCCCAATGACTCCGGACTCTGCCACTCGGATGGGCAGCCCCTTGCGGTGCCAGAGGCAGCACTTAAATAACATCGGGTTGCTGGGCAGATGTGGGTCACATGTCTGCCGAGTTTCCCGCTGTGGTGGGGTCCAGCTCAGCCCACCTGGCTGTGCCCCCACCTTCTGTCTCTTCCCATGAGTCTCTGGGTCCCTCTGCGTTGGCCCCCTCTTACAGTTCCAGCTGGCTCGTCACACTGATGTTCCCCACCTTGCAGCTTTTGCTGTCAACGCCCAGCGCCTGGCCGATCCAGCTCATTTGTTGGCCGCTGGGTTGCCCCGGCTCCTCCGAGGGTGTTCCTCCGTCGCAGGTGCCTTCGCCCTGGGCATCTGGTGCTCCCTGCTCCCTGGGCTCCGGTTCGCCATCTGCGGAGGTTGAGAGCACAGCCAGCCCCTGCTCTCCTGCCCCGTCTCCTCCCAGCCGCATCCCTTTTGGGAGTCCTGGCCTGCGTCCCGCCCCTCATGCCGAGCGCGCTGGCCGCCCTCTCCTGGGTTCTAGGGTCCGCCGCTTGCGGCCCGGACCCTCCTGCACCTGTGCCGTTGGCACACCGCTTGCCCTCGGCCGGGGCGGCCACAGCACTCCTGGAGCTGCCGCGTCCCGCTGGCCAGCTGGCGCAAGTGCGGGGATCGGTTTCCCCATCACACCCGTCAAAACTCAAAAAGGGCGGAAAACTGCCTTGAAAGGTGGAAGAAGAAGGGTAGCCAAAATGGAGTCCCTGTTGGTTTTTTGGGGCTTCCAAAATGGCAATTATGCCAAAATGGCATCTCACAGATTTTCTCCCTACAAGGCGTGTAACAGAACCTCTGCTTTACCAAGACTATCTTGGCTTTCTGAAGGATTATGATTAGATATTGATAATGAAGGTGGTGTCAGTCTGATAGCAGCTTCCTTTATTGAGAATCTAGTTTCATACTCTGACCATGAGAAGATGGTTTTTTGCATGTCTTACAGTGCCAAGAAACTTGTGTGAAGGTCATGCCCTAATCTCCCATGCAGCTCTAAGACACGGCTGTGTCAATCACTGTGTCGTCATAGCAGGTTTAGAATGAGAGAGAATTCTATAGATAGCAAATCATATAGATATATATATATAGTAGCCCAATATCTGTGACTCTGTAACGCTGAAATGCTGGCTGTTTCTTCTAGGCGGCACTGTTGCCGCGTGATAGCGGCACCAGGCCCTGCCCCGTGGCTGTGTACATCACCGCCCCACCCCCTTTCCTGCATGAGGACGCGTAGGGCCCAAACAGCTGCTTTTGCCGCTTGCTCCCCCGCGGCTGAGCGGCATAGAAGTCAGCCGAGCGCCATGGCGGGAGGCAAAGGGGGGTGGAAAGGTGGCGTACACGGCC
>CM057845.1:74848346-74891675 GCA_030068395.1 Apalone spinifera
CGGAGGCTCAGGAGAGAAGTGTGAGAGAGAAAGGGAATAGGACGTGGAGGAGAGACCCATAAATCCCATCTTATGACGGGCTATTGGCTAGTGTAGTATGCTGACCCACATGGAAGATGATGACTTTGAAGCTGGTCAGGAAATGGAGTGAGAGTCTGGAGTACCAATGCAATATGCTTCTTTAGATTTGTATACTTAAAAATAAACCAGTATCTTTCTAATGCCTATCACAATAGATTGTCCTTTCCTTTTTAAGACTGTCTGCTTTGTGCTGTTCTGAGCAAAAGTTACTTTTGTCGTTTACTCTCACTGCTAAGAAGAATGCATTTTTGTTGAGTATGCCTAGAGGTAATAAAGGCTTGAAGAGATGTGGGATGATACGCAGCTAAGAAGCGTCACAGTCTTCACTCTAGCCAAAGGTGAAAACAGACATTTCTTTCCACTGTTCCTATGCGGCTAAGAGGAGATGGATTTCCCCATGATGACAACTGGATCCGGCCCACGGAGGCTGTCTTGCCTACACCTGCAGTAAGGGATTTGGGTGCAGGAGGGCCTGTGAGGTCTGGGAGGGAGTTTGAGTGAAGGAGGTAGTTGTGATCTGGGATTGGGGTGCATGGGTTTGGGTTGTGACCTAGGGCAGGGGGCTTGGATGAAGAAGGGGGTGCAGAGGAATTGGCTTATTTGGGATAGAGGTTGGAGGGGGGGGGGAGGACAGGAGGGGATGGGATGCCTGAGGCAGGTTCTGGCCGGGAGATTTACCTGTGAGACTCCCAGCCAGCAGGCCAGCTTGTTTCTCAGGCAGGAGCCTGCCCCCCCCCTCCCCCCCACGTGCTCTGTGAATAAGAGCCTGAGGGGAGGGGGAAGTCATGCTTTGCATGCTGCCTCCTTTTTAAACTGACAGCTCCCATTGGCCAGAAACCGGCCAATGGGATTGTGCTGGTGGTGGGAGCAGCAATGAAGTACCATTCCCCTCTGCTCACAGTTTGTGGAACAAAAACAGCCCCACAGCTGCTTTTCTGAGCGGCGTGAGGGGCTGCAGGAAAAGCAAGGGAGTCTGCCTGTGGGCCCCTTGCTGCATCTGCAGGCCGGATCTAGTGGCTTGGAGGGCCAGATCTGGCCTGCAGAGAGTGTTTTGCTCAGGCCTGCTCTAGGCACTAGGGATGGGGGGGAGGGGAAAACTATATGCTCTCCCCTGCCCCCAGGCCAATCAGGGGCAGTGGGCGGGGGAGCATGGGAAGCCTCCTGGCCCTGCCCCATTCTTCTCAAGGCTCCACCCTTTTCAGGGTGGCCCGCTACCTCTTCAGAAATTTGTGAAGTACCCCCTCCCTTCAAAAATTATTGCTCAGCCCTGGTTTAGATGGATGCCAGTAATAGGAAAGTATCTTAAGCATGTTTAACGGTGCAAGTGGGAGAGCTCAGGGCTATGTTTTTCAGTGCTTTGCCTCCTCTGAATTTAAATGGTGGGAGGATGGAGCTTCTACCACTTCCTGGAAAACTATTTTGCTCTAGTGAGTCGATTGGGGGGAATATTGTTCCCTGACCACTCGCCTACATCCCCTGTGCCCCAATGTATCCCCTTCTTTGCCCTGTCTGCTCTTGCCTTCCCACTGCCCTTTGAGCTCAGGCGTGCAGCAAGAGGGGTGACCCCCCTGGCTCTTTTTCCTTGGGGTGCAGACTATACCCAAAGGCAACAAGCCTGCCTCAGAGGTGTGTTAAGCTTGCTGCAGGGTTAACTATGGAACCCGCACTGGACCAGCCCCTTCCTGTGCCACTTCCAAGCAACAAGCTTGAGACCAAGCTGCTGCTTGGGGCCTTTGCTGCACCTGAGGTGGCGGGACCAAGGGTGGGCTGGGCTGGCCCCAGGCTGAGATTTGGCTTGGCCTGGTCTCCGAGTTCCCATCTAGAGCCAGGGCCAAAGCAGAGGCTGCTCAGCCCATCCTTCCTGCGTGGCCTCAGCCCTGTGGCAGCCCCGGGTGAGTGCCAAGGAGGTTGTGAGGAGACATCACCCGGGGAGCTTCCTCTCCTTGGTTCTCCGTGGAGGGCAGAGCAGGGGAGCTGGTAACTGCATCAGGGCTGTGAGAGGCTCTGCAGCCCGGAAAGCAGCCATCCCGTGGGCAGGCAGTGCTCAGCCCCGGTGGTGCTACTTGGGACGGAACAGGGGAACCTCCATCCGTGCCTGGAACAGGCCCTTTCCGTAGCATCTCCCCCACTTTTCAAAGTAAACTGGCCCCTGGCTGCCTGCAGGTCAAAGCACACTCAAGTCCTCTATAGGACTGGGCCTATCTTTGGAGGGGCTGAGCTATGGCAGCCTGTCTCAATTCTAGCAAAGCATACAACCCGCAGGCTGGGGGAAGGAGTGTGCGATCCTGAGGTGTTTGAGTTTGGACCACTAGTAATTTTGCAGGGGGTGTTGTCTGTCCTTTGAATTTTGTTGGCGGAACCTTGGCACATGACTGAATGGTGCATTAGAGGGGTTGTTTATATAGGTTGCTGTGATCAGCTGTTTCACAGCTGCTTCCCACTAGTTCAGTGGCTTTAAACTTTTGGCTCACCACAGGCCCCTGGGGATCTGCGGATTTTGTCAAAAATTTCCAAAGAGGTCTGCATCTCCTGTCAAAACTTCTTGGGGGTCTGCAAATGAAAACAGATTGCACTGCAGTAGAGCAGTCGTTTTCAAACAGCATGCAGACCTTGCTGAGCAGTTTCTCTTAGAGTCCAATTGGCCTACTCATTGGAAAGACAAGAAACCTCCTACAGGGGGCTTAAGGCAATAGCCCTAATGCTGGTTGGGTTTGTTGGTCAGACAATTCAATTAAGAAGTGAAATAGCTTCTTTGCATGTCAAGACCATCTAACTTTTGGTTGCCTCCTACTCCAGTAAAAGCAAATGTTACTCAAGTCCAAGGAAGCAACATGATTAAAATGTCACGAGCTTTCATAGTTTCCTGAAAGAAATATGGGCCTCTCTGGACAGTGAAGTATCTAGAAAATATGTTTGGAAGGCACTTGGTAGGGATGTGAAGGGTTAACTGGTAAGTGTCAGGGTGAGGCTTACTGGGTAAGGTTAACCTTGGGGCTGGAGCAGCTCCCCACCTGCAGCAGGCAGGGGGCTGCTCCAGCCCCATGGGAGGCCCACTGCAGGCAAGAGATGGTCCGGTGTCCTGCGAAGCAGCTTCTGTCTGCAGTGGGCCTGGGCACCGTGCAGGAAGTGGGGACGCTGGAGTAGCCCCTGCCTGTGGTGCACCCTGGCTCACAGCATGTGCCAGCCCCCCCTTTTAATTGGCTAACTGATTAAATATTATGTTTAACTGATTAGCCAATTTAAACAGGATTTTACATCCCTAGCACATGATGATTATAGCCATTTACCTTCAAAAACAAAAACCACCTCCATTTTTGGAAGTTGAATGGTGATAGAGAGGTGTCTATGTTGTTAATGTAACTTGGAAGTGGTGAAAGTATCTTTTAGCCATGACCTTCTAGATTTTTATATCCAGTCTTAAAGAGAAGCTAGCTTGGGCCTCCTGTAATCCTGCACCTCTTCTTTCAGGAGTCAGTCATATGGAGGCAATTACAGGACTGGAGCCCTAAAGAGTATTTCTTTGCATGCAAGCTCACCTCAAAGACAGACACTGATAAAGTATTTGATTTTTGACTTAAAAAAATAATATCCAACTGTTATCCTTACATGGTAGTTACACAGTAGATGCTTTAAGTTGCTGGAAGCTGCTACCAAATATTCTGAACACTTTTTAACACCTATGCACTGAAACATTACATTAGTAATTGTTTAATAGTTTGCACAAAGACTATAGAATGAAGCCTTTTCTAAACCTTGATGTTTCTCAAGTGCTCATACAATGTTTCTGTAAGAACTGTATTGCTTTTTTATACAGGTGTAGTTAATACCTTTATTCCCCCTGCAGAGGGCAGAAGTATCCTACATCTTTTGTCTTCATTCAACATTTCACTGTACTAGCTTTCAACTAACTTAGACTCCTAGAGTAACTTTCTTTTTAATACTTCCTTAAAATTATTATGTTCTGATACCTTCATGGTGTTAAGATGGCTGTTACATAAGACCAAATCTCTTGCTAGGTAGTTTGAGAAAATATTAAAACTCATGTAAAAAATGTTATGACACATGAGAACATTGTGTATATGTGTTTTGACTAGATTAAGTTTTGTGCTCACAAACGTATATAATACTATGATTCACCCGGTGTTGCTCAGGTCCTTAACTCAATTAATTTTTGTTTTTCTTCATTTAAATCATTGTTCTGGGTGGGATTGACGATGAGGGGTTCAGTATGCAGGCTGCCCCAGGGCGAGAGGACAACCCCAGCCCTCTCTCACCACAGCAACTTGGGGATGGGTGAGAAGTGCCTCTCCATGGCTGCTGCAGCTCCAGTGAGCACAGCTAGGGAAGGGGGTGTATGTCCCCCAGCTGGGGGATACACAAACAGATACATGCTTTGAAATATATAGTAGATGGCTGTCCCTTTCTCTACCCCTGCCCCCTGCTGCCCCAATGGGGTTATAGATGTCCCAGTCCCCATTTCTGGCCCCTTGTGTCTCCCAGATATCCCTGCTTTCCATCCCATATTTGCTGCTGCCCCCATGAGGTTATGATATTGCAGAGCTCTCCCTTTTCATGTTATGAGAAGCAATCTCATTCCAGGCACGTCCCATTTTCCTGACAAAGCCAAACCTTATCTTGTTTTATGTTATAAGAGGAAGCTGTATACAAAATTTGGGGAGCCTAGGTCTTACCATTTAGGAGGAGTTCTTGAACAGACTCACTCTCTCAAATACATAGTAGATGATAATATGTAAATTAAGATGTAACCAAAAAGATTTGAACAGTATCTTTAATGGTTTAGACTGTGCAGAACAAATTTATTTTTTATTTATATATAAAACACTGATATATAACATAAGCAAAACAATGTTTTTGTTTTTCATAAAAGGGGATTTGCAGTTATGGCTTTCTGTAATTTTATAAGAGGTGTTGTACACAACTGTTTCTCTGAGATCTGTGGTCATTCATATTTCTTGCATATATAAGTTTCTTTGGTATAGCTCCAGAAAAAGTTGTAGTACTCTGTGCCTGTGTGATTCCTATTTCCAATGGAATGTACCTGTATAGAAGAATGATCATGGTCACGAAGAGAGGGACGACCTCTCCAACAGCTAAGGTAAATCACATAAAGGGCTTTAAATATCAAGATAAACTTTGAATTGAGTTCCTTATTTAGTGATGATCCAGAGCACACTAGGGCTATGTCTACTCTACAGGTGTGGTGTGTGTGGTGTTGTGTGTGGTGTGTTTGTGGTGTTTTTTGGAACGTGGGATGAGGAAGACAGGGCGTCTGAAAAAGTCCGTCTGCTCTTCTGCAAAAAATCTCGGAAGAGCAGACACATTCCTTGGCGTTTTTCTGGGATACCAAAGGTATCCATAGTCTAGACATAGACTAGGATGACACATTCATGGTGGTCTGTGCTGCTAAGCAGGTGGTCTACTATCCCATAGTAATGCTCTTGTGCTTCCTCTCACTGTGAGCCATTTCAGGGCATTTCTGTTTACAGCATCTTTAGGGCAGGTGGGACAAGAGGATATTAGTTGATCAATGTTATTAAATGCTGGAGAGGGGTCCAGAAGGCTGTGCATTCATGTAGTTCTTTTGCCTGTGAACATGAGAATATAATTTCACAACAAGCTCTGGACTTCCTGCTGTGCCCTGGCCTGGAGCCTGACTGTGAGGGATCAAGGATACTGGCAACTGAGAGGCGGCACCAGAGACAACCCTCTCCCTCATCAGAGCTTGTTGATTAGCTTGCTTAGAAAAAGCAAGAGGGGCACAGTAAAAGCTGGTTCCCGACCTGTTGAGGAAAAGGGGTTGCCAGTTAATCAAATACTTTGCTGAACTGAGAGGTGGGTTTTACCAATAGAATACCAATTTTCACAGAATTAGAATACAATAAAATGAAAAGTATACTGGGGGCTGCGTCCCCTGCTCGCTACGCTCACCTCCCTCCCTCAAGCTGCTTTTACTTCGCTGAGAGAACCTGTTGACCCTGATGACTTCATTCTGTCACCTGGCAGGAACATTCTGTCGTCTGTCAGGAAAAACACACACACACACACACACACACACACACACACACACACAAATTGTATTGAGGTACTCACCAACCCAGTGATTGGTTTCTTGAAGCACTTAGGTGCACACACACACACACACACACACACACACACACACACACACACACACACACACACACACACACACACACACAAATTGTATTGAGGTACTCACCAACCCAGTGATTGGTTTCTTGAAGCACTTAGGTGTACCCAGGTTAAGTTTTCTACACAGTAGATTATCTTATGATACTACATATTACTATGGGCAGTGCATGGTGTACACCCAGGTCACTCAGAACACACTTATCACTAAAACTATTTTGAACATAATTTAGTCTGTCTTTGTTGATTCAACCAACACTTTGGGCTCTTGCAGTGTCTCAGGGCCATCATTATCAACATCAGTTATCACTGCAGATGTAGAAGGTGCAGGAGATTGGACTGAATCTGTAATAACCCCAACACACACTTTGGATGCTACTTTTTTGAATAAATCATTGATTTCAGTTTGCTTGCTTGTCTTTTGCATATAAGTAGAGGGCAGAATATGCAGCTGCATAATGTAACCGGGACTAGTATATTCCCCAGCACAACTCTGAAGATTTGTATTGGGAGATATCAGAAATGCTGGTTAATTGACCTTTTTGGTTAACTGAGTGCTGGATAACAGAACTTCCATTGTGCAGGAGACCCTGGCAATTTAGCAAATTGCTATTCGTGGTTCCACATATTCACTGAGGTCTCCTGTCTTCTCTGGGAGGAATGGCAGCTGCTGGCCCCCCCAATGAGTTCATGAATTTCACATTCGTAGTGGTGCCAGGAATTCATCCACCACCAATGGCGAGAGTTTCCTATCATTTGTGGGCTCTTAAGTCTCAATGCTGTTTTTTTTTTTAAATACTGATTTGACTATTTTGTGTTTAAGCTATGTCTACACTACAGAGTTTTTTGGGATACCAGAGGTATTCCGGAAAAACTCTGCCACATACAGGGAACATGTCTACTTTTTCACACCAGTTTCCAAAAAAGTGGGCGCATTCTTTTGGAAGTCCCGTATTCTTCATTTTAAGAGGAATAAGGGCTCTTCTGAAAGAGGAGGTTTTCCTCACATTTGGCCCCGTGTAGATGGGCCAAATGTTGGAAAAACCTCTTCTGAAAAAAGAATCGGAAAAAGGTAGGCAAATTGTGGTTCACAATTTGCGCACCTTTTTCCAAAAAATAACTGCAGTGTAGACATAGCCTCGGAGTGGGTGAAAATCTACCAAAGCAGAAGCTGATGATACCTGTATGGGAGGAGGGGCGAAATTCCATATGTGTGCACACTGTCATATAAAACCAGCAGGAATATGGGTCAGGAAGAGTCAGGAGTGGAGATAAGCAGCTGAAGCCATAAAGGAGACCTGTTCAGTTGAATATTTCAAATAGCGTTAAAAGCATGTTCTTTCTGTCCCAGCCTTTTTTCCTCCTCATTAGGCTAGGTTCAGCTTTCAGTTGTTTACCAATTGGCTCTACCACTTCTTAATACTCACTTCTTATTAAACTAGAGCAGAAGGTTTCAGTTAAGTGTAGGAAAATAGTAGTTTAAAAGCAGCCCATATGCATGTTTTGCCTTCAGCCAAAGTAGAAGTTTAATTTTAAAACCATTCTTGTTTGTTCATTCTATCTGGTTTTCACTTTAATATGGCTTTCGTTTAGTCTTCATCTAACACCGTGCTTGCTTTTAACTATCACATTTATTTCTTTTAAAAAAATCTAAGCAGAGTGCTGCCTTGCTATTCTGTTTATTGGAAGAAAAGGAGAGTATTTCCATCAAGTTGGCTGAATCAAAGTAATAGAAAATAACTGACACAAACTGATTCATAGAAGTGACATTGACAAACTGGGGGAAAGAGTAACTGCTTTTTTTTTCACCCTCACTAATAGTCCCTGGAATATTGGATGAGTCATGTAGGATCAGAACATGAAGTCAGACTAGATCAGTATGCTGTGTCTGACAGTGTCTAGAACCAGATGCCTCAGGAAGGTGAGAAAATATCAGAGTGAATAACTGTATGATAACCAGCCTAAGAAGTGGTTTGTGCCCACGAAAGCTCATGATAATGCTTATATATTTTTGTGAGTCTCTAAAGGTGCTACAGGACCACTGTTGTTGGGTTTTTTTTTTGTGTTATGGCTACCCCTCTGAGACTTTTCAGCCTAGAAAGAACTTTCTAACTCCTATTAGCTATAATTGGTTTATGCCATCAGGTCCAAAATGGTTTATACATCTTTTTATTAAAACAAACCTTAATTATATTAAATTTGAATGTTGTCATTAACCTTATTATTTACTATTTCTTTTTTAATCCTAGTAAGCAGTAGGTCACAATGGAAGAGTGTCATGTGTGAAGTCAGTTATGCAGTGTGCAAACAACAAATCTTTTGGCTGTTAAATTAACTGACTTTGTACTTTAGCAGAGAAAAAATAAAAGCATCTGATTTATATTTGCTCTACCCCTTTTTTTGTATTTCTCTAGCATGTCCCTTCTTACTCATCTCCTCTCTCTTTGGTCTTTTTCTTTGCCAAATGCCTGAGATCAAGGCATAATGTCAAACTTTATTTTCAAACCATATTTGAGAGACCATCTTTCAAAATAAAATTTAATGAGTTAGAAATTGTCAAAATTAACTAGCAGTTGAGACATGCATCATCTTGATACTTGTACTGTTGATGCCCATAGCATTAATTTGCAGTGTTAGGGAAAACAGATGTTGTATATTTGTTGCTATACAACCTCAGGTTTGGAGAAAGATAAGGGCTACCATAAGCAGGTAAAACGCAGGAGAAAGTGTCAATACTGTAAGCATAGAAAGTAAGAGAATGAAACTGAGTAATAGGAGGAGGGAGAGGGAGAGGAAAACAAAGCTAATAGTGAAGTAGATGTGAAGGTTGACAATTATTATTCTCCAAAGATCAGACAATGACAAATCTACTCTAGTGAGGAGGGTTTTAAACTAGGTTTGATGGGGGCAGGTGACCAAAGCCCACATGTAAATGGAAAAAAATGGGCACCTGCCAGTTGGGTCAAGTTATAGGGAGCATGGACTGGGCTATAATTGCACGGATAAAGGGGAGACAAGGCAGAAGGGGGGAGAGAAAAATCAAATCAGTATCTTAGATGCCTGCAAAGAAATGCAAGAATTATGGGAAATAGGCAGGAAGAACTTGAAATGCTAGTAAATAAACACAACTCTGACATAGTTGATATCACAGAGACTTGGTGGGATGATGCACATGACTGGAATATTGGTATAAGAGGGTACAGCTTGTGTAGGAAGGACAGACAAGGGAAAAGGAGGAAGTGTTGCCATATATACTTAGACTGAGATTGAGATGGACATACACAGACTTATTCAGAGTGTCTGGGTAAACTTAAAAGGGGTAAACAAACAAGGATGATGTCATAGTAGGGAATCTATTACAGACCATCTAACCAGGCAGAAGAGGTGGATAAGACTTTTTAAACAGCTAACAAAATCTTCCAAAACACAGGATTTGGTGGTGATGGGGGGACCTCAACTACCCAGATTTTCTGTTTGGGGAAAATAACATAACATGGCATAGATTATCCAACAAGGTTTTAGAATGAATGTTTTTTATTTCAGAAGGTGGAGAAAGCTACTATGGCGAGGTTGTTTTAAGTTTGATTTTAACAAATAGGGAGGAACTGTCTGAGAATTTGGAAGTGGAAGGCAGCTTGGGTGAAAGTGATCATGAAATTATAGAGTTCATGATTCTGAGGAATGGCGGAAGGAATAACAGCAAAATAAAGCCTACAGGTTTCAAAAAGACTGACTTGAGTAAACTCAGTGAGCTGGTTGATAAGGTCCCATGGGAAGCAAGACTAAGAGGAAAAACAATTGTAGACTGATGGCAGTTTTTCAAAGCAACATTATTAAGGGTGCAAGAGCACACCATTCCACTCTGTAGGAAGGACAGGCAGTATGGGAAAAGACCACCCTTGCTTAACCAGGAGATCTTGAATGATCTAAAAATAAAAAGAAAACTAGGTCAATGTACAAATGATGAATATAAAAATAACACAAGTATGTAGCTGCAAAATTAGAAGGGCGAAGACACAAAATGAACTCAATTTAGCTAGAGACATAAAGGGTAACAAGAAAATTTTCAACAGATATATTAGAAGCCAGTGGAAGATCAAGGACAAGGTAGGCCCATTGCTCAATGAAGAGGGAACAATAACAGAAAATGTGGAAATGGCAGAGGGGCTTAAAACTTGTGTGTGTCAGTTTTCACCGAGAAGGTTGGTGGTGATTGAATGCCTAACATAGTGAATGCCTGGGAAAATCAAGTAGTTTCAGATGTTAAAAAGTCATTTAGCAAAGTTAGATGTCTTTGAGTCACCAGGGCCTGATAAAATGCATCCTAGAATACTCAAGGAGCTAATAGAGGAGGTATCTGAACCATTAGCGATCATCTTTGAAAAGTCATGGAAGACAGGAGAGATTCTAGAAGACTGGGAAGGGACTATATAGTGTCCATCTATAAAAAGGGCAATAAGGGCAACACAGGAAATTACAGACCAGTCATCTTAACTTCTGTGCCAGGAAAGATAATGCAGCAAATAAGGAATCCATCTGCAAACATCTGGATGATAAGGTGATAAGTAACAGTCAACATGAATTTGTCAAGAACAAATCATGTCATCCCAACCTGATGACATGGATAAGGGAGAAGTGATATGCATGATATACCTAGATTTTAGTAAAGCATTTGTTACAGTCTCTCATGACCTTATCAATAAACTAGGGGAGATACAACATAGAGGAGGCTACTATAAGGTGGATAAATAACTAGCTGGATAACCATTCTCAGGCTATGTCTACACTGCATTTTTTTTGCAGAAGAGGATATGCAAATGGAATGCTCATTTGCATATCTTCTTCCGATCTTTTTGCAGAAGAGGTTTTGCCGCTAAAAAGCCCCAAGTAGCTGGGGCCATTTGTCATTTAACCCCTCCCCCCCCCCCTTTTTTGCAAGATCCAGTAAACCTCAATTTTTGAGGAATAAAGGATCTTGCAAAAAAGGGTTGGTTTTTTTTCTGACAAATGGCCCCATCTACATGGGGCTTTTTAGTGGCAAAACCTTTTCTGTGAAAAGAATCCAAAGAGATGCAAATGAGCACACCATTTGCATATCCTGTTCTGCAAAAAAATGCAGTGTAGACCTAGCCTCGCAGAGTAGTTATGCCCTTCCAGCATGACTGAATTATTGTTAACAAGTAGGGGTCTGCCAGAATATTTTTTGGAATTGGTTCTGTTTAATATCTTCAATAATTTAGATAATGGCATAGAGAATATGCTTAAAGTTCGCAGATGATACCGAGGTAGAAGGGATTACAAGTACTTTGGATGAGAGGGTCATAATTCAAAATGATCTGAACAAACTAGAAAAATGAGAGTAAATAGGATGGACATCAACAAGGACAGAAGCAAAGTATTCTATATAGGGAGGAGCAATCTGTTTCACACATACAAAATGGGAAGTGACTGTCTACGAAAGAGTACCATAGAAAGCCATCTAGGGGTCACAGAGGACCACAAGCTAAATATGAGTCAACAGTGTGATACTGTTGCAAAAAATCAAACATCATGGGATGCATTAACAGAAGTGTTGTAAGCAAGACATAAGAAGGACTTCTTTCCCTCTACTCTGCACTGATTAGGCCTCAGCTGAAGTATTAGGTCAAGTTCTGGGCACCTCATTTCAGGAAAGATATAGAGAAATTGAAGAAGGTCCAGAGAAGAGCAGCAAATGGTTAAACGTCTAGAGAACATGACCTACAAGGGAAGACTGAAAGAATTGAGTTTCTATAGTTGGGAAAATAGAAGACTGAGAAGGGGCATCTTAACAGATTTCAAGAACTCAAAAGGGTGTTACAAGGAGGAGGGGGAAAAAAATCTCCTTAACCTCTGAGGATTGGACAAGAAGCAATGGGCTTAAATTGCAGCAAGGGAGATTTAGGTTGGACATTAGGAAAAACTTCCTAAACTGTCATTAAGCACTGGAATAAATTACCTACAGAGGTTGTGTAATCTCCAGCACTGGAGTTATTTAAACAGCAGGTTAGATAGATCATCCCTGATAGATGCCTGGATAGTGCTTGGTCCTGCTATGAGGCAGGGGATTAGACTTGATGACCTCTTGAGGTCCCTTCCAGTTCTAGTATTCTGTGGGGGGAAAAGATACAGGATGAAAGCAACTAAAAATAAGGCTGAGGCAGGGTCTGAATTTTAATTTCCTTAAGCATAACAATTTTTTTACTAAAAGTAATGAGAAGTCCCATGGCACCTTCGAGACTAACAGATTTATTAGGACATAAGCTTTTTGGGTAAAACCCACTTCATCAGATGAATTGGAGTGGAAGATTCAAAAGGGTAAAAATTTCAAAGGCGTGAACCCCTTGGCCCTGCCCCTTCACCAGAGGCCCTGTCACTTCTAGGGGTACAGAGCCATACCTTGCCCCAGGGCCTGTAGTGGCTGTTG
The DNA here is from genome assembly GCA_030068395.1 of Apalone spinifera. Lineage (NCBI taxonomy): Eukaryota > Metazoa > Chordata > Testudines > Trionychidae > Apalone > Apalone spinifera. The sequence continues at coordinate 74,861,041 of CM057845.1, forward strand.
GCCCTGCTGGGAATATCATTACTTCCACAATATAATGTATCCTCCAACTGCAAGTGATGCATTTTGAAATGATATCAATTACTACTGAAATATTGCTGTGTATATTGTGTCCCTTGTGACATGTTCTTGATGATCAGATTTGTTACTGGTTACAGAAATAAAATCTCTGCATATTTTTAGTAATCTTTCTGTATTGGTAGGGTAATTTCACACATGCACGTTTTCAAGAAATGAGTTCACAAGGAGGTCTTTATATGCTGTATAATCTTGCTGGACAACCAAGGCCTACTCTTTGGTTGGCTGGTGCAGTGAAGTTTTATGGGTTTTTCACTTCTGTGCCCTTCCATTAGGGTTTGCAATAAGCTAAGGCTGGACTAGTAATATGTATTTCATGTATCCTGTTGCAAATTGGACCTAAACTCTGCAGCAAAGCCCTTGGAATCTGTGGCATTCTGATGCAGCAGACTAGAAATTCTTTGGCAGCTTGTTTTAAAATTAATGAGCTTTATTATCAATTACATATGAGAATGAATAATGTAATCAGTACACTCAGCACTTCTGTTTATTTTATATCAAATTCAATTTATACTCTTCCCACACATTCAGTTTCCACAGTGCCACATACTTTTACGCTGATCGTGTACAACTCTGTTTTCCCTACTGCTGAGTAAGGGAACAATTTGCCTAGGGTGGTGGTGGATTGTCCATCACCAACAATTTTTAAAACAAAATAGGCTCTGGGCATTAATTATTATTAATAGGCTCTGGTCAAAGAGTGAATTCCAAGGACAGTTCCACAGTCACCAGATAGTCTGATGGCAAGCTGAGAAGTGTACTAGTGTTTTTGTACAGGACTTAAGGTGTCTGTGCACTGATTGTAACATGAGACACACCCAAAGCTCAAATTTGAGGAGTTGTTTGACTGTGTAGCTAACCAAATAATCGAATAATCTGTGTAGCTAATCAAATAATCTGGATTAAAATCAGTTATAACATCAAATGATGAACAGATGTGAGTGCTCTGTACAATATAAGGAGTTTGCAGGCCTGTACTTCTCAGATACTTGAATTATTTGTTATAGTATGAAGAATGTGTAAAAATTCTGTATTTATTAATATTATGTGTGTCATTTTGCCTACTTAATGTTACTCTGCTTAATTGCATGAAATTAAATCAAAAGAGGCTGTTAGGAGGGAACAAACAGGAAATGAAACAATGCCAGAGAGGTTACTGAGTTCCTTATGGGAACACATTGAAGAGCCATTAATTGTGACATGCCCACCCACCTGGTTCTAGCTAGGATAGAAGGTTTATTTTCCCAAGGCCCAAGAGCAGGATCAAAGGGATACAAAACCATTAAAGATTCTTTCTCTCTCTCTTAGAGAGAGGAAGGAGGGGGATGAGCAGGCAGCCAAGGACAGCCATGGAAGAGGGAAGCAGAGAAAAATGCTGCATGCTCTGTCTCTGTGTCCAGGAGTAAAGACAAGTGTTGAGGCTGAGTAGAATGTACTCAACTCTTGCAAAGGGGATAGAGGATAAAATGTAGGTAAGTTTCTGGTGTGCTGGCCTTCTGTTGTTTTAACTTACTTGAGTACTATCACTGTTTCTGTTGACTAACAAATGTGATTTGCTTTTGAGAAGGCTAGCTTGTCACTGCAAACATTTCCTGTTTACAAAGCTCCCTGCAGAGAGAACTCCTGCTTGGAGCAAAAACAAAGTGGCTCTGCTACAGTTACTGTGAGAAATGAGTGCTGAAACTGAAGGGGACTTAGAGCGGTAGTGTCAGGAGACTCCCTCTTGTGTGATGTGGAAGCCCAGAACCTAATGCTAGGACTCTTTTCTAGAGATTGCAGAAAGTGGTGCAAGGCAGTCTGTGCTGCATAACAAATGATAAGACTATTTAATCTAGGACAGTTATATGATTGCCACAAGAAATCTGCAGTTGACATGTTTGAGGCAGTTTAAATAAAGACTAGTGTAATGCTGGTCTGCAGTTGAGAATCATTCACTTGCAGAAATCTTTGAAATGGGGTTGAGAAGATACTTTGTCTAAAAGCTATTTTTATGAAGGTCCAACCTGCATGGGGACCGTTCTAATGAAATTTAATTAAACTGATTTTGTTTAATGATTTTCAGATTATGGAGTTGACTTGCAGTGCTTCACTATTGATTTAGTTCTCATGCTTTTTCTGTAGAAGCATATTTAAAAAGACTGGATCACTTAATATGAAGGTCTCGGTAATTTAAATAATTGCTGTCATCACTAGTAACTGAAGTAACTTCTACGCCTTTGATACCAGAAAATAGTGCAGAGTACAATTTTCAGAATACTGTAAAATAAAGCTTATGACAACGTGTATGTCACAAGTAAGTTTTTTTTATACCAAAACTTGAATTACATAAATTAGAAGCTTTTTGATAAACTTCTACATCAAAGTCTCATGAACATAAATTATGGCCTTTGTTGCTCTGCAGGGAACTGGTTATGGTCATTGGATTGCTGATGCAAAATAGAAAAGGGATTTGCACAACTGATAAAGATGGTTAGGTTAAAAAAATCTACATGTTAGATTTTATTCTGATGTGGAGGTCTGGATTTCATTACCGTATTTGATACCCGTCTCCTGTAATACTACTTGAAAATATAATTTACATTGGGCTGACTGTGAAGACTGTAACTGGATTGAAAACTATGAAGGAATGCAAACTGTTGGTAATGCTGAGATTTGATTGCTGTAATTGCTGCAATTAATCCACAGATTGGTTTGAATGTTCAAATTTATTGTATTCAGGATATGCTGCAGGGTTGTGTATTAATGAACATAATTATTGTGATCAGGAAAAAGGGGTAAACAGATGATACTAAATTAGGAGGTGTAGTAAATACTAGATAAGCAATAAGGAAAGAGGAATAATAAGTAGAAATTAGGGTGGTTAGACATAGGTTGTTTCAGGCTTAGGAGATACAGCAAATAACATAAATAGTGCAAATAAAGGTAAAGTAGTAATGACTATTTAACACTAGCCACACTCTGGATAAAATTCCTTTTTATTTTCTTAGTCCTCTATGCTGGCAGGGGGTTTGTTTTTATGTGGGGTGTTTGCAATCTGGTGGGGAGTGGTGGAGGGGAAAAGGTTAACTATACATCTGAAAACTGTCTCTATGTATCCATGTTTGCTTATTGCCTCACTTTACCCAGCCTTTCCATCACAGGCTTTTGTTAACCTCAGATCTGAGTTAAATCCTTTTATCCCCAGAGTATCCATGCCCCCAAAACATTCTTAACTAGCAGTATACAGGGTGCAAAGGATGGTTGTGCCTGCTGTGATTTTTAACAGCTTCCACATTAAAATCTGCAGCAGTGTTGCCTGTGTCAATTCCATTTCGTTTGCGGTCATTGTGTGAGGTGAGGATTTTTCCACTGGTATTTGTGAAGAAGATAGCCAACCCAGCGTTTTATGGGGGTTTTTAAACTAGAGAGAAGTTCCCATGGCTTATTTGACACTACTACAGTCTGGTTTTAGAAACTGGGGAGAGAACTGAGAGGTTAAGAGGCGAGTAGGAGTAGAATTTTGTGTACAGTTTAGTGCTATGTTGGCCTCTTTTTAGAAAAGTGCTTAAAATTTAGGGTGTCTGAATTTCTCTTCCAGTTTTCTTTGTGCCAGGAAGTCTCTTATGTGGTCACTGCAGTACTACAGTGACAAGCCAAAGGCGGGGAAATAGAAGTTAGAGGAAGAAGATGAATCTCTTACCCACTCTAGCACTATCATCTGCCTCAGAAAACTAATCTCCTTGGAAAATGAGTCTCCTTAGCAGACAGATTAAGCTATCTGTCAATACACCTGGCAGAGCAGACTCCCTCTTCTGAAGTGTTTGGGCTTTCTATGGAGAAATGGGATGGCTTGAAATTCCTTACTGATGAAAACAACTTCTGTTTGTTCTGCAGTAGACAGCTGGCAAAGAGGTCTCTCCCTGAATGACTTCAATGTATCTTTCACTCAGTATTTCTTTTCCTCACATGCTTTTAATGCACAAATCTTAGAATTCAAACTGAATAAAACAGTGGTACTCAGACTGTTTTGGCTGCTATTTGTCTCTTCCTGAATGATCTACAAATTCTTACACAGTCACCAGGCTTCCTATTCAGGTGAAGTTTTAGGTCTTCTAACTTGCAGAATTTTTGTATGGTGGAAGTCTCAGTTGTATAGCAGTGTTACAGAAACCCTTTCATTCCAGATGGACAGGTCTCTCTGGCTAATGTGATAGGCTATTGAGAAATGTCCCCACATGGATCATCAATGTTAATAGAGGATCAAATTTAGTAAAGTTGCTCAGATGTTTTAGCCTTGTGTTCAGTAGGATTTGGGCACTATTTACTCTAGTGCTGGTCTAGCAATGGGAAAAGCACTAGTGTAGAGTAGGTACAGACATATTTACCATTATGTTTTCTAACCCTGTTCAGAGGCTAAAATTTGGCCATTGAATTGAATCTTATCTGTAAATTAGGGACCATGAGCTGGATTATATTCCAAACTATATGGGCTCTGCAGTGCTAACAAGTCTAAGGAAAAACATTATAAGATTGTGTAATTAAAGACTGTTTCATAATGCAGACATACAAAATAGGTGAAGTAAGGTGGCACAAGTAATATTCTGAAATCTTCTAATTTTTCAGTGCTTGACTTTGCAACCTAAATCAAGTTCTTCTCACTCTGTGTGTGTGTGTGTGTGTGTGTGTGTGTGTGTGAGAGAGAGAATATGAATATGTGTATTGTAAGCTCTTTGTGTCAGTCAAGTCTTTTCACTATGGTGTTGGAGTGCTGAGTTGGATGGCTGCTTCATACCTTGGTTATGGCATGTGAGAGTAATCTTAGTACAAATAATACTTGGTTCACCCTGCTAGATTTTCCAGGAACAATTGTTTATACACTTGTGTGAATAAGCTCTATGGTAATTCAGTTCCCTGAATGTGCTGGATGCATCACATGTTTCCTTGTCATTTCTCCATGAAGGAATTGCTGTACAGATTCAGTAATGCTGGTTGTAAAGTTGAAGAGAGCTTGTGGGGTGGGGTTGTCTTTTTGTTAAGCCTTTTCAAATGTTGTCCCTGCATGGAGTTGCCAGCCCTCCTGGTTTTGCTGGGACTCTCCTGATATTGGGCTCTGTCTCCTAGAGGCTACTGAAGCCAAACTGGAAGACTTTAGGCCACTAAAATTCTGGTGGTACAGTAGGACTAAGAGATTCCTTGCCTGCCCTGGCTCTGCACCACTCCTAGAAACATGGCATTGTTCAGCAGCTTCCAGGGGTCCCTGTGCATTGTCCTCACCCCGGGCACCGATCTACAGCTCCCATTGGCCAGGAACTGCAGCCAATGGGAGTGGCAGGGGTAGTGTTTGCAGGCAGGGGCAGTGTACTGAGCCCCCGACACTCCTCCTGGGGCTGCAGGGACATGCCAGCTGCTTCTGGGCATGGTGTGGTACCAGAGCAGGCAGAGAGCCTGCCTTAGCCCTGCTGCTCTGTTGACCGGGAGCCTCCTGAGGTAAAAACTGCCTGGCTGGAGCCCAAACCCCTGCTCCAGCCCTGAGATCCCTCCTGTACCCAAACTCCCTCACAAAACCTGCCCCATGCTCATCCCAGACCCTCCTCTCATAATTCAAATCCCTTGGTCCCAGCCCAGAGCCTGCAACCCAAACCTCTGCCCCAGCTCGGTGAAAGTGAGTGAGGGTAGGGGAGTGAGCGAGGGAGGGCCTTGAGGGAAGCGGTGGGACAGGGGGAGGCTGTTTAGGTTTGTGTGACTGGACAACTGAAAACTCTATACCTATTGGGGATGTAAGTGAGTAGTCAACTACCCAATAAGCATATGAGGCAGAGGCAGCAAGGGGGAGGGAAGCAGGAGCCAGTTTAAGAGCCGGTTCCACCCTTAGTACTGTCTCTGCATGGAGGGAGGGCAGAGGCACTTCAGGGGACTGGGCATGAGCCGGGAATCAGCTGTCATGGCTCGCACCTGCTCCCAGACACTGCGCCTCTGCCTTTTAAATGTAGTAAGAGCTTAGTGGCTCTTACTCCATTTAAAAGGCAGAACCGCAGTGAGGTTAGCTCCCAAAGTCAGGAGGTTACCCTGCTATGGCTCTGCAGTTTCCCCCCTTATCAACCTGATGGAAATTCCATCGATTACTCTATTAGCTGATTAAACAAAATTTAACATCCCTAATATCTGCATTGCTCAGCAGTTTGAAAGATGACTCTCCTTACAGATAATCTCTTTAGATTAATACTTCTTTTGGAGGTAAAAGTAACTTCCTTCCTCTTCCTTGTTCATTGAGGGGACTTTAAGGTAAATGTAGTTTTTCACAGCTGTAGGTACAAAGTCTTTGTCCCATTTCAAACCTGATTTATTACTTGTGACAAAGTAATTTCATTTGATGCTAAACAGTGTAGCAAGGGACACACTGAGTTTAAGAATACCAGAATTCAGTGGCATTACTTTGTTTTTTTTTTCTACCTTTTCACTTAAAGAGCTATACGTGATATCCATCCATTTCAGAAACAGGAAAACGTTTACAAGTGCAACTCCGCTTTATATACTCACTGACTACAAGGCCTTTTTGACCTTGAAATCTATGAATCTTGCACTTATGGCTGTATATAACTGAATGATGTAAGTAGTGTTTTAACACATTTTGGGTATTGTTACAGGTATTCAGAATCTAATCTGTTTACATGCATACTGGGGGAGCAGTATCTCACTTTCAGTTTCCTCACATGGAAGGGAGTATCTGAGGTAAACCCGCAGCCAAACCAGAGTTGCTAGATCAGATTCCCTTCCAACAGGTACTCCACATGCTGGGTTGTGGGAGGTCCCGGCAGTGTATGCTGACAACATGCTCCTCCTGGACCAGGACAACCCAAACCCCTGGAGCAAACCCCTTGCACAATCTGGAGCAAATGGCAGCCTGCCAAGCCATCTACTCAGAGGCCTCTTCCATCCAGGTCTACTGGGTCAAAAACTGTGGCTGATGGGTTATTTTCTCAGGCTAATGTAGTTTATGGCTATCCATGAGGGTTTTTTTTAAGGGGGCTTAAATACAAAGAAAACCCTTCTAAACGTAGTGTTTTGTATTTAAACAGTCCTTCTGTAACTTTTCTTTTCCGTATTTATTCAAAAGATGCTTGATGATGATACTTAATTGTATCAGTTATATGGGCATAGTCTTCTGGGTCTTTGGCTAAATGCACAGCTTTCTATGCTTAACCTATCTCCGTAAAATAAGTTTCCAGAATGGGTCCTGTGAAAGACCAATCTTTCTGACTCCACTAACGGGAGCTGCAGAAATGTTGAGTTGCACTACAAGGAAAAGAAATGATTTCTGTTATCATTTTGTCTAGTATGATACAGTCTAAAAACCTCAATAAGGACTGGGATAGACTCAGCCAGGACCTGAACATATGCCTCATAAGTGATCATCTAAATTTAGACAAGTCATAACAAATGTGTGAAAGACAAAAAGGGAGGGAGTATGGACAGGGCAAAAAATTCAGTGTTTCCATTTTACATACTTTGAATGGACCCTTCTTAATAAATCCTCAGTCAGTAAGGGTTCTTCTTCGGGTAGTGTCCCCGTGGGTGCTCCACTGTGGGTGCTGGGTCCCATCCTGGCGCTGCAGATCGGAGATCTCTTAGCTGTTGTTTGCCAGACCGCACATGCGCGGCCGCCATCTTGCGGCTTTTTGCGCCATTTCTGCGTCGCACGGTCCGGTTTGCCAGTTCCTCTCAACCGTCCACAGACGCAGACGGAGAAACTGCTCCCTCTCCTGTCGGGCTTGATTCCTGTCAGGATTGAGTTAGTTTAGTTGTTACTGTTATAGTTTTAGTAGGTAGGTAGTTGTATAGTTTTAAAAGTTTAAAAAAAATTTCATAGTTTTAGTTATTAGTAACTCATAATGCCTGGATCCCCAGGCTTTAAGAGGTGCGCTCTTTGTAGGGATTCCATGCCCACTTCGGATGGGCATTCGGCTTGCATCAAATGCTTAGGTGAAGGGCACATTCCACAGAAGTGCCCTCACTGTTCCAAGCTCACGGCGCGGGCTTGGAGAGACCGTGAAATGCGGCTGAAAATGCTGCTTTTTGACAAGGCTCTTGCACCGCAGCCTGACCCTACGACAGAGTCTGCCAGTCGTGTCCTTACGAAGGCAGCTTATAAGAAAAGACTTTCTTCCCCGCCTCGCTCATTACCAGCAAGAGTGAGTTCAGTGGACAAGCCAGGCACCTCAGGCTCAGCGGGGTCCCGCAGCCAGAGAAAGACAAACATGCCCGAAGTGCGTCGGCGCCGAGCCCATCTGAGCGCCCATCGCATCAGCACAAGCCAACCCTGCTGACGCCGTCTCCGGCATCGGCTTGCACGGTGCCGAGATCTTCTTTAGACTCAAGAGTCAGGGCACCATCTTCGCCCCCGACGCCGAGAAGCTCGGCACCTTCATCACCGTCGGTACCTAAAACACAGTTGGTACCAGCAGCCACAGTGCCTCTGGCGTCCGCGGCACCGAGAACCAGGGCACCGACGCCGCCTCCAGCACCGAGAACCAAGGCACCGACGCCGCCTCCGGCACCGAGAACCAAGGCACCTCCAACTCCTGTACTCACCGACGCACCGGGGACATCCAGAAGATCAACCCCCTCTGCGTTGCCTATCCAGAGGTCTAGTTGAATTAGAGAGAGAGCTCAACGCCTGCCTTCTCTGTCCCCCAGTCCAGGACCAGACACATTTTTCACTGGAGCTGCCTTCTCCACAGCCACGTTCGCCCAGGGTGCCTCACCACAACTCACCCACCATGCGGCATTCTTATCACACCTCGCCTCCCATATTATTATTACCGTCATTGTTATTCTCCTTCACCTTCATATGTCAGACGGCATTCTAGGTCGCCTCGGTCACCATCGCATCACAGGTCATCACATTATGAACACCGTTACATCAGGCACTATGATTATACACCGTACCTTGATGACTGATGGTACTGTTCGTATGATCCCAGGGATCGATCGCCCAGGTCACACTCCCAATCAGTGGCTAGATCATTAGCACCAGCTCCATCATCCCCAGCGCCACGTACAGCTGTTTCCATATCGCCACAGCCTGACAGATCACCGACTCCTTCAGGAGATCAACTCATCCCGCTTGACTCCAGGCAACAGGAGATACCTCTCCCTCCTGATACAGAGGATTCTCATCGTCAGTCCCCGACGGAGGTCGCATCATCATCCCCTGATGATGCCCTATTCCAGGGTGATGCTTCCCCTACTGATGATATGAAAGACTTTCAAGATCTTTTTAAAAGGGTTGCCAAATCGCAAAACGTCAAAGTGGGTCAGGTTCAGCATAAGCAGCACCATTTGCTGAGAAATCTAAATCCTTCCCAGTCTTCAAAAATAGCGCTGCCATTGGACTATGCGATATTAGAAATCGCCGATTCCATCTGGCAAACACCGGCCTCGGCTCCGCCCGCAAACAAAAAAGCGGACAGGAAATATTATGTTCCTGCTTCCGGCATGGAATTCTTATTCAACCATCCTGGACCCAATTCTCTCGTCCTTGATGCAGCCCAACAGAGATCGAAAGCGCCTCAATATAAGACAACCTCAACGGACAAGGACGTCAAGAGTTTAGACCTCTTTGGCAGGAAAGTCTACTCCTCTGTCACCCTGGCGCTCCGCATGGCTAATTACTCTGCTTGGTTAGCGAACCATTCCTTCGACAACTATGCCAAACTGGTCCCTCTCCTAGAGCATCTCCCAGAAGCAAAGCGACAGATGTTTAAAAGGGCGTCATACAAGAGGGCTTTTTGTCCTCATGGTCAGCGCTTCACATTGCCTTGGACGCAGCAGACACAGCGGCACGTACCACAGCGTTAGCTGTCATTATGAAGTGAGCATCCTGGCTCCACATGGCACGACTCCCAAAGAGCTCCAGACAAAAGTGGAGGATTTGCCCTTTGATCAGAACAATCTGTTTGCAGACAGGACAGACCAAGTTCTACATTCCGGGAAGGACACGCATACTACATTAAGAACTCTAGGGATGTATACCCCACCCTTTAAGCGCAAGCGTTTCATGCCCTACCAGAGGCAAAGACCTTTTTCTTACGCGCCATATCAGAGCAGACATTATGAGGCTCAGAGAGGTTGTCAGCGACCCCTGAGGCGTCACCCTCAACAACACAAGCAAGCTCAACAGCACACAAGCAAACAGCAAGTTTGACTCGAATATCGAGGGTTTGCGTACCATTCCGTTGATACCCAAGGCCAAAGTTACCAAACCATTGTTTCACCATTGTTTAAGGCCCTTCCAACATCGCTGGGCCGCCATTACCTCAGACCGATGGGTCACACAACTAATAACATCGGGTTATGTGATACCATTCCTTTCCATTCCACCAACCTCCTCCCCTTTCCCTCCCTTTTCAGGGACACTTCTCACGAATCACTTCTCGCTCAAGAAGTATCCCATCTCCTCGAGCTAGGGGCTATAGAGGAGGTTCCACATCCTTTTCGGGGCAAAGGCTTTTATTCCCGTTATTTTCTAACGGAAAAGAAGTCAGGCGGATGGCGGCCCATACTCGACCTGCGCCAACTGAATCGTTATCTCAAATGGCAACGCTTCTGTATGGTGACACTGGCAAAGATCATTCCGGCACTCGACCAACACGATTGGTTCGCATCCCTCGATCTCCAAGACGCCTATTTTCACATCACCATGCATCCAGCTCATCGGCATTTCCTTCATTTCGTAGTGGGAAACAACCACTACCAATACAAGGTCCTCCCGTTCAGGCTATCATGCGCTCCAAGAGTTTTCTCAAAGACTCTCACAGTAGTGGCTGCTTACCTTCGTCGGTTAGGAATTATCATTTTTCCTTACTTGGACGACTGTCTTCTAAGGGTGCAGTCGCTCACCGAAACCTCCCAAGCAGTCACTATTACTACCCAACTGTTCGATCTACTGGGGCTTATACTCAACGTTCAAAAGTCTACACTGACCCCCCCAGCAATCCATAGAGTTTATTGGGGCCCGCTTGGACTCTATGAAGGTGCGTGCGTTCCTACCTCTCTCCAGGTTCCATGCCATCCATGACTTAATACAGGTTCTCTCCACGAGCCCTACCATAGCTGTCCTCACATGCCTCCAATTGCTCGGTCATATGGCTGCCACAACATTCTTGGTGCCCAACGTGAGACTTCATCTACGCTGTCTTCAGTACTGGGTGTCCAAAATATATACACCTGGCAAACGCAACCTGCGAAGGTCCGGAGTAGTCCCCATCACAGTCAAGCGTTCTCTTCACTGGTGGACAGAATTGAACAACATCATAGTGGGCATGCCCTTTCACAAATCGCAGCCCACAGTGCAGCTTACAACGGATGCTTCTCTGGTCGGTTGGGGAGCACATATTCAAGACAAGCAGGTACAGGGTCAATGGTCCCCGGAGGAGTCTCTCCTCCACATAAATTTTCTGGAGTTACGGGCCATCTCAAATGCATGCAGACACTTCCTCCCATATCTTCGCAATCGTGTCACCTCAGTTCTTATGGACAATATTACCACTGTTTATTACATAAACAAACAAAGCGGAGCTCGGTCTCACTCCCTTTGCATGGAGGCCATTCATCTCTGGAATTTCTGCAATCTTCACAAGGTCACTCTGGTTGCCGCTTACTTACCGGGAAAGGACAACATTACTGCCGATGCTCTCAGCAGGCAATTCGAGAACCACCACGAATGGGAGAGACACCCCCGCGTGCTCTGCGATATTTTCGGTATGTGGGGTCACCCGTCAGTCGATTTCTTTGCCACGTACCACAACGCGAAATGCCCTCAGTACTGCTCCAGAGCGGGCATAGGCCGTGCATCTCTGGGCGACGCTTTCCTTTACAACTGGACCGGCAAGTTACTGTACGCGTTTCCCCCCCATACCCTTAATACCGAGGGTCTTGGAGAAAGTTCTGATGGACAAAGCAATGATAATTTTGATAGCATCATTCTGGCCCAGTCACCCACAGTGTAGCACCCACGGGGACACTACCCAAAGAAGAAGAAGAAGTTACTCACCTTGTGCAGTAACGATGGTTCTTCGAGGTGTGTGTCCCCATGGGTGTTCCATGACCTGCCCTCCTCTCCGCTTCGGAGTCTTTCTTGCTTATGTCTTTCAGGCTTCGATGGTCTCGAGGAACTGGCAAGCCGGACCGCACGACGCAGAAACGGCGCGAAAAGCCGCAAGATGGCGGCCACACATGCGCGGTCCGGCAAACAACAGCTAAGAGATCTCCGATCTGCAGTGCCAGGATGGGACCCAGCACCCACAGTGGAGCACCCACGGGGGGACACACCTCGAAGAACCGTTGTTACTGCACAAGATGAGTAACTTCTTCTTACTGAAAAGGAAAGTTTGTGACTACATAAGTCCTTTTTTTAGAAGTTTTGTTTTCCAAAAAGGCCATTTCGTGAGCATGGGAGGAGGTGCTATGCACTGGATGAGAAAAAAATTTCATTTAGAAAAACTTCAACCAGCTCTTACTGCTGCATGCATGGAACATGAATATAGAATTTGAGTCCTGTATTAATCTCATTTTATTGGTCCTGTTTTATGAACACAATGAACTGCACCTTTTTACCCCTATTTTTGAGATCAAAGTAAAATTATGAAGTATCCTATTTAAATACTTATCCCTAGTTCTTGGGGACTTTCTAAAAGTTTAGATACAAAAGTAAAATTTACAACCTGTCACACACAGGCAAACATAACCCTTGGTTGCTATAATGCTATTACCCCTAATAGCCCTATGAATTGTTGGTTATAGACCACCTTATTGCGCTCAACTAAGTCTGTCTCTCCAAATGTTGGAGAAAAATGAGCTTTGAACATTCCTTGAAAGCTAACAGATCAGTCTTCTACAAATTAAGCTCCAGCCAGCTAGTCCTTATGCAAATCTCAGACTTGGAATGAATGACTCACTATTTTTACATTGCACCAGTTGGATCAGACATGATTGTGACAGGGAGAAAGGGACAGCTCAGCATATTAAAGACCCAGTGATCCAGGTCTCTTTGTTAAACCTCTTAGCAGTGTTGTGTATGCAATACTATTAAGAACCTCCAGTATGCAAAGAGCCCTCATGGTAAAGGTCTCATGAGCAATTTCTCATAGTTTATACTTGGACTCTTTCCAAAAGAAAGCCATGGCATCATTCTGCGCCTGTGTTGGGGGGATCCTCTCCCCTGCCAAATGTTTCAATATTTCAGAGTCTGCAATATCAAAGGTTGCTAATGGACATTAAACATGGTATAGCTACCTTATGCTTCTCCATTGCTAAGAGGAGATAATTGATCAATGCTACTATCAAAAAAGAGCTCTGTGCAGCTCAGAAGAAGTTGGCCCAATAGAAGATTATGCTCTGTATCTTCAATGCCACCAGCACAGGTGGCATCTCTTATAGGGTAAAACACTAATTAACTCTTTGGAGTCAAGAATTCTATGGGTATTGCAAATATCAAGTTCATAGCTGTTTGAATACAAGGATGAAAGGATGGTGACCAGCAGTGTTACGATCCTTCTGTATTAAAGAAAAATCAATAGCAAGATATGAAATGTAGATTGTTGTGTAATTTAGGAAGTTGTATGATGCTTAGAAGATAGCAGATCAAAACTTCGAGATGTGATTTGAACAAAGCATTAAGATTATATTGCAGGATGGTACTAGAAGCTATTCTATTTTCACATTAAAGTATCTGAGAATATTGCCTTGTTACAGAGATTACCTGAAGGTATAATTTATAAAGAGAAGAGCTGCCAACTTGCATATACATCAGTGGGTGAATATTATTTTTTTTGTTTGTTTACCGGCAGCCAGCACAGAGAACACACATAGTCATATAATCTAGTATTTAGCCTATGAGTATCCATGGACATTATAAATATTTTGCATCTCTCTTATTAGCTTAGTGTTCTGTCTTCATTATTAAAATGCAGAGTTAAATTCAAATATATAGACATACTTCAACCTTAAATCATATTAGAAGCATAATTTTTAGGTGATGATTCTTGGAATACTCAGGACTGAAGGTCACTTTGTTACCCTCTTCCTCCAGAATGAGGGCATCTTGCTTGTGCTTAAGTGGGTGTCATCTCCCAGACACCAACCTGTTAACCATCCAAGCATTCTCCTGAGGTTTTTTTTTTCTATCCTTACTTTGCCTTGCGGATTCACACATTAAGTTTATTAATAAAGTACGAATTTAAGTGATACAAATCAAGAGAAAGACAGGTACAGTTGCAAATCAAACACATTTTCTGATGACTAAAGCAAGTTACAATCTTGGCCTCAGGGATTTTTCTCACTTAAATAAAGTTACCATCATCTCCTGCCCTCCTGGTGAAGGGATCCAACTTTCACACAATCCGATAATTCTGTCCCCTATGTTCTCTAGGTGATAGATAGCTAAAATGTTCTTTTGCTTTCCTTACATTTCCTAAAGTCCATTGTGTCTGCTTCAAGAGTCAGGAAGACTTCCTAGGGTGCAGACTGACCTCCAGTACGCTCGCATAAAACTAAACTATTTCCTACATTGCTTGTTAGCTTGATGGCTTTGTTTACCTTCTATATAAAAAAGCTACTTTCTTTGTTCTCTGTCTGCAATTAAGCCAGTCAGACTAGAAAATCTACATTCCTTTCTCTAGGGCAGACTTGATTTAAGTGCTGCCTTCAAAACAAATTTTAAGACCATATTTCCAGCATGCATGTGCAACAGCATGCACACCATTCAACCATACATCACCAGCTGATATTTGGGACTAGCTTGTGGCCTTACAAGGTAGATTTTGGATACTGTAACAGTGTCAGCACTCAACTCACATGAGCGCCCCAGCTTGGCCAAGTGTAGGTTCCTGGAGTGCCTCAGTTTTAAAAGCCTTGCAGCTACTCTGCCCTCTAAGTCTCACGTTGTGAGATCACAAACCCCTTCTGGGATACACCTCTAAAAGAGGCCCATCCTGGCGCCTTCTGTAGAGTTTGTCTCAGTTCAATGCCATTGCCTTAGTTTGTTGCTTCACTCTGAGCCAGAGTGGTGTCTCCAGGGCTTTCGCTCCTGCTGAAGACGACTCCTTTGCTGGTAGCTCAGGGCTTTACTTTCAGGTTGATCCATCTCTTAACAAAGCTCCACTGGGAGCTGTCCATGGTTCAGCCAGCCAGCCCTGACCCCTCCTTCCAGATGGGGGCTGCAGCTGAGCTACTGCTAGTCCTGCAAGTCCTTTTGTAGTTCCTCCTGGCTCCTGATTGGCTGTTTCCTCTACAGCTACTCTAGCCTGAGGGCAAGGAGGGGCTCCCAGCATTATAGCATTTTTCTGGTGCAATTCTTTCTGCCTGTCTGGCCAAAAAGAGGCATTTCTTCACCTGGATACAACAGTTGTCCCCAGAATCTGTGGGAATTCCTTATTGTAGACTGCCTATTCACTCCCCCAAGACAGGGGGCTGTTCTGTTAGTTCATGGCAAGTCTATTTGCAGCAGTCTGCAACTTCTATTCCGGATTTGATGATTACACTGTTTTTATTCATTAAGCATCAAAACCTCCCCGATTTCTGTAAACTCTCTTGAGAATATTCCTGCTGGTAGTGAAATCAACAGAACAATTGGCTCTTAATCATAGAAATGTAGGGCTGGAAGGGACCTTGAGAAGTCATCAAGTCCAGGCTCCTGTGCTATTGTAGGACCAAGAAAACCATTCCTGAGAGGTGATCCTCTAACTTATTCTTAAAATCTTTCAATGACTGGGATTCCAGTGTCTCCCCTGGAAGCCTATTTCAAGCTTTACTGGCTTTATAATTAGATATTATGAAAATCTTTCTAACTTAAATCTCCCTTGCTTGCTACAGATTAAGCCCATTACTATTTGTCCTACTTTCAGTGACCATGAGGAATAATTGATCACCGTCCTTTTTAAAGCAGCCCTTGACATATGTGAAGACTGTTGCTGAGACGATTTGTATGGAACTTGGAAATTAATCTATTCCCATCTTTCCAAATCCTCATGCTTCTGATGAAAAGACTTCACTGTCTTGCCATCTGATGGGCTTTGGCATTCTGTCTGCAGAGAACACAGACAATAGACTATTTTTTGTTTTAGTGAAATAATCAAAGGGACAAGTATTATTTGCTCAGACCCTAAGTGGATCTCTGGCTAGATCAGTGTTTTCCATTAGGATGTATTCCCCTAGGTGTATGAGAGCTGAGCCCACCTTGCTAGAGCACAAGCAATTTTCATGGCCCTCCAAACATACCTGTATTAGACATCTGTTCGGCATCTAGCTTGAGCTCTAGCAATACTTTTCACAAAACATTATACACAAGTCCAACTTCTTCCACAGATGAGGGAACAATAGTACTGCACGTGTCTATATGAACAGCATCCTCAAACCTCACCCTGCCCGACTATTGCTTACCAATCACCCATATATAGAATGCACATAAGGACCAGCACCTAAAGAAGAAATGGAGGGCACTAATCTAAAGCAGGAGGTCTTTCAAGATGGTTGATCCCTCTCTGTATTCCACTACCCACCTGAATCCCTCCCTGCTGTGGATCATGACATGATTCATGGAAAGAAAAGAAACTGGAGAGGTGTTGCTCTGCACAGTGCTTTTTGCCCTCAGTTTGGAGC
Organism: Apalone spinifera; assembly: GCA_030068395.1. Taxonomy (NCBI): domain Eukaryota; kingdom Metazoa; phylum Chordata; order Testudines; family Trionychidae; genus Apalone; species Apalone spinifera. The sequence goes on from CM057845.1 coordinate 74,877,751, forward strand.
ACAAGGTGAACACCACACAGGTGCAGCAAGACAGGCACTTCTCCAATCTCAGGCACATGGTATCAAAATGTGTAGTTCCTATCTGTATTCCCGCTCCATATCTGACAGAACCTTCATTTCTCTACCTCCTTGCCCTTCAAGCCAATCTAATAGATTGGAATGACAATAATTGGGTTCTATATCATTTCATGTTTCTAAAAGCATTTTAATAATGCTATAAAATAGCTGTTATTTTTGTGTTTTTTGTGAACATTTTAATATACATTTCAAATACCACAAATGATTCAGAAAATAGATAGCCAGAAGGGACCTGATACTTTATATTCATTTAGCTTTCTTCTCACCACCTGTGATGCAATGCTATATTTAAATGTTATTTGTATATTCTGCACCTTAATCATATAAATGAGACCTGATGCATCTAGGAATATACAGTTCAAATTAACTTTAAGTTGCTATTCCATTTTTAAGACTATTTTTGAAGACCAGGTTGCAAAGATTTGATCACCATAAGCAATGATAATAGTAGAAATAGAATCAAATATCCATCCAGAGAAAATACTTGCTAATCAAAGAACAGATTGACAAGTGGGGAATTTTTTGATTCCCAGTTCTTACCATTTAAAAATGTTAGTATATGGGCTGTTATCACTGGAAAACTATACAATGATATTCAGAAATCTCATTAGTAATTTGTCAAGTTTACTTTAGCATAAACAATAAGCAGAGTGTAAACTAATGCCTTTTTGACTTGTTTGTAATGTTGTTTTTTGATTCCATGTCACTTTTCTTGTCATCACCTTTTTGCATTTTTAAACTTTTTTGGTAAAAACTTGCTTACATTTTTGGTCACATTTGGGTTCCTTTTTTAACTTCTAGATTGGGGTGAATTATTCTGTCCTTGTAGCTGTGTTCTGTAGCTCAGTAGTCTCCCTTTCTTGGTAATATAAGACATTTTTAAAACAAAGGAAACAGAAAATGCAAATGTATTTAATATAAGGTATATATGAGAGAACATCGTATTCTGATAAAATAAAGGAATTTAAGCTACTGTGGTGGTGAGTATATATAAGTTAGGGACTGGAGCAGATAGTGTGGTGTGTGTGTGTGTGTGTGTGTGTTTTTAAGAATAAGGATAAATATATGGGTGATTTTTTGTTGTTGCCCTTAGACGCAGCAAGAGCAGAGGAGAAGGATGTTGGAGAAAAAGACAGAACACAAGAATCCAAATCCCTGTTCATCCAGTTTATATGAATAAAGTAAACAGGATTCAGTTCTAGATCTAATTAAAAAAATAAAAACAACGCCGTTCCTTATCCTTAAATGCTTTGTATTATATAGTGGGCAGAATGGAGGACTGGTGTTCCCCATCGTGTACAGTTATTTATGAAGAGACATGTTACAAAGGAAGAAATTCAATTTTAAAGTCTTTTATCAAATTATTTCCATAGTGCATTGTATAGTGCCAGCATGAGTCCATGCAGCAATTTCGGTGCTGATTGTCTTTGCAAACTAAAGAAACTAAATTTGGGAATAAGGGGAAGGTTCAATTCATATATAGCAGTAACAGTGAAACTGAAACATCCCAATTAAGCAGACCCAGAAAACCAATATAATTCATTAAACAAACATAATAAGATTCAATAGGTGTCAGAAAAACTCACCACATAAAAGTACAAAAATAGTTAGAAAGGAGAGAGGGAGGGACATATGAATAAAAACTTCAGAGTTCTATGATTTTTGCCAATACTACCGTCTGTTTCTGCTGCACTGAATTTTGTCTTGTCGTCGTTTTTGATTTCAGAATTTGACTCCATATATTTCAGTAGTTGGGGGAGAAACTTCCCCTCCAAAAAAACTTGCCTGGACATGATATGACAAGGTCATAAATGTAGGGATTATTCAGTAAAAGCTTATATGAGAAACCATACTTGCTAAGACTTATTGTTGAAGAGGGTAGACAGTTGGAGAATGGGACTAATTTTGTTCTGCTCCTCTGGGTATCCTCAAAATTCTGGGCTGCAGGGCAGTCCTCGGTGTAAATAGGAGCTGCACTCCAAGACTGAATATGAAGTGCTGTACTGTGTCATATGCATGGAACTGCAAGTGTGGGCTGTGTTAGGGCATGTTTACACTATGAGGTAAGGTTGTATCTAATATGGTTGATTTTGTACCACCCAGTTTTGCGAAGTCAAAGGTCCATGTCCTCACTGTGGGGAAGAATCAAATGTACTCTGAAGTAGTGCGTCCCTGATAGCGAGCCTACTATCAACTCCAAGAGCAATGGATCACGGGCAGCTTTGCATTCTGGGCTATGCTCACGGTGCCTGCTGGGACCAAAACAGTGCAGTGGGTAGTTATGAGCTCATGTTGTCAGTGTCCCCTAATGCACTCATCTACTCCCTCCCTCCTTGTGTGTGAGAGGCTCATGCCTTTTTGTGCTCTGGTTGTCCGTGCAGATGCCATCGCAGCGTGAGCATGGATTTGGGTGTGCAGCAAACCATCGTGATGGTGATGTGTGTCATGGCGCAGTATTTGGAGAGCATATGTGTGTTGCTCCTCCAGGAAGAGGACGAGGAAGAAGCTTGGCATGGCATAGACGCCCTGCTCATGCAAGGCCTGGCACTGATGCTACTGCAACTGCCAGTCAATCTTGTAGACATGGTGCAGTGCTGGTTCTGTTGCTGTGAGACAAGCTCGGAGTGGTGGGACTGCATTGTGATGCAGACAGGGAATGACCAGCAGTGGCTACAGAACTTCTGAATTTGCAAGGCCATGTTCCTCCCCTGCCCTGAGGTGTCAGAATCCCCGAATAAGACCCGCTCTGACTGTGGAGAAATGTGTGGCAATTGCCCAATGGAAGCATGTCACACTAGACAGGTATCGGTCAGTGGCGAATCAGTTAGGAGTAGGGAAATCTACAGTGGAGGCTGTTTTATCTTGGCTATTTATGAGCAACACCATTCTGCTATGGAAGGTTCTGACTCTGATAAACATGAACTCCACAGTGGCTAGCTTTGCTATCATGGGCTTCCCTAACTGTGGTGGGGCCATAAACTGAATGCACATCCCCCATCTAGGTCCCCATCCACTTTGCCTCGGAGTACAGCAACCGCAGGGTGTACAACTCCACGGTGCTGGTGGATCACAAGGGCTGTTTCACTGACATCAGTGTGGGATGGTCAGCAAAGATGCACGATGCCTACATCTTTTAGAACTCCTGACTTTTCCAAAAGATGCAGAGTGGCACTTTTGTGTGTGTATGTTTGGGGTTTTTTTTGCTTAGACCAAAAAAATCAGTCAGAGGTGGAAATACCTATTGTGATCGTTGGTGACTCAGCCTACCCTTTGCTCTCATGGCTTATGAAGCCATACACTGGCAGCCTGGACCCCAGGAGTTCATCAACAGGCTGAGCAAGTGCAGAACAGTAGTCTAATGTGCAATTAGACATTTAAAGGGTAGGTTTAGGATCTCCTGACTTGTCTGGACCTCTGGATACACAACATTCCCTTTGTGGTGTCAACTTGTTTGCTCCATAATCTGGGCAAGAACAAGGGGGAAACTTTTCTTGCAAGGTGGGAGGGCTAAAGCAGAGCACCTAGAGTTTTAACAGCCGAATACCAGCGTGATAAGGAGAGCACAGAAAGGGGCAGCACAAATTAGAAAGGCCTTGAAGGACAATGGCCTCTTCTGAGACTCTTCCATCTGGCTCGCCACACGTTGCCCCTGCATTCCCTGTGTATGCCTTTAACCCCCATGCCACCCATGCAGTTCAAACAATGAAGAGACTGTTGTTCAAAGAACAGGCATTTTTTTTATTTGGGGAAAACAGCAGGGAAAGGAAACAAATGAGAACCCAAAAGGCGGAGGGGGGCTAAGGAATGCAAGTGGGACTGCCTTCTGTCTCCCAAGGTCCTGGACTCCAGCATCATGACCAGCTCTTGGCTCTCAGGGATTGCTGACCAGCTAGTCTACTCCTTGCCCTCTGCCACCATGCTGTCCTGCACGCTGACGCCAGGTGCGTCTTGGCCAGACTCCACAATCACGCTGGGGAAGCTACCCTCCCCCCTTTCCCAGAATGGCAACTAGCTGCTCATAGTAGTGGTACATGTGAGGTGCTGCACGAGACCATCCGCTCGTCTCATTTGGCTCATGGTAGGACTACCTGAGCTCCTTGATTTTTACTTGACACTGTTGGGCATCCCTGGAATAGCTTTTAACCACCAGGGAGTTTGTGATCATGCTATAAATGTTGGCATTCCTCTTGCTGGTTCAGAGCTGGGAGAGGAGAGATTCATCTCCCCACGCATCAATGAGGTCTAAGATCTCCTGGACACTCCATGCTGATGCTCTTCTGTACCTCTGGGAACTAGAGCCTGTGGGAGCAGAAGTCTTTGCAGTCATCACAGTGTTAGGACTCTTTGAAGTGTCCTGTAGTGTGGTGTGCTGCTCACTCTGAATATGGTCGCAATGCTGGCCATGCGGGAAATGCCATTCAACTTTTCCTGTGGCTTTTTGAGCTCATCAGGGAGAGCAGTAGAAGCACAAGTTCTGGCTAGAGTGGTCAGGATGGGGAACTGCAGGAGGCCTCCTGGAGGCCAACAGCCTTGACATTCGCCCAGTGCTGCATCTATACTCTCATATATTTGACCAAGAATGGTTGGGAATAGTGTTATTCCTCGTGAAAAGCAAGTTTCTGAAATTGACTTCAGCAGCCGTTAGGCTCGTTAGGCAATTTTCTAAGTGACAGGTCCATGGTAGTGTGGATGTGTCACTTAGAAAATTGACCATATGTAGCTAATTTCAATTTGAAGTCCTACTGTAGACCAGGCCTTAGGGTGTTTGTTAGCCCTAAGCAACTCCTGATCCAAGGAAATAATCTCTGGGGTCGTCTTGTTCCTTGAGCAATGTAGAGGGATGACAAACCTCCAAAGGCTGGAGAGGGGACTGGCAATGTTCCAAATATATCTTGGTAAGATAAATACAACTAAATGATGTATCACTGCTTAAAGTATAGAATCTTTCTTTATTTCTCTATTAAATGCCCCAGCAATCGAAGCTTCAGGTCAACTCCTGACTCTATACAACTTGTCTTTCTGCAAAAGGTATAGTCAAACCTTTCAAAAATGGTTTGTGGACAAATGGGGCATAATCTTGCTAACAGTTACATGCCTCCAATTCCTTTGCGGAGTTTCATTGACTTCTATGGGCTTCTTGAAGGAGTAACTATATACAAAGAAAATAACTACTTTCATAATTTGGATTTTGATTTTTAGCTTTAACTTTGACGTAAACCCAGTTGGCATGTTAAGACTGTTCGCAACTTGAAGCAAAAGGTGGTTGTTTCTTCGGAGGAAACCGATCAGAGGGGATTGTAATATAGTCCAATGAAGTGATTGAAAGGGTGACAGTTTCATAACTATTAGCAACAGAATTATGACCCTGATCCTACAAATTTAGTCCTATAAATAGTTCCATTGAAGGCAATGGGACTCATTGTAAGCACAGTTGCACATGTTTGCAGGATTTGGATCTTAAATTTAAGATCTGATCTAAAAATTTTTAGAAGCACCTTTTTGTCCCATTTTCAAAAGTGATTAAGGCACTTAAGACTCTAAGTTCCACTGACCTTCAATAAGACTTTAGCCAGATTTTTCAGAGGTATTGGGTACCAAGCAAGATTTTTCAAAAGCACAGAAATAAAAAGGGTCCAATTCCCACTGACAATTAGGCAATTCCTGGTACTTTCAAAAGCACCTGCTTGCATCATTAGGTACCTAAATACCTTGAAAATCTAGTTCTAAGTTTGAAAATGGGATTTCTGCTTAAATGACCTGTACACTTGTTTTCAGAAAGGTTCCTCATAGTCTAATCTTCAAAAGCACTCTAAGGATTTTGTCTGAAGACTCAAATGCTCCTTTATTGTTAAACGGTAGAAGGTAGATCCTTCAAGGCAGGAAGTTGTGATGTTAAAGGATGGGTAATGGGCAATAAGTACATGTTTCTTTGTGCTCACTAGTTTGCATTTAAAAGGCAAAGAGCAAACAAAATTCTTAAATACATGTCAGAATTTCTCAATTTTCATTATCCACTTTAGAAATTTAGAATATATAGCAATGACCCTAAAACACTTGAAACAAAAAGGCAAAATGTTTGTTTAGGAATTATCCACTTGGAAGATTATATACTTGTCTCTTTTTTTTCTCATCAGGGTGGGAGGGAAGGACAGAGAAATGTAACAACTTTTTCCATCATATATGGAAGCGTCCATCATTTCCACTGAGTATATTACAATTGATAAATGTGTTAAGCTGTTTGAAATTCGGCAATGCATATCCCAGTAGGTCAAAAGGTTAGGAGCAGGCTTCCATTGCTCCATATTCTCTAAGACACTAGTTCTCAAGCTATGGGTCAGGACCCCACAGCAGGTCTTGATCCCATTTTAAAGGGGTCACTAGGGCTGATGTAAATGTCCAGAGCAGAAGCCGGAGCTCCACCACCCTGGGCTGATGCATGTACCCCCTGGCATCAGGCCTGGGTGGTACAGGCCCCCTGCCTGGGACTGAAACCTTTGGCCCTCCACCCAGGATGGAAAGGTTCGGGTGGGCTCATGCTTTGTTCCCCAGTAGGGGGGTCCTATTGTAACTTTTGTTGTCAGAAGGGGTCACATTGCAAGGAAGCTTGAGAACCCTGCTGTAAGACAGGCTATTTAGTACAGTATCCTAAGACTGTTAAAAAGTGGTGAATTTTGTCTTTTTTGCCTGGCTGTCGGGGAGTATTCAACTAGCCAGCATTTAGGCTGAGTAAAAAATGCCTCATTAAAATTAGCACTGAGGTATTACAATTCTAATATGCATTACGCTTTGTGTTATGAACAGCAGCATTTCAATTTGTGACTAAGAACAAAACCATTTAATATGCAGTCTCTATGCATGCGTGCATATTCCTACTAACTAGCATAATTACTTAACATTATTGTTCATTTTATATAGCACTTTCCCAGGTTTCAAAAGGCTTTCCAGAACCTAACAAAGCTAAACAAATTACAAAAGGAATTTGAAATTGACACTAGAATAAATGATAGAATTATCAGTGTGGGTGCATCCCTTCCAAGGAGCTTGTTTCTTGATGAACTGTGGATGATGAAGGTTTATGAAGTTCCCATATTTCTTACCTATTTTATTTTTTTATAAAATCTGTTCCTTGCTAATTGCTTTTTTTCTAAATGCAAGACGGGAACTGGAACAGATGTTAGGTAAGCAGTTATCCAAACATATGTAAGAAATGCACAAAATGGGATTTTTATTGTTTTAATAAAACGGTCATTGCATCTACTTGTAGGCTTTGAATTGTGTTCTTAATGGGGACATGTTCAACAGGCAAAAAATTAGATATAAAACCACACAAAGTTAAAATCATGAAAAATGTATCACAGTAATGTTTGCATTATTCAGTTATACACCTACAAATGTCTGCCCTAATCCCTTGCCAATATGTTGTCTTGGTAACCAGTTACCTGCACACCTGCTCGGCAGCTATAAGGAAAAGAGCATGTTACTGGTCACACTTAGTACTGAAATAGCAGGTACAATTCTCACAAACTAATTTTTAATAGAGCCACATTTTCTAACTTTAGTGTTATGTTTAGTGTGTAGCAAAATGTTGTTTTTAATAAAGAAGGGTTTGGAACTTTGTCACTCTTTACCACTTTCTTGCTTTGCACAGAGAGAAGTCAATTTCAAATTCAAGAATCTGCTAACACGAGTAAAATATTCTTCATGTATGTTAAAAATAACTTGGTTGTGTGTTTCTTGGATTTCTGCTAAATATTTTTGGAGAAATTAGTTGCTGTTGGATACTTAAAGTGTTCCAATCTGCAAAAGGGGGCAGTTTTAAATCTTTGCACGGCTTTGTTGGTCAGGTTCATGATAGTTTGGTAAGTTGAATAATGATATGGGCCTCTGAACTTAAAACTGGGGAGGAGGAAAGACAAAATGCTGACAGGACTGGGACAAAAACACTTGAAAAGTTTACTGTTGAGTCCCTACATTAATTTGAAATGATTTGTCTGTCTGAATAATTGTTTAAACCAGAGCCTTAGGTGAACTAGAACTTTACAAATGAGTGGTCTTCAGCATTGACTGCTAAGCAAAAATGATTTTTATTCTTGTATTCCATAGCTGGCTCTGGGAAGAATCTGAAAATGCAAGAAGTCCAGCAGAATATATAATTCATCAATGACTAGACGTTCATAGAGCATGGAGTAGCTGTGCCACATGGGCCAACAATTCAAACTTGACTAAATTATTCACTCAAATTATCCATATAAACACAGACAGGGTAGTTTATACACAACATAATGGCTCTTCATTGGCCTGGCTGGCTGGCTGACTTTTCAGCTGCTCTTCCAGTTGTGATGTGACCTTTTTTCATAGGTTTCCCCCCCGTTCCCTCATTTATATGCTATGTGCACATGTGGTAGTGCAGGCTGCCATGCAGCAATTTTGTAAGTACAGTGTGTAGGTTGCCTGGCTGTAAGTACTCTGGGTGTAATGCCCAGGTCCTGCGCCTCCCACTGCTGCTGACTGGGAAGCAGGATGGACAGACTTTGAGGCTCACCAGCAGGGAGGAGTAAGAAGTAGGGACCACAGTATAGGAGGTAAGGGCTCCTGGGAGGGAGCTTCTACAAAAATTGAGGGTCCTGGAAACAGGGCCGGATTAAGACCTTCAGAGGCCCTAAGCACTGAAAAGATTATGGTGCCCCCCACATATGTAATTCAAAATAAAAACAATACTATACCGTAAAATCTTCTTCTCCCTTTTTTTTTTGTGCCCCTGCTTTGCTGGTGCCCTAAGCACATGCTTAGTTTGCCTATTGGGTAATCCAGTCCTGCCTGGAAAGGAGTGGGTGTAGTGGCTCATGGCCAGGCAAGTCAGGCTAGTAACAGTGGTAGAGTGTCTGAAAGGGGAAAAGAATGGTTAGGGGTAAGCAGGTGGCACTTGAGGAGGGTCAAGCTGGTGTGGGTGGAATGAAGGAGGGGGTCAGATCTGAGATGGAGGAAGGGTCGTGGTTATTTTTTCTTCATCTTGGAAATGGCAACATTAGACTTTTTTTTCCCCCCAAAATCAAGAGGCCATTTTAAACATTCTCTGCTTGTGAAAAGGTGAAAACAAGATGTTGACTGCAGTGGTTTGTTATCTTGGCAGGAAAGTTCTTAGCAGCAGTATAAAAATGTGATACACTGCAGTGGGAGACAGTCATATAAAGGCAGAAATGTATACATGTTCTAGATCCAAATATTAGATGCTGGTGAGATGTAAAATGGCATTACATTTAGAAAACCCCATATTTTTTTAAAGATAGACCTCACCTATCTATGTGATCACCTGCATTTGCATATGATCAGTATAATGCTCCTGTTGAAAATGCATTTAGCTAATTGGGTTTGTAACGTAAAGTGTTTTAATACCCATCAGTGATACAAAGAGAAGCATAGCACCTGATCTGTAGATGATTTGAAGAAACAAACTAGTGTTCACTCTCTTAGAAAATGTAGACTGTTTGTTTTAAAAAAATTGAATAAGCATCTTGCATTCTAGATCTGGCATTATTTTATATATTTATGTTCCAGCAACATTAACAACGTGAGACATACTGCCCACGCATAACAAAATAGTCTCTTTGCATTAATCCTATTGACGTAAGTAAGTTTTGCTTTGTTTCTGGTTCCAGTGATTCATATAATTAGGGGTCTCTTTCTTATAGTTTAAGTCTGTCATTTCTCACAAGACATACAGCATATGCAAATTTTTAACTTGCTCTGATTATTTTATGGAAAGTAAGACAAACCAACTTTTTCCCTAAAGATGAAATGTGTGTGTTATACTACAGAGACTATAAATTATGTGTGTATATATTTTAAGTGAGTTAGGTGCTGGTGAAAGTTTGCGTTGGCAGCTCCTGAGAGCTAGCATGACCATGTTTCCATATGCTGAATATGGGATACCGGGTGAAACAACTTGGATTCAAGTGAATTCAATGGCAGTCGGTCTGAACTATGCAGGACAAATGTTCAAATCATCATCAAATTGACTGAATCTCTGTTAAAGAAAAATACTGCATAGGTGTAGTCTTTTTATTTACCTTCTTATCTTCAAGGCTTTGCACAGGAACAAACCTCTGTCACAAGGAGCGGAGGTGACTATCCAACCTTGCCCAGCGCTCTTTACTCTCCGTGCCTGGCTGGGCTCCTAGGATGGACCTATTTCTCTTGGCACCTGGTGCTGCGTCTTTTCAAGACAACACATGGGGGGCATGCAGGGTCACAGCCATCTTCCCCAGATTGCTGTGAACTCTGGCAGAAGAGTGGGGCTAGAACCGTGGTCACCAACCAGTAGATCGCGATCTACCGGTAGCTCTCGGGCTCTAAGAGTAGCTCTTGAGCCCTCTCTGAACTGCGCGCCTGCACAGTATATTTACATTAGATTTCCTCATTTGAGGAGCAGCTACTCACCGAGCAACACCACAGGTGAGTAGCTGCGAGGAATGATGGGTGCTGGGAGGTCGGGAGGGCTGAAACACCCCAGCCAACTGATTGTGGCTTTCAGCTGAAAGCGGCTGCCCCGTGCTCCAGCTGATTGGCGGCTTCTCCTGTGTACCTGCCCATGTGGAGCTTGATGCACCCTGGCTGAGTGCCATGGACAGCTGGCCGGGCAGCCACTTCTCTTCCCTCCAGCCCGGCTGCCCTGCGCTCAGCCCAGGGAGGCTGCGTCTAGCTCCAGCTGTGCTGGAGCAAGCTTCCCAGGCTGAGCACAGGATCATAGATGCCCATCTGGTGGACTGTATATGACTAGTAATCTCAGACTACAACCCAAACTTCAAGACACTGGCAGATACTGTTCAGTCACAGGTGTCACACTGAGACTTTGTTATTGGAAGAAAAAATATATAATTATCAATACTTGATTTTAAATTTACAAAATAGCAGAGAACAAAATGTATAATTGTAAATTCTTCATTTGACATTTAAATAGCATGAATTAAAAACAGACCATTTATTTCATAACTATAAACGTGATTTTAATTTTATATATTACATAATTTAAAAATAAACTGTTTTACAAAGTGTATAAGGGCTGGGGATAGCAAGTGATGTTCAGGAGAATAGAGAGGGCGGGGCTTCAAGGAAGGGGCGGGGCAGTAGATCTTCACCTGTTCTGAGACTTAAAAAAGTGATCTTGGGTGTAAAAAGGTTGGAGACCATTGGGCTAGAAACAGCTTCCCTCCTGCCACTGCAGAGCTTAGCTGAGGGGAGGAGAAGCTTCACCTGCCAGTGCTGTGTGGGGCGTTGGCACATCCAGAGCTTGACTCCTCCTAGCCACACCCTGGGCCGGAGAGTCTTGAGCTTTCCTTGGATGCCAGCCAGCCAGCCAGAGGCAGTGGAGGAAAGAAGGAACCTGCTAGCCAGGCTGCTGGTGAACTGAATGATCTGACCCAGTTCTCTGCACAGCACTGGGAGCAGGTCACGCCCTGCTGTGGGCGGGGCGGGCGGGGAGGAGCTGTGGAGGAGCAGCAGAGCTGACGTGTGTGTGGATGGGCATAGCGGGGAAAGGACAGCGAATCGGGGAGAGCTTGTAAAGGGCTTATGAGTAGGCAGCAGAAGTGACACATAATGGCCACTGCCAGCCCATGCTCACCAGCACCACTGCAAGCAACTAGTGCTGGTTGGAAATGGGGGTAGGGTGAGTCCCTGATGGCCAAGAGATGTCATGCAGCAGGGACTGCATTCATGGATCCGCAGACTGTAAACATACTTGTTAATTACACTGTTCCACTTTGTGATACATTTGGACATGAGAGAGGACAAGTGTGGTTGTTCTGCTTCTTTATGACTACGCTGCAAGCATTTAGATTAACATTGCATAGAATTATAGGGCTGGAAGTTGACTTGGAGACACTTCCAATATCTTTCAGATTTTACATCTAATACTGTGTGAATAGTTGCTCCCTTATTTTTGACAGAAGTCTGAATTTTTTTAAACACAGTATAAAATTTTAATACAGGTCGAACCTCTGAAAACCAGTAGCCTTTGGTCCGGCAACATCCATGGTCTGGTAGGACCATGAATGCTCTTGGACCAGAGAGCCTGGGAGCCTAATGGTAGGTGGGCCAGCAGCCCTGCCAGGGGCAGTGGGACCAGAGCCCCACAAAAGTGCTGAGGCTAGGCCAGAGAACCCCAGCAGCCCACAGCTACATGGGGCCAGAGGAAAAAGAATCCTGGCAGCTCACGGCAACACAGGGATGGAGAACCCCTACAGCCTGAGGCAGTGCGGAGCTGGGGAAATCTAGCAGCACGGGGCCAGGGAACTGTGGCAGTGTGGAGCCTAGGTCTGGAGAATCCCAGCCACTAGTGGCAGCATGGAGTCAGGGGCTGGAGAACCCCAGCATCCTGCAACAGTGAGGTGCTGGGGAAACCTGGCCGCTCTAAGCAACATGGGGTCAGGGAACCATGGCAGCGTGGGGATGGGGGCTGGAGAACCCCGGACACCCATGACAGGCTAGGGCTGGGGGACAAGTGGCGGCTGGGGGAGGGTGATTAGAGGAGGCCAGAGGGTGAGGGCCGGCTGACTTGGGGCTGGCAGCAGGGGACACCTCCCCTGGGCCGGAAAAGTGTCTCAATATTGCCGGACCAGGGAGGTCCAACCAGTAGCATGTATAAATTGCAGACTTCTAATTCAAAATGGCTAAATTGCTCAGTGGAGAGAGTATAGCTTTTATTTTAATTTTGCTATGTGGCTGCAACAATGTGGGACTATATTTGGAACAGTTATACAAAATTAGATTCACAAAATTAGCTAGATTTGGGTATGTTTGTTGTAACTATATTGTCTCAGCAATAATTGAGACAATACATGTACCAAAATATATTAAACCCCATCAGTCTTGGGCATCTAAATTAATTCCTTCCATAACTGCAGAAGGTTAGAATTGCTACCTCATAATATGATTTTTTTTTCAGGCAATTTTAAAAATAGCAATTTCTTGGATTTCAGGTTATTTAAAAAAATTTGAAAATATGACTTACTGACATCATAAAAGGTACCATTGGAAGGGTGACAGATTAGGTACCTAATGAGGGGAAGTCCTATCGCCAACTCTTGTGATATAGTATTAATATTTCTATTTGGGAATTAGGACACTGAGCCAGCAAAATACTTAAGTAATTCCCAGTTCAGCAAGCCACAGACTTGAAGCATATAAAGTCAAGTGCAATAAGCACATGCTTAAAATTAAATATTTAGCTGAATGAGGATGCAGAAAAGCAGTTTTGAGTATGCTGCAAGTTACCTTTTGTCCTGGAAGTATTACTATCAGGTGGAATTTTTTAGAGGCACAGGAAGTGGTGTCTAACTCTCACTTTCCGTATGAAATGGGTGCCTAACTCCCACAGGCACTTTAGAAATTCTTACTATCATCGGTAAAAGAGGTTCTAGACTTACTTAAAGACAGCATTGCATGTTAGTCTGTAGAGCTAGCAATTGCTAAGGACTTGGATTGCCTGTGCCCAGCAGTTGAGGCTTCAAGGTTGCATCCATTCCCTATAGCTGTGGAGACATTTGCCTCATTGAATAGGAAGTAAGGAAGGCATTACATGGAGAGGGAATTGCAAGAAGACTTGATCTTCCAACTATTTTTAGACATAACTTGCATCCACGCATATGGCTACACTCTGGGGGTTTTCCCCCCAAAGCAGGTATGCAAATTGCTCTCACATTTGCATATCTTCAATTTTTTTTCCCCGAAGAGGTTTTTCTGATATTTGACCTGTCTACATGGGGCCAAATGTAGGAAAAAACCATTATTTTAGAAGCCCCTTGTACACCTCGTTTTACGAGGAATAAGGGGGCTTCCGAAAGAATTTT
>CM057845.1:74891738-74918682 GCA_030068395.1 Apalone spinifera
AAGAAGCTATGCAAATGCGAGTGCAATTTTCATACCTTCTTTGAAAATCTCCCTACCAGTGTAGCCATATGTGAATCATCCCAAAAGTCTATACACTCCCTTTTTAAGAACTGCTGATAGAAGATGGCTAAAGGGCAACTGATAGAAGTTGGGCAAAGGGCATATAAAAATACAAAATCATAGCAATTGATACATTTTTGTTCTTGGTGATCTTTAGGGCTGCACTTTCAAAAATGTGCAAATTTATGTGCCTCAAATTTATGTGAACGATACTGTATCTACCGTCTTTAGTACCAGTGGAAGAATGTATATGCAATGGCATGTGACTGCCCTGGCTGGCTTCTAAATTGTGCTACAAGTTACTTTCACCCTTTCTACCTTTTGTGAGTACAAACGACTGCCTCAGATTGTGAGGTTTTAGCTGTGTTACACAATAAATCATCACTGAGAATTCACTAAGAATAGGAGCTATTTGCTTGTGTAATATTATTAGAAAAGGTGCTGTCAGATAAGAATAGTTCTGGACTGGCTTCTTCTATAATTTTGCTAGTGTTGAAGCATGCCTAGGTTTTTCTTTTAGCACTAAAAATGGTGATGTGCATATCTAAAATGTCACTCTTATATGTAGCAAGTGAGAAACTATTACTATGGTTCATTTAAATTAATCTTATAGCCATGCTGGGTGGCAAGAAGTTAATAAAATGTGTCTCTTGATGTGTTCAGCTAATAATTTTAAGCAGAATAAGCATTATAATAATGGTATCCTTAGAAATGCAAATGTAAGTGTAGAGTAAGTGATTAACCTCTCCAAAATAATGTTTGGAGAAGCAATACTAATTTTGTTTTATGCATCTTTTTGTTCTAAAGTTCAGAGTCAGTTCTCTTACCCTTAATTGCACGGCATTGTGATTCCAATATAATTTCGCTACCAGAGAGTTGCAAGCTTGCTGCCTCACTAATGCACTTTCTACTGCATGTGGACTTTAAAGTAGACTGCAGTCAGGGCTAGGACATTGGCATGACAATGAATAGCTACCATTGGATATCTTCTACTCTTAAACTTGTCATATGTGTTTCATGGAGCTTGATAGGAGCACTGGTAATGGTCAGTAGCTTTCTTAAGTACTGTTCACTGACTTCCTAGCAAACACATCTTAGTTTTCTTCTAATGTAAGTCCTAAATGAACTAATAAACGCAGCTTAAACTGGTGATTTTAGTATATGTAGCGGGGCTGACAGCCAACTTGGGGGGGGGGGGCAGCTATGCATCCCTGGAAGGTGCAGAGCCTCACGTGGAAGGAGTAGGGGAGGGCACAGGCAGCTCCATCCCTCAGAGCCATGTGGTGTGCTCAGAGCAATGCTCCAGCATTCCAGTGACAATTCAAGGGGGTGGGCTACCACAGTAGCATTGACAGTGGCCGGGAGCCCTGGGCCCTTTTGAATTGCCAGGCCCCAGGAAAACTGTCCCTTTTATCACCACCCAGTTGGTACGCCAGAGTATGTGTAGCAATAATGCCATAAAGCAACACTTTGCACAGGTTGTCTAAGGTTTACCTGTTTGTATTGTTTTCAGCTAGTAATACAAAAATTGGGTGGGACTTTGCAATATGTGGCTTTTATAGGGTATGTCTACACAGCAAAGTTATTTTGAAAACTTTTCTAGCGTTTACACAGCCAAACTGCTATTTCGAAATTAATTCAAAATAGCAGAGCGCTTATTTTAAATTTGGTAAACCTCATTCCATGAGGAATAATGCCAAATTTGAAATAGCTATTTCAAAATAAGTGCTGTGTAGACACTTATATCGAAATAGGGGGCCTCCAGCCTTCTCAAGGTTCCCTGGTGGCCACTCCAGCCTCAACCAAGAACACTCCTTTCCCTCCCCAGAGCCCTTAATGGGGTTGACTATGGCCACAGCTCCAAGCCTGCCAGCCCAGAGCCAGCAGTCACTGCCCCGACCCAGTGGCCCCAAAACATGAGCGAGCAAGCCACTGGCAGCCAGTCCTCCACCGCTCCCCAGGAGCAGTCTGCCAGCTCCCAGGAGCCTGCCAGGGCCCAGAGAAGGTAAGCGCCTTCCTGGTCCAGGGTGGAGATGATGGACCTTATTCAGGTTTGGGGGGGATGCCCCCAACGTTCATGATCTCCACAGTAGATGAAGGAACATGACCGTCTATGGCAGGATAGCTGCCAGCCTGGCCACCAAAGGCTGCATGCGAACCCAGGAGCAGGTTTGCATGACAATCAAGTTGGTCCGGTGAGACCCTGAGTTTGCCCTCCCTGTTCTTTCCCTTGCTTCCTCCTTCCAGCTCCCTCCTCCCAGGTTTCCCCCTCCCCTTTCTTCTCCCCTCTCCAGCCTCCTTTCCCCAGTCTCACCAGAGTTTCATCCCCCCCCTCAGTTTTGTTAAAATAAAGAGAGTTTGTGTTCATGAAAATACGTGTATTTTATTTGACATCAGGAAGGGGGGTTAGGGAGGGGTAAGTGGAAGGACATGAGGGAGGAATGAAGCACAAGCTCCCAGTGGGGCAGACCAGGGAGGCTCTTAGTGCTCCTCAGGGTGGAAGCTCTCCCACAGGGCCTCCTGGATACTGACAGCCCCCCGATGGACCTCCCTGATGGCAGCCTGCAGAACGTGCAGCCAGGCCCACAGCAACCCGTCCATGAGAAGCACCAGAGTGCCCAGGGGCAGCTCTGGCTCCATGTTGCAGAGTGCTGTGGTGTCCTGAGAGAGGGCAACCAGAACATACAGAGACAAAATGCTTTGCTGTCCCTCATTGAGGTAGGCAAGCAAGTAGGGAAAGCTGAGAACCGGCTGTCTGGGAGGTGGGGGAGGTCCTTTAAGCACAGGCCTCAGATATTTTGTGTGGCTGCTGCCTCAGGCTAACTCCTGACCTGATGCCCTGCTGGAACTGGTTCCTGCCAGTCTTAAATGCGATTCAGTGTGGATGTACTATTTCGAAATAGCAAAACGCTATTTCAAAATGCATTTTGTGTGTAGACGAGTTATTTCAAAATAACTTATTTTGAATTAACTATTTTGAAATAAGATATTTCAAAATAAGATACTTCAAAATAACGCTGTAGTATAGACATACCCATAGAGTGTAGCAGCATCTTCTTACGTTAATAAGGCTAAGAACATTGGTGCAACAGGTAGATTCACACAAGGGCAGGTAGTACTACTTCTGTTACCTTTCACAGGAGTTTCTACTATAGGGAATGAGTTGAATGGCTTCGGATTTGATTTTTTTTGGGAGGGGGGTTAAGAACTCAGTAGGCCTGAAATAAGCAAATGCTTAAGTTTTATTTCTGTTCAGCAGACATTTGAGGATGTTTGTGATGTGAAAGGAATTCAGTATGTATTTAAAGTTAAAAATTTTCTAGGTGGCTTGTGATATTGCTGCATTGGGGTTTGTGTTTGAAAAGGCACACTGCAATACTCCTGGGGGAAACCTGTGACAGAAAATAAAAATTCTGCATACAATATTTTCAAATATAAAATTCTGCCTATTTTATTGGTCAAAATAACATAGTATCATCATACCAGTCTCAATGATTTTTGGGTCATTTATTTCAAAATGTCAGTTACTATGTCTGCAACAATAGAGACAATAAAATGAATCAGAAAATGTTTTCTGACAGATTCTTTACTAGGCGTATTAGCAAAGAACTGAGTAATAATTCATTTAAATCACAATACAGAAATGTATGTCCTGTACTCCCCCTCCCAACCAGTGCTAATGCTGGGGAGGACTCAGGAATAATGGGGGAGCTGAGGGACAGCGAAACAATTACTGGGGAAGGAGTCTGGGTATGAACTTGGAGGGTTGTTGGGTATGGGTGGGAAAAATATTGAACAGGCTTCTTTGGGGTGCAAGGAGGGACTGTTAGAGAGCTTCCCTCATGCAGACGCTGTCCGACACCTAGCCTCTCCCATCCAGTCCGGCACATCTGCCTCTGTCCCCATGTGTCCCTATACTCCCATGTGGTCCTGCACCCCTTACTCACATATATCAATCCACCTGTGAGGGAATTTTGAGGCAGAAGAATGAGGAGCAGCTGATATGTCTTTACACATTTTAAGGGCTGTTATAAAGAGGATGGTGAACAATTATTCTCCATGTCCACCAAGATAGGACAAGAAATAATGAATTTAATCTGCATCTAGGAAGCTTCAGCATAGGTTCTAAATATAAACCGGAGTAATTCACCAGGAGAGCTTTTGGAATACCATCATTGTGGGCTTTTAGGAAGAAGTTAGACAAGCATTTTTCAGGGACATTCTAGATATATTTAATCCATCAGCAACTTCAGAGGATGGACTATGTATTTTAGGGAGATGAGTTTATGTATGTTTTTCATGAACCGTTCAGTCTTTGGGGACTTGTCAAGGTCTCTTCTAGCCCTCCATTTCTATGATTCTATTATCTAGTGACCCACCTGAATACAACCTAGGTACATCTGATTGATTTTATTTAATTTTCAGTGACTAAGTCATCATTTTAAAATAAATAATTGACTGTTTGTTTAATTTGATGGGAAAGGGCCATAAAACTAGTGTCTCTTAGATATTTTTTTCTGACTTTACTTTTAAAAATTATTTTCCTTCTATTAATTTATAGCAGATGCTTTATTTTTTTCCTTTGTTCTTTACCATAGTGTTTGGTTACTTATGAAGAAGAAATTGGGTATGTTTTCAGCACAAGCTATTAACAAAATGTAGAAAGCAGCTACAAATAATTGTTTGAAACTATTTGGATTACAACTTGCAACATTTGAGATGACAACAAAATGTTTTCATGAAACTGATTTCTGAAGATCTGTATTTAGCTTTTACTAGAATGACAGGCTTCCATTTTGCTGGCGCATCACACAGTAGATGACAACCCTGGTAAGTATATTCAACAGTGGTTTACTTAACCTGTCTCTTACATTTTTTTTTCTGCATTTTTTTTCCTTCTGAAGGGGGAGATAAATTAGTGTCAGTTTGAAGGATATAAAAAAGACAAATTTTCATATAAAATTTCATTATTCAAATATTGTATGCTCACCTGTAATACAGGGGCCACCCACATTTAATATTATAATGATAGATGGTAGTATAAATGAGGCGTATCTGTATGTTTCTCAAGTACTAGACAGTCTTTGGTGAATACATACACATGCAAAAAGAATGATTAAACACAATAGTTTCCACTTTGTACACCACTTTTAAATTTGAGATGCTGTTCATTGTATCATCTTGGAATTTGCAATTTTAAAACAATTGGTTTGCAAATCAAGGAAACCTAGAATCCTAGGAAGCCACTGTAGCAATTCCTGACCTTTTTAAAATCAGGAGAAGTAATCAATCCAGGCTGATTCTCTGATTTAATGCATACTGGCAGCTAAAGTTTAAATGCCCAATAGTTTCTTCTCTCTCATGTGTGGGTGTAAGAGACATTTATTGTAAAAGTTAAACAGAGTGACAGCTTGCTTTGGCTGATGTGCAGAGTTCTTGACTGTGCTGCTTTTACTTCCTTCCATAATAAGTAGTTAATAGAAATTCAGTGACCTGCAGCGTAGATTTAATTTAGCACATATATCAGATTGATTTAACAGGAATGGAATGCAATAGAACAGAAGGTTTTTTGTTTGATTCAAGATGGTGTGGGGGTTTTTGGTTGTGGTGGGTTTTTTTGTTTGTTTTGTTTTTTTGCCTGTTGCTGATCTTCACTGATTTTCTTCAGTGACAAAATGTCTGAACACTCAGTAAAACCTCTGTGACTTTGAAAAATGTGTCTGTATTTGTAATGGTCAATATAGACTGTCTATCTGGGCAAAGAAGAACAGCTGTTTTCAAAAGTATACTTCAGTAGTGCACAGCCATCCTTGTAGCAATACTAAAATGTATATGTTTGATGTCTGTGGCTATAATTCTGTAGATTAATCTTGTACTTCCTCTTTTGAAAATTTGAATACTTCCCAAAAGCTTAAATATTAAGGATATTTTTAGGGTTTTTCAGCCCTTATTTGAAAAGTTCCTAAATGGCAGCCTTCAGATCATAAGATATTCATAAGGGACTGAAAGAAAAAACAGTCTGGGAGGAATGCCATTTCAATTAATAATACTAAAAGCTAGGATTTCTGAAACTTAGGGTACGTCTACACTGCAAGCTTATTTTGGAAAAAGCTATTCCTGAAGATATAGAAGAAATAGAGCATCCACACTACAGGGAAGCCTCAAAATTAGTCGGAGGAAGGCTCCCCTAATGTGTAC
Source organism: Apalone spinifera (assembly GCA_030068395.1). NCBI lineage: Eukaryota > Metazoa > Chordata > Testudines > Trionychidae > Apalone > Apalone spinifera. Next base: position 74,897,997 of record CM057845.1, read on the forward strand.
ATGCTATCTTGATGTAGAGCCCCAGGAGATTCTGGGGAGGAATAACTTAGAATGGCCCGGTGAGGAGCTATCTCGACATAGCAGCAATGGAGCATCCACACACACCCACTTCCAAAAAAGCTTTTTTGGAAGAAGCATTATTCTTCGTGGAATGAGGTTTACCAATGTTGGAAAAAGCCCTCCGTTGTTTGGATTTTCTTTCAAAATAATGCAATTATTATTCTGTTATTCTGGAAAAATGGTGCAGTGTAGATGCGCCCATAGTCATTTAAGAAAATGCATCCCTGTTTTGTGATCTGTAATTATTTTCCACCTTGCTATTTTTTGTTTCATCAGCTGTTGGCAATCATTCTTTTGTATCTTGTATCATTCTTAATTAAAGGAAATTAACACTAATTATGTATTTTTGTTGCTTAATTAATGTAAGCTGTTAGTGTATTTAAGTAGATCAAAATTGCAATTAATGTCCATATAACATTAAAATGTTAAAAGATGAAAAAAATCATCATGTTAGAGATAAGAAAGTTTTTGTGTTTAAGGCTAGACAGGACACAAAAATGGTTTCTAAGAGCGCTAAAACTTTACCTCACATGCTTTGGTCTCAACAATAACCTTCATTCTAAACACTGAAGATGTTGGCTGCTTGTACTGTATATAAGCACTTGGTCACACAGTTTTGTTCCTGCTGACTATTTAGGTCATTTCTGAAAAGTTTTTTTTGTGCGTGCTAATTAGGGATGTAAAATCCTGTTTAATCAGTTAACCGGTTAACTGCTTAAATGGGGACAGGTGGGGGCTGCTCCAGCTGGGCTGGAGTGTCCTCCTGCCCGTGGCATAGTGGGCCTGGCTGACCTGGAGCAGCCCTCTGCTGCTTTTCAAGTATACTTTTTACCAGCTCTACATTTTAGGGCTGTGCATAAGAAGTTAGGGGCTTCTGTTGAACTACCCAGCCTCGGATACCTAGAACCGTGCACAAAGATGGAGACCGGCTATTGCTAACTGAAATTTGTGGATTGATCTTATGACTACTAGCTGACAAACAAGGTTTGGAATGTGTTTAAAAAATAATGCAACATCTAAGCTTGAGGAGAGATTTGATGCTGAGGTTTTATGATTGCGGCTTGAGTTAAATGTAAAATCAAATTAAGGGAAGTTTGGAACATATCCATAATGTTTATCCTGCTGAGAGCCTGGCGAAACTGCTTGCTTTCAGGGAAAAGAAGCATGAAAGATAAAATGAAGTAATTTGGTGTGTTCGCCGTAATTATTACCATAGTGAAGTTGAGGATAATAGGTATTATGCACACTCCTGTTTCCTATGTCCTCCTCAGCAAAAAGTTTCAAAATAATAACTGAATGGTGTATCTTAGCTGAATATCTGTAAGGTAGACCTAGAAGTGGGGACTTTCAAAAGTGCAGCTGTTAGGCATTCAAGTGGGGTTGGCTTTCATTGGACATCTAATATTACTTTGTGTCTTTGGAAACATTTCTCAGCAGGCAGTAATTTCAAAATAATGTCAAAATATTGTCAAGCTGGAGGACGACTTACTCTGACTCCTGTAACTCTCATGGTATGAGGAATAAGGGAAGTCAGAGGAAGAGTGCTCTCTTTCAAAATAAGTGCTGTGTAGATGCTCACTATTTTGAAATAAGATATGCAATTGACATAGCTTAACTTGAAATAAGCTGTGCAAATTAAGCCCTGCAGTGTAGACATAAGAACTCTTGAACTTGTTTAGAAACTGAATTGTGTAAAATATGCTCTACCTAGACTGTTACCAATGATACTCTCAATACTTGTATCCCATGCTGTTGGCCTGGGTGGAACCTAGGAACTGTCTCTGGGCCCCTTCTGGGCAGTCAATCTATGTAGACCGTGAAACTCATGCCATCTCATCCAAATCTCCCTTGTAGCTCTTGAACTCCCAAAGTTAAACCAACACAGTAGACAATCCTTCTAAACTTTTCCATCCACATGCAGATTTTTTCCATCCTGCACAGAAACTGTTTTATGAACACTGAAGCATGTGTGAATGTGCCCTACTAGTAAAAACTAAAAACCTAGCTATGGGCACTCTGCTAATCAACTGGGTGGTGTGTGAATTTCTCCTGAGCAGCCTTATAAGCCTACAGCTTACAGGGAATGCTGATGGCGGACACTCTGGATTACTATTTTTCTCCTTCAGGGACCATGTGACAATGAAAGAGAGGGACACACAGAATTTACAAGAGAAGCTCTAAACATTTGTTATATAGACCAAGTACAGGGATGGTGAGTATAATAGGTGGGGGAAAGCATTGCCTTCCCAAACTGCCAGCCTGGCCCCACTCATATTCCACCCCCAGAATGCCTACTGTTCTTCGGGGCAGGGAGGCTGGGGTTGCGTTCGGCCCCACCTCCCCATGGTGCTGGAGAGGGCCTGGCTCCTGTGGGTGGTGGGGCTGTGGCGGGAGAGGTGGTGATGGGGCGGGGCTGGAGGCTTGCATCCCCCCCTTCCTACCTTCACCCACAGCCTATGACCAAGTGCAAAGTGTATACAGAGCTATGGAAAATAACAAAGATGTCATGGAAAACCCTGTCTCCGTTTCCTCACTATGCCAAGAGCCCTTTGGGTTTTGGTCAGTTGTCCTTTGGTCTCTTCCTTCTCTTTCCGCCCAGCCTCACCTTTATCTGCTTCTGGTTTCTTCTCCTTCCAAAACAGCAGGTGAGAGAGTCAAATCTTTTCTTCCCCAACCCCCACTCATGTGACTCTTCTCAGTAACTTCAAGTGTCTCATCAGGTGATCTGCAGCTTTGTTATAAAGCCCTCCTGGTTCCTCTGGTGTCAGCTAGCTTATTGTCCTAAAGTGCTTCTATTTCAATGGGAGGCCCTCCGAGTTAGACTCTTGATTGCTCTGCACTGGTAAGCTTTTGCTAAGATGACTTGGAATTCCAGTCCAAGATGAAGGTGAAAATATTGCATTTTCTTTATTGTCTAGTTTACACTCAAAATGCTGGTGTCAATGCTGTTTTTCCTCCCGAAACTAAACTGTTATAAACAAATATCTAGGAGATACTTTGAGCGGCAGATAGCCAGAGAAACAATTTCTGTACTACCTTTTACTTGTTGCTATAGGCTTCTGTGTTCTTGATGATAATTCTGCAAGACGGCATGAGGAGATGACCTATCTTCCCAATACTTGATATAAATTGCCATTGATACAGACTGACTTCAGTTGTAGTGAGCTTAAACACTAAAAGGCTTGATAACAGAAGGCAACCTACTGTTTGAGACCAGAAATATTTAACATTAGCATTATTCCACATCTTCCTCATCCTAACTGAAATCCAGTCAGCACTACGTAAGGTTTCTAGGCATCCAGTTTTTGACCAGAGTATTCATTTGGAAAGGCACCCTGGTTGCTCTGGTTGGCATTGCCAAGCAGGCTGTTCAGTCTGTCAGTGGCACGGTGGGGGGAGGGAGGGAGGAGGCATGGTGGTAAGGTAGATTTCCTAGTTGCCTTGGCTATGCATGGCTCTTGGAAGCAGCCTTCAGGTTCCCATGGCCCCTAGGTGCAGGGAGTCTCTGTCCCCACGTTGCCCTTGCACTCACAGGTGCCATTCCTACAGCTCCCATTGATCGCAGTTCTCAGCCAATGGGAGCTGCAGAGCTGGCACTGAAGGGCTGGGACAGTGCATGGAGCGTTAGCTCTGCAGTTGCAATTAGCTGGGAACCCACAAGCCATTGGAGCTGTGAGAAGGGGGGCCTGCAGGTGTGGGGGCAGTGCACTGACAGAGCTTGGTAGGGGCTGCAAGACCTGGTGGCTGCTTCCTGGGAGGCAGAGTAAGAGTTGTTAGGACTCTGCACCCCAACTCTCTGCTCCTCATGTACCCTAACTTCCTCTCAGAGCCTGCACACCTCACCCCCATGCTCTGTTCCAGCCCTGAGAGCTTATTGTACCCCAAACCTCTCATTTCTGGTGCCACTCAGAGAATGCACCCCCAATCGGAGCCCTCCCTGTCCTGACCATAACCTCCTGCCCCAGCCCTGAGCCTCCTCCTGCTCCTTAAGCCACTCATCCTTGGCCCTACCCTAAAGTCTGCATCCCCAGCCAGAGCTCTCACCTCCCTTTCTGCTCCCCCACCCTCCTGCCCATCCCAGTTACAGTGAGTAAGCGTGGGGGAGAGAGAGCAATGGAGGGAAGAGGGATAGAGTGGGGGATGGGGCCTCGGGGCAGAGGTGGGACAAGGGTGTTCGGTTCTGTGTTAATAGAAAGTTGGGAATGCCACTACACCAGTGTTTCTCAAAGTGGGCCACAGGCCTGCCTGGGTAAGCCCCTGGTGGGCCTGTGCTGCTTTGTTTATATAAAGTGTCCATATCCACAAAGTTTCGCAGCACCCATTGGTTTGTCAATGTGGGATCTGAGGACTCCTCTGAAGGTCTGGCTTGTAAGCCCAAAGTCTTTCTTAAAGCTCTCTAGCCCTTGATCCTATAGGGTCTGAAGAAGGTTTGAGTTGCTGCTAGGCAAACTCCTGTGGAGGACTTTGAGACATCAAAGGAATCAGTGTAATTTATTGTAAACCTCTGAGTTGGAAAAGCAACTTCAAGCTCAGGCAGAATCTTGATGTAGGTTTTCCAAATCACTTTGATGCTGAGTTAATAAGAGTCCTGGGATAAACTGATACCAACCAACCTCACCTTCTGAAGCCTGTGTCTTTCACTGCTATTGAATTTTATTGGACACTAGTTCTTCATTTAAAAAAAATGTTATTTAGCTAAGGCTATTGAAGCTTTATAGAGAACTTGGCAGAGAAATTCAAAATTCTGGGAGATCAGATAAACACTTTCTAGTTCCTCCTTTTTCTCCTTCCTACTATGCATTTACAAGTTGATGTGATGAAAAGAGGAATCTTAGATTTTTTTTTGGAGGGGGGGGACCATTTGCAAACAGCACTTCTGAGAAGGACTTAACTTTCTTGACTCTCACCCAGGAAATCCTGCTTTTTTTGCATAGTTCTTATTTTTAAGGTAGGGTTTGGAATTTATCCCTGACATGAAGGTTCGCAGGTAGTGATTAACCATTCCAATCAAAGCAGAGATATTGCCTCTTATTGGTTCTCAGTTTCATGGCCATTAATTTGATGTATTACAGGAAAAGGTAAAAAGAAGAGATGTACCTGACTAACATAATTTCATTTATTAAAAATGAAGTGTGAAAGATGTAAAAATATTTGCACATATTCACAATTGCTGAGTTGGTATACATTTTAGCGTATTTTTGTACAAAGTCAATGTTGTTGAAATTATAAAGCGCACTTAATCAATGAAAGGTTAAGGTTGCTCAAGTTTTTTAGTCCAATGTGACTGATAGTTACATATATGATTTATACAAATGCATAAATGAACTTTGTATAGAGTTGCAAAGTTTTGATAATTCAATGAGACTGCAAAGATGAAGAATTTGAGCATGACAGTTTCTGAGATAAGGGAAAGAACTTGAATGAATAGATATGGAACTAAAGAAACTGATACAAATATCCGCGGGCCAGTTTTTAAAGGAACTTCATGAATAGAGAAATTTGCCAATTATGAGACCACCACTTTTTGTAGGAAACTTTGGATTGGATTGTCTGTGTTCTTGTTTGACTATAGAAACTTTGATTACAAAAGATTTACTTAAGGGTATAACTAGGTGTTTTGACTAGCGCTCTTAAATTAGGAATTTTGGATGAGGCTTTTGTACTCTGGTGTCTTCTCTGTATTAATAAAGGATAATAGACATTTATAGTGTAAGTTGCATTCCACTTCTCTTTGAATGTTCTATTTCACCCTCTGATTGGCCCAAATCAAGTCTGCCAGTTAGGTCGAACCATCAGTGACATTTAAAGAAAACATGAAACTTATAGATTTTTTAGGAATTCTCCATGCTAACTACAGGGTTGAAGACAGCAAGTGTCATTTTGAACCAAGAATATAACATAGGATCAGGATTTAAAAAGGACTTTGGGCAGTGAGAAAGTTGAGAGAGATGCTTAAAAATCAGATGTGGGTCATCACCAGGTACTTTAAATAGAAGGATCCCTACATCTGACTTTTTTTTCCCCACTGTTTTGAGACCAGCAAAAATGCTTGTATCTCACTTCTCTGATATGACATTGTTAAATTAGCATTTCAAGAGTTAATGAAGAATGCAGCAATGATTGGAAAAATAGAATTGCCTTCTTTGAGAGATTCTTGTTCCAGATTTGCTTGCATGGGAGTTTCTCTGGCTTCTTTTGTTATGGTTTTCTGTTTTCAGACTTGTACTCTTCTATCTAAAATGTCCTTTTTAGTGTGTCTTAAAGCATCTGCTGTAGAGAACTGTGGGTGAGGAAAAGATGTTTGTGTAGGCTAATTAAATGCTTTGCTAAAGCCAGGGGCACTTTGGAGAGCAGCACACTAGCCATGGCTTGTATTTATTTGAATGTATCTTTGTCTTGCCACTCTGCAATAAGTAGAGCATCTCATCATACAGGGAAAGATGGATAACAAAGTGGGCAGGGTGGTAAAGGTGGGTTAGCCACTGAGGAGAGCAGATAGGTGGCATGAGCCAGGCCAAGTGGCCAATGGGGGTAAAGGAACCAAGTCTCCAGGGTTGAAACCCTTGCTACAGGGTCAAAAGTGGAGCTAGTTTATTTTGGCTCCCCTTTATGCCTTGGGTTAGCTGTCCAACTGCCCTCAAATCAAACCATGAAAGCAAGGGGGATTGGGAAGGATTCTGGCTAGCAGATTTAAATCTTTTTCTTTTTAATCTCCTTGCAGCACTGAGCTCAGGTTAGGTGAATGCCCTCTAAAACGTGCTAGCCGAAACCCTTCCCAATTCCCTAACTGTCTTTATAGAGTGACCGGTTTTATGACTAAAAGGAACAAGCCATTTATATTAATTTTGTGCTCTTCACTTGTTTATTAACAAAGCACATTTTTCTATCCTCTTTCTCTGGCGGAACACTAGTAATATAAATATCATGAATTAAACAGTGGCCTTCAAAAATAAAGTGTGCTTTATTTGTTATTCCCAGGGTGAACTAGTAGATACTAAGTATATCCATTTTTAAGTTGTGATATTCTCCAGTTCCCCAATAACCTTTGTTTGTTCACTGGATCCCATGATATGATTGTATTTCCTTATTTTTAAGATGTTGGTAAAAAACACCTCCAGAGGCTGTTAGAATTTGTCAGCTCTCAGAATGACAGATTCTGTTCACTCTAGGAGGCGAGTCATTTTCTTGTTGAAGAAAAGGGAGGATAATCTCCACTCACAGTAATATGTGTTGAGAAACATAATACACTAGGAAAATGTACCAATTACTTGTGCTGCAAATTCTCTCCTTTCTGCAAGATAGGCAATCATAACATTGTAGACATTTTTTTTAAGTTTCATTACATAACTCCTGCAGATGCAAAATTTAAACTTGATATTTGTTAAAATGGATGAATGTTCAATCAACTGTTGGAGTAACACTGAGTTATATTGGGTTAGATCTGTCCTAATGCTTATAATTTCAATCCAGTTGGTAGCTCCCATCTAGGCCCGGTAGCAAGAACACTTGTTCATCACTGTATTAGAGAGAGGGTGAGCAGACAGTATAATCTTTGGTGCATAAATGCACCTGCAAAGATCTGGTGCACAGATGCTGCTCTCAACATGCATGTTTCGTTGACCTTGCTGAACAGCTTTCAAGGGTATGAAAGGGCTCAGTAGCTCTGCTTGCACTATTTCTCACGTTAGGCAGCTGTACAAGAGTTTTACCTTTCTCATTGTAAAATGATCCCGGAACAAAGTATTCTGGATTTCTATAATATTATTCTTCAGTTTGTTTAATGACCCATTTCCTCTTATGTATTTGGGTCTCATTCAGCTACACCAGCAGTCTCCAATCTTTTTAAGCACAAGATCACTTTTTGAATTTAAATGCAATCTGAGATCTACCTCTAATCCAAATACCCTTGCCCCGCCTCCTTCCCACCCCTTCTGTGAGGCCCCGCCCCAGCTCACTCTATCCTCCCTCCCTTCCTCCCCCATCCTTCCTCACTTTCATTAGGCAGGGGCAGCAGGTTGGGGTACAGGCTCTGGTCTTGGATTAAGGGATCTGGAGTGTGAGAGGGTCTCTGAGCTGAAATTGGAGCAGGCCTTTGGGATACTGGAGAGGGGTTTAGGTGCAGGCTCTGGGAGGGTGTTTGGATGCAGGGGTGCTCGGGGCTAGGGCAAGGGCTTGGAGTGCAAGAGGGGGTTCATGACTGGGGAAGAGTTTCAGGATGTGAGCTCCGACTGGGCATTGCTTACCTCAGGTGGCTTCTGGGTGGTGGTGTAGTGAGGCTAAGGCAGGCTCATCTCTGCCCTGGCTCTGCATCACTCCCAAAAGTAGCCAGCAAACTCCATCCCAAGTCCTGTTGTGCCCCCTCTCTGCTCTGTGGAGATAGGATATAGGATGGGAGGGGGGCACCCTGACATCAGCACCAGGGCTGGCTTTAGGCCGATTTCCCCCGAATTGGGCCCCACGCCTAAAAGGGGGGCCCTGCGCCTAAGAGGGCTCCGCTCCCGGGCACGCGGCACATGCGTGGCCCCCGCCCCGGGCGTGCGGCGCATGTGCAGTGCTGCCCTGGGTACACGGCACATGCGCGGCCCCATCCCCGCGAATTGGGTCCCGCACTTCCTAAAGCCAGCCCTGATCAGCACCTTCCTCTCCCTCCCCTGCCCTGCACAGCAAACAGGAGGTTCCCAGGGTGCAGGGAGGTAATCTCCAAGGCAAAGAGCAGGAGTTGTGCAGCAGTACGGGGAGGGGCAGCTGAAGAGCTGGCACTTAATAGCTTCTTGGCCAAACCTGTCAGGATCACCTGTCAGAAGCTCCAAGATCTACAGTAGATTGTGATCTACTGGTTGGTGACCACTGAGCTACACTATATAAGGTGGTTGGTTTAAAAAAAAAACAAACTAATTTCCAGCGGGGTAGATGCAGCAAACAAGGTGGCCATGTGCAAAGCTAGTTATTCATGAAAATGAGAAACCGAATTCTAATTTAAACATTCAAGAATGTTCTTAAGACAATATACATATTAGAATCAGTGTTTGAAATCTCCCCTACCATAAACTATATATGTTAAACTAAAACACTTTGAGAGTTGCGTTTTAATTCATGAAGTTGCTTAATTGTTGATAATTTTATGAAAATTATTACAAGCTAGTAAAACTATCATTCTTAATAAAAATCTCTTCACTTTCCAGTTTTGTTGTTCCCTTTTCAGAAGAAATGTATTAAAGTAATTTAGTTTTTAAATAACATGATTTATTTGAAACATGGAAAGGAAAGATAAATATCATTCAGTTTTAAGGACTGAATCTGTTTAGAAAGCAGTTAGACAAACCTAGCATGCTTTTTGGGACCCTTTGTGCTACAGGCTCCTGATGTGAATCATAGCAAAGCATTTGGTAAGATTTCCAACATTTTTGTTGGAAGTAATTCAAAAACACATCTTCCTCTACTATACACAGCACATTGCCTATATCAGTAATACCATGAGCTCCTTTGAGGACAGAAAGATTTATGGTAATAGGTCTTTAAGAAGAAAAGAATTAACTGGATTGAGTCTGTTCTGTGATTCATAAGTCATTAACCCACATTGATGGATATGTGCAGTTTCTCCCCAGGGCAGCTATAGGTTCTGCAGCATCCTATGTAAAATAAGATAGACAAGAGTGTATCTAGCTTCATGCTAACTATGATTAGCAACCACCCCTCTGTGTATTCATGATCACCTTTCTAGTTGTGATAGCCTCCCTCTTGAATTATGATTTATAGTCTCCATTCTCTTGTCTATCTTGCAAGGCTCCACAGCCTAAGGTGATCACCCTACATGGATGCTATTGATAATGATAGTGATTGAAAATAGCCACATCTAGCAAATAAAGAATAGGAACTATTAACAAAGCAGAGCAATACAAGAGGTTAGAAGAAAGCTGAGGTGAGAAAAATAAACTAGGGCTAGGAGTCAAACAAAACATCAACCTTTTAATGTACCTCAGGAATACATAGTAGAAATATTATGCTACCACTTTCCCTCCCATCTGATTAGACAGAATGTTTCATGCTCTCAGGCTGCATAGCTTTTCCTCCATCTATAATAATGAGTTTGATTCCTGGTTGGTTAGAGATACAACAGAAATGCACAGCAATGGAAGGTGATGCTTGTTGGGTTTTTTTCTTCCGTTTCCAAAAGTTATTCCCCCCCCCCCTTTTTTTTTTTTGGTCATGAACAAGCCCAGAGTCACTGATGCTTTTTTCTTTCACTGCCTCCTCTATGGAAGAAGTTCCTCAAATGCATCATATTCTGATACCATTCTACAGAACTCTATCAACAGCTCATTTTGCTAGGTTTGCAAATTGGCCTCATGACTTTGTGAAGAAGTGTTGGTTATCTGTCACTTTCTCAAAATTAGTAAGCTGTATAGCTACCACACTGAATCTGAGCAGTAGCAGTTTGGTGGGAGAGGGTGAGCGATGTATCTGCTACTGCTGTAATGGCTTCTGAAATAATAGGAAGCCAGGAGGAGATGGGTGGATGGAAGGGGTGGTTGAAGACCAGGAAGGAGAGCAATGGAGGCGGTTGTCTGGTGACTGAGTTGGGGATTCCAAAGCTGCCTATGTGAAGTTGAGTCTGTCTCTGAGTAACAGCTTGCACGTGCAGTGTTGATAACTAAACAAATACCAGCTTTGACTCTGACAGCCATTTCTCTCCAACTGTGGAAGTTAATATGCTGCAGTTTTCTAAAATGCTCCACTATGCAACAGAGAGGCAGTATCATGCAGAGAAAGTAGCAATTCTCAGGGTTCAAATCCCTTGGTTCCAACTGATGGCACCTATCTAACAAGGTGTGGTGCTATATACTACAGTACTGCTCGGAGTCACCGGAAAAAAATAGGTAAGGTAAGAAGTTCTCTTATGTTTTCATAACACGAGATGGGCTCAAGCCAAGCAATTCAGATCATAATTAGGGATGTGAAAGATTAACCAGTTTTATGATGCTTACCATCTCTGGTTAACTGGTGGAGCTGGAGCAGCTACCTGCCCACGATGGGCAGGGGGCTGCTTCAGCCCTTCGGGGCCTGCTGTGGAAAGGGGCTGCACTAGAGCAACCTCTGTCTGTGGTAGCCCCAAGGCTGTGCAGGCAGGGACTACTATGTACGGGCTGGAGCTGCCTGTGGCGGTGAGGGTGGGGATGAGGAAGGGGGCACTCCATGGGTGTGTCGTGGTCAGTTGCGGAAGAACTTTGCACATGCTAGTTTAGGGGTGGTGAGGCCTGCATTCTTTCCCCCCCTTTCCCTTTTTTCTATATCTGATGAGCCAGAAGCAAGTCTTTGGGAACATATGCCACTTAAGATAAGCATTGTTGCCAGTATAGCAGGAACAACTATGAGATAAGGGTAAAGGGCAAGAACGCATAAACAATTCTGTTTACCCTAACATACTGATCACGTAAACAAGGCCAAAGAACAAGTAGATCCAGAACAGAACCAGATCGATAACTAACACCTAAGCCCTACATCAGCACGTAGTGAGTAACCCCAGGAAATTTCCAAACTGCCAAACAAGGCAGGGAAAATTGTATTTAAGGCTGCCTTAGAGCCTAGCAAATCAGACTTCACCGATGGGCTTTGGGTACCGGTGCCTCGGAAGCTGAGACAACCTCCCACTTTGTCTGCAGCCTACCCGGGGTCCCAGGCTTGCAGGAAGGGACGTAAGATATGCCGCTTCTTTGTTATATTGTTCTTCCATTTATGGGGCACAGCTGTTAGCTGTCAGGAAATAAACTACTTGTTTGACAGATACCTGTGTGGTGTATTTTTGATAAATGGAGATTGCCTATCTCCTAGAACTGGAAGGGACCTTGAAAGGTCATTGAGTCCAGTCCCCTGCCCTCACAGCAGGACCAAGTACCATCCCTGACAAATTTTTGCCCAAATCCCTAAGTGGCCTCTGCAAGGATTGAACTCACAACCCTGGGTTTAGCAGGCCAATGCTCAAACCACTGAGCTATCCCTCCCCCCCTCTGTCGGACCGGAGACTTACTCTGGCTGGCGACAGGGTGCCACATTTAATTGGTAAACCAGTTAAGTTTCACATTTATCTGGTTAACCAATTAAAGGGGATTTTACATCCCTATTACAAATTTTAACCTAGCCAAATATATAAGGGCTGTTTTGGATTTGGTGGTGGTGTTAAGGCCCACACCTAAGGACAGGTTTGTAGTAATACATAAATGTACAAAATCTTTTAAAATGTTGACATAACCAGAACACTGAGTTGTGTCTGTTTAATGGTTTACAAAATCCATAATATTCAACTTCACTAAAAGCATCCACTTTTTGTTGTTTAATGTTCACTGAAGAATGACTCACTCTTTGATGTCTAATGGCTTTTTAAGAAACCGAACTTTGTTTCATTTGAAGCCATAACATTCCTGGAGAATTCCAGCAGGGGTAAATCTACTTTTATGAGAGCTGATTTATATATATTTTGTGGCTGGATTAGTCAAAGTTCTAATTCTCATTATTGGTATATCTGTGCTAATGCACGATACCAACTTTATAACTCTATCCTTAAAATCAAATTCTTTCAATGTCATACAAGTGGTATTTGAATCTCATAAAGGTCACTTATATTGGGGGAGAGAAGTATCAGGGAGCAACGGCACTATATATAACTTACCACGAAGAGAAGTGGTATTTTTATTGTAAACTTTACAACTTAACTTGAAATACTGGAAAATTTTTAGTTAAACTTTTTTGTATTTTTTTTTTCTAGAATTGGTAGACTTTTTTCCCATCCTTCTTTTACTTTTAAGTTATCTATGTATCTCTGCAAAAGTAATAAAACCTTATTTCCTCCCTAACCTGGTTTGAGTACTCACAGCTGTCATATTAACCTAGTATTAGTATTAGATTTTAATAAAAGATAACGCAGGAAGAAGAGAGATGCTTGCTGAAGGTAGACAATAGGAGATATAATTTAGTTTTGGGGGTTTTAATATTTTAGTTTTTTCAATATATTATATAAATATTTGACTTTGCTAAACAACTGCTACTTGAAACAAATACAGCAATTATAATGAAATATTAAAATTATGTAACAATGACAAAAGTGGAAAAATTTGGAGTGAACCTATTCTTGCCCTAACTTATGAGCTCTAGGGAGAGGCGTGGAATGGTAATGTTTTCAGAAGTAACTTTAACTTTAAATTTCATGTTGTTTTCCAATTTGTGTTTAATTGTAAGGTTTTGAAACATAATTGCAGATTTGTTTTCTTTGCTGTTTTACATTTCTTTTAAATGAAATATTCTATGAATTGTATAACTTGCTTCCAATGAGTGCATATATAAAACGTGTATGTGTAATCGTCACCATGCAGTATGGTTATATGTTCCCTTCTCGTGATGACTGGGACACACTAGGAGGCTGATGAGATGGCTAGAGCCTTGACTAGCAGAGGTTGGTCTTTCAGCTGAGGCAGTAAAATCCAGAGGTGTGTTTTTGACTCCTCCTGCTGGGGCAATGATACTCTTCACCACACTCCTGTACCGTATCCCCACAAAGAGAGAAGGGGTTGGGGGGAGCTTAGGAATGACAATCTCTGGCACTCTGTGGATATGTCTATACTTGCTTCCTCTTTTGAGAGAGAAATGCAAATGTAGACATTCAAAATTGCAAATGAAGCTGGAATTTAAATATCCCATGCTTCATTTGCATATTTGCAAAATGGCGCTATTTCAAAATACCTATTTTGAAATAAAAAACACTGTTTAGATGTGGTTATTTCAAAAGAAATCCCTTCTTCCAAAAGAACCCTTATTCCTTATAAAACGAGTTTTAAGGGTTATTTTGGAAGACGGGTTTTCTTTCGAAATAACCACATCTAAACAGTGTTTTTTATTTCAAAATAAGGTATTTCGAAATAGCGCCATTTTGCAAATATGCAAATGAAGCATGAGATGTTTAAATCCCGGCTTCATTTGCAATTTTGAATGTCTACATTTGCATTCCTCTCTTGCAAGAGGAAGCAAGTGTAGACATACCCTATGGTAACTGCTGCTCCTAGAAGTGGCTGGCATGCATCCCTACAGCCCCAGAGAAAGTCACTGCTGTGGGTCTCCATACACTGTCCTTGCTGCAGACACTGCTCCTGCAGCTCCCATTGATCAGTAATGGGGAACGGGGGCTAGTAGAAGCTGTGGGCTCAGTGCTTGTAGAGGAGGGGCACCAAATGGCATCATGCCAGTGAGTTTCAGGAATGGTGCAGGGCCCAGGCCGAAGTAAGTCTGCCTTAACCTCACTGGTGAAGCACCAGAAGCTATCACATTTAAACAGAACCCAGCCAGAGCCTCCTGCTTCCTGAACCCCTGTCCCAGTCCTGAACCCAACCTCTTGACACAGATGTGAGTCTCCCTGCACCCAAACTCAGTGTCAGACCTTTCAACCTGAAGACCTTCCTGGAACCCATTGTTCCACCCTGGGCTAAGACTAGAGCCCCTTCTATACTCCAAACCCATAGGCACAAGCACAGGGCCTTCTCTCCAAACCCCTACTCCAGCCTGGTGCAAGTGATTGAGGTTGGGGGAAGAAGAGGGCTGTAGTGAGCATGGTGAAGCCTCAGAGAAGGGGCAGAGGAGGGTCAGGGCCTCAAAGAAGGGCTAGAATGAAGTGGGGCATGGGTATTTCGGTTTGAGGAACATCTTACATTGCACTTACATTGGGAAAAGTGATCTTGCAATTAAAAAGGTTGGAAAGCAATGTTATAAGGAGTGTGAGCTGAGAGAACATCAAAATTTTAAAAAATGGATTTAAAGAGGGCAGAAGAAACTGCTCCTGTAAGAAAATACAGGAAGTATCACTTTCCTACAGGGACCAGTGAAGTCCTAGTGGAGGTAGGACATTTCTATGGGGAACTGTTATTTAGTCTGCAGTGTAAGAAACTGCTGCTCTCTCTAACCCTAACACCTAGCAAATTTCCATTCACTGCTGGATTGAGAAAGTCCTAGTGGAGGTAGGACATTCCTATAGGAATAGTTATTTAGTCTGCAGTATAAGAAACTATTACCCTCTCAAAACCTAAGGCTATGTCTGTACTGCGCATTGTTGTGCAAGAAGATATGCAAATGAGGCGCGGTCCTCTTGTGCAGGAGCCGTTCTGCCTGAAAATAAGCTGCAGAATGGCTCCTGTGCAAGAGGGGTTTTTTTGCGCAAGAAGGAGTAGTGTAGACAGCTCCTTCTTGCGCAAAACCCCCTTCCGCAAAATGGCGGCTCATTAGATATGCAAATGAGCTATGGGGATATTCATTGCCGTGCCTCATTTGCATATCTTCTTGTGCAACAATGCACAGTGTAGATGTAGCCTGAGGCTGATTCAGATGGAGCAAATTCTTGGAGTTCAGACCAACTGGCTGAGAATACATTTGCTTTTTTGGAGGACTTTTACAGAGCCTTTTATACTTTCATTAAAAGCATTGATAAGTGCACTTATGTTATTTGTTTAGAGCTGTGTTTCTCAGCCAGTGGTACAAGTACCCTTAGGGGTACTTGAGCACAACTGAAATTTGGAGAAAACTGAATTTGTTTTAAATTTTACAGCATTTTATTATTTTTGTACTTTTTACACACACAAAAATGTCATCTCCTGCTCTGCTATGATTAAGTTGTTTGATGAATGTGTTGCAATGGTAGAAAAAAATTGTGTGTCTGAAAACTGTAGGTATTGGGGGTACTTCTAATTTTTTTTAAAAAAGGGGGGTACTTATACTTTTTTTTGGAAAAGGAGTACTTTATAAAAAAGGTTGAGAGACACTGGTATAGAGTAATCCTTTGTAAACAACTGTTGGTGGACTCCTACATTGTTTTTAAATCAGTATTTCCAAAATGGTGTTCCATGGAAGACTGGGATTCAGCAAAGATGAAAGTGTTACTTCCAGTAGGAGTTTCTTACAGTAGCAATTTCTTATTTCTGGAAATCAGAAACTGCCCCGAGGAGCACAATCCTACAGGGAGCTGTTTTCAACACAGCAATGTTGAGATCTGCTTGCTAAATGTAGGATTGTGCTGCCGTTAGCAGCTGTTTCCTACAGTTGCACTTCCTTACGATCGTACCAATAAGAAAGTGCTACCTGTAGCGCATTCTTATAAGGTAGGAGCTTTTGACATTACACCGGACCTAAATAAGTGAATCATGCCTCTTTAGTTCTTTAAAGTGGCTAATTTTATGGGAATGAGGAGCTAAAATAAAATAAATGTAAACCAAGCTAGCATAACTCCTTATTTACAGGATGCATTCAATAGCACTTTACATCAAGGTTCAGTTTCCAACCTAATTCACATTCCAATCCTGCCCACCTAACAAACCTTTGGAAATTGAGCACAGAATGTTCCAGACCTTTAAAGAACAGTAACAAACTCAAAACCAGTTTTGAAGTTCTGTATACCACACTTTGAGATGACAGTGGGATTTGTGGATGCTAAGCACATCAATGGTATTTGTAAGGCCCCGGGCCTCTGAAAATAAGTCTGAGAACTTGATGGCTATTATCTGTATGTATATAGCCCTCCCTTTTTCTGTCAAGGTTGCTTATATAATGTTCATGAAGGAGCTCATGATCTGATCTTAAGTTTAATAAGGGAGCGTTTGTTCATATACCCCCAGATGCCACGAAGCAACACCTTGATCTAAAGAAGTGGGTTGTGTCTATGAAAAGCTCATGGTACCATCTACATGTTTTGTTGGTCTTTAGTGTGCTGCAAGACTATTTGTTGTTTTTACTGAAAAAACTGTTACTCAACCATGCATGTATGGTTCAGCTGTTACTTCAGTATCTAGATGCTAACAGAAATGCATACACAAGCCTGCCTGGAAATCCATGGTCACTACCTGTCATTGCTTGAGTAACTTAAATATTTTTTCTATAGAGAGAGGATTCCTGGACTATGTAGTAGTTGTATGATGTTGCAGGAAGGACAGTGGGAAAGGAAAGGGTTTTGATATCACCCTAAAAGAGACCAGAGCTAGTTTTCATCCTGAACTGTGGTGGGGAAGAATACTATAATTTGATACTAATGTAATGTTATTCAGTTTAGTGTTTCTGCAAAAGTGTCTTACTTTGTACAGATTCCTTTTCATTTTCTTAATATGCACCATACCGTTTTTTATCCCTAAGGTTACGTCAACACAGCAGGGCTAAAATCAAATTAAGCTACACAACTTAAGCTACACAATTGACGTAGCTGAAGTCAAAATAGCTTAACTCGGCTTTAGAAGCTGTCTGCACAGCAGGAAGTTGAAGGAAGAACACTCTTCCTTCGACTTCCCTTACCCCTCATTAAATGAGGGTCACCATAAGGCGGAGTAAGAAGTCCTCCAGCTCGACATTATTTCAAAATAACAGTTTGTTGACACACACAGTTATTTTGGAATACCATCAGTTATTCCAAAATAATGCTGCTGTGTAGACATCGCCTAAGAGACCTAATTGTTGCTATTGTTAGTAAGTTCTTCTGCAAGTAATAGATTGTATGGTAATACAGAATAACAGCATTTATTCCACAGCTAGTTGCAGCTGAGTTTCCATTATAAGCTCTGCTTTGTTCCCTTTCTTAAATCTATCATATCGGTTAGGTCTGAAGTTAGGACACAGTTTTTCCACCAAACGTCAAGTAAATTGGACAAGGGATTTCTGAATCACACCACCTTCAAAATACAGCGCTAGTGTTAAAAAAAAAAGGCTTCTTTCTGCAAAAGAAGAGGAAGAAGAAAGATAAATTAGCTTACTGGAAGTAATGTGGTGTGCTGTGTTTAGGATGAAAATTTTATTATCTAGTTTTGAGGGCTATATGCTTTGGAAATTAATTGGAGATTTGGAAGATCTTATTTAGTATAGTCTGTAAAATGACCTATGCTTTCATTTAAGAAAAAAGTCTCCTAACCCTTCCTAGTTTAAGAAATTTGATTGCTAAGAAACTTGTCTAAGGAAAGCAATGGTTCCTAGGTTGGAGAAGTGGGTACTTAGAGACACAGTAAACAAGACAGTGGGAAAACCACAGTGCTTTTTCCTTGCCAACTGACAGATTTCATGTTGTTGGTCACAGGGAAGTCCTGCTGCTCTGTGGTTTGTTTACACACACTACACAACTGGGGTTTTCAACATACTCTTTGTTACCAGAGGTGGTACATGAACAAACCATGAAAACTGCTTGATTTTTGGAGGGCAGGCACTTAGATGTCAAAGTTTTCTCAGTGACATAAAATAGTTTGATTTCCCAGAAGTTACCGAGACAATAAGTAACTCTAAAAATGATGTTGTGGTCTTTTATGTTTTATAGTGAAACTGCCCTTAAAAATGATTTGGCGACTTTGTTTTTTACTTATTTTCCTTTTTCAAAAATGAGAAAGGAAGTGGGAAATCCTTTAGTTAAAATTAAGTTTGACCACATTTTGTGGGGTTTTTCTCTCTTATGGAGTTTGATTGGCACTTGCACATTCCTTTTTGTGGAGTGGTGATGGTGTTTTCTCTTTTAAAAAACTAGATCCTTATGAAAAACTAAGTCTTCATGAAGGAAAATGTGTCAAATTTAAATGCATCTTTCTTTCATGTTATAGATGTGTTTATTATGAATGAAATTAATTGCTTAGTCCTTTGCTTGCTTTTCTCCATCATATTCTATGGCTTTTTATTGCAGTCTCTCAGAAAAGCAGACTAGAAGTAGGTTTTGAAGTGTCATTTATCTTCCACCCCTATGGGTAATGCCTTGTGTTAGGGTGTAAGTACTATATAGGAGCATGTTATACTTGAAGCCATGAAATGTGTTTCAAATATTTTATTATTATGGAAAACCAATGGTTCTCCTTACCAGTGTTCCCTCTAACATTTTCCATCCGTAGGCAGATTGAAATTTCTTATACGCAACACCAATTTTGAGGTTGTATGTGTATGTGCAGCACCACTACAAACAAAAAGCTTATATATAAATGTATTTTAAACAGTCTATAAGTATGGAATAAAAAATTATTACAAGGGACAACCAACAAGGAGCAATGCTTAAGATATTTAATATGAAATCAAATTAAAAGAAAATTAACACTATCCTTGGAGTACATGTATTATCATCCTTTCTAACCACTCAGCTAAAACACACCAAAATGAGGCATACTTAAAACAGCTATAGAAATAAATCAGACATGGCCATTAAGTATAAACTGGGCCTCTGGTGCCTATTTTTAACAACCTACTCGCATAGACCACTAAATCTTCAGAATCTCCACTAAAGCTGCTCTCAGAATGAAGTATCTCCCAAAACACTAACATGCTGCAGACCCTTTGCAGTTCACGAAACTATCTTTCTTGCATGCATCTTATCCACACATAGCTCAGTTTTAAGATGTTAAATAAATCTGAGTCAACTAGAAATAGTCATGCTCTCTTTGCAAATATTAAAACAATATTTACCGACACTGGAAAGGAGAGTAAAAGATATTCACTCGTGTATACAGTTTCTCTGGGAAGTGTTGAGGATCCATGCTATGCAAGTGAAACAGACCTGTAAAAACAGATAAAAGTTCTCCTGGTTTCAAACTTTTTCCCCTTGCGTGTATTACCAACTCAGAGTAGAAGCCTCAGAGCACATTATCGGAGTACCCCTGCCATTTCCCCTTGGTTTTCCTTTTTTAAAGATAGGATACACCCATAAAAGCAGGGCTTAACTCAGATTAAGCTATGCAAATTGAGCTATGTCAATTGCATAGATCATTTTGAAATTGGGAGTGTCTACACAGCACTTACTTCTAAATAGAGCACTCTTCCTCTGACTTCCCTTGCTCCTCATATAATGAGGGTTACAGGAGTTGGAGTAAGAAGTTCTCCAGCTTGACAGTATTTTGACGTTATTTCAAAGTAATGTTGTTGTGTAGATGTACCCTTAGGTACCATGTTTGCCAGTTTCCAGGCCTTGGGTATGTCACTCATTCTCCATGAGTTCTCAAAATTCCAAAGATGCTTCAGCTAGTTCTTTACCCTAGGATGAACTGCAGCAGTCCCAGCCAGCTTGAGTACATTTAACTTACATAAACATTTTCTAACCTGTTCTTTCCCTAATTTAGCTTACATTCTTTTTCCCTTGTTAACATTGCAGTTGAGTATTTGGTCTCCATTAACCTTTTTATTGAGGACTGAAGCAAAACACACATTAAGCACTTCAACTTTCTGTCAAAGATGTCAGGGAGAAATGAAGCAACATAATGGTTTAAACATGGGCCCCAGTTCATTACAGAAGGCATCTCTAAGTTAATGCATAGCCAGAAAGGGATAGTTGTAGCATTTGACCTTTCAATATTAAATGGTATACAGATCTTGTGCCAATATTCTTGTTCCTCTGGATTATTTCTGCTTCATGTTGGTAGACATCCAGGCTATGTCTAGACTGCATCCCTCTGCTGACAGAGGGATGCAAATCAAGCACTTTGGAAGTGCAAACAAGCCCGGGATTTAAATATCCCAGGCTTCATTTGCATACTCACATTCCGATGCTGTGCCAATCACACTCAGTGTCGAAAGTGAAAGTAAAAGGCTACGTCTAGACTGATGCGCTTTTGCGCCAGAGCTATGCAAATGAGGCTTAGCGTTAGAATATCGCCAA
>CM057845.1:74918782-74932596 GCA_030068395.1 Apalone spinifera
CTCATTTGCACTTCCAAAGTGCTTGATTTGCATCCCTCTTTCGGCAGAGGGATGTAGTCTAGACACAGCCCCAGTACATTTGTGTAATAAGCTTTTCTTTGTGTATGCATGCACTCTAGAAAGACTTATTACACGCACTGTATAAAATATTAGTTGGATTTAGCTAGTTTTCTGTTTATGAATTCTCACCATAATATGACTATAGGCAGAGGTAAAAGTAAAATTTCTTCCCAGTATGTGGGGAGAGGCACATCCACTAAAGTAAGGCTACGTGACTCCACCCAGCCCAAGACCCCCATTAGCTGCAGGAGAAAGTGGAGGGTGGTACAACAGCTGGAAGAGCTGGCAGCAGTTCTGCTGCTTTGCCCACTCTGGTCCAGCTAGTAGGATAAGGAGCAGAAGCCCCAGTCCCGCCCCCAGCTCCTCCAGCTCCATCTGAACAACAGCATCCTTGCCAGAGGACAGTTATGACTTTCCTGAAGAGAGGAAAGGAGCAGAATTGCCAGCAGCTCCTACAACATCATATAGACTATAAGTATTTTGTACAGCGTACCTGACCTTGCTGGCCACTTTCTTGTTAGTATGGCCTGATATGTCATACTACAGGTTGGACCTCCCTGTCTGGTAACCTTGGGATCTAAGTGGTTCCAAACAAGGGATTTTGCTGGACCATGGATGATGTTGTACCCAAGAGTCCCGGTTTAGAGTGGTACAACTTGTAGCTTACTTTCACTTCTCACTTTTATAAAGCAGGTATCTATTTTAGGGATGTTAAATTTAGATTAATTGGCTAATCGAATAGTCAATGCAATTTGCATTGACTATTCAATCAGTTGATAAAGGCGCCTCTGCCTTTGAAGTGTAGCAACAGCCCCAGGGCTTTTGCTACACTTCAAAGGTTAAAGTGCTGCGGGAAGCACAGGACCAAAGGGGGAGTGCTGCATGGAGCCCAGAGGCAGCAGGGGAGTCCTAAGCTAATCCTGGGCTCCACACAGTGCTGCTGCTTTGAAATACTATGTACAGCCCAGCCCCAGGCATTTCAAAGCGGCAGTGTCGCATGGAGCCCAGGATCTGGCCCTGGGATCCATATCCTTCCCCCTTCATCCCCCCGTTTGCTGCCTCTTTCTGTTAGAGGCCGCAGTGGGGAGAGCGACTAGTTGAGTAGTGTGTCGCCTGTCCGATAAACATTTGCAGTCAACTAGTCGTTCACATCCCTAATCTATATTATGCTTTCACTGGAATATATTTCATGGAACTGGTTAGAATTACCATGACTTGCTTATCTGGATAGCCCTTGAAACTCATTAAGCCTCCCTCACCACAGCTTGTTTGGAATAGTTTTACAACTTCATGTTAACTCTCAAGCCTGTTGGCTGTAGGGATATTGCAGTCTCTTGTTGATGTAAGAATATAAGGATGATTGGTGAAGAATGCTTACCAGGATAGAAAGATGAGCAAGGAAACTTGGACATTATTTCATAATGTCTCCACTTGAAACCTGTCACAAAATGTCTAGTTTACTAAAACTTTGTTTAGCGGAAAGTGAAAAATTCTGATAATGTCGAAATGTTCCATTGTGACATTATTGGAACAGAATGTTTCAGTATTCTGTTTTGGAATTTTATTTTGTATTATGTATTTCCGAGTAATTCAAATTCTAAACTAAATATTAATCCCCAACTTTTTTTCCTGAATTTTTGGATGCTATTTTGAAATGTTTGGGTTTTGTTTTAATGCAGAACTAAGCCACATCTTGAAATCTCAAAAACCTTTGCAAAATGGATTTTTTTTGTAATCCACACAGCTCTAGTTACAAGTAAGATCTGTAAAGGTTGGAGAGAGTATGGCTGTTTTGAACTCTGTTTGTGAACCTCCATATGACTCAGTTTCTTCCTTCTACAGCATATAAGGTTTTTCTAGCTTTAGTGAGATTTAGTGGAGAATTGGGGAATACTGCATGAATTTCACACCTCCCAGGATTTCTGCCAACAAATGAGTCCTGTATTAGAAAAGTTTTGTGCTTTCAGGACAGTCTTCAGGAAGATACATTGATGTGACAGAGTTGTTAATAGGCAGAATGTCCAGAGGGTTTAGAGTTATTTGAAGTATATTGATTGTAATATACTGTACTTGTCTCTAATTTTAATTTTCTCAATTGGTAATTGGTAGGTTTTTTAAGGCATTACCCTCATGCTAAAGATGCAGTTTAAAATGTATGCTTTAACTTGTTAGAGTTCTTTAATCACCATTCCATTAAAAGGATTATCATCATTTCCTAAATGTTTGCTTGCAAAAGCGAACCATAAATCCATCTAGAAAATTGTCAGTGTCATGGAATGATTTTGTAAATGAAATGGCAGATAGATGAGGAAATGCATCAGTCTCAAAAGTCCTCTTTGGACATACACATGTTCCAGGCAATATTATAAAAGTCCTTTCAGCATAACTGAAACATAATCAAAATCTCATAAACATTACCTAGTTTTAGTTTAGATTAATTTGTAGCCATTGTGTGGACATCTGTGACTGAATTTCAGTCCAACAGTGTGTCGCCACTGACAGTGCTCATGATATCGGAGGATTATGAAAATAGTGCTTGGAAAGAGAGACATCCTTTTTACAGCTTGATGTAATGGAGTGCACTCACCCACTGACCGAGTACATGTACCCACACTCCTTTTCTGTTTGTGGTGACTCTTGGGTAACGCAGACGTCCAGCCGAGTCCCACAGTCTGTTAAAACAAAGCAAACCTGTGCTGGGGGACAAGTCCAACAGGCTTCAGTGTGTCCCCACTCCAGAATAAAACAGTGCCCCAGGGTTTGCCTTTGACTTTCTGGCCCCAGTTTTTCAAATGGGTCACTATAATTCAGACTCCCTGCCCTAGGGTGTCTCACTATATCCAGGCTACTTCCCTCAATGGCTAATGGGGGATTGAGGGGACCCAATCCCAAACTCTACTCCGGGTCCCATCTCAGGGAGCCTGTAGATAGCAGCTGTTTGCAATGTCCCTTTAAATAACTATGGTGCTGCTATAATTCACGGGGTCCCTTCCCCATTACTCCAGCACATTCTTCTCCTTTACCTCAGGACCTTGTCCCAGTTGTGAGTCCCACCAACGAGCCCAAAGCACCTGCTGTCTCCCATCTCTAGCAAGGAACTCTCTTGATCTGGCCCTGAAGCTCTTGTATGAACCTGCTGGTCCCTGACTGGGTGTTTTCCCACACAGCCATTCTAGGCAGCTTAGTGGACCTCTCTATTACCCTTTCCTGGGGTGGTGTGTGGCAGGACCACTAGGTCTCTAGCAGGGGTCTCAAGGCCTTGTCCACCCCATCATACCTGGTTAGAAAGGATGTTCTTTTCTAGCTATTGATAGTTAGTCTCAGTTGAGAGCAAAGTGTAGGCACACACACACCAGGTCTGGAGTTTGGATGAACAACTCTGATAATTAGGATGGGATTTTGAAAATAGGGCAGACAGCTAAACTAGGATTTTTTATTTTTTTTTACTAAAATACCTAGTGTCACCTTAAAGAGACAAGGGGAAGAAACAACTGATATTTAATTTTATGAAGCTACATTGGGAAATATATGAGATCATAGTTAGGCCAGTGAGATGTGTCATAGCCAACACCAGCCAAGGGATGATGCAAAAAAGAAAAAAAAAATCAATGGCAAGATAAACTGAAGACTGCTGGCAAGTTTACCATTAGTCTTTATGTTCTCTCTCTGGACTCATAAATGCTATTGCTATTGAAATATCTAACAAACCTTTCAGTTAGGGCCACCGGTGGATTTATCAGATCATTCTTAAAACTATGACTGAACCTCAAGTCTGATATTAATCTGTTTGAGGGATCATGCCCGGATAAAGACAATACAGAAGTTGAAGGGGCACTTAGCAAAGTCAACAGCTAAATACATCACTTAGGGAACAGACTTAGTTTAATAAACTCCCTGATCAGTTTATTTTTATTATCTGAACAATAGCTGTTCTCTCAGGAACCACAGAAGCCAAGATCTCTTTATTTTCACTCATTTGAAAAACTATGTCTTGGACATACAGCACTGTGTCCCAACTGAAAGGACAAATGTCTTATAGAATGTAGACTAGGATATTCATAATAGCTGGAAATAGACATCCATCTTGACTGAAGGAATAAAATACAGGAGACTCAAATATAATACATAAGGTCATAAATCAGCACTAGAGCCATGACTCATGTTTTCCCTTTAGGATCCAAACAGTGATCTTTTGCATTCCTTCTCTCTTCCACATTCCTCGGTTTGTCTGACCCATAAGAATAGGTCTACACTATACCTGAGAGTGTGCTTCCCAGCTTGGGTAGACAGACTTGCGTTAGCTTTGCTCCAGTTAATGTATTAAAAATAGTAGTGTGGATACTGCACCATGGGCAGCAGCCTGAGTCCAAGCCCGCATACCCCAAGTCCAAGCTTGGATGGGTAGCCAATCCATTGCCCATGCCACACAGTCCACAATGCTTTTTTTAGTGTGCTAGCTTGAGCAGAGCTAATGGGTCCCAGCCCTTTCTTGCTGCAGCAGCTTGTGGTCATGTGACAACACCTCTCAGTGGCTGCTGCAACTCTAATACACACACACCAGGTCTGGAGTTTGGATGAACAACTCTGATAATTAGGATGGGATTTTGAAAATAGGGCAGACAGCTAAAGTAGGATTTTTTTTTTTTACTAAAATACCTAGTGTCACCTTAAAGAGACAAGGGGAAGAAACAACTGATATTTGTTTCATAGCTAGGGGAGGGGTACATGATGCCTGGCTGGGGCAGATTCAGATTCATCTATCCCTGTGGTTCCCAGTCAGAGTGGGAATGCAGCAAACTATGCACTTTCCTCTTTCCTCTGTGATGAAGGGGAACAGCCAGAGATGTCCTCATATGCACCTATGTGGTGGGGGTGGGGAGAACTTCAGCCTCCCCGTCCTCCCAAAAGGGCACGGGGGAGTCGGGAGGCTCTGGGATGGAGCCATGCTGGTATGGGGAGAGGTGCCCCAAGCCAGCCCCTTTCTCTTGCTTGGAGTTCTTAGACTGACAAACATATCTTCTATATATTTGAGACAGTTAACATAAAAACATTCTGATGACCAAAAAAGCATTTCAAAATGTTACAGCACAATAATAAGCAAAAGTCATTCTTCACAAAAAGACACTGAAGCTGTATGTCAAAAATGGATTTTTGCCCTGTTCTTCCATTATTATATTTCATTCCTGTTTCATTCAGGGCTTGATCCAAAGCCAATTCAAACCTCAGTAGGAGTCTGCCCGTTGATTTCAATGAGTTTTAACCTGGCCTTCAGTTATTAAGCTAAGCCATACAGCAGTGGTTCACCAACTTCTAAGTTCTGACCCTTTTTTAAATGCATCAGTATTTTCATGACTTCCTATCAGAATCGTCAGTTCTTAGCAATGACTTTTCCTACTCTGCAAATAAATTAGAATAAAATTTATAATCTTCATTTTGTTAGCAGCATACAGAAAATCTATATTTATACAAACTTGCTCCCAAAATATAATTCAGTTTAAATTAAATCTAATAACTTGCCTGTCCTTTACTTACATTAATGGTTAATGAGATGGATGAAGCTGTCTGGAATTGCAGATCAGTTCAGGGAGCATCATGAAGTTTATCAGGCATAAAAATAGTTCATTCTTAACACTTAGCAAGTGATTTTGAAAATTGACAAGTAATCTTGAAAATTCTACTTCATGTAGACAAAGGAGCAAATGAAAGCAGCAGTCTTGGAGCCTGGGGTGGAGAGAGAGAGATATTTGTATTTCACTAAGCACCAAAACTGACACCAGCCTTCACTTGCAACCTGTAACTTATATGACTCATTGCAAGACTATCAATAAATCTTGTGCATCTGGTAGCAATGTGACTTTATTGATTCCTCTTCCTCAACAATGGGCTCAAACCCTCAGGGAAGAATTCTTCAAATATGACCTTAAGTTGGAACAGGTGTCTGTAGGATCTTAAATAAAGTGAATGAGGCTGTTTACATCTCTTACAGCTATTGTTTCAGTTTCAGACCATCTGCAGATTCAGGCAGGCATTTTTGAGGTAATGTATGTGACTGTAAGAACAATGTGTGTGTGTGTGTGGGGGGTATGGTAGAGAAAAAAGAGAGAGAGAGAATGTGTGTGAAAGCATTTAGAAAAAAGAAACTTCTGTGCCGCTCCCATTGCAAGAGCCTCTGCCATGGAGGACAGACTCTGAGATAGGGATTCTGAGACTTCTAGTGGCTCACTTAGACCCAGATTCTTAAAGGTATTTTAGCACCTAATTTCTGTGGATGTGAGGGGCCTAAATTCCTTCAAGGTTGTGGACCTTGAACTACCTGTGCTTTAGTGCCCCCCATTTGTAAAGTGGGGATAATTCTTACCTATACAGGTGTTGACTTGGAGGTGCTCAACCCCTTCCCACCCCATCTACCTGCTCCTGCCCCTCCCCCCTGGAGCATCCTGCACACTACAAAACAACTTTTTTCAGTGGGCAGCAGGCACTGGTGGCAGGGGTGGGGGGAAGGGGACTGATGGGGGGAGCTTGGCTACCAGTGGATGCTGAACACTCACTAATTTCTCTTGCTTCAGGCCTAAGCACCTACACTTACCTATGTCACATGGGTTATATGAGAGTAAAGCAATCACTAATGCAGATACTCCAGTAGGTAAATTGTGATGGGTACATTTTCACTATCTGTGACTGTGATGCAATTTTCTATGAATTCCTATAGAGATTTGCAATGTTCAGAAAAATCAGCTGTACAAAAAAATCTTTAAAGAGTAATAAAAATGGTTTTTAGTGTGGGAATGTTTTTATAGCAATAGTATTGTTGGAACATAACCCCAGTTAGAAAAGCCATCTCTTAAAACTAATTACAAGGCCGTATATGTCTGTTACATGTCTACTTTGAAAGTAATTATCACCTAGCTTTAATGGAGATAAATGTAAAGACCCTTATGGATATTCGTTGGAATTATTGATAACTGTAATGCTTTTTGTAGTGAACACTCAAAGTTAGAACAAAGCACCCTGAAATCATAAATAAATTATAACTATAAATATGAGCTTGAAATGTATATTGTTTACATAACATAACACAAGGATGGTCATACTGGGTCAGACCAAAGGTACATCTAGCCCATTATCCTGTCTTCCGCTAGTTGCCAAAGCCAGATGTCCCAGAAGAAATTAATAGAACAGGTCATCAGTAAGTGATCCATTCCATTCTCAGACAATAGTTATTAATGGTTCACAGTCATGCTGGAAGGCATAACAAGTGGGGTTCCAAAGGGGTCCGTTTTGGGACTGGTTCTGTTCAATATCCTCATCAATGATTTGGATTATGGCATAGAGAGTACAATTATTAAGTTTGCAGATGATACCATGCTAGGAGGGGTTGCAAGTATTTTGGAAGATAGAGTCAAAATTCAAAATACTCTGGCCAGAGAAATGGTCTGAGGTAAATAGGTTGAAGTTTAATAAGGACAAATGCAAAGTACTCCACTTAGGAAGGAACAATCAGTTTCAGACATACAGAATAGGAACTGACTGTCTAGGAAGGGGTACTGCAGAAAGGGATCTAGGGGTCATAGTGGACTACAAGCTAAATATGAGTCAACAGTGTAACACTATTGCAAAAAAAGCAAACATGATTCTGGGATGCATTAACAGGAATATTGTTAGCAAGACCTGAGAAGTCATTCCTCTGCTCTACTCTGTGCTGATTAGGTCTCAATTGTAGTACTGTGTCTAGTTTTGGGCATCACATTTCAAGAAGGATGTGGAGAAATTGGAGAAGGTTCAGAGAAGAGCAACAAAAATGATTAAAGGCCTAGAAAACATGACCTACGAGGGAAGACTGAAAGAATTCAGATTGTTTAGTTTTGAAAAGAGAAGACTGAGAGGGAACATTATAGCAATTTTCAAGTATCTTGGCCTCTGAGGATAGAACAAGAAGCAATGGGCTTAAACTGCAGCAAGAGAGGTTTAGATTGGATATTAGGAAAAGTTCCTAATGGCCAGGTGGTTAAATACTGGAATAAATTGACTAAGAAGGTTGTGGAATCTCCGTCACTGGAGATATTTAAAAGCAGGTTGGTTAGTCATCTATCAGGGATGATGTAGATTGTGCTTGGTCCTGCCGTGAGGGCAGGGGACTGGAATTGATGACCTCTCAAGGTCCTTTCGGTTGTAGTGTTCTTTGATTCTGTGTTTCCTGTTGCTCATTCCCAGCTTCTGTGCTATTTCAATACTAATAAGACATCATGATTCTTAGTATGTAGGGATTATCTAGCGCAAGAGTATAGCTGGAAATGTAGTTAAAATAAAAAAAAATTGTTTTCATGTGTGTCCCATGAAAACTAGCCTGAAGTTTGGAATTAAAGTTGTTAGATTGTATGTTTCCCCAGAGTAAAGTCAGGAAACAAACAGTTTAGTCCTTTAGCACACTGTATGCATTCTGTTTCCTTTTTCAGTTTGAATTGCTTCCCTTCCACTCTTACATAGTTTAGGTTTTCTGAACAGTGCCAGTACTCACTTAACTAATTCCAATGTCTGAGTATTGCCCTTGACCTACATCTATTTTTTTAATCTATGTGTCTTCGATAAAGGAGTTTGATAGAACTAATTTTTTGGCCGAACAGTATACTTATTAAATTCCATTTTATATATTATTACATTTAAAATTATTAAATGTTATTAATGTAATATTGAAAATGTGTTTTTAAAAAGTCTTCATTGGCCCTTTAATACTTTGTCAACATACGTATGTTTACCAGGTCAGCAGAAAAGCAATAGATACTGATGACAAGAAAGCATGAGTAATTTGAGTATTGACATTTTGGAGAGCCATTTTGACCTTTTGGAGAACTATATTATTCCCGTTATAAACTAAAATTGTTAAATTGAAAACGTCATTAACGAATTACTACTGTTTTGTCACTCTCCATATTTATTATGAAATGATATTTATAGCTATGAATAAATAAAATAGAACCCTTGGCGGTGGACAAGTAGTCAGTGCAAATTCTGCCAACAGATCTGCACCAGATGTCTGTGGATTTTTGTTCTAAATTATGAGTAAGAGGCATTGTCTTCATTTTTCAAATAGTCATTGAGAATTTGTCTGCCTTTGTCTGGCTGCTTTTTATATGTAAATTAAAGTTACGGTTAAGTAATTGTTTATCAGTTTCATAGAATAGACTTTGAGGCCTGGTGCCAATGAGAAACTGGATCTCTCATCTCTCACCAAAAAATCATAGTACTTAGTTATGCTTCAAAGTGCTATAGTTTGCAGGAGATGTATGGCAAGACCAGATTAAGGAAAATCAGATTGATAATCACAGTGATAAATTCAGACGTGTAGTCATTCTTACGTCAGATTATGACAGTTGTCTTTCCAAGTTAAGTCAAAGTAGGTTCAGACTTTCCATCTCACTTGTGTCCCAAAATATATACTACCTTTAGGAGGTACTGATGCCAAACTTCTTAGTAAAACTATTGTGTCTTCAAACTGTAATGCCCTAGTCCACTGGCTTCTCTCCTTTAACATTAACCTCTTTATGGGTTTTGATGGACAGGCCTGGGTTCATCTTGACTGTGTCTCCAGCTCAGCATGGTGCACTTCCCAGTTTTCCTTCTCAGATAAATTTACGTAGCAGTGCTTCCACCTCACTTGCTCATTCCTGGCAGAATCACCAGAGTAATTTGGACCAAGAATTCTAACAACTAGGTACCCCTGAATTATTGCCAGATAGTTGCAGAGCCCCAAGAAATAACACAAATATATGGAATGTATCAGAGTAAGTGTATTAAATCAGTAAATATGACAAAAAAGGGTAAATAAATACTTTTGTGCTCACTCTGGCTTATGTTCATAGCACTGGTGAATTTTGTCCCTGGTCCTGTTCATGAAGTGGCAGACAAACCACTTTGCCAGTGGGTCCATACCCATGGATTTCAGCCAGTTGGGGGCCCCTTGAAAAATGGTTCTTTTGGGGAGTGGGGTCAGGGCACAGGGGCTTGTCAGACTCTTCCTGCCTGGCACTCGTGCTGTAGAGGGGGTAAGCCCCCACATTCTAACCCCACTCCCCAGTAGCAGTGCCATGTGAGTGGGGGCAGCGCTAGCCCCTACACCCACTTCCTATTTCCTTAGCAGAAACATGAGGGAGACTGCAGGTGGAAGAACTGGGAGGAGGCCCTGCACTTGCTTTGGCTCATGGACCAACAAAACCTTTGTCTGCCTCTGCAGTCAGAGCTGATGAGCTGGTATAGTAGGGATAAAATTTAACATCCTGCTTGTAGGTCCACAAAGACCTTTGCTGAGCTGTGAAAAATAATATCTTCTGTAGCAGTAACAAGCAATTTTGGCTGACTTAGTCCGGTGCAGTCCCTAAAAGACTCACACATAGGATTAGAAGTCCCTCCAACGGGTTTACTAAACCCTATATAATGAAATCCCCAGTTCCTTTCCCTATGGGTTGAGGATTCAGTTCATAGAATAAATGTCTCTGTTTTCCTATCTAACTAAAAATGGTGCTCTCACAATTCCATAAATGGTTTAAGGTTCAGAGGTGAATGCAAAGTCCTCAGCACCAGAGGGGCTGACAATCTAAGTTGCAGGCATCCTCTTCATGCAGGAATTAGGCTTGTTTCTGTTTCTAATATTTCCTCTACCCATAAAGGAATGTAATAATCAAATGCACATGACAACAGCTATCGTAAAAAAAACGTAACTCTTACTCTCTCAATCTCTGACCCTGCAGCTCAAATACAATCACAGCAGAAGGGCAATCTGCACCTAGCAGTTGGAGCAGTACATGCCACGTGGTAAGTGATTTCTCTAAGGAGCTGAAGGGCTAACTCAGTGCGGTTGTGGTAGTGGTGGGCATTTTCCCAGTAAAACTCTAAACTGGAAATTATCTTGAACAGGGAAAGGAACAAGCTTAAAGATTTTGCATTCAAGCACTCAGGACATGTCTACACAGCAGCGTTATTTCAAAATAACAAAGTGAATATCTGCACCAGGGCTACTCAACTTTGGAAGCCCTGGGGGCCACAGCGATACTCTCAGGACATGCTGAGAGCTGCAACTTAAGTGTGGTTGCATATAGATGCAAATAGCTTGTTTCACACTGACGGGCATGAATACAAAGATTAAGCCTTAGTGAGAGTCAGTCAGCACCTCTCAGGCTCTGCCCACAAGGCTAAGTAGTCAGCACTTCCCACAATGCCCTGGCACTCCTGGCCCCTCCTCCAAGGGGGCTAGAAATGCCCTGTAACCGTCTGTTCCAGCCAGCCCGTCTGCTTGCGTCTTTCAGTACTCATCACACCTGGGAGACAACTCGCCATTATGGAGCGTGTTCCCAGTGGAGACCCCATGTTCAAAGGATCCCATCTGCAGGCTGCGTGTTGAGCCCCGTTTAAACCCAAACCTCACCCTGGGCAACAAACAAATTGGTCCAGTGCGGACATCCTAGATCACCTTGAAATCTGGGGAGAAGAGGCAAACCTCTAGGACCTCTGCACCAGACTCAAGAACATGGACATATACAGCCAGATGGCCAACAGCCTGGGCCAGAAGGGTCACAGCCGCACTCGGGAGCAGGTTAGGCAGGGTAAAGGCGAAGGAGTTGAGGCAGGCCTATACCAAGGCCAGGGCATGCGGCTCCCACTCTCAGGTGGCACCCCAGACCTTCCAGTATATTGACCAGCTCCACTGCATCCTGGGAGGGAGGTCAGTCCCTTCCCCCCACCCCATTGTGGACTCTGGGCCAGAGAGATGCCTGTTGTCAGCCTCCCAGAAAGTGTGGCAGTGGAGGCAGAAAATGAGGAGGAGCAGGAGAGGGAAGACAAGGAGTCCAGCGTTGACACCATGCCCACCAGCCAGAGTTCAGTCTGTCCCTGGAGCTGTCCCCCCTCCCCCACCCTGCAACCCAGAATGTGTCCCAGGGCTCAGATGAGGCCGGGGAAGGCCCATCAGATGAGTTGTGTTACTTTCCCTAGACACGTGGGGGAGAGGCAGCAGGTGATGAGGGCTGCACACTCCTTGCTTGGCCTTCTCAGCCTGAGGATTGCACAGCAGCCTGTGCACATGGAGCGCCAGTCCGGAGCACATAGCTGCAATGAGGCAGCCATTCAGGAATCTTGCATTCCTGCTCACATGGTTCCTGCACAGCCTGCCTTACTCCCGACACCGTGGTGGGACACCTTCCCACCACAAGCCATCACTACAGAGGATGAGGTCAAGGACTCACACAGAACAGTGCCTCATACAGCACACAGGCAGGCCCGCACTCTCGTGGCAGCATCCACTTCCCGGTCGGTGTTGCGAGGCGGAGGACACCGGTCCTCTGCCAGTGGAGCCTGCTGGGAGGGAAAGGAAGAGGAGGAGACCCTGTAGCACCCCCTCTGGCAAGCAGTGTCTGCCACTCACATACACCTCCCCCAGCATCCCCTCCCACCTCCAGAAGGCAAGGATACAAGTCCTCTCCCTATGAGACACCGCCACGGTTGGACCTGGTGTGGGCATGGCTTGGAGGGAAGCTGAGCCGCCCCATTGCTCCCCTCCCACCTGTAGGCTCTTGGCCTGGCCAGCACCTTCCCATGCATGCTTGTCCCCAGGATGTGGGGTAGTGAGGCCCCCCCTTGGGACATGTGCCCCTGCAGGAAAGGGCCCACTGCCTATGCTTCGCTTGAAGCACATCACCTTCGTCTGACCCGAGACTTTTCAGTGTTGGCTCAGAGATGAGGGCCAAGCTTCATGCACCCTGTCCCCTGGGATGAATCCTGAAATCATGAGTGTCCCCTTGAAAATTCTGGATGAAATGTATGGAATAAGTATAGACAACATATACCATACCAAATTCATTTTCAGACTAGTTTGAAAAATTGCAAATGAATACATTAGTTCAGTGGTCTCCAACCTTTTTACGTCCAAGATCACTTTTTAAATGTCAGAACAAGCCAAGATCTACCACCCCATCCTTCTCCCAAAACCCCACCCCCCTCCTTGAAGCCCCGCCCTCCGTTCTCCTTCTCTCCATCACTTGCTATCCCCAGCCCTTATACACTCTCAGGGTCTGGCTACACTGCCACTTTTTTTTTTCAATTCTGTCTTGACTGGGCCAAATGTCAGAAAAACCCCTCCTTTCGGAAGCCCCCTTATTCCTCATGAAATGAGGAATACAGGCATTACTTAAATGGCATATTTGCTGTTCCGCTAAAAAAAGTGGAAGAACAAATGCATTCCTGGACATAGAACAGTTTTTCCGGGATACCTCTGGAATCCTGGGAAAAACTCCTGCAGTCTAGCCATACCCTCACTGGGTTGAGACAGGATGTGTGTGCTCTGGGGTGGGAATGAGAGATTTGGGTGTGGGAAGGGATGAGAGATGCAAGGTTTGGGAGGGAATTTGGATACAGGAGGAGGTGGAGAAGGGGATGCTGGCTCGGGAAGAGGGCTCCAAAATGGGGAGTGTTGGGGTTGGGTTACTGAGCAAACCACATGCTTGTGGATGTGAGGGTGCAGGAGTTTGGGTTGGAGTATGTGAGGGGCTCAGGGCAGGGAGGTTGGACGTAAGATGGGCAGTGTGTGGATGGTGCAGGAGCGTTGTGGCAGACGACTGAGGATGTGGGGCTGCAGGAGTTTGGGGATGTGAGAGGCTCAGGACAGGGGGTTCCAGTGTATGATAGGCTCAGATCTAGGGTTGGGGAGAGGAGTTCAGGAGTGTTATGATGCTGCGGCCAGATGGGGGTTTGGCCCCAATTGGGGGTTT
>CM057845.1:74932696-74954331 GCA_030068395.1 Apalone spinifera
CCCTCTGGGGACTCTTACCTCCCCCCCGCGCAGAGAGTCCCCGGCGCACCACAGACCTGCTTTGAGGTATGGCCCCGGCTGTTTGGGGAAGGGGGAGAAGCCTGCACACTTCCTCAAACCCTGGAAGTGGTGCGTAGCTGCTGGACTTCCATCCATCCCGCAGGAAGTCGGCACTACCTGCCTCATTGCTGGAGGTAGGTAGTGGGGCTTCTTCAGGGTGCGGGGAAATGGGGGGGGGAAGGGTCCTGAACGCCTTGCGATCGACTAGTCAGGGCTTCCCGATCGACCAGTCAATCGCGATCGACGGGTTGGTGACCACAGCATTAGTTGAACACTGATTGGTTTCAATTGTATTTGATTATGGGCCTTTTCAGATGAATGCCTATCAAATAATAATATAGCAAACTATTCTAAAAATTAAAATATTCATTGTATTTTTAAAATTAATTATGGACTTTTAGGACAACCTGCCATATTAAAAAAAAAAAAAAACCCAAAAAACCAAACATACAGGATTTCACAAGTAATCCCAGGCCCTTGTCTATTGGAAAAATAGATATTTTGGAAATAATTTATTCAGTCTTATGGGAAGACAATTGATGATCACTCCCCAAACAACTTTCACTATTTTGTTGATTGGCATCATATTTATGGGAAGCAAACTGCTTGCCATGTCAATACGGTTGCCAGTTTTGGTTGGATGTATTTCTGGAGGTTTCATCACATGACATAAAAATAATCTTTGAATAAAGATTAATTCCTGGTGTTTCCAGGAGTATCCTGAAGGGTTGGCAGCCACTCAAGAAAAAAAATATGGCAACACTGGCAGTGCTATCTGGAATGATGAAACCAATAAAGATGTGTGTGGAATTAGGGAATATAATTACCTGTATTAAATGATATAAAATCCCTTTTGGATAGAAAACCTAATTCTGATACTTTTTAAATGTTTAAGTACTTCAAATTTGGAATAATTTTGTATACTTCTGTGGATAGGATCATGCAGCTGAGTTGACATTGTGTGGTTCTGTATCAGAAATTCCTAATTGCAAGCACAACTGAAGATCTGTCACTGGCATTGAAATAGTACATACATTGGCTCCTAGTTTTCATTGCATATTACCGCTCTGATAAAATATTGCACCATTGCTACATCTGAAGTGAACAATTTACATGTTAGCATAAAACTTATGTGTCTTGAGCTCGGAGGAATTAAGCTAGTAGGCTTGATGGGGTTTTTTCTAAGCAGCTTTTATTTTTTTGCCTTTTTTGTGATTAGGTGAGTGTAATAATGCCATTACCAAGCAGAAACCATCTCTACAGAGTTAACAGTGCTAAGATTTGGTCCTACCGCTGCCAAAATTATTATTGTTTGACATTTTCTCGCTATCTCTCTAGCCATTCCTCTTTGTCTGTCATGATTCAAGTATTGTCAGTCACTGCTTTACTTGCAATAAGTAAATGGGTTTTCTTAATGGACAGAACAAGCAAGAATTATATATGTTTAGTGTCAGACCGTGGACTATCAATCAGTTCAGCCAGGCGTTGCAAGTAAAATAGTGCTTGCATTATAGGGATTTGTTTCTAAAGAATCTGGTTCAGTAATTAGAAAAGAAACAGAGGAAATTTTAAATAATAATTTGTCTTTCTAAATTTTGGTTTACAATACAATTTAAAGGATATTTTTGAGCAAATATCCAGACACAAATATTGCACAGAACCCATAAATAAAATGCATCAGAAGTTAATGTTGCAGTGTAACACAGTAGATAGACTCTTCTTTGAAAAGATCTGATATTTTTATTTATCCATTCTAAATCTTGATTTTTTTTTTTGTCTGTCTCATTTTAAGGAGTATTTTAAGAAAGTTTAAGGTAGTTTGTGATGTATTACTTGATTCAGGAATTCAGTTCTTAAAACCATTAAACTTAGCCTTAACTCTTTTATATAACATTATACTGTGTCCAAAAATAGAATTATTTCTTCCTGTTGCACAAAGATGACAAATAAAAAGTGTGTTATTGATTGTGACATAACAGAGAGTCTTATATGCTATATTCTGTACAACAGCAACACAGAATGTTATAGCTCTGCTATCTACTTGGTGAAATAGCTTGCTGAGATATAAATAGATTTCTAATGACTGTCAGACTCTGTGCCTAGGAAATTTCCTAGTAGGTATCGCATTACAGAGCTAACATCACTAATAAAATAGCTGTAATATTTCACAAATGCAGGAATATTTTTATATTTGTAACTGAGGCAAATACTTAGCATGTGCATAATTTGAGACTCATCTTAAAGCTGTAATTTATCATAATTATCTACATATTATTAATGGCAAAACATGTTTAATTGCTTTTGACTGGACTGGCAAAAGAAGAAGGATGATGAGAAGGAAAGTTAACAGCAGATGACTCTACTGTCAAAACTGCAGTCTCTAAACCCGAAACGAAGCAGCAGACTGAACAGAACATGTTTCTGGCTCCTAGTTTTAACTCTGTGATAAGTGTGAATTAGCATTTGGTGGGGTTATTAATGTTTAGAGAGAAGTAAAAATAGTTGTCTTATTTACAATGGCATAAAAATAGCAAAGAATGAGACTTGGTAAGCTTTCCCCTCCATATTTGATGTGTCTTTTGGCATGATTTAGTAAGTCTGATTTAAATATTTAACTGTTGTAAAATTAATATTTGGGAAAATATCTGATTCAACTTTTACATAATGTAATTTCCCCCTTTTCTCTTTTACACACAAGATGCTTTTATATAGTAATGAAAAAAGGGTTTAATCTTCTATAACCTACCCTGACTGTGAGAAAAAATAATTTAGCCAGCAGTTGAAAAATATGTAATACACTTAACATTTCACTGTTTCAAATAATTTCAGCATTGCTGCATCAATTGCAATATGGCCTGAAGGATTTGTCTTATATTAAGCACAATATGTATGCACAGATGTGCTGTAAAAATCCCAACATTTCTACTCACACATTCATTGCCTCAGAGAATGTAAAAATTCAAGCTTACATTCATACAAATTTAAAGTACAGAATAAAAAAGGAGGGTTTTTTTTGGATTTGTGTGTAGCCCGAGAGAACCAAAATAAGCATGTGGTAGATTACACTCCTGGATGGTCAATGAAAGTAATTTAACTGCTTCAGCTGATCGAAAAGAAGTGCTAATCCTAGCAACTTAAAATGAACAGTGACATCTACAAAACGATGTGAATTCCAAAGTGTGTGTGTGTGTGTGTGTGTGTGTGTGTGTGTGTGTGTGAAACAATCTACAGACTAAAATAACGAGAATGAAATTGTTAAGAAATGGAACTGGCAATGGAGATCCATTGTTTGCTTCTTGTCATGATGTTACTCAATATGCCATCAGTGTGACAATATATGTACCTCTCATGGTGGTAATCTGCAGAGAACGGTGTTACATATGACATCATACTTTTTTAAAATTTTTTAATCCAAAGATAGTGAAAATGTACTGTTTGAAAGAACAAATTAATGGTTGATTAGTTCATTAAGTTTCAATCATTAAGATTTTAAGAAAACCAATGTAATAAATGAATTAAAGTAAAACTGGTACATCATCTTAAATGATTAAATTTGATAATGAGCAGGTCTTTTTAAATCCTACACTTAAAGTATGGTTTTGATAAGTAAATACAGTATAATTACTTCTGAAAACCAGTAACGGGATGCCAGTTATAGAGTCTGTTCTGTGACTAGATTTGGCAGCAAATTAAATGTGTGTGTTTACATTTGTCCTCTAAAGATCAAAATTCTGTCAATATTTTGACAGGTTATATTTATAGCTGTAATGTGGATATATAGCTTAGTGGCTTTTCCTATAATACTAAATAGGTACATGCACAGTGAATTCCTGATGCTTATGCTATTTCATAACCTAGAACCGTTCATGGAGTATATTATGAACAATTCTTAATACAAAATATAAATTATGAAATTACTGCTATGAATCATTGTTTAGGGTCTAGTAGCACAAAAGAGTCCATTATGTAATTGCTATTGGCGGACACTGTGTCATGGCTTATAATTTCTTTGATATTCTATCAGCAAGTCAAAACTGTAGCATAGGTACCCTTGAAATCATCCCTGTGTTCACAGGAGACTCGCAAGCTTTGCTTCCTTTGAATTTTCTAGCAGTGTGAGGCAGTTTTGCTTGTATCCACTGCTGAAAATGTTTTGATTAACTTGCTAGCCTTTAAGAAACATTCTATAGTCTGAAGCTAAGTTTGACGTAGGCAATTATATATTTTAGTTAACCTAATTGATTGTTGGAATATGAATTGGAATTCTATAGAAATATTTAATTATTCTATTGTATCCATTTAGGTCACTCCTCCCTCCCCATTTTGAAAAATATAAATTCAGCACATAATGGTATTGGAAACCAGCCAAAGAGAAACTTAAACCCTACATTTTTGGAAGCTCTTCAGTTATCTTCAGATTCTTATCCGACATCATCCTTCTAAACTAAGCCCATACAATTACCAATATTTAGAACATATGCAGTCCCATGTATGCCTCATTCATTCTTTGTACGTTTGCTTTTTTATAGGTACTAATCTAAACAAAAGGTGGAACCAGGATTTCACTGTAGTCAGTGGCAAAATGCTCATTAACTTTAGTAGTCCAAGATTTCAACTATATCCTCCATTTTGTTTCTACCCCTTTATTCTTGTATTACCATTTCTCTTCCAATTCTCTTCTTTATAATTCTTTCTAGTATAATCCATGAGTGTAGTATCTCTCTACTTGATTTTTATGCTTTTTTAAATTAGTTAGGAGGAAGAAGGTGTAGAACATATAGTAACTAGTGTTCCGAGAAGTACTGATTTTTAATAGCAAGCAAACTTTGATTTAATGTTTTTTAATGACTACAATATGTTGTCTTTACTTCCCTCCCTCCTAAAGTAAGGTTGAGTTTGTAACCATTCAAACTTTTTGTTTTGCAAATAAACAGATCCTTTACATTTGGTGCTTCTTTTTGCTGACCAAGAGGATATACTATATAATTGCTTAAATGTGGTAAAGATATAGCTTAATTTCAGATGTTTAATTTTTACATTTTGATTATGGTAGAAACTGATCAATGATGCATTTCTAATTTTTAGATTATTAATATTTTGCTTGATATTTGTGCCAAGCTAAATGTAATTAATATACACAAAATCAGCATTTTAATGTTTTAATTAAATAAAACTACTTTAAATGTGCTGGGCATAATAGAAAAACAAGTTTTGTATTTAAAGCTAAATCTTTTTTTTAAACAGGAAATATTTTCTGAAGTCAGCATACTGATGTAATCATTTCTGTTCACCAATTTCTTCAAGATTTAGAACCAGTAGAACATATTCTACTGTCCTACTTTTTGAATTCCCAGATGATTTCTTAATTTTGAATGAACTAGAATCATAGAACACTAGAACTGGAAGGGACCTCAAGAGGTCATCAAGTGACCAGTCATGAGGGGTCATCCAGTCCCCTCCCCTCATGGCAGGACCAACTAGTCATTGATCTGGACTTGTTGAATAAAGTGAAATGAGAAAAAATATTCTTCCTGCACCTGCAGAAGAGGCTATTGCTATCACAAACTGGTATAACATGTCTATAACCCCAGGTTCTATTTGCTTAGCCAGTTAATTCTACCCAGTTCAGTTCAGTGATTTTTTTTTTTTTTAAGTACGTTTGCTGTCAAGTTCTAATGTTTTTTAATACAAAGCAAATGATTTTACTAGATTATAAATTTGGGTATTAACATAGGTTGTCAATTTTAAATTAATGTAAATGTTTATTGTTAAACCTATATTTAATATAAAATTAAAAAATTTAATTTAAATAAAAATCCAATTGTTATTTTTTTAAGTCCTGGATTTTTATCTCCCAGAGCAATATTACAGTACGCTTCCGATAATCCGGCAACTTTAGGACCCAGAGGGTGCCGGATTATCAGATATGCTGGAGTACCGAAAGGGGGGCTATGAAGGGTATGGGGTGGTTGGTCGGCAGGGAACTGCGCAGCGTGGGAGAGGGCGGCACTACGGGACCAACCCGACAGCACCCCAACTGCTCTGCCCCAGGGCTTCCCCAAGTCCGCTGCTCCTGAAACTGACCAGCAGCAGACCTGGGGAAGCCGGGGGCAGAGCAGCTCCAATTGTCTGGCTGGTCAGAGCACTTCCGGGTTCCAGTTGGTGCCGGACTATCGGGAGTGCCGGACCACTGGATGCCGGACAATTGAAGTTTTACTGTACTTCACTCATACAGCACATTGACAACTGAATAATTGGAGTGTCACCCCATCCTCCTCTTAGGTGTAGGGTGCCAGGCCTCAGAGGCCCCTTGAAGGGTGCTCAACCCTGCAGGCATACCAGTTTCGATGACCCAGAGTTAATAACTAAACACCTTCTCTGCAGGGTAGTCAGGCCTCGGGAACAGAGTCAATATCAACACTCCCTCCTGTCATGGCAGTATGGCCTATCAGCTACAGTCAATAACAATCCCTCCTTCACAGGCAGTCAGGCCCAACTGCCAGAGTCAGTGACAATACTCCGCTCAGGGCAGCAGGGCCTAGCAACCACAGGCACAAAGTCGATAACAATGTTCCTCTGCACTGGTCAGGGAGGCCTAATGACCAGATTCAGTGGCAACAGTTGTAGCTCTCTGCATGGAGTTGACAGGGAGGGAGTAAGGGGACCTGGGCCCATCCTCTTCACCCAGTCCCAATCCAGGGCCTTGGACATGGCGTGGGCCACCACTAGCTTGGCGGGGAATTGCACTGAAACATGCAGAATTCTCAGGCAGCTCCCCCCCCCACCGTGGGCTACTTCCTAACAGGCTTGCTGTTCCAGACTTCCTCTCCACTTCCCTCTGGACTAGGGGCTTCTCCAGACGTTCCCTGTTGCCTGGCCACCTCCTCTGGTCCATCTGCTGCTCTTCCTCAGGTGCTCCACAGCACATCCTTCCCCAGCAGCAGTCAGCCCAGACTGAGCTGCTCCATGGGCTTTTATAGCTGGCCTCCAGCTGGCACATTCCCAGCAGGGCTAGCAGGGTGGGGCCTTCTCAGCCAAGTAAATAGGGTTAGCCCTTGCAGCCCCATTGTGAGGTTGGTACACCCCGTCACAGGGAGTAAAAATAAAGCAGAAAAACATGGAAGGGATAGTAACCTATAGAGAAAATTAGCAACCATGAAAGTTCTGTATGTGACACTGAAACAATGAATAGAGTTTTACAAGCTCACAGATAAGTTCCTTCAACTACTAACAAAGAAATCATAACTTGAAAACTGTTTTCAATAGTAAAATTGTCTATTGATTAGGTAAGTATACTAATAGTTCATGTTGTGTGTTGCAAGTGTTAAATCGGTTAGCCTTTTAGTGGTGATTTAGGCTGAGCGCATAGAATCATTATTATGAATTGTTCTGCCTTTTTTACAAGATACCTTCTGTTCCTAATTTTACATCAGAATTAAATGTCGTGGTAAATGTTTAACTTCAGAAGATGAGTTTGGTCACATTCCTCTGATACAAATAGTAGTACTTTACTTCCTGTGTACAAATGCTGCACTTGCATCAAATGCTAAAAGAATACGATACTTAAATTTAGTAAATTTTCAGGTGCTGAAAATTATTTTAGAATTGTCTCTCTTTTCCCATATCTTAAACATGAAAACAGTGTTTACGGGGGGAAGAGGGAGAAGGAAAATAATCTGAACAATTCTATAGCTCTTGCAGGCTGTTACCATGGTGTTGTACATGACAGCAAATGAGCAGAGTTTGGCAATGCAGACAAAACAATCCCTCTAAGTTTTTTTTCTTTTTCTTGCAGGACCAGTAAGACCCCAATGGCTTGTGTTGACAGGTAATACAATTTAATTCAGCAGGGGGAATAAAGAGACTATCCATATTCATTGCTTAATCAAATAAAATTCTTCTAGAGGGTTCTGGGAATTCTCAACAGTTCCTTCAGAAGCTTCACTTTGATAGCGGTAAACAAATTACCTTACGAATAACTTCTTAATCAGGGAAAAGTAGAGCTGTTCTCTACTTGATCTCTCCCTTTGGGTGGTCCCAGTCAGAGAGCAGCAGTCTTCCTCCTGATGATTTGGCTTCTGAAAAGCTATATAGTATTATGCTGACAGCTGTAGACCTTTTTTTGTTAGGGATAACAAACATCCTGTGCTGAAGACAGCATCAAGCCCAGCTTGCAGTAAGCCCAATTAGAGAAGCTAAAATCTCATTTGTTTCACCATGGGAGCCGCTGAAAGCACACCGTTTTGGCCTCATTACAGTATTTTTAACTTTACAAAAACAATTTCATTATGGAAATTAAAGAAGCTCATTTGGTCTGAGCATTTGCATTGAAGTTAATAAATTAACAAGAATTTCAACTCCAGCATGTAGGGTTTTTTCGTCTTCACTTAATTACACAATAATTTTGCTGTACTAGCCATTTATTGTGTAAAATGCCTGACAAGGTTTATAATTCTAAGTTTTATTTCCTAAAAATAAATAAAATTTATTAAAATAAAATGTTTATAGGAGACTCATGTCATCCCCTCCCCCAATAAGTAGACATCCAAGTGTTGACAACCATTTGCTATACCTGGCTCCAACTGAAAGCCTTTTAAGTTCCCAGCTTTTCCCTTTTTACTTAAGGCTTTTCTGTTTTTATTATGTTCCTTATTAC
The DNA here is from genome assembly GCA_030068395.1 of Apalone spinifera. NCBI lineage: Eukaryota > Metazoa > Chordata > Testudines > Trionychidae > Apalone > Apalone spinifera. The sequence goes on from CM057845.1 coordinate 74,941,413, forward strand.
TGTTCTTTACTTAGGAACTTTGGTTCAAAATTAACTAAACAACATGTGTAAAACATAATGCTATGATTACATAGATAAACCACGGTTCAAACATATTTTGGAAAAGCTCAGTAAAAAGATTTTAAAAAATGAACACTGGCAAATATTAAAAGATGTATACTGGATGGTTATTATACCTGCTTGAAATAGGAACAAATGAGAGGACAAAGATAGAATCACTGTTTTGAACTCTTCCTCACATTTGGCAGTACTATGAGAGAATAAAGATTATTCCTATGATAGGAGAGTGATTATAGTGTTACATTGACCTCATTTACTACTTTCGCATATTGAGTTCCTTATATCAGGAAAAGTGAAATACTACATTAAATGATTATCAGTTTGTCTAGCCAAAATTGTTTATTGATGAGAAAATAAAGAGGGCAAATATAGGTGTCAACCTACATCAGAAGTACCTGCAAACAAACTACACAGTGGAATTATCAAAGCTTAAAGGAATGTATAACACTGACTAAATACCTTGCAGAAATAAACCAGCTTTTCCTAGCGTAGGAGGCCTGGAAGGGGTCTTCAGACATCTGATACGCTTTATTTTTCATATACTTTTTATTTGTTATTTACTTCACTGTCATATCGAGTCTTATAAATGAAAACGAGAAAGTTAAATCTGTGACTTGGTTCTCTTCTTTCTACTTTGCAGTTATAGAAACACAGGGCTAGAGTGAACCTCTAGAATCATGAACTCTAAGACGCAGTTCTGAGGCAGGGCCAAGTAAATGTAGACCACCCCTCAGGGATGTTTTGTCCAACTGTTCTTAAAAGCCTCCAAGGCCTCCCTTGGAAATAGTCCAAACTGATGAGGGGTTGTCACTACCTGCCCTGGAACCTTGATTGTATCACAATGCTTTGTTAATGTAATTCCCAACCTGGGTCCCTCACAAACAGCACGCAGGTCACACTGAGTGTCTATGTAGCTTCCACTTGTTAGCAATATTTCAAACAGCATCCTGACTTACCATTTGTAGAGTGACCTCCAACATACCAATCCTGGATTTTCCCTCAAAATGTGGTTTCTGCATTGTCCAGCCCTCTTCTGTACAGATTAAATATCCTATGAGGAGTCAACATGCAACAGTTTGCAACTTTAATTAGAGTTACCAAACAATTCACTTTAAGCTCAATACTGAATTAGTTTTGATTAAAGAATTAAAGAGTATTTAATTACAAAGAGGAAGACTTTAAGGGAGTACAAGTCTAAGGCATTAAAATTAGAAATGCTACGAGAAATAAAGACACAATGGGCACATCTACACTGCAGGGCAAAAGTCAAATTAAGATAAACAACTTCTGCTATGTCAATTGCATAGCTGAAGTCGAAATAGCTTAATTCAGCTTTTGGCGCTGTCTACACAGCAGGAAGTCAAAGGAAGAACACTCTTCCTTTGACTTACCTTACTGCTTGTGAAATGAGGGTTACAGAAGTTGGAATAAGAAGTCCTCCATCTCAACATTATTTTGAAATAATGGCTTGCTGTGTAGATGTGCACTTTATTTCGAAATAACATCAGTTATTCCAAAATAACGCTGCTGTGTAGATGTATCCAATGTTTTCTAGTAACAAGATCTTAACAAACTTGACGTGATTCAAGGGAAAATCCTTGCCACATGATCCTAGCAACATAGCTGACCAAATTCTCAAGTCAGGATCTTTTCCCAAAGTCCAAAAGGTTGGTTTTGTGTTCTTAGGAGAGAGAGAGAGAGAGAGATCTCCATTGATGTGTTTGTGTCCTTTACTTTATGGTCCAGTCGGCCTTCAAAGTGGATTCTTCTGAGTATTACTCCATGCAGCAAAGCTCATTCAAACAGTAAAGGCAGTATGGCCTGGGGGTTAAGATACCTCTGTGCTCTTCCTTCTCTCTTGTGTATGCTGAAATTAAGATTTGCCTTATCTCCCTCTTGCCCTCGCAAGGATCTTGTTTTGTACTTATATGTAAATTGAGACAAACACCCATTCTTTTGTTTAAGATAGACCTTCTTAACCAGCTCTGGCTACATGAGTTTGAATAGATGGTATTGACATCATACAGGGGGAATTAATATCTTTACATATAAAGATGCTACATATTTTTCACCATGGTATTATTGACCAGTGAGTTATTAATTTTTCAAGGCCTATTTTGTGCAAATATTATTACAAGGGTATGTAGAGTGTGAATACAGCAGTGCATGTTGTCACAGAACCCTATTCCAAGATTTTTTAAAAATAATAGCATATTAAGATTATTTTATTGTTATATACGTGATATATTCATACATGGGGCTGGTGCAAAGAGTGTGGGTCAAAATGTGCAGCTGCTTGGGGACTAGTGTGAAAGCTGATTACTTATTCTTCAGTGTTGCATGATGTAGAATACAAGCTGCACTTTGTGGATTGAGATATCTGTTATCCAAGTTAGTTGAGTAAGGGTGACTCCATCTTAACTGTTTGCCTGGGAATTTTTTCTTCTCCACCCAACCTCTAACAGGAAGCCTCAATTTGTTGTTTTCCTAGCTCCCTCCAAAATCTCTCTGGACATATTATCTCTAATCTCCCTCCCCCTCTCCAAACACTCCAAAACAGCGTTAATAAAACGTACCAGTTGGTATAGCTGGGAGTCTGGAGTAGGACATATGGGTTTTTAGACAATGCAGACTGGTTGTGTCACTTGTAGTTTATGTGGAAGTGTGTCCATTAGGACAAAAACCACCAACCATTTTTGCACAGCCCTGGAAAGAACTGTCAGATTGTGATGTCTTTGGGTCTTTACTGATCTAGGGCACAGTAAAATCACCTTACAGGTACAGATGAGTACATTCATTTCTAGATTATTTCAGTCTCCCTGAAATGCCCTTAAATAAATAAAAAGAGATTAATGTAATAGGGCTAAAGGGGAGAGGAGACCACCAGATTATCTCATCTGACCTATGTATCATGGGCCACTAATACTAGCTAGTACCTACACATTAATCCCAATAATAAAAACTAGACCAAAGCATTACAACCCATAGGAGATTAAATATGTGTCAAAGGCAGAGAATAGGAGGGACCAAGGTAACTATGTAATTAAATCATAGTGCTAGAAATCTACCCATTGTGAATTTTACCATCTTTCTTCAATGTTATTTTCCATTGGAATATATCCCAGGTGCTTTTTCTGTGATAGAATGATTCTGTTTACCGAATAGCCTTTAAACGCAAATGAACAAATCTGTTTTATTCATAATACCGTGTTGAAACGAAATCTTTTCCTACTTTGTGGGGTGAGGTGGCAAAAGGAGAAGGGTAATCAGCAGTAGTGGGGTCAGGCAATTCTGATCCCTGATGCCAGATTTCTATTCCTTATGGCCAGAGCTGGCACTGATAATGCTGTTTAATTTCCTCCCCCACTATCTTAAATATTATCTAGAACAAAATAAGTAGCAGTAAGACTACTGCACATTTTTATTTCATCATCACACTGGCCCCTCTCTCCCAGAGCTGGTGTTGCTGCATCACCACTCCCAAAGTCCTTGCTTAGGCTTTGTTTACACTGCTACAGAGGATTGTGTTAGAAAAGGTGTGAACAAAGACCGACTAATTTGTTTTTAAACACAACTGAGTTTATCTAAACCAGGTGTTAAGTGCAGATTTACATATCCATTAAAAATGGGATAATTAAATGTTTCTATCAACTCTGTTTTCCAGGCCTAAGTACAGAGGTTGCATGAAATTAACTTAAATATACTTTTTAAAACTGATTTAGTTAAAGGAGTGCAGCAAAAGGCTGTGTGGACACATTTATTTCAGTTTATATCAGATCTGTTTCACTTTAGCTTAAGAGAGTTATCTTAAGTGAAAAGAGATGCAGCCCAAAGCCTAAGCTAGCAGGAAGTCCTAGATGACTGCTATGCCACCACTGTCTTCTCCCTTTGTTTAGGGTTTCTTGAGCAATCTGATAGGTGATAGTTGGAACCTCCCACTTTTCAGATAAATGGGAAGATAGAAATAAAAATGCCTCAAAAGAGGGCTCACTGGTGGGGCCTGAAGTACAGAAGAAAGCATCTGGAATGCACAGGCAATTATGTACAGAATTTCTATCCATTACAGATACATAGTCTGATTCTCACCCAACTGTGGTCTTCAGCGAGAGCCAAGTGGGGCAAATGGGTAGGTGCTAGCCATTCAAGTATTAATGGCATTATTTCTTTCTGATTTCTTTTATTTAAGTTAGTCAAGCAGTTGGAAAAAGCTGAGACCCATTGAAGTGATGATCTGGCATTAAGAAATAGAGGATGGCAGAATCACTGAAATGTTGAAGGTTTAGACAAACAGCAGCCTCCCTGAACCTGGAGAAAGAGGGCACATGTAGAGTTCTTAAAGCTAGACCTAAGCAAGATAAAAAGAAATAGGTAATAGTAGTTTCATTTTTTTACAGCTCATAGAAGGGAAAAAAAAGGCTAGAAAGAGAAACTACATGGATCATGATGCCAGACAGATATCCATTCATTGAGAAATCAGAGCAAAGATCATGGCCAAAGGAAAAAAATGAATGACTGTTGAGTCTCACCGGTGAAACAGTCTTTTTAGTATTTGGTGTCCTGCCAGTTGAGTCATCTTGTGTGTTGGAAAACACAAGGACATCATCTTGTATAAATTACCCCTAGATAATGCATCTTCTTCATCCTCCTGAAGAAGCACTTTAGAAGCCACTTAAAGTTAAAAAAAGCTGAAATGGTAAAACTCTGAATTTATGGATTAGATGAGTATGAGAATATATTGTTGATCTGTACTAAATCTAGTTTAGCATATAACCCAGGGGTCAGCAACCTTTCAGAGGTGGAGTGCTGAGATATGACTTATTCACCTCTTATCTACGGATCCGAGTGCCGGTCATACTTTTTCAAGTCAATAATAGTCCCACTTACAGCAGCTTCATTAATAAATAGATTGTACCTTTTAGTGTGATCGTTGGCCTTGTTTTGCCTTGCTGAATTCGCCGATCTCAGGCTTGTAGTTTAAGACTTTAAGCAGCATTTAAAGTATTTATTGGGCAAGCCATTGAACAAAACATCCAAACAACTTAGAAAAGCCTCTTTTATATAATCTCTGTCTGTAAATGGCTTTCCATGTTTTGAAACACAATGTGTGATTTTGTAACTTCCCTCTGTGGCTTGATTTTTAATGACAGAGAAGTTAGTGAAGACACTGCTTTGCTTTTCGTACCTCACCTTGTCCGCCTCATCCTTGAAGTGCTTCTCATTCTTTGTCTGAAAATGTCATTGGACACTCAATGTGCGGCAAACAACACTCACAACACAGAGTACAACCAATATTGTCTTTATGTTGAACAAATCCACATTCGTCTGTCCAAGAAGGCTGAACATCTAACTTTGCTTTTTTAGGAACTGCCTTAGTTACAATTTTGATGGCTTTGCTTCTTCCCTCCATCTGGCTTTGTCTGCCTCAGAATAACATGAGGCTAGTGCACGTAGGGGAAGCAGGACACTGTCAAAGTTCAGTATTTTTCCAGTCAGCACTATGCACATGCAAAGAGCAATAGTTTTTTCAGGATATGCAATACATATCCAACCCCCCCAGCTTCAACCTCCAATGGCAGCAAGTTGCCAGCCTGTGGCTTCAACACCCCTAGTTCCCACCCTGCCCGCCCATGACTTCAACATCCTGCAGCAGCAACTCGCCCACCCGCCATGTGTTCTAGGCCTGAATCACCATCCACCCCACAATGCAGCCCCAGCCACAGTGGCAGCAGGCCCCTAACATGGCACTGGCTGCCCACAGCTTCTACACCACCCCTTCTGGCTTTGGGGTGAGGTGGAGGTGGGGGGGGGGAATTTGTGCTAGTCTCCTGGGATGAGGTGGGGGAAGGATGGCAAGTTGTGCTGTGTCTCTTGTAGGCTGTTTCTGCCTGCAAGTTTGAGACAGGGTATTTATACTCAGCCTCCAGCTGGGGGGGAGGGGGGAACAGCAGATTCCACAGGGTAAGTGGGGGAAAGAGCGTGGGTTGGTGCTCACTGGGGTGTCCTGACTCACTTGCTGCAGTCCTCTGTCTGGGTTGGGGGGGATGCCAGGACATTTGCATAATTACATTTCAAACAAAGTTTACAGAGATGTCAATGGCTTAAAGAAAGAAAAAGATTCTTTGAACAGATTTTTTGGGGTGTTGCCAATATCTAAAGGTCTGATCTTAATTACTTTTTAAAATCCGGTTTTGCTAATTAATACATCGTATATTGTATTGCATTAAGGCCAGATCTGTGCTATGTGGTAGAGTTGTGGCTTTTGTGTCAGAAGTAGCAAGTACTAGGTGCAATGGTAGTTGTTTTGTAGGATGAAACCTTATTTCCAAGCTCTTTGAAACATATCTGTCCACAAATACTGAAGCCATGTGTTAATTTAATTTGTTCTGGAGCCGTGTGTTAATTTGTTCTTTTTGAGTTAGTGACACACTCAAGGTGAAAGTTTCAAGGCAGGAGAACTTTTATCTGTTTTTACAGGTCTCTTTCACTTGTTTTTGTACAGCATAGATCCTAAACATTCCTCAAAGAAACTGTGTGAGCCTTAAAGAACACATTTTACTCTCCTTTACACTGCCAGTAAATATTGTATTAGTCATGCTCTCCTTGCAAATACTATTTCATAGATTTGTTGAGCATCTTCAAGCTGAGCTATATGTGGATAATATGCACACATTTTGGTGTGTTTACTAGCTTGAGTTGTGAGAAAGGATGATGATAAATGTACTCCAAGGGTCATATTAATTTTCTTTTTTATTTTATTTTATATTAAATATTGTAAGCATTGCTACTTGTTAACTATCCCTTATTTTAATATATTTTCTTCCACACATATGGACTGTTTAAAATATATATTGTGGCTGGGTCAGTTCCACTCCTGGGTCCCAGACCCCTGTTCTGCCCACTATCCTGCAGTATGGAGGCTGCGGTACAAGTCCCACTTGCCTTTTCTCTGCGTTTGGCCTTCTGTCCCTTGGCAAAACAAAAGGGTGATGGGGCCGATGCCCCGGCCAGTCAGGGCTGAATAAACAGTGCTCCTCAGCCACTGGCTGACCTTTCTGGCCACCTAGGCGGAAAGGAGTCTCTAAACACTCCCTGTCGGAGCCCCTCACATCCCCCTGCAGCCTTTAACAATGCTGATCTTGTTCTGCTCAGCTCCTTTGAGGCTATGTCTAGACTACAGGATTTTCTCAAAAAAAGTAGCCTTTTTTCAAAAAAACTTCACCTGCATCTAGACTGCTGCCGTGTACTTTTGAAATTAAATTGAAAGAACGCTGTGGTTTTTTCAGCTATCAAAATGGCTCAGGCATAATTATGTAATTAACAGTGAGTTTCCGTTAGCAACTGGTGGTCCATGGAAAGGTTTGCATTGAGCCAGGTGGGCCACTGGCCAAAAAGTTTCAGAATCACTGCGTTAGAGAAACACACCAGAAGCTTCCTTCCAATCTTTTGTATTTATTTATAACTATTTGCATAAACCATTCAGTGAAAATAAATAAACCCAAACTAAGATTTGGCTGACAACATTTGTTTGTTATAGATCAATGCTGCTAACATCCATCATTTAATTACACTCTTGATAGTGGTTCTTTTTAAAGGTATAGACCAATGTGATGATAAAGAAATTGTTTAAATAAAAAGATTGGGTAACTATTTTTTGTTTAAGTGACTGTGGACAATTAATTCAGTAGAAATCTGTCAATTCTATTTTTGCTGATTTCCCAGTCTGTTTGTTCATATAAATCCTACCTCATTGTGCGTTTTGCTTCAACAGGAAGTTTATTAGCTCACAGTGCCAGTTCTTGCATTGAAAGGGTCCCACATCTATACACACACACTGTTGGAATCTGGAAGAAGTCTGCTTTGGTTTCCTGTGCTCTCTGGTATTTTCTTTTAAACTGCGTGTCATCATTTTGCCTCTTTTTTTTTTTTTTAAACCACAACAGAGTAGGATGAAGTACAGTAATTTCTAATCCCCATGAACTTGAAAAAAAGAATGAAATGAAATAAAATCAATTACACTTTTCATAGTGGTTTGTTTCATTAATTGTACGATGTAACACGGCACAACTCACTGCCATGGTGCCTCCTGCTGGTCACTTGGGAATTAGGTCATTTCAACCCTGGATCGAGCCCCCTGTTGGCCAGCATCTCACCTCTTGTTAACTTTTATCCTCCACCATTTTGTGTTAGGACCCAGAGCCTTTCCAGATTGTGGCATCCTCTCCTGTGAATATTGCCCAGCCACAGTGCCCCCACACTTTGGAGTCCTCCCCTTCAGAAAACCCCCAACCTCCTATACCAGGGGTGGGCAAGAGGCTGCCAGTGGGTGGATCTGGCCCGCCAAGCAACCACATCTGACTTGTGGCCACCTCACTGGAGCCCTTAGGCAGAGAACAGCTCATGCTTTCAACAGACAACTGCTCTCCATTTTGGGTGGCCGGGGAGGGAGGAGGGAATCTTTGCATACTGCCCCTGCCACCCCCAGCAAAATCTCTCAGCTCCCATTGGTCAGTTTCTGGCCAATAGGAGTGAAGACATTTTTCTGGGAGGCAGGAGCAGCATGGAAACCTCCCTTCTTGCTGTCCATGCCCAGAGCGGAGACGCATGGAGCAACCAGCAGCCTTGGACTGCAGCAGTCTACCTCTGGTTTCTACACGGCTGCTGGCTGAGAGTCACCCTCCCTTGCACCCCTTCCTACATTCCTCCCACAGGCCAGAATTCTCTCCTGAACTCTTACCCACTCCTGGACTTTGAACCCCTAAGCACCTGCCCCAAAGCACAGCCTCCTCCTTCACCCAAACTTCCTCTCAGACTCCACACACCATCCTGCACCCCAGTCCCTTAACCCAAGCTCCCATCTGCACTTAACCTCCATCCCAGACCCCGCAGCCCCTCCATAGAAGTGCAGCCCTTGATCACTTGCCAAAACCTTGGAGCGGCCCACATTAAAAATTGCCCACCCCATCCTATACCCACCTTGTCTCAGTGACCCTACTGTCAGTCATCATCTAGCCCCTTACTGCAGCAGCAAACTGCAGTCTGAAATAGCCATTCACCATAGGCGAGAGGGTGTGGACGTGCTGCCCTGGCTGCTTCCCTGAAGCTCTCATAGCTTCAGGCCTTGTGAGCAAGTATTCATGGTCCTATTGAAAGATGCTGCAGTGTTGCCTTAGAAAAAATATTTAATATAATGCAAATATAGCAATAAAATAAAATCTAAATAAAGCATAAAAATAAAATCAGAAGAATAAAAGTTATTTTTTCCAGCATACAATGGCATCTGCATCATAACACCAAAGGAATATATTATTTCTTAACAGAAAGACTCCTGGTGATGCCAACAAAAATTGTGACAATGAAGAACCAGCCTTGAAAAGGTAAATGATTCCTCAAGGAACCCTGCCCTCCATTGAAAATAGATTGGATAGTGATTCCTGTGCCAATACATCAATGGCCACTAACCACCCATCGAAGGAAGTCCTGTGTCTCTGACATTACCAGTGGGGGCAGAAGATTGTGTTAAACCCAGTGTATCTCTTGATCACAGGAAAAATAACATCTCTATTGCTACAGATATTTCACTGCACAAAGATGAACAACCAGTACAGCTTCACATGGTTTCATACCCTTGTGCAAATGGATGGCATTTCAACTGTCGCCAGTTTTCTTTGTACACTTTTATTGAATACTCAATTGTAGAAGTCTGGTTTTTTTTACTTTCCATGCCGTTACTTTGCTTCTCAAACTAAACTTGGAACAGGAGAACAATTCAACAATAGAACATTCATTGAGCATAGGTTTAAGACAGGGAGAGATTTTCATACTTAGTTAAAACAACATTCACTCAATTCCAGGCATCAGGCTGCCATAGCTGAAACATTGACAGTATATTGAAACACTCTTAAAGGTAACCATGCTCTGTGTAAGACCGGGTATTGCTTTTCAGGAGCATGATGAAACATGTGACTCTACCAATAAAGGAAATTTCATTGAAATTCTTGAGCTGTTTGCTTCCACTGAGCCAGGCCTTTGAATTGACTAAAAAGCAGGTATGAACACTACACCTCTCACCAGTACCAGAATGATTTAATACATTCTGCTGCAAAAGTTCTGAGAGGAAGCATTGTTGTACAGGTCAGACAAACCACGTATTTCTCTGTCCTTGCTCATGAAACTAAAGATACATAAAAAAACCCCAGCTGTCTCTCCTTTTACATTACCATCGAAAAGGATCAGAGGGGTCCATCTGAAGAAGTGGGCAGTGCCCAGGAAAGCTCATGGTACCATCTACATGTTTTGTTAGTCTTTAAAGTGCTACCAGACTATTTGTTGTTTAAGTTTTTCCATCAAAAAGAAATCATTCAAAAAGAATGCTGGGCTGCTTCTACACGGAAAATCTAAATGCTGAATCTGTGTCAAGAAAGCTTTTTGAAGGAACTACAGCATTTGAAGCTTGATATTAATTACATGGTTACTCAATGCTATGACAGAGCTCCTGTGCTGAGTAGGCATTTGACAGGAGTGCAAAGCTCGCATTTAGGAGAGGATTACACATGCCATTTATGTGCACTGCCATGCTCACAGATTTAATCTTGTTATTGCAGATACATGTTTTAGCATAACCAAGTGTCAGGAAGTCCTTGCGTTTTTCAGGAGCTGTACATCTTCTTTAGCAGTAGTTACAAACACCGTGAACAATCTGGACAAACTGGAGAAATGGTCTGAGGTAAACAGGATGAAGTTTAATAAGGGCAAATGCAAGATACTCCACTTAGGAAGGAATAATCAGTTTCACACATACAGAATGGGAAGTGATTGTCTAGGAAGGAGGATTCCTGAAAGGGATTTAGTGGAGGACAAGTTAAGCAGGAGTCAACAGCGTGACACTGTTGCAAAAAAAGCAGCTATGATTCCGGGATGCATTAACAGGAGTGTGGTGAGCAAGATACGAGAAGTCATTCTTCTGCTCTACTCTGTGCTGATTAGGCCTCAGTTGGAGTACTGTATCCAGTTCTGGGCACCACATTTCAAGAAAGATGTGGAGAAATTGGAAAAGGTCTAGAGAAGGGCTACAAAAAATGATTAAAGACCTAGAAAACATGACCTATGAGGGAAGACTGAAAGAATTGGGCTTGGTTAGTTTAGAACACAGAAGACTGAGAGGGGACATGATAGTGGCGTTCAAGTATCTAAAAGGGTGTTACAAGAAAGAGGGAGAAAAAATTGTTCTCCTTGGCCTCTGAGGCTAGGACAAGAAGCAATGGGCTTAAATTGCAGCAAGGGAGGTTTAGGTTGGACATTAGGAAAAATTTCCTAACCGTCAGGGTGGTTAAACACTGGAATAAATTGCCTAGGGGAGTTGTGGAATCTCCATTACTGGAGATGTTTAAGAACAGGTTAGACAGATGCCTGTCAGGGATGGTGCTTGGTTCTACTGTGAAGGCAGGCGACTGGACTTGATAACATCTCGAGTTCCCTTCCAATTCTAGGAATCTATGATTCTATGAACTGTTTAAGGCACAGCTAGAGCTAGGCCAGAAAGTACTTGAGCTAGGTAGATTATGTGAAACTCACTGGTCATGCTGCTATGACTCCCTCCGAAAACTGCATGTAAGATACAGAACAATATTGGAAACACTGAAAGCTATTTCAGTTCAGAGTGCTGATGGCCTTGGCCCATCAACTAGCACTGCAAAGGGCTTGATGGAAAGGTGAAAGACCTTTTCTCTTCTGCTGAGGCTTTTGGTTTTGAAAGAATCTTCAAGATTTTGAATAGAGCTTCAGAAGTTCTACAAAATGAAAACCTGAATCTACCAAGTGCCATGGAATTAGTAGCAAGCAAAGTTGCTGCTCCTCAAGAAATGAAAATGTCTTAAAGTAAATGGAAAGAGCTATGTAATGAAGCTGAAATCATTGCAAAGGACTTTGAAATTACTATTTCAGGTCAGGCAGTCACAGCTGCTGAGCACAGCAATACAATGGCAAAAAGACCTAAAACAAAATAACTCACAGGCTGGACTTGTATTTTGTTTTTAGTACACTGGGTCAGCCATTTACACATGATGGTCTCAAGAGCATTCAAGAATCTATCAAATCTGATTTCTACTATACTGTTCTGGAAAGAATTTTTGCAGAGCTTGATAAACGAGTCACCTCAAATTCCCATTTGTCTTCTGCATTAACTGCTTGTGATCCAATCAATTTTCTTGATTATGAGAAATTAAAAATGCCTGCAGATCACTATGAGTCAACAGGCACTAACTTGACAGTCTGGATGTGGAAGTCGAAGTTGCCAAGGAGCATATTATACCAAAAAAATTGACTCCGGTTTCTGAAATTCGGATTGTTCATAGTGACTTATCAACAGCATTGCAGCAGCTCCTGCCAAGTGTTGCAGTACAGCTGCAAGTCCTCCCACAGTCTTCGCTCCTGCAAGTCCTCCCGCAGTCTCCAGTCCTTCCAGGGCACACAGGCAGATGATGTGCTCTTGCTGGAGGTCCTTGTTGGCTCGCCTGCACCTGTGAGGATGATACGGGAGGTGGGACTCGTGCCCCACTAGCAGCTGGCCCAGCTGTGGAGAACAAAGAGAAAGGTAGTCATCCCTGGAGAGACTGTGCCAGACTCCAGCCCTCATCTGAGACCGAAATGTCTTGGGTCAGATGAAGGCAATGTGCTTCGAGCATAGACAGATGTCCCAGGGGAAGTCTTGCTACCCTCATGTCCCAAGGACAAGCAGGCATGGGAAGGTACTTGTCACACAGGGAGCCTGCAAGTGGGAGGGTGTCCATGGGGCGGCTGGGCTTCCCACCATGCTGCACACATGCTGGGTCTGGTGGTGGTGCTGTCCTGCAGGGCAAAGACT
>CM057845.1:74959406-74977435 GCA_030068395.1 Apalone spinifera
CACCCATTTTGTCGCCATGGGTGGTTGGTTGGCAATTTGCCGAAAGGTTTGTGTTGAGTTTGAGAACCACTGCTACAGATGATGCTTACTTCTCAAGACTGGGAGGAGCACATGTGCAGTTCAGTAGGCATGACTACCAAACATCTCTGATTCCAGGTGCAGAGGGCACTGCCACACCTACTGTGGAGTAACCAATAGAGTCACCCATCCGGAAGAATCTGAGTTATTGTACAGAGTAACTCTATCATGTAGTTAACAATCCATGTTGTGTCAAAATCTCTACTGAACTCATGTATTGCCATTTACAGGGGATTTAAGTATTCTGTAGATATAAATCTCTCTAGTAGTTTACATTCTATAAGAAATTAATAAATGCAGTTTCCAGTTGACACATTTACTTATACAGCGTTTGTGCTTCCATTCGAGTGTCACAGTTTTACTCAGCATTTTCTACTGTTTCTTTTAAGCAATGTCAAAACTCCTCCATTATCAAAGAAAACCATTTAGTCAGATTTTGTTCAGTGTTAATACCAACATCATTCTTATTCTTTCTGCCTTCTGTACCAACAAGTAGTAGAAAAGATGAGACATCTCTCTTATCATCACTTTGGTCCTAGAGTTCAGGAACAGCTAGCTGCCTTTTCTTCTTCCTTCTCTTGAGGGAACAAGTACGTATCCATATGTTTTCTTTGATTATAATTTTTTTGTGAAAAGAGGTCCAAAATCTTTGGAAGATGATCCTGAAGCCCATACTAGCAGAGGAATAGTAAGCTTTGGTAACTTGCTTACAATATTTTGTCTTCCTAATTTAGCTTTCATTTTTACTGTTGTTGGGATTCCGTCTGAAATCATTTCCCCTCAGCTTATGCAGAACAACTCATAGATTTCTGATTGGTCTGTTATTTTTGTAACCATTCCCTGTGCAGATCATGAACGACCCACAAGCTGCAAAGTATGCAAGTAAGCAAAGCTGCAGCTGCAAGCTCATCACACTTTACTCTTCTTACTATTTCTCCTTCTTACAATTTCTTTATCTACTAACTACATGTTATTTTCAAGATTGATTGTGAGTTTATGTTTTTATCAACTGTTAACCTTGGTTTCTTTATTTCTGTTTTCTTCCATTGTTCATACAAGGTTCACAGCTGCTCCACTTGGAAACTGTCGACCAGACATCTTGTTTAAGTGAAGTTAAAACAATACTAAAAAAGTCCTGTGCAGTGCTGTCATTAATAGCAAGCAACTAATGATTAATGGTGCCAATTTGCACCCCCCCATTACCAGCAACTGAAGGTCTGAAAAAAATTAATTGAACTTTAACTGTGAAAGCTTAAGAAACTGGAACAAAATCTGTGTCAGCAGGGGACATAAATTATCCTTTCATTCGTTTCTTCTTAGTAGTACCATGAAAACAATCAAAATGTCCCTTGTTTATATTTTAAGGAATAGAGACTCCTCCCCCAGTAAGTAGAGCCCCAGCATTCATGTGCATGAATACACACCAAAATATCATTACTTGTTACCCAGGTCGGGCAACTTTCAGTTCAGGACCAGTGACAGATAAGATTCAATATCTCATGATCCATCAAGGTTTGAAATGGGAGATTTGTACAGTTGGAAAAGGAGGATTCCATCTTCCTGATCGCACACTCAGTACTTGCATCTAGTCCTCCTGAACGATCTGATTTATTTTCAAGTTATAGAAAAACATTTTTATATATAATCAAGTTACAGTTCTCCTAAGCATTAGACAGCTGTAATGATGATCCTAAGGCACTTGGCTTTATAAATGGACAGATACACAAATATTGTGAATAAAATTGTTTCAGTCATCACACTAGGATGTTGGGGACACATAGGCACAAGGCAATGACTGGGACCACAGGACACTGGTGAAGACACACATGAACTCAGGATACCACATGCACTGCAGGTCATAGAATGCAGCACAGGTAAGCTATTCTTCTATTTTCTCTCGATGCAATATCTTTATTCTTGACACAATGTCTGGGCTGGAAGTAATACAGATACTGGGCTGCCACTACGGTGGACAGCAACTGCTATAAGATGAACAAGTCTTACATTCCCCGCTACTGCTGAGCAGATTAGTCACTTGACCTCCACCTTCCCACCACACAGGGAAAAGGTGCCAAATCTTCTTCTAATCAGAAGGCTCAAAATGGAGGGTAGATACCAACTTGTAAGAAACAAGATGTCCAAAGCAAAAATGTCCTTACAAGCTCATCCCATCTGCCAAAGCAGAATTACACAAAACCTGAACAGAAAGGTTGGTGCACACACTCTTAGAAGCACTATAAAAATTGGCATGACTTCTTCAGCTGAATCCATTTTCATGTGTAGCATTCTCTAGTCTTTCTTTGGTGCTAGAGAAACATTTGGAAGTCTTATGTAAAAGTATGTAATTTTGTTCTTGTCATCTCTTCATAGTGTATTGCACTACATGGACATGTTTTTCCCTATTCTTTTCAGGCATCTACTAAGCATAATCGGAAATGCCTGTGACATGGCATTTTCCCATGTTTGTGTGGTGGAAAACCTCAAAAAGCAGAACAAATCTTCTATTAAAGTTGTCTATGTGGCATAATGAGTAGCCCCATAGAAGATTGTGCTGTGCAAATTTGGGCACATGTCCACAGTTTAAAGTAGTATTTATTGGTGTTGGCAGAATTATTACTTATTGTTGAACGTTTTTATGTATCACAGGGAAAACATTATGTACAGAGGAGCTGGCAAAACTACTCCAGTAGTTTTACTAGCAGCCCCAAACATACTTTTTTCACAGTAGAAATGGGCATCCACAGCCTTCAGTTCTAGGGTTGTATGGACTCTGTCTTTCCTTTGGCAAAACAGTTTTCTGGACAGGCTGTGTATTTTGGGGCTCTGAGTTCCTGAAGCTACATGGTACTTGGATGAAGTTGGGTGGCTCTTGTAAAATGATAGTATTTCATGTCCAAACGCAAGCTTCAGGATAGCTGATTTCAACATTCTTTTTGCACACATTACTGATGTGGTTGTTGTGGCCTTGCATACTTTGGCAGTACCTCTTACTGGATTAGAGCCATAAACAAAGTGTCACTCATTATACTTTTCTTCTTTCCACTAATTTTTTCTTCAGTGTCAAAATGGAGACTGTCAGAGCATAACCAGCCTAACTGTCTGTGATTGACTACAACTCAAATGATACTGAAACACTACGCCTGGTACAAAAATGATAGTCAGTCAAACAAGCTTATATAAGTGAGAGAGATTAACAGAAAATACAATTAACATCTTTCTTTAAGCCTCCTCCTGATATTATTTTATAGATAGGTCTTTTAGACTGTCACATCTTTGGGGCAGAGTCTATTTCCATATTTCTCTTTTGTATAATCTGAAGCAAGTTGAAAGCATATAACACCAAATAATAGAGATGGGATTGAAAATTGTATTTTTTTTTTAAGTTTTGGCACTGCTTTTCATTTGTTGAATTTTCAATTGACTTTAGATTTTTTTCAGTTTTTAGAATGGCCTATTTAAATTTAAAATGACATTAATGATTATTCAGGTTATGAAACCTTAACTTGCATTTCTTTTGATTTCTTTTATATAACGTTAGCAATTTTCATACTCAATTATTAAATGTGTAATTTTAAATTATAGAGAATTATAGAACAATGTCATTTGGAAACAGCATAGAACACTCACAACATATCGTTCTTTTTAGTGTTTGCTTGAATAGAAAAAGTACTGCAATTTAAACCTGGAAATATTTTGACATGTTTTCAGGCTGAGCGAAGTGAGGCTTTATACTCAATTCACCAGCATTTCTCCACCTGTAATGTGATAGCTTTTCAATGTTGCATTCCCTGAAGTCCAAAATTGGAGTGAATGTTCTAGGCTTCAGTAGATGGAACTCTATGGATTTTGGTGAAAATCAATAAAACCGATCAGGAAAATGGACACAGAGCCTCTTGTGTTCTGTTAGCACAGCTAGCTGTTCAAAGCATCCCAGAAATTGTCTGTGGATCAAATAACTGGTTGATGGCAGCCACTTACACTTCCAGTTGTAGGCAATGCCTCACATAAAGGAGTAGGGGTGGTGGTGGCACATAGAATACTTATCAGGGGGAATGGAGGAGCAACAAAAATGACTTAGCCAGTAACAAAACTAAGTAATTTCTTGGTTCTTAGGTTAGTCATGTAGGAACCTCCAAGGTTATTGAAGACATTGATTACAGCAATAAGTCACTATTCAATAATACAAACCTGAAAATCAGTCAGATTGCAATTGGGGATGAAAGTACACATTCCTTCTGACATGGAGCTCATACATTGGCTGGCTCTGTGGGCATATGGATCACCTATTGCGCTATTAACCCACTAAGCTATTAGCATGTTGTTGTCTTTTTGCAAATGCCTGGAATGGTAGATCCTATTGACTGGAAGGCTGTATCCAATCAGAGCCTTGACTGGCTTACTGTTTCTCTACTAATTCTCTTAAGAGATATTTGCCACTCGTTTTGCAGAATAGTTTGGATCTTTAACTCTGATGTATTACAGATATGTCACCAAAATGGGATATTGTTTTTTTCATTTTCTTTCTTTGCAGTCTCCTGTCTCCCACAAGTACCCTTACTCTGCAGAGTTCATGAGCTCAGCAGATTACCTGGCTCCCTTTGCCTTTCCTGATACAGCAGAATTTTGGATTTCCACAAATTCTCTAACTCCCTGTGTCTTGCCTGTGAAGTTCAGGAGTTGTCTCCAGGGCTTTTGTTTTTCCTTGCTCTTCATACACTTCATAAATGACCCATCAAGTCATGCAAATTTTATAAAATATCTATTGCTATGTCAAATAAGTCTTGAAAAATATTTCAGTTTTATCTGTTACAAGATATATTAAGTGTTACAGTCAAATAATTTTTCACTGAGAGGGACCTAAAATAGTGTGGTACATTAGTAACATTTTTAAAGCGTCATTTTTAAGCATCAGTAACTTTTAAAATGTTTTGAACAAATGAGGCCATTCCAAAACATTTGTAGAGTAACCTGAAATAATCAAAAATGTTTTTCTTGTGTGAAATTAAGGGGAATAATCCTAGAGTGTTCATTGGAACCTTGATTGCAAATATAACGTATGGAGCAGCTGCTGGACAGCTGTGTGCAGGGTCATATTAAATTATCTGTAACTCATAAGCAGTTTGACAGTTTTCTTTTTCCTTTACAGAAAAGAACAGTCGGGTGCCATTCTAAAATGAATCCATTACTAGACACACGTAATTAGTAGGCAAACCACATAAACCTGCACAGCTGAAAAGGAAAGCCTACTGTTTTAGCTCCCAAAATACTGATCCCCTGACTGAGCTCAGGGAAATTCTTTAAGTGCTGAAGTGCAGAACATTCTCTTTTGAAGTACAATCAACCAATAGTGAACAAACTGTAATATGACCACTGCCCTCTACTTCAAATTTCTCGTCATGACCCACCTACAGGAATCAGCCTACTAATGATGAGAAGGTAAAATTTAAATAAGGTGAGCTGAGTGGTGCAGCTCCCCTCTGCTAAATACAGTAGGAGAGCTTCTACTTTTCTCCCACCCTCAATGTTCCGGAAGTCCCTCTCCTTGTTAGCTAGAGAAGGTGACAGATCAGGTTTCTCAGGCTCCAACCTTTTCTATGAGTAGATGAATCAGCAGTATATCCTACTAGATGGAAAAGATGCCTTAGCCCAGGAATCCCGTGTCCCCCACTTTCTAAAGAAAGATGATCCTCCATCCCTTGCCCCATGCCTCCAAAAGAAAAGATGGAGAAATATAGATATTTTTGCATAAAACCTCTTTTTAAAGCCCTGAAATATTGGAAAATTAAGGAAAATGCATAGAATATTTCAAAATATCATAGGGGAGAAATCTCTTATTTCTGCCTGTTTTTACATCTAAACAGATTATTCATCTTGGAGATTTCTAAAGATGCACTTATAGAAATGAGGGTGAGTGTAACACACATGTATGCACACACACACTTTTACACTTTATCATGTCTGATGCTTAAGGACATTAATTCCATTCAGAGACATTTTTTAGTACATAGATGCTCAGATTTCATAGCTAAAAGCATGAAAAAGTAGATATTTTATGTGAAAAAAATGAAAAATGAAAAATTAACAATTTCATTTTGTTTTAATATTTTCTGGAAATGTTCTGGGTTTTGAGTTGATCCAGATTTTAGTGGATTTAAAAAAACAAACATTTTCAAAACTTTACTTTCTAAGACTTTTTCACAAAACTTTTCATTTTCAAAAATCCCACATTCTGTTGAAAAACTACTTCCATTCCTTTCTCCTAGCTGCACACTGTCACCAGGTATGATAGAACACCGGGGCTCCACATGAAGTGTACACCTGTGATGGCAATCAACAAAATTGGTGAGTTGTCCCATCCCAATCTGATATACTTTGAACACTAGTTTAGGGGGCAAGATAAGGGATGATTGACATGAACTTAAACTATTTTATAATATTTAAAAAGGGAACCATATATCAAAAAGTATCTGTTTCATTATATCTTTTTTTCCACACTCCTCATATTTCACGTAGAATGTAAAGTTTGAGGAGGGGGTTGTACCTTTGTATGCGTTTTTGTAACACGTAGCACAATGGGGCCCTAATTCTTCCCAAGGTCTTTATGCTACTATAATATAAGCCCTAGATAATATACAGTAAGTAGATAAATATTTAATGACTTTGATTAATTACAACCAATTTTCTTCAGATGTAGCTAATGCACAAGTTTAAAGACAGTTAACTATTTGGGCAGTCTTAAAAGGTAACTAGTGCTTACAATGCATGAAAGAACACAGAGAACAATAAAATGCTAATTTCAATATGTGTAATGTTTAATATCCTGTAACAAAAAATGTAAGGATTTTTTTTTCTGATTTAGCTAATAATAATGGATTCTTCTTTGACTTGAGAGTAAACCTAGCAAATCTTATGTTCTACTAACTTTACCAGCGAAAATTACTAGCTGTGTGTGGGGGGTAGGGAGGAAGAGGAAGGCTAAATAAAATCAGGTTTAGAACATACTCTACTTGCAACCTTAAATAGACAACCTTAAATGCCAATTGTCCACAATAAGATATGCTGATGCTCATAATTGCAGGAAATCATTAGGAATAAAGACTGATGACCTGTTAACTTCAATATCAAGTTCAAAACAACTTTAAAAATATCCATAAAAGGGGCTGAAGATGAGAGAGAATTAGTGACTTGAAGATTGTAATAAGAAGCTGGAGAGCAACACTCTGGACTACTTAGGAATATAAAATATCAAGGAGATAAATTCAAGAACCTTGAACAGATCAAGAAATAGTAATATAGGGATTATAGGCCTCTACATGAATCCGTGAGAGACAAAGAGGGGTTGGAATTTGTAAAGGACATAGCTATTTTTCAATTTTTCTGTTTCCTATCTGGAGTATTAGAAAAAAGAAAATTACAGTACACAATAATTAACTGTTAATTTCTCACTAAACTACATACTTTTACAGTACAAACACAAAAATGAAAAGTCATTGGATGGCCACAGAAATCAATGAAAATAAAAATGATATGAAATTTAAATGGATATTCTCTGTTGAATTTACTGTATAAAGTTTGAATATTTCGTACTGGGAGAAAAGGGAATCTTGCAAAAATTCATTTAAAAGTTTGAAATTAAGTAAATGAGCACTTTATAGTTCTGTCACATATACACAACACTTTTTACCTCACCTCAGAGCACAAACAATAATTACATAATAAACTAAATTTAACACTTCCTCTCCAGCAATATGCTGCTTTTCATGTTCTCATTTTAACAATTCCCTCTGTCCCCCTCTTAATAATTATTGAGCACATTTTTGATAATGCCTGATGTACAGACTTTATTCATGTGCTTGGATTTTGAAATTCACATTTCTAATATGATCACATCAGAACTTGAAGTGGAGGGAGGAAATTTGGCAGACAGCCTGAAGGAAGGGAACTGTGCTTTTGGTTGGTGGGGAGAGAAGTCTCATTATTGTGAAAGGGGACAAGAGATGACTGTTTCATTTCTTGGAATCTGGATGGGAGGAAGAATGTAGAAGGGGCAGCCTATTCAGTAAAGCCCCTTTTTACATGGAGCAGGCTGAGGCAGCACTCACCCGTCCTTCTCTTAGGTTGGTGAAATATGAGGTTTGATCAAGACCTGGTGTGGGCATTGCTCTAGTCACCTCTTTTTTAGCAAGGCTGGGAAGGAATTTTTCCTTTACCACCAGATTGACCTAGGTGGAGAGGTTATTTTCCTTCTCCACACCAGGTTCAGGGAGGTCTTTGTTCATGTATGGCATGAATGGAGGTAGGCTATGTTTTGCAACTCACTGTATAAGTGGGGGATGTCCACTGCAGATATTGCATGCAATAGGTTGCCACTAAAGGGACTTCAGGGAGATGTTGGTTAAAGGAATGGAATGTGGGAAAAGGTGAGGTGGCTTCAGGGATTCCTATGATCAGTATGGAGGGAACCAACCCCCCCTTTCTTAGAGTCCACTTGACTGGAATGGTAAAGTCACAGAAATGGTTTGTCTGGGAAATCTGGATAGAAAAACGGGGGTTGCAGAAGCCCGTCTCCATCCGCAAAATGTTATTGAATGAACATGGAGTTCACTTGCATTGTATACTTTTATTTTTTCGGTAGTCCAAGACATTTAATAATGAAGTCTGATTAAATCATATGTAATGTCTCCTATCCTTCTTTTGGTATAGCTGGGCAATGCACATGATGGAATGCACATACAAAATTTGCATGCATATTAGATGCATAATTGATGCTTTCTATTTTTTTAAACTTTTCAAAATGTTTTTTAATATTATTTCTATTACAGTTGTGGGATAACTGGTAATGTTGCTCTTAATACAAATTAAAGTTACTTTACAAATTAGCAAAGAATATGCTTCTTATTGATAAAATTATGTTGACATATAATGCAGTTGATGCCAGTCTTTTTCTTTGTTTAGCCCCTCCTGATTAATAGTTTGTCCACTAGCGCTGGTAACGATGAAAGCTAGAATTCCTTTCATATCCTATATCAGAGGATCAAGTTTCCTTTATCTTACCTCAGTAAAGAACTCCTGTCAAACTAGTTTGTGTTTTTGAATGACTTCTAGAGCATCTACTGCTTTAAAAAAATGGGTAGTCTATTTTTGGTTGAATGTTTTCCTTTCCTCTGAATATTATGATTATGAACTAAGTTATTCCTCTGTCTTTCTGTCCTTGCTGTCTGTCTTTTCTTATATATAACATTTTGAGAAATTTATTATGTTCTGGCAGGAGGCACCAGATGGTGCTGTTACACACAGACTTGCATTATTTTCCTTAGCATGTGAACAAGTCTCTAGTATTTGAAGAATACTGAATTGTTGTTAGTTTTGTTCTGTATTCATTGGAGAGCAGCTATGACTGATAGCAGAGTTTGCTCTCTGCTTTATTCACTATATTTGGAGACAATTATTGGAACAGAGAAACTCCCTGCAAACAATTTACTGGTGTGTGAATTGAAATTTCTGGAGGAAAGAAATTACCTGCATATTCTGTCTCTTTTCCAAGACTGGCATATGCAAATCAAATAGATTACATTTAGGATCCACCTAGACTCTGTGTACTGATTTCTCCTTCCCAAAAAGATGACTTGCAAAACCCCAGAATTCTACTACTGCTTGACAAAGACTATTGCCTGAAACTGGACACTAGTTTCAGAAGAAGCAGCAATAATAATATGAATGGGGGAAATGACTTTGAGTCTCTTTTGTATTGTATACTTACATAATACCCAAAAATCACTCCAAAATGTTGTCTGGTTCTAAAGATGGACTTTTAGACTCTCTGGCTGAATATTACAATGCTCTTAATGCAGGAACATAGTCTCAGCGGTGTCTGGCATGGTCTGTGAAAAAGTAATTAATCATTCTCTTCTGGCTCTGCAACTCATTGTCCTCTCTGCTCTGTGTAGGTCCTTAAAATGTTAATTCTATCCTAGCAATTAAAAGTGTTAGCAGTAATAACTCATTATTTTCCCTCAAGTGTTGACTTTGGAGCTATGGACCCTTTCAGTGATTATTTTATCATCCTCTAAAATGCCATACAGTGTCTGCAAATGCTGTTTAATTCAAGTGTTGGAACAGGCTGTTAGACCCTGCCCCAGAGAAAGCTCGCAAACAGCTAAATATTATGTTTCTAATGTCTAAATTACCCAGTTTTTGCTAGATCGCAGTGTGGCTTCAGGCTGTCATATACTTTAGTTGTGTAGCTATCATTTTGGGTTAATCTATTCTGGTGAGTGTTTGGTTTTACAGAGAACATGTATAAAACTGAATTTGTGCTTACAGCTGTTACATGTATTATTCTTTCACCTTTCTATAAAATCATATATTGCCCCAGTCTGTGAAGCCCTTTCTCATTCTGGTGAACAGTCTTTGTGACTAAACCCATGATACTTAATAGAACTGTTTTGAGTGAGTAGATGCTCGCCATTGGAAGCAAGGGCTCAGATAGTACTTTTTGCTGCACTTGGTGCTGCTGAAGTTGCATTCTGATGAGTCGGATGAGCAGAATATCATTTACATTTCACAAATAAACATTCTCTAACTAGAACCCAAGTAACTGAGCTCTATTGTGAGAAGTCTCACATACTGATTTTAAGATGGGGGAAAGGAGGCTTGTAAGAAGGTGGGCTGGGTATGTTCTACCTTTCACTTATCACTTTTGTGCTCATGCAGTGGACTGAATAACCTGGTATCTACATCATGTGAGTATTGCAAAAGGGTTTATGTAGCTGGCTGAAGGTCACTCCAGACAAGGCTAAAGTAATATTGGGAGGTTTAGGTTAAAGAACGTTGCCTTTCTGCCTGAGACAGATTAAGGTTTTGTGGGGCTCTGGGCCAAAGGAACTGGGTCCCCCCCCCGGCATGCCTGCCAAGGAAATGGGGTCAGGTTGTAGGGGCTAGCCGTGCCTGGCACCCTGGTTGGGGTGCAGAGGCTTCTCCTGCTTCCTAGTAGAAGTGCCAGAAGGGCAGAGCAGGGCTAGCCCCTATGCCCAATCCTCCTCCCTGGGAGGAGAGCTGGGCAGGACACAAGGGCACACATTTTTCTGGAGGTGCCCAATTGGCCAGGCCCAGTAGCTAATCTACCACCATTCTTAGTCCAAATATATTTCTTACACTATATAGTGAAGGAGTTAGATAAGGTGTTACTCTGACATCACTTGGCCTATAAACATAAGTAGTAGTAAAATGAGTGTACTCTAATTTCATTGTATGCCCACAGCACTCAAGTGCTTTGATTTCTAAATTAACAAACAAAAATAATAGTAATGATAGATGAGAATATTTCATTGAAGAGGCAGGATTATATTTAAAAATAGACTTAAAAGGGGCAAAAGAAAAAAAGCCAGCTATTACTTTCTTTGCTGTCACTGTCCCCATGCTCACACTCTTTGGGGAGTTATTTGCTAATTTACAGCACAAACAAGCGTTAAAACTCCTGGCCTAGTGCCTGCCGCTAAACTCGGCCTTCTGTCTGCTCCCTAGTTACTTCTAACTATGTCTGAGCTCTACTAAAAGTGGAATCTTCTGGCTGTTACAGCACAGGAAGAGGTCACACTGAATTCCATAGCCAAAACATTAAAAGCCAAAAATAAAAAGTCCAAACACAAAATGAAAAATAATGCACAAGCTGCATGCAGCCTGATCAGCTAACTCAGTATAACCCACACAACTCTTGGCTGTAGTGTACTGTCCCATCTAGTGGCACTGAGCCCATTTACAGAGGGAATAATAAGTCATGGTTTTTAGCTCATGTGATAGAGGCTCATGCTCCACAGGTCCCAGGGTCTGCCGTTGTTACAAAAGAGGGCTCGCCTGGGATTTCAGATGGGAAATCCCAATTTGTAACCTTCTGTGGGTTAGATTTCCCTTCATTGCCCCTCTCCAGTGTCTTAATAAAAACCCAACTCCTGTAGGATAGTTGCTGAGGACCCAGTCTCTAAGGATTTTCAGGAGGGATTGCGCAGGATCACCCTCCCCATATTCATGTCTCAAAAGGAACTATAGAAATTAATTAAATATGTTAATTAAAATCTAATGATGAAACAAGTCTAATTTTATAATATAACTTAGATATTTTGTAACCCACAGATACTATCTTCAGTTGCAATAAAGAAAAACAAATTACAATTTTCAGTTGAGTCCACACAGAACACAGTAAGAAGAAACTGGAAGGTCAAAAGAAACTTGTGTTTAGTTCACCCAAGTCTTCAGTTAGTGTCTTTGATCACCAAATCTGCACAATTTGCTGAGTTTAAAACATCTTCCCTCCACTTGCTGGCAGTTGTAATCCATGCAGATTTTTCCTTTGTTGTGGATCATTGCTAGCCAGTCAGTTAACTGGTTAACCAATCACTCAGGGTATGTCTACACTACAAAGTTAATTCGAACTAACAGCCGTTAGTTTGAATTAACTTTCATAGGTGCTACACGTGCAAACCACTAGTTTGAATTGAATTCGAACTAGTGGAGCGCTTAATTCAAACTAGGTAAACCTCATTCTACGAGGACTAACGCCTAGTTTGAATTAAGTAGTTCGAATTAAGGGCTGTGTAGCCACTTAATTCGAACTAGTTGGAGGCTAGCCCTTCCCAGCTTGCCCTGGTGGCCACTCTGGGCCAAACCAGGGAAACTCTTCTGCCCCCCTCCAGGCCCTGGAGCCCTTAAAGGGCCACAGTCTGGCTACGGTGCCCGTGCCAGGTGCAAGCCTGCCAGCAGACCCTGCATCTGGCACAGCACGAGCCAGCCACCTGCTGCCACCCAGCCCTCCGCCCAGCTTCCCAGGACCAGGCTGGCGGCTCACAGGAGCCTGCCCAGGGCCACAAGAGGCGGGCGCCCGCCTGGACTAGTGCGGAGATCGTGCACCTCATCGAGTTTTGGGGGGAGGCTTCCAACATCCACAATCTCTGTATGAGGCACAGGATAGCTGCCAGCCTGGCCACCAAAGGCCACATGCAAACCCAGGAGCAGGTTTGCATGAAAATCAAGTTAGTCCAGTGAGACCCCTGACCCTGAGCTTAGAACATAAGAACGGCCGTACTTGGTCAGCCCAAAGGTCCATCTAGCCCTGTAGCCTGTATGCTGACAGTGGCCAACACCAGGTACCCCAGAGGGGATGGACCGAAGACAATGACCAAGCGATTTTTCTCGTGCCATCCATCTCCAGCCTTCCACAAACAGAGGCCAGGGACACTATTCCTACCCCCTGGTTAATAGTACTCCATGGACCCAACCTCCATGAAATTATCTAGCTTCTCTTTAAACTCTGTTATATTCCTAGCCTTCACAGCCTCCTGTGGCAAGGAGTTCCACAGGTTGACTATTTGTTTTGTGAAGAAGAACTTTCTTTTATTAGTTGAAGCCTGCTACCCATTAATTTCATTTGGTGTCCTCTAGTTCTTATATTATAGGAACTAATGAAGAACTTTTCTTCATGCACCCTCTCCACACCACTCATGATTTTATATACCTCTATCATATTCCCCCTCAGTTTCCTCTTTTCTAAGCTGAAAAGTCCCAGTCTCTCTAGCCTCTCTTCATATGGGACCTTCCAAACCCCTAATCATTTTAGTTGCCCTTTTCTGAACCCTTTCCAAGGCCAAAACATCTTTTTTGAGGTGAGGAGACCACATCTGTATACCCTACTGAAGATATGGAGTACCATAGTTTTATACTTCCCCTCCTCCTTCTTCCCCTGGGTTCCCCCTTCCAGCTCCCTCCTCCCAGGTTTCCTCCTCTCCTCTCCCACCCTCTCTCTTCCCCTCTCCCACCTCCTTTTCCCAGTCTCCCCAGAGGTTAATCTCCCTCCCCCCCCCCCCCCCCCCCCCCCGCAGTTTTGTTAAATATAGAAAGTTTCTATTTTTGAACACACGTGTCCTTTCTTTTTTACATCAGGAAGGGGGGCTAGGGAGGGGTAAGTGGAAGGAGGTGAGGGAGGAATGGGGCACGAGCCCCCGATGAGGAGGACTGGGGTGGCTCTGCGTGCTCCTCGGGGTGGAAACTTCCCTGCAGGGCCTCCTGGATCCTGACAGCCCCCCAATTGACCCCTCTGAATGGCAGCCTGCGGGAAGTGCAGCCGGGCTGATGGCTGAGTGCTGTGATGTACCGAGTGTGGGCACTCAGGGCACTCCAAGACAGGACTGCTTTGCTGTCCCTCATCGAGGTAGACAAGCAAGCGGGGAACCCTGAGAACTGTCTGTCCGGGGTGGGGGTCAGGTCCCTTTAAGCACAGGCCTCGGCTAGCCTGAGGCAGCAGCTCTACACTCTAAGCCCTAACCTGATGCCCTGCCGGCACTGGTTCCTGCCAACCTTAACTTCAGTTCAGGGTCCACTCAATGTGGACATGCTAGTTCAAATAAGCAAAAAGCTTAGTTCCAATTAACTAATTCGAATTAAGTTAGTTCGAATTAGTGCTGTAGTGTAGACATACCCTCAGTAAAGTCCCAAATATATAGATTGAAAGAAAACCCTGCTGCAAAATGCTTTAGAGTGAGGGACACTTCAGATCGCTAGCCTTCTGCTCCTGGCCCAGCTTCTCACAACCCACACCGGACACATGGTCCTTAGTAAAGAAGGACGCCCTGACTGTTTGCCCTAATGGAGTCAGAGATAGAATGTATTGGAGCAGACCCCCAAACTACCACACCCAATTCCAGCTGAAGAAGTGGGTTGTGCCCATGAAAGCTCATGATACCATCTACATGTTTTGTTAGCTTTTAAGGTGCTGTAAGACTATTTGTTATTTTTTAAGGTTTTCCAGTTACAGACTAACTCGGCTACCTCTCTGAAACACCCAATTCCAGAAGCTTCTGGGTGTTGAATGCTAAATTTGCCTAGCAACAACTCCCCCCATCCCCCCCGCAAACGGGTCTCTTAAAGAGATACCTCCCTTTTAAGCACATGGGTTACATAAGCATGGCTGCTTTTTAATACAACACATTATTTTATTTAATGGTGGTGTCATCCTTACACATGAACCAGGATATCTTTCTCTCAGCATTTTACTCATACCACCAGTGAAGAAAGGAGGCTGCATGCCCTTGATGTCAGGTGTGCCCTGACATTTTACCTGGAATGTACCAAGCCCTTGAACAGATGGACACAGCTTTTCACTGTGGGCAGGATGTAGGGCCTTCTGGTGTCTTCACAGAGGTTTTCCAATTGGATTACCTCTTGCAGCAGGACTTGTGAAGAGCTGGTTCAGGTCCTAACACTGCCAATTGTGAGAGCCTATTCAACCAGAGCTCAGCCATCCTCGGCTTCCTTCCTGGTGCGTATTCCCATTCAGGACATTTGCAGAGCTGCAATGTGGTCCTCGATTCACATGTTCACGTGTTACACCATCACTCAGCTGGTCAGGGATGATGGTGGGTACAGCAGAGCTATGTTGCAAACTGTTTGCCCATGAACTTCCGTAGCTCTCTGTTGAAACTCCTTAGGAGTCACCTAATATGGAATGGACATAAGCAGGCGCTCACAGAAAAGATAGTTACCTTTTTCTGTTATTGGTTCTTCAAAATGTGTTGCTCATGTCCATTCCATGACTTCCCTTATTTTCCCACTGTTGGAGTTTCTGACATAAAGGAACTGAGGATAGGAGGAGCTGGCAGTGCCCCTTATACTGCGGCATTTGTGCACCACTCCAGGCGGCACCAGAGTCAGTCCCCTATCGATACCACTGAGGGAAAAACTTCCGACACCGGTACATGTAGCGAGCACACACCCCTAATACGACGTGGACATGAGAAACACATCTCAAAGAGCACAAATTATGGAAAAATGTAACTGTCTTTTCTAGACTTCCAGAGAGCATTTTCCCTCCCTTAGCTCGATATTAAAGTGGTTCTATTGTAGCTGCTCATCTGACATTCTGGTGACATGGACAGTCCATTTCATCTGTGATATCATCAACAGCATATGGATACTTGGAATGCCTGTCTGTATGAGCACCTCAGTATGTAGAACCTGGCCATGTCAAATCCTCATCTGTTTCCTCAGACGCCCCATGTGAAAGTCATTCAGTTTCACAGCATAGCATTTGTACACCATTCTGGTTTCATGTAAGTGCCTCTGCGCTCCCATGCATTTGCATGTAGTCTGCCAAAGGCCATGTTTGCTTTCACAATTCTGATGTTGGTTTCATCATGGATGTGAACTTCATGTGACTGTGTATTGCTGAGGTAGGTGAACTTGTCCACAGCCTGGAGGATTTGGCCGTTCACTGGACAGTAGGCTGTACATAAGGGTTTCTTGGTGCAGTCTGGTACATCCTCATCCAGGAGGACCATCAACAATTAAATGGGCCAAAATAGGACAAAAGTTTTATTAAATGTCCCACTCACTGATGGAGAACTACATGTAGAAGGCCTCGCTCATCCTATTCGTTAGAATTCAGGCAGAGGGAAACAAAAATAGTTGACATGATGATTTTTTATCTCTTTGCTGTTTGAACTCTCACATGGCCAGAGACTCTAAACTGAAATGAGAGGTCCCCCAGGGTTATTCATGGGTCTGCCCCGAAAGACTCTTTGAATTGACAGATCACTACAACTCTGTCACTCATAGGATTTAGACTGCAACTCATTTGTGTGTATATGTTTGCTTCTTTTAACCTGTAAGTAACTCTTTTTATTAATTAGGACAATGGAATAAGGACTAGAAGAGTCCCTGGCATTGCTTGGATCCATCAAGGCAGGACACTAGGAATGTGGGGGGTGCAGGAGTCATGGCAGGGGGTTGGGATGTGCAGTAGGGCAGGAGGCTACAGGTGTGTGTGGGGATCTGTGTGCAGGAGCCAGATTTGGGGGGCCCAGGAGGGGCTCAGCACAGGAGGCTGGAGCTGTGGGGGTGAGGGTTAGGAGTATGCAGCCTCACTGGGAGCTGTCCCCCAAGGCTGGCTGGGGCTGTGCAGCCTGGCAGATGACTGCTTGCCCAGGGCTGCACACCCAGGGGCCAGCAGCCATTTGCTTGGGGTTCAGCTGGCCAGTATCCATTCACCTGGGGGTAGCTGGGACCATGTGGCCAGGCCAGTGGCTGCTCCCTGGGATGACATGCTTGCTGCCCTGTGGTCATTCTGGAATATAACTGTCCTTGCTATCACATCCCTCTCTTTCGGTTTGATGAGAAACAATCTCATTCCACAAACATCCCATTGTCCTGGCACAACTGAACCCTGATCTTGTTTTAAGTTACAATAAGAGGAAGCTTCATGCCAAATTAGGTGGTCCTCACTCTTATTGTTTAGGAGAAGTTCTTGAACAAATGGACGGATGCACAAATAGATGCACTAATTCTCTGAAATATAGTAGATTGGCTAGAGGTGTTTTCTTTGGTGTAAGACCTAGGGTACTAGTTGATCTGGATTCAGTGACTGGCTTCTTGACATAGAATACAATCTGCATATTGTATTATTTTTGGCATAAGTGACCATTCATCACTAATCCAGTGTGTCTGAGTGATAAGATAGACTGGAGAACCTAAGGGGGCTGTCTGGGACCCGATGGTAAAATAGTTATAGTGATCCAGATGTTCATTTGTTACTGAGTTAGTGAAATCTAATTTTAGAACATGTCAGCAGTTTGAGGGTGTCTATGATATTTTTGACAGTTTACCCTGAATTAAGCACTGGTCATGAGCTACTCTAAACATCATGTCACCACTTCCCCATTTTGTCACATCATTAACCCCCTTTTCTCCGCTGCATCACACACAAGCTTTTTGCCTTTACCTTTAGAGCTCTTCATGTATTAACTCCATCCCACCCACGTAATCTATCAACTTATTGCAATATTGATCACTTCTTTTGCTCTATCAGTGTTCCCTTTTATTGTTCACTAGTCAGCATCTCTTTCAAACATCTTAGGGCACATCTACACATCAGGGCTAAACTCAAAATAAGCTACGCAACTTGAGCT
>CM057845.1:74986184-75004159 GCA_030068395.1 Apalone spinifera
GAGAGAATACTGTGTATCCCCTTCCCTTATCTACTTGTAATAGGAAGATTAGGAGGAAAGTTTATTGAGTTACCGCTTGTGAGTTTTCTGCCCTGCAAGGTAGTTTTCTCAGTGTCAGAGTGAGTCTGGCTCTAAGTGGTTGCCTTTTCTTTCTTTTGTCTTCTATGCTCCTTTGCACTTTTTTTTGGTAAAGTGGGTAGGTGGGAATTGTCTTTCCAAGTTATATAGTGCTTTTGGCATCATCTCCTTCTCTTCTATTATTAACTGGAATTCATCATGAAACAGTATGAAAGCTATACTCTAGAGATGATAATAGACCCACACACTTTATGTGAGAAGTGATTAGACATCTCCTCTGAAGAACATTGACAGACACCACAATCATTCTTAATCTTTTTATTTTCATAAACTTACAAAATGGGGGAGAAATATTGGTGACTGTGTTAGCTTATACAATATTTTAATAAAGAAATGTCAGTAGTCACAGGTTTCTTGCAGAATTAAACATGAAGTCCTTTTAGCAACCATTAAACCATTTCTGTGTTAGAACTAATGAAGATTCATAAAGGCCCAAATAGCTGATCCATATTGGATTATGATAACAGAATTCAATCCTTTAATAAACATCTCCCAATTAGGAAAGGTGATATGTGCTATATTTTGGCACTAGGGTCAGTTCTGGGGAGGCAATGAGATGGCTTGCTCTTCTCATAAGAGATGTCTTTATTAGCTAGTGTGCCTTTGATAGAGAGGGGCCAAGCCTGTAGTGACTAATGAAACTAGGATGGGGGGATGGCTCTGCATAAGTAACTATGGTTATAATGGTGATGGTGGTTGTTGCTGTTATAAGTTAAAACTGTTTGGCGACCTTGTGTTCCTAAAAAGGTATAATTCTAGCTTTATGTTCCCCTCCAAATTAATGTCTCCTATATGCCCCTTTATAAAACAGCCAAAATTAAATTCTTGCCTCAGAAGTTGTCAAGATACTTAACTAGAACTGTGATTTAATTTATTTGAAATAACATAACATAGATCTGGATGAAAATTAAAATCTATTTCTTTGAAAAGTTTCAACATTTGGAAGTTGTTTTCATTTTTAAAGTATTTCAAATGGATTCATTATTCATTACCAAAAGTTTTGTCAATTAATATCCTGGTTTGGGAAAATATCAATAGCATTACTAAAACGATTACAAGTTATTAGTAAATGACGTATTTTGATAACTAATTTCAGTAACATTTCTGATCAATCTTAAATAAGAATAAGCCCAATTTTGTTAAAATATGTATGTGTATTTGGGAAAAAAATATTTGACACACAAGAGCCTATTTATTATTAGAAAAATGTTTACATTTAACTTTCATTAAAGAGACTACGTAAGAAGTCAGTCTAGAAATATAGTAAAAACATTTATTATTTTAATTCCTAGGATCATCCCAGTCTCTTCCTGTTGATACCTTAGTACTGTGAATTTTCATCTTCTCAACACCAAAGTTTGTGATTTCCTGTGTAACTAATTATTTTCCTTTATATTAGCCATTTGCTGCCCTTGTATGTATATGTGAGATTACAAGATGTAACATTACTCCAAGGTTTTAAGACTCTAATTGTGTCACAAATTCAGGGCAAAGTACTTTAGAGATATTGATCTACCTAAAACCATTCTCATCCACCATTGCTTTTTTGGTATAATCATCAACAGTTTAGATTCCCTGTATTCTGGTTTGGCATCTCACAGCTATGTAGCTGCTCCCAGTGGCTGTGAACAGAGGATTATGGGGCCATACAGTTCAAACTTGGGTGCTTAAAGTGAGACATTTAAATAAGAATCAATTAGGTACCATAATTTGGATTTAGGTTCCTGACTTTAGGCACTCAAGTCTGCAATTCTGGGCCTTAGTACTTACATGACCATTTACATGTGGAAGAGAGAAGAGGAATCTGGAACAGACCACTGTTTAAATATGAGTCACATTGCCCTTCTTCAGACATTGATTCTAGAAGTTTCTATTATATTGCAGATACTTTCTAGGAGTCTATATAGGGTATGTCTACATTTCATTCCTCTTCCGAGAGAGGAGTGCAAATGCAGACGACCTGAGAGAGTTATTTTGAGGGAAGGGTTTTATCTTGAAATAAACCCGTTTCTTCTCTCAAAAAAGCACTATTTCAAAATAGCACCATAACGCGATTATGCAAATGAAGCACGGGATGTTTAAATCCCTGCTTCATTTGCAATTTCGGGTGTCTGCATTTGCATTCCTCTCTCGGAAGAGGAATGAAATGCAGACATACTATATGTGACTGGGGATATTATACTAGACATGTAGTATCTCTGAAGGTACCTTATCCTGCGTGTTT
Source organism: Apalone spinifera (assembly GCA_030068395.1). NCBI lineage: Eukaryota > Metazoa > Chordata > Testudines > Trionychidae > Apalone > Apalone spinifera. The sequence goes on from CM057845.1 coordinate 74,988,547, forward strand.
CTTTAATGTCACCTGCTTGATTGACATTGCACAAAATAACCTGACCAATATCTTGTTAATGCCATCTCTTTCGTTGTTGGCACTTGATTTTAAGAGATTATCAAGACAATATAGATGGAGAAGAAGATTTTCTTTATGAAATCTTTGTGAATATGTGGGACCTTTCTGATTTATTCCCCCCCCCCCCCAAATTCCAGCAAGGAAAATTCAACATTTCTTCTGCACCATGTAGTTTATTCTGGAGAATTTTGTGGATGAGATTTTTTTTAAATTTTGAATTTTTGTCTACTACTAATGGGCATGAAAATCTCAAGAAACGTTTAGAAAGAGTTTGAGTTTGCTCATATGATTTTATCTAGTCTTTCCCTTCGCTACTACACCCTACCCTGTCCCTCCAAATAGGAAGTGCCTGCTTTGTATTTTTGTTGTAGTGTGTTTTATAATTTCTGAAGTGCCTTAGAATCTTTCAGGATAAAAAGCATTATTTAATAAATAATATAAGTTATTATTATTATTTTATTTTATTTTATTTTATTTTATTTTATTTTGCATTCCTTGTAGTATTACCAGATAAATCCATCATGTTCCCGTCATCCATGCATTATTCAAAACTTATTATGTTGTAAGTCCTGTAATATGTTTTTCTAAATTGCATTATCCTTATTTCATACTATCCTCTACCATTTTTTTTTTGCTCTATTTGTGGATACATGTACTGCCTTATATCTCTCTGAAAAAAATTCAGTAAACATCATGAGGAAAAGATGTTGACTTCTGATGCCTGGACTACTGGCATTCTGAACCAAGGTATCAGTTTGTGTTCTTCTTTTGTTATACAAATTATTAATTGTCTTTAGATTTTGGTATAGCTCCAATTCCATTAAATTAGACTAGTTGTGTGCTCAATTAAAAGCTGCATTAGATTCTGGAGAATTTGTCTTCCAATAGCTGATATACCATTTTCTGGCTAAATGCATGAAAACTTTGTATACAAACAATTATCTATATTCTGTTCTGTATAGGTTTGTATATATATAGGGATATAAAGGTTTAACCAGTTCACTGGTTAACCAGTAAGCATTGCTTACCAGGATAACCCGCTAACTGGTACCCGGCCATCCAGAGCAGCTCCTGACTGCGGTGCCTGGCTGGACCCACCAGTTAACAGTTTACATGGGGTTTTACATCCCTAATATTGTGTGCATCACCATAATATCTGAGTATCTCATCACCACTTGACTGAGCGATAGACCTCTGAGCATCTTAAGTATGGTTCTTGATCATGTACTTCTGATTAATGTTGTATGTGGTAATTATCTGTTTCTTAACGCTGAGGGTGATATCAACTATGATACGTCCAGCAGGACATTTCTTGCTTCCTCTAATACAGCCACTGAGGAACATTTGAATTGTTATATTTGCTAGGACTACTCTTCCTGAGTCTAAATTAGAACGTATTTATGCAGCGGTAAGTAGGAATCCTCAGCAGGCGTGTGGCAGCCGATTTGGACTTACGGGATCAGGCCACGGGGCTGTTTCATTGCAGTGTAGACTTCTGGGCTTGGGCTGGAGCCTGGTCTCTGGGACCCTCCCACCTTTCTACCCCACTAAATGAAATTGAGCTCAGTTCTTCCATTCCAATCCTTGTTTTGGGCCAATTAAGAGCATGAGACCACACCTGGAGCTAAAAAGGGAATGTGTCCACTGCAGTTATACTGCATGGCTGGCCTTTGCCAGCTGACTCCAGCTCTCAGGGCTGAGGCTAAGGGTCTGTTTAGATGTGGAGTAGATGTTAATGCTTGGGCTTCAGCCTGAGCTCTGTGTCTTCCCACCTCTCAGAGTCCCAGAGCTTAGGCCAGAGCCTAAATGAGTACACTGCAGTTAAACAGCCCCTTAGTGCAAGCAAGTGAACCTGAGTCAGCTGGCACAAGCCAGCCATGAGTTTTTCTTTGCAGTGTAGACACTCTAAGGGTGCATCTACAAGTCACCCTTACCTCAAAATAAGCTCCTCTGAGACCATAAGGGGGAGCCTGGAAGAAGACCACGTGTTTTACAATTTTTGTTTGTTTTACTATGTTTTATTGAACTTGTGTGCCTAATGAACATTTATGAGAGTGGCTTTAGTTAAAGGCTCAACACACTTGCCCATTCAATTAAGGTATGAGAATTCATAATGCACATCTCTGATACCCTCAAAAAATCCCTGTTAAAACTAGGGAAGACCAGATTCAATACTGGTGTATATATGGTAAAAAGACAAGGAAAAAAAACTTTAATGGCTTCTTTATATACCATCAAGGAACAATAACAGGCATAAATCCAACTAAAAAAAATCTGTCCAAGTAACCTTTAAGAAATTTAACTAATTGCTAAGACATCCCATTCCACAAACTGACTGCTAAAACTTACACAGCAGCTGGTTCCACCGGAAGCATATTTACTTTGCCAACTGCTTTGTGTATGCTACAATAACGTATTTGCGAAATGTTTCTCCAATCACAGCCATTCCTCCTTTATGTATTGTTCTCTAATGATTTATGAAACTATTGTGACTCTCATTCAAGTTGGTGATTGGGTTAGTTAACTAGAAATTAATACTAGTGCAGAAGTCCAAGAGAGAGTTTGCACTGACTCTGTCTTATGCAGCTTCTACTTTAGAGTGAAAGATTGTTTGAATTTTCTGATTCCAAATTGGTAAGTAGAATCCTGATTGCCTCTTTATTTCTTTGCTTAATTATATTTAGATTCAGTTCAAAACACCCAGCATATCTTAGCAGCTGGTGAATATTTACTGTTCATTTGGTAAATTTCTCAGAGCATGAAGTTTTAGTAAACAGGAATTTAGTCATACTAATCTGACTTCACTTAAAAACGTTAATACTAGTCTACTCACATTTTAGCTAAGAAATACAAAAATGTCAGGGACCTTTGAGGACTTGGCTTGTATATGTTTGTTTAGCTGTCTGTTTATCTTGAATATTTCTGTAGTGCTTGTCACTTAGTTATTTGTGTGTCTTAATGGAGCCTATCCCTTCAGGTTAGTGTTCAGTACCTCTGAAAAATCAGGCTGTTTAATTAGATCTTTTGTATGGCATGGAAGGAGAGAAACTGCTGATTCTATTGTAAGCTGGAAAGCTTATCCCAATCACTGCCCAGCGTGGGAGGCTTAGAAGACACTACTTTGAGTGTGCCTCTTATAAGAGGCACACTTGCAAATGTTGTAAGAACGAACAGACACCACATCTTATAAAATGTGTAGTTCATGTAAATTCTTTTCTTGCTCAGTGCATATGCATGCAAGGTGGCCTCTGTGTAAGCTCCTGGACTTTGGAAGCTTGTGTACTGGCCTATAAGAAAATAACTATATTTTCCTAGCTTTCACTTTCACCTGTATAGAAAAGTACATTATAGGGCACTGCATACCTCCCAGTGAATTAGTTTTGGGATACAGGACTTTTCAAGTGTGAGTCAGATTGTTCAAATATACTATACTATGAATTCTGGGCCGTTGTTGTTGTTATTTATTACTGTAGCGATTAGAGCCCCCAACCAAGATAAAAACTCACTGTGCTTAGCACAGTCCCATCACAAAGTGGAAGGTTGAAATAGAAAAAGTTGCAGAGAAATGAAGTGACTTGCCCAAGGACAAAAAACAGGCAGTGGCAGAGCAAGGAATAGCACCCAGTGCAGTGCCCCATCCACTAAACCACACGGGCCTCCCCCTATAACTTTTTGCCCAGGCATTAATTTGCTATTGTTTAAATATGATTAAAGAAAATAAGTCTGACCCTGGTTGGCAGTCAACATCCAGAGAAATGTGGTGGTCTAGGCATAATAAGTTTGGTGGACTCTGTCTTGTTTCTAATGCCAGCTTTTGCCACAGATCTTCATTTCTGAAGTTGACCTTGTTAGCAGCCTGCCTTTCTTCCATCTCTGTAATGTGGATAAAACCCATTTTCCTTAGTCCTTCTCCCTTTTCTCCCAACCTCATTCCATTCTCCCATTCCACTTAGCTGTCTCCCTAATTGGCCAGAGGCAGTAGTGGTAGTTGTTGTTCCAGGCAGGAGAAGAGAGGAAAGGAAGGTTGGTCCGCAGATGTTTTGCCTCTGACTCCAAAAGTGACAAACATAGGACTACACTAAGTGCATCTGCAGGGGAAGCCCACACAAACTGCTGAAAACAGTTTCTAAGAGGGCTAGAAAAGGCTCTAGATGCTGTCTTGGCATCTTTGAGCTGGACTTTCTGGTGACTGTTCAGAATGGCAGGATGTAGACAAGAAAATGGCTGAAACCTAGGATGTCCTATAGAAAGAAAGACCATAAAGGGTACATCTCCACAGCAGGGCTAAAGTGGAATTAAACTATGCAACTTCAGCTATATCAATTGCGTAGCTTAAGTCGAAATAGCTTAACTTTGCTTTAGGCACCGTCTACACAGCAGGAAGTTGAAGGAAGAACACTCTTCCTCTGACTTCCCTTACTGCTCATGAAATGAGGGTTACAGGAATTGAAATAAGAAGTCCTTCCATTCGACATTATTTCAAAATAAAGGCTTGTTGTGTAGATATGCCCAGAGAGTGGTAGATCCCAGTTGCCTCAAAGAGGCTAAAGATTTCAAGTGAAATGGGGAAACCAGAACAGTAATTTGAGCAGACTTTTATGGCTATTAAACAATGAGGCCAATCTGGCACCTTTCCCAAACATTAAATTAGCTTTAAAATGGGGGAGACCTATAAAACTGACAGCCCCTATTAAAATGTGTTGCCAGATCTCATGATTTCTGCATTTGGCCAGGCTAAAGCCAGACTCATGATAACATGAGAAGCTCCAGTCCCCTTGTTAATTTCAACTCTGCCTGGGCAAAGCTCCCCTTTTATAGGCTGCTTTTTCAGAGGCAGGTGGGTGGAGATTAAGGGTATGTCTAGACTACAGGCTTTTGTCGACAGGCTTTGAGCGTCTAGACTACATCCAGTTCTGTCGACAAAGCAAGCCGCTTTGTCGACATGAGAGTGTAGACGCAAAGGACAGTGTAGATGCAATAATTCCTTCTGTCGACAGACTCTGTCGACAAAAGGCGTTATTCCTTGCAGATTTAGGTTTACCGCCGTCGACAAAACTGCTGAGTTCTGTCGACCATATGATCCAGTGATGCCCCAGACCTTTGGGTGCCTTTTGGAACTGTGAATTCTGCATATGGGTAAGGATGGCTTTGTATCTTTCCCATTGCCTCACGTTCTGGGGGAGAGTAGCTCATCAGAGCTGCTGCAGGAAGGAGGCAGAGCTCTCTTTGCCTCCCATGAGAAGTAGGCATCCTCACAGCAGAGGGGAAAGAAGCAAGAAAAGCCCAGCAGTTCAGAGGGCCTCTGTTTCCACATCACCCCTCCTCTCTTGGAAACAGGCAGTTTCTCTCTGCTCCTTCTCCTTCCCCACCCTCTTCCCCTGCAACCACTTGGCCTGGGAACAGTGCTGGACCGAGCCATACTTGCACCCTGGGCAGCAGGCACGCGGCACATGTCCCCGGGCGTGCGGTGCCTGATTGACATGGTAAGGGGCACAGCGCCCCCGGGCATGCAGCGCATGCATGGCCCTGCCCCTGGGTGCCAACCTATGGGGGGCACCCGATTGAAGTGGTAAGGGGAGCTGCTCGACCGGGTGCAAGGCATATGCGTGGCACTGCCCCTGGGCGCACGGCGCCCCTTACCACTTCAATCAGGCACCCTCCCCATAGGTTGGCGCCCTGGGCATCTGCCCGGCTAGCTCCCCCCCTTAATCCGGCCCTGCCTGGTAAGAAGTGGGGACAATGAGAAAGGGTGGTGATCATCCCCTGAAGCTGCTGTCCTTCTTCTAGAAGGGGGATGGGGAACCTCACCATAGTCCCCACAGGTCGGGGGAGGGGGTAGCAAAGAGCTTTTGGAGGAGCTGAGGTGAGAGGGGGAAGTGGAATTGATGTGGGGGGAGAATTGAAAAGTAATTGGAGTCACAGAATTGATGGGAGCAGATGTGCAGATGAAAGCTACAGAAGCAGGGTCAGTTTAATATATCTGGGAGCATTGGCAATACACACACACTGTCTGGGTGGAGGCAGGGGACTTAAAAATCAAAAGACTGGCCAAAGCACAATATAATGGTCCAAAATTTAATGAAATTATTTTTGATTTAATCTCATGATCTGGGGGGTCTGCTTCATGTTTCTTGAACTCTGGGGCTGGCAATGTGGGAGTAAAGTGGAATGTTATTGATAAAACACATTAGCTAACCAGAGGGTGGTAAGAAATAAGCTTTGAGAGAGTCAGCAGTAAACCCCCAAACAAGTAAGCAACCAAAAATGCCAAGAATAATGCAGTATTAAAGTTATTCAGTATGGAAAAGGTAAGATGAGTAGGGAATAAAACAGAATTATTACAGGGCAAGTAAACCATAGCATGGATAGTCTGTTCTTTTGCACATTGTGCTGAAGTAAGGAAACAATATCAACAACCCCAAAAGTTCAAAAATATGAATCACTCCTCTCAAAATTATGCATCTGGTTCCCAAATCATGTGATCCTTTTTAAAATATATTTTTGATCTGTCTTTTCATATTTGGGCTCACCCTGCTGATCTCCAGTGTGTGAGACACAATTACAGTGAGGCCAGCTCTTACAAACATTTAGTGGATAATGCCATATTGGCCCCCAATGCTGCAGCTCTTGCTGTTATATCCAGCTGAGATTGGTACGGCACTGTCCCTGGAGGGGGGTTGCATCACATCTGTTTAAAGCTTGACCTTTCTAAGTCTTCTAAAATTGAATCGCTTAGTTGGATTTCTTTGAAATTTGCTGTGCCTTAGGATGGTGCAGGATAGGGTTAGTGATCCAAATACAAAGTCATTTAAGTCAGATATTTCGGAGCTATAACCTCCTCCCCTATAGCCATTTAAAAAAAGTTTCTAGGGACGTGTGTGTGCAGAGCTAGAGAACAAATTGCTGATGAGATGCATGTCAGAATGGTCTCAATCTGCTGATTTTTTTCTCTAAGTAGTGCATGACATCCATTGAATCTTTGAAGAACCCAAGCTGAGAACAGTATTTTTTGAAGCGTACATTTTTGAAAATGGCTAGAGGGTTTCCATTCACAGCATTTTATTTGCTTTAAGCTAAATTGTTGTGAGTTCTCTAAAATCCAAATGGTTAATCAGATTGCTATTAGATAGCTTTGAAATTTGATGTGCCTCATAGGGGCACAGGTAAGTATTAGTGTGTTATGCTTGGGGTCATTTGATCAAGGTGTTCCTGAGTTAAAGTGCATATCCCACAATGGTTTTCTTGTGTTGACTTTACTGTTAAACTGAGAGGTACTTGGATGAATAATCACAGACCCCTGGATGGTTGTGAAGTTCACCTATCAATTAATATAATTAAGGATAACTTTAATCACAAACGCCCACACATCAGATAAAAGGAGTTTTGAACCAAGTGGCTGGAGGCTGCTATACCATTTGTGAGTTATGAGTGGCAGTTTTATTTTGGAGGAAATGTAATCAAAATATTTTTGGGGAAAAAATAGGCATATGAATGCTTGCTGGGAGGGCAGGAGTATTAGCAACTTGAGGAGTGAGGGAGTAGGGGGAGAGGAATTTGGGGCTGCAGTGAGGGAAGGGTGATATCTGGAGGGGAGGGAGAGAAAGTTCGGGGGCTCAGGTGAGGGAAGTGTTGCTCCTAGCAACTCAGTTAGTGTGTTGCAGCCTCCCAGCACCCGCTGCCCTACAAGTGTGCTCCAACCAACCTGCAGCCTTAGTTCTGCCCATGCACCCCATCCTTCTGCACCTTTAGCTCTGCCACTGAATCCCAATTCCTTTCAACCCAATGCCCTGCACTCTGTTAGTGCACCCCAAAGTCTCTGGGGGGAAATTAGACCTAAGAATGCTTCCTGGGAGGGGCATAATGAAGAGGTCGAGGAGTGGGGGAATAGAGGGCCAGGGATTTGGGACTGCAGTGAGGGGAGTGGGCCACTAGCAAGGGAGACAGGAGGTGAGTGGCCAGGGGACTTACTGAGACTAGGGCAAGAGCTCCTGTCAGCCCCATTCTCCTCTCTTGTGTGTGTCCAAGTATGATGCTCCGTAGGGGAGGTCTCTGCACCCCAGTTGAGCTGAGATATGGAGGATCTTGATATTTTGGTGTATCTGAGCCCTTCTCACTGTCTCTTTGTGTGTGTGTGTGTGTGTGTGTGTGTGTGTGTGTGTGTGTGTGCACCTATATAACGGAGTTGAACACTCCCAATGTAAGCCTGGTTCTAGCCCCCTTTTAGGAGGATCTGAAGTTCCCTAACCCCCATATGACCAAGGATGGGAAAATCCTGCTCCTTTTGTACGTGGAGCTGAGTAAGGGCACTTTATGTATATCAGTGTCTCTAAAGCCATCAGGAGGAGAATGGGAACACTCACTGCAGGGAGCAGTTCACATGTCTCAGAGCTATTGTTCCAGCTTGTGTTCTGCTCTCTGGGGTGTTCTCATTCATCTGAGAATATCACATTGAGATGAATGTGCCACTTTACACCTTCCTGAGCCTCCCATGCTGCAAACCCGTGTGCAGTGGAGCCTTTTCCCTCTGTTACCCCTCGCTCGTTCTTGTTTAAAGGAGGACGCTTGTGAGTGCTCTAAAATGTTTTTGAAATGTATTGTGCCTCATGGGAGTGCAGGATAGGGTTAGCAACCACTTTAAGATAGGCGTTCTGGGGATATAAAGCATGGGAAAGCAAACCATTTTTCAAAGTGCTTCTAGGTCATGGGAGGGAATGGGGTTGCACAAAGCTAAAGGTATGATGTCCTGTTGCTTATGCAATCTACGCAATTGTGCATAGAAACGGTACATGCTGCATCCTGAAGGTATCCAAGAACCTCTTCTCTAAGTCACATTGCTACTCATTCACATTTGGCCCAGCCATTCCTGTTACAACAGAAGGGCAACTAGCCCCAAATGTCTGGTGATGTAACCTAGTGTACCAGCTTGCACTGCGTGGAGCAGCAGGACAGGAGACTGAGAAGCCACAACTGCAGGGTGAGTGTTGTATTTTCTGAGATTGTTTTTAAAAAAAATTATTTTGTGTTATTTCACATTTCCAAAAACTATGGGGTTGTAGCTATCACTTTTCCTTGCAACATCAGAATAGGCTGGATTAAATTAATTGTGTTCCTGTGAATCCAGAAATTCCTGTCTACACCTCAAGTTAAGTTCTACATAAATTCTTCTAGCAAGATTTTTCCTCTTGTAATGTCAGCAGACCCTGGTTGCCTGTGGGTGGAATTGAAGCTGGGATTTCTGCAACTTAGTGCAAGAGCCTCTATCATATGAGCTAAAAGTCAGCTGGCTCTCACCTTAAAGCTGTAAAGTGGACTCATTATTTTCTCTGTACATGGACCCATGATCTGGGTTGCTCAGGTCATGTGTGTCCCACTAGAATGTCTTTTTGTGGCTTCTCCTTTTAGTGCTCTGCTTCAGCCAGTAGGTGGCCAATTGAGGCATTTCAAGCAATTGCTCATTTCTCTCCTTTCCTTGTGAGAATACAATCTGCATTAGGGGTCAGGCTTGATGTCCAAGGCAGTGGCTCCAAAGGGTGACTATTCCTTCCCTCTGGGGGCTAACTCTGGTGGTCACTCACAAGAGCAATCAGTTGTGACTGGGATGTGTGGCATTGGTGATGTATTGGTGACTTCTCCTTTGCTCCCTGGCTAGTTTGTCAGTTGTGGTGACAGCTTTACAGGGATGGCTGAGATTCTTAAAATCCAATAATATCTTATTAATTGCTCCCTGATGCAGGGTGGGACAATGCTGGAGGCAGAATACCACACTTGATGTGTAATAACACAGCTGACACCTATGAACGTAATTTCTACAATTTCACTTTATATATATATATACAATGTTATTTATTTAGTTATTATTAAAAATTACCATAGTATCTAAAAGGCCTAATCAAACACCAGGACCCTGTTATGCTTATCAGGAACATTTTTTTTTCAAAATTACCTTTACCAATATTAATGTTAGAGCAAGTTCTACAAAACAAAACAAAACAAAAAAATTGCAAGGGGCTAAGTAAGAAATTTAAATTGGCTCAAGTTTTTGTATGACTAGTGTGTCTTCTCTCCCTCAGACAAGGACAGGGGAATCGGAGGTCAACATAAAGCACCTCATTTATATGATAATTACAAATAAGCAGTGGCTAGTGATTCATGATACAAATCATTTGTTCCTATGAGACTTGTATGTTTACTAGACAGGAAGTATGTGATTATGTTGTGCTAATTAGTTTCCAGGTGACAGAAATAATGTAGTGCAAAGGAAACTAAATTCAGTAATTGTATACTATAAAGTCTTACTGTTTCTTTATTATGAAGTTATTTTAATTGAATTGCTAGTCTTCATTAAGGCAAATGCTTAATAGACTGACTTACTGTATATATTTTATTTATATGCATTATGGATTTAAATTGGTATGTTTATTTTTAATTAATTATTTCTGATTAGCTGAATGTTGCTGAGAGAGTACTATGGATGAACGATACAAGATTAATAATACAAATGGAAGAACAATATACAGCTAAATAAAAAAAAGGAAATAGTTTGAGAATTACACAGTTAGACGGTATTCTAAGTCAAGGAGACAGAGGGATCAGAGAGCAAAAACCCACATTCTGAAATAATGGAGTGATACTTACTGGCAAATAGAAAGTGGACTAAAATAGAAAGTGAATAAAGAATAAGGGTGAAAAAGAAGATGCAGTGTTATAGAATAGACAGGGAAGGACAGAAGAAAAGTGAAAAATAATGAGAGGGTTTATTGTAAGAGAAGTCTATTATTAATCCAGGACAGTGATGGGAACCCAGACTAATAAATTTGTGTCCTACCTTTTTTTAAATCTTCAGGGTATCCAGAAATTCAAATTTAAAGGTGCAGACAAAAAGTCATTATTATTTGAAACAGAACAAGAAACAGAATTGGAGCAATCACCACTTTTAACTGCTGTATAGTCATAGATGCATTTATCTTCCAGGCAGATGTTTCCTGAATATGTATGACAGGGTATTTCTGACAAATAATGATATAGTTAGTTATATTTCTAGAAATGTGAGAAATTCTTGGTAACATGGAACCTGACGGCCTCTGGATATTAGTAATGTAGAGAGAAAATTGCCTCTGAGACTGCAGATTTTGTTATACTAAACCCTGGGGGGGAATATGGGTATTATGACAACTAGAACGAAGAATTTAAAGGTTAGATGGTTTGTAATCTAAAACAACCAAACTGTAATAGAAAATTAAGATTTGCAAAGGGAAGAATATGTGTATTTTTTTAAATTAGAATACCTAAGCTTTTCTATAGTGCTTTTCTTCAGTAGGTCTCAAAGCTAATTGTATAATGTAGTGTATATTTTGGCAGGCTGGCAGACTGGCTTATTATTTTGTCTTAAACAGCATACAGAAATGTAATGAAGAGCCTGAGGTTGTCAAGTTTTTTAATACTATTTTCCTCATAGCACTCTGCATCCAGGTCAAGACCAACTCAGAGGATTTTTTAGTATCATGACAAATGAGTATCATAAACTGGGAAGTGTAATATATTCCAAATTTTTCTCAGGTGCAAATTGCTAACCAAACCATTGTGGGAATCTGGCTATATTACTTGAAAGGCAAAAACTGAGGGCTTCAAAGCTGTAGCTTTGTGCATATGGCACAACTGCTTTACCAAGTGGAGATCTATGCCAATAGTAAAGTCCCACTCTGGTGTAGCGATTCACTTGCATGCTAAAAGTTCCAGGGTGAGGGCCTATAATTAATTTTATTTGACAAAATCAAAATCAAAGCTCATCTGTTTGAATATATTTCCACATTAAATGCAAACAAACAAAACAAACAAAATGATCCATCATTTGTGCTGAACAATTAAAATCAGAAAAAAAAATAAAGGTGCCAAGGGTGATATAAGTGGCAACAGAAAAGGCCAGACAGCAACACCCTCACTCTACCCCAGATGACATGGAAGTTATGTGATTGGATCCTCTGGGGCACACAGTTTTCTCACCAGTTTTGGATTTCCAACCATCAGGCATTCTTGGCTAAATTTGACTTTTTTCTTTATGGCAAATTAGAGGACTTAAAGGACAAACTTCCCAAGCTAGATAATGCCTGTTTTCAGGCTTTGTTGGAGGAGGGCAAGCTGGTTGCGAGAATGTCCCTCCAGCTCAGAGGATGCGGTGGAAAACTCTTTGCATACAGTGGTTATGGGAATTGTCAGGCAGAGGGAATAGTGTCTGCAAAGGGGAGCACTAGAACACTTTCCTCAGACCTGTCAGGACAAAGGATTCTATTCCACTTATTTCCTAGTCCTCAAGAAGGAAGACTGGAAAGACTAGACCTCCATCATCTCAACTGGTTCACGTGGAAGATGAAGTTTTGTATGGTTACCTCAGCTGCCTTCATACCATCTCTAGAAAGAGGCAGGTGGTTTATGGCTCTTGACATTCAGGATGCCTATTTTCACTTAGGCATGCTCCAACCCACAGAAGGTTCTTACTTGCATGGGCCCAGCTCAGGAAATTATCCAGATCACTCTATTTGAGTGACTTGTCCTCTTCATGTAATATTTTCCCTATTTTTGTGTCATCTTCAAACTTTATCTGTGAGGTTTTTGTTTTCTTCCATTTTAAGTAAAAATCTTAAATAGCATAAGTTCAAGAAACAATATCTGCAGGAACACACTAGAAATGCACCTGCTCAATGATAATTCCCTGCTTACAACTATGTCTTAAAGCCTGTTAGCCAGTTTGTAATGTGTTCCATGTTAATTTTATATTATTCTAGTTTTTTAAGCAAAATGCTTTTTGGCACCAAGTCTGTAGCTAAATATATTGCATCAACACCAAATTCATCAAAAAAGGTATTAAGTTAACTTGATAGGATCAGTTTTCCATAAACCCGTGTTTATTTACATTGATTACATTTCTCTTCTTTAATTCTTGATTAATTGAGTTCTATGTCAGCCACTCCATTATTTTGTCTGGGATTGATGTCAGAGTGACAGACCTATAATTACTCAGGTCACCAAGTTTATCCTTTTTAAAAACTGCCTTACAGAAGTTTATTACATCAACACTATTACCTTTATCAATCAAAAATGTAAACTCATAAAAATTAGTTTCATAAATCTACTTTCCATAAACATATGTTTATTCACATTAATTATATTACTTTTCTTTTAATTCTTTGTTAATTAAGTCCCCTCTCATCCATTCCATTATTTTGCCCTGGATTGGTGTCAGGCTGAGAGTCCTATAATTAACCAGGTTGTCCAAGTTAAACTTTTAAAAATATTGGCATAATCTTAGCTTTCTTGCAATGTTCCAGGACATATTGAAAATCGACATTAGTCGTCAAATGAGCTCCATGGATAGCTCTCGTAAAACTTTTGATTGCAAGTTTTCCAGACTGGCTGATTGAACAATGTTTATGTTCAGTCCCTTCTGTTTAACATTTTCCTGGATTACTGCTGGAGTTAAAAGAGTTTGTTTATCATCAGATGATGATAATATGACTATATCATCTAGTTTTCCAAGAAATATTTATCGAACACTTCTGACTTTTTCTGCATTGTTGCTGATGATTGTACCATTTCCATCCAGTAATGAACAATGTCTGCGTTAAGATTCTTTTTGTTCCTAATAGTTTAAAACATTCCCTCTCATTGTCCTTAACTCTTCTGGCCATAGATTTTCCTTATGTTGTCGTGCTTCCTTTATCAATTTTCTACAATTCCCAGCTTCTGATTCATATTCTTTTCTGTCAATTTCCCCTGGCTCACAGTTGTGATATATTTAGCTGCCTTCACTTTCTCTCTAAGCCTGCTTAATGTTTTAACCAGTGTGATCTTCCTTCTTGATTGTACGATTGTGGCTTTTTGACATCTAGTAAAATGTTCTTAAATCCCAAATTATTTCGCATTTTTCTACTGGAATTTTTCTCTCAGCTGATTTGATTCATAAGTATTTTCAGATTTATGGAACTGTCCCTTTTAAAGCAACGCACGCACGCACACTCAAGTTAGCACTAGTTTGTAATTCTGATGTATTTTCCTCTTTGTCTGTGAGGCTGAGTTCTAATATAGAATTCCTCTAAGCTGGATGCAACATTTTGTTAAGTTAGGACATTGTTATTATCTATAATATTTAGAAATTTTAAAGGATCATGAAACCTCTAGAATATGTCACTCAGATTGAAATACCTCATGATTATTCAGCTCCCCACTATACTTTAGAAATAGGATGACTTGCTGCTTAAGCATCTATTTCCTAGTGTAATATGGTGGTTTCTAGTACAGACCAATTAGCACTTCATCATGCTGTATCTATTAGGACATTGATCCAGAAGTATTCAGAATAATTTTCTTCGGAGTTGTCAGTGACTTGGGAAAAAGCAATGTAATTTTTTATATTGAATATCACTCCCTCTCCTCTTTTTCCCAGTCAATTCTTCCTAAGTAGGTTATAACCATTGATTTTAACATTCCAATCATGTGACTCTTCCCACCTGGTTTCAGTAATACTAACTAGATTGAATTTGTGCTAATAAATGTTTGATTCCAGTTCTTATTTGTTATCTAGGGAATTCAAGAATTTATTTTGTTCATATTCTTTGGTGTCTTGATTCATTCTGTTCTCTACTTCTTGATTTTATGCTAAATGAGTTCTCTTTGCCCATGTCTTTTGCTAGTTGTTTACTGCTCTCCAGATCATTCTAACTAGTCCGCCCCAGAGAAAACTGGTTCCCTTCTACTGATATGGGTGCATCCAAATCACATATGGATTAATGTTACATAACGCCAAACACATTTAACTTTTACCACATACCTAGCCAGGGGTACACTCCTAGAATCCTCTGCCTTCTGCCTTCTTTTGTTGTGGGACGGGAAAGATCTCTGAGACTATCACTTAACCATTCTTCTCCATCAACTCTCTGAGTTCCTGAAGTCATCTACATTCTGTGTGAGATCTTGTGCCTCATCATCTTGTCTGTCAACTTCAGAAATCTGTCCAGTTTTAGAATGATGTGTCATCTCTGGGCTCGAAGAAGCTTTCCATTCTTAGTATAGAGTCCCCTACGAAGATTGGTCTGTCTTGGCCACTTGGAGAGCTTTGTGAACTGTATGTTTGATTTTTCTTACAGGTTGGGCTGAGAAACCATCCGCAGGTACATCTCCACAGCTCTTCAGACCATTCAAACAGTTAAGTCCTCAGACATATATTCTACAGATTCCATGTTTAGGACAAAGCAGTGATTGGCTATTTCTAGCTGTGTGGCATGGTGACTGGTCCTCTTTTCTTCTGGTGGCCTCAGCCTGACCATCTTCATCTGTCTTCAGTCACATAGAATAATGCCTCATCCTGTTTCTTCTGCTATGGAATACCAAAGTAATGCAGATTGGAATTGTGACGGGGCATCTGGCCCTTTAAGAGTAAAATCCTAGCCTGGGGAGAGGGCTGGGTGCAAAGCCCACAGCTGTAGCAGATAGTAGCCAATTAGAGCCCAGCTGGGGCTACATAAATAAGGGCTCCTAGAGGAAGAGGGGAGGATTTACTCTT
>CM057845.1:75004259-75021491 GCA_030068395.1 Apalone spinifera
GGCACCATGGCGGTGAGTCCACCGCGTGACAGGAATATATAATCCCAACTATACATATCCAATAATGGGTTTGAAATAAGCCGTTATCACACAAGAGAGATCTTGGAGTCATTGTGGATAGTTCTCTGAAAACATCCACTCAAGGTGTGGCAGCAGTCAAAAAAGTGGCCAGAATGATGGGAATTATTAGGAAAGGGCTAAATAATAAATCTGATCACTCCACCTCAAAAATATATATTAGAACTGGAAAATGTATGGACAAGGACAACAACAATTATTGGGTATATGGAACAGCTTCCATATGAGGAGAGAGTAATAAAACTGGGACTTCTTAGCTTGGAAAAGAAATGACTTTGGAGAGGCGGGGGGAAGAGGTCCAAAAATCATGATTGGTGTTGAGAAAGTAAATAAGGAAGTGTTGTTTACCCCTTCTCATAAGCCAAGGACTAGGGAGTTACCAAATGAAATGGATAAGCAGCTGGCTTAAAACAAACAAATGGGTGCATTTCTCCACACAACACACAGCCAGATAATACTGTGAAAGCTAAGAACTTATCAGGATTCAAAAAAAGCCCATGAGAAGCTCATGGAGGATAAGTATCTCAATCGCTATGTGCCAGGGTTGGCAGGGATGCAAAACCATGCTCTGAAATGTCCCTAATTTCTGTTTCCTAGATGCTGGGAATGGGGCACAGGGGATGGATCCTTTAATGGTTACCTGTTCCGATCATTCCCTTTGAAACACCTGGCCACTGTCGGCAGACAGGATTCTAGGCTAGAGGGACCATTGGTCTGACCCAATATGGCCGTTCTTATGTAATGCCAAACCTCCCCTCTGAATCCCTGTCTCACCAATTCCTTCACAGCCAGTTCCTTTGTTTCTTGAATCCGAGGTTGCTATCAACAGGGCCTCAGGCAGAATGAGTGGGATTGGGGACCGTCAGCCCTTCGTGCCACCTAGGCCTCAGTGTCCCCCCACCAGCTCTCCAAGCCCATGGAGTGCCAAGTTTGGCACTCTGGCAGTGATTCCAAGGGTCCTGGGGCTCTGGCCAGCTGCTGCAGTAGCAGCTGCAGTAGCAGCAACAGCAGCCAGGAGCCCTGGGCCCCTTAACTCCTGCTTTTCCCTCCCCTGTTGGAAGGCTTGGTACTTACATTTTCTGTATGTGGTGTTCAGGAATTTCTCAACATCTCTAATGCTCCATAGTGTCTGTGTTTGTCCATCTATGGTAAGACTCTTCTCTGCAAGCACAGCCACTAACTTGCATTTCATATCTAAGAAATCTCTTCTGGGTTCAGGTAGCAATGAGAACATGGTGCACCCACTGCAGTTTACAACTACCATTGGCTATCATGTTGTTGAGGATAGAAGGTTCTCCCTCTCCCTTTCTAAGCTTCTTCTGACACTGCCATTAACCACCCTGTTCACAGCTTAGAAGTTGGCCAAATAGACCTGGTCTGGTTAGGAATTCATAATTACTATGGGTAGCCACCAAGAAACATTACTTTCCTTCATAGCCATCAAATATAATTTTAAATAGTCCCTTTATTGCAGCTGAATAAATTAAACACTGGCCCTCATCACTCTGCATCAGAAACCTTGGAATCTCTCCTTTCCCCTACTATGTAGCTCGCATTTCTATCACAATCAGTATGAGACATTTAACTTGGCCAAGCATGTTCTGGCAGGGTTTCCTAGGTTTTGTTAGTGAGGGTTTTGTTTTATTTTGTTTTCAGTGGTGGTTGTGTGAAACTTTGCAGAAGTGTTTAAGAAGTCACAAGTGAGATGATTTAATGAACAAATTGCCAGTGAGGAACTCAAAGATGCTTGATAAATGCGCTTTATAAATATTATTAATTATTTATTTATTAGTATTACAATAGTGCTTTTGATGTCGAGTCATGGACCACGATCCCTTTGTGCTAGGTGCTATACAAAGAACAACAACAAAAAAACCCCACCTGTGTGATTTCTCTCGCTCTCTCTTTCTCTCTCTCTCTCTCTCTCTCTCTCTCTCTCTCTCTCTGTGTGTGTGTGTGTGTGTGTGTGTGTGTGTGTGTGTGTGTGTGTGTGTGTGTGTGTGTGTGTAAATGAAAATTATTTAGAATAAAACCATATATTGTAAGACAGACTTATTTCCATTGAAAACTTTTCACATTGAATTGTTCTTGAGGGAAATTGTTTTTATATCTCCATTCAAGGGAAATATTTTATAAACATTTACATGAAGAGACTATATTTTGCATTCTGAGATGTATATTACCTGCTGAGTGAAACTGATGGAAAAGTTAGATTAATTTGTTATTTGAGTGGTGGTATCTTTCCTCAGTGAAAGGATGTTTCAGTAAGGCACTAAGTATTGTGATATAATGCAGGTTTACTTAATAATGCCGGAGAAGTCTGATGAATCCTATAGTGATCATAGTTACATTTGTTTTGTGTTATATAATGGTTACTTCTCATCTACATTAGCCCTTTATCATTTTATGAACTGCACACCAGGATCAAAATAACAATGAAATATACATGATGAATGGTTTGCTAAAGACTTTCAAATAAACAGCATTTTACATATCAGTGGTCTATTTAAGCACCTTATCTGAATGAATAAATAGCTACATAAAATGCAATATAGAACCCTTGCTATAATGATAATTTTGAAATCTTATCAAGCTGCTGTACACTTCCTACTTATCAGCAAGTTGCTACTATTAAGTGAGAACAAACCACAGGGGCAGTGTGAGAGCACCAAATACTCTGATGAGTTGCATTTTAATATAGGCATATTGTTTGGTTAACTTTGAAAGGCCAATTCAAGTTGTTATATTTTTACATTTCCATGCCTGACTTGGTCCTGATCTCTGAAACTGATCTCTGGAGAGGCCTCATTCAGGGTCATGTTCGAAAACTTAATCCTCTTGAAGCACTTCCATGAAATTTATGTTCCGAGACATTTTTAAAGCTCAATTTTTATGGACAGTTGTTAAGAACTATACAGTGTTTATACTGTATTTAGTAAAATCAGACAAGCC
This sequence comes from Apalone spinifera, assembly GCA_030068395.1. Lineage (NCBI taxonomy): Eukaryota > Metazoa > Chordata > Testudines > Trionychidae > Apalone > Apalone spinifera. The sequence goes on from CM057845.1 coordinate 75,007,290, forward strand.
AACAGGCTTGCTGGTCCCCTGGGCAAGGTGGTGGGACAGGTCTACACTCCTGGAAGGGGCAAGTGCTTGGCAGAACGAGCAGGGCTGGGCAGCTGGTCCTCAGTACCACCTGGACTTGCCCTCCCCTCCCAGTGCTATCCGGAGCGCGCCGCCCAGATTTTCTGGTGGCAATTTGGTTATTTAAAGATCCCAGAGCTCTGGCTACTGCAGTAGCAGTGGCAGTGACCAGGAATCTCTGGGCCCTGGCACAGTTTTCCTCATCACCCCTCCTCCCTCGGTCAGCCTGAGTGAAATTCAACCATTTGGGAATCAGTTCAGAAATAATTAACCCCTGCTGCTTTGAATTCTCACAGCCTCCATGAACCTCTGTAGCTGTTTAACAAGAAGGGATGGTACTGATTCATTGGGGGAAGTTCGTTAAAGGGTTGGGCACTTTGAGAAACTTATTATCTTCAGTGATATTATTAAGTTGAGGGAAGGAGAGAATGTGGGGCTGACTGGCCTGGAAACCTGACTCCTATTTTTTTCTTCTTCCCTCACCATATAAGCAGACCTCCTTTCTTGGAATGGGCTATGAGACGAGCATAGGAACTCCAGCAAAACACTTGAATTTCAGTTTAGATTTCTTTTTGTAAAAGTCCCAGTTAGAATCTATGTATAAAACCAAAACCAACAAAACGGTTTACCAACCAAACATTTTAAAATACACATACAAAATTACCTTAAAATTCAACAAAATGTTGTTCTTTTCCTATTGAAATTTTAATTAAAAATATATTTATTTTTAAAGCCACTGAATTATGACCACAATCTGCTGTTTTAATACAAGATTGTAGGCACTGACATTCTGAAAAATCTTTGGAGTCTCCTAAAACGGGAGGGCACGAGAAGATGAGTATTTAAACACCATACATCATACACATCTCAACACAAATGTAATACGATGCCATTTATATCAAAATTTTAAAATATACTAATCAGTTACTGATGAACAATATATCAAGGGCTAATCAGTGTTCTAAGCAGCAGGAAAAGAAGAGCTCATTTGAGGAATCTATCTCTGCCTGGCTTTTTGCTGCTTGCCCATATAAACCATATAAATTTGTTCAGTCCAGTTTGACCTAAATAAGAAGGTCTGCTAAAGACCAAGGATTCATGAGTTTCCTTGTTTTCACCTGGTGAATGTCACTAAAAGTATGTTCTACTGAGCAGTGCTCTTAAAAGGAAAACACATTTTACCAGCTTACTGATGTTTTATCAGTTTTTAAGAGATGGCATTTTCATTTAGTTGTAGAGGTTAATATATAAAAAACTTTATACTGTAAACATCTAGTGAAGTAATGTAAATTCATTTTTTTTCTGTCTTGCCCCAGAAAGACAGGACCATTAACCACTTGCAATTAGCTTTGCTTATAATGCCTTAAGTAATTCTTTAATTTGTTACAATCTTCTTCCCTGTTGTCAGATTGCTCCCCTGCCTTGTCCTGTTCCCTTCATTTAGCACACCCAGTCAGCCAGATTGCCACTGTGGCACATCCTCGCTCGTTTTAAAAAATATCAATTACTTTGCTGTACAGTGTATGATTTTAATGAAGGAAAAAAAAGGAGTTTAGCCCTCTTGCTTGTATTTTTTAACATAGGTATTATCATAGTAAAACAGACCTGTAGTTTGTCTAATCCAGTATTCTGACCAAAACTTAGTTTTCAGAGTAAGGAGTAAAACCTTGGTAATGGACAATTAGGCAATAGCATACCCATGGGAAGAATTTCTTCTCAGCTAAGGGCTTCTAGTGGTTGGTTTCTGTCTTGAAGCATGAGGGCCATATCGTTTATAAGTGTTCATACTGTCAAATGATACTGCAGATATTATCAATATAAATGTCTGGGTTTTTGTTTGGTTGGTTAGTTGTTGTTGGGTTTTTTTACATTCTGCTAAGCACGCTGTCTCAATAGCATTTTGTTGCAATGAATGCACAAGCTAACTGCTTTGTGTTTAAAAACAAATTTTTTTCTATAATCCTTTTTCATATTTAATTACCTTTCTAATTTATTTGTATGAGCCCTTATTTTTGTAGAGGGAGCACATGGGAGTTGGTCATATAACAGGTATTATGTCACCCATCTTGTCTTGCAAATATACTGTGACCAACAGGACTACAACAACTCTTATTCTCGTATTATCTGAGTATAAATAGGTCACCTTATTGACCACCTTTGTATCATACTCTGTTTTGTCTGTGGTGGCTGTTACCCCTTGTGCAAATAGAGATGTCTTTAAAGGAAGCCTTTCTACGTCTCTAAGTACTTGCTCATCTTTTGGACTTTTTCCATTTCTGCTATTGTATATTATTTTTAGGGAAGGCAAACCAGTGCTCCATGTTGAAAGAGAGAATTGATGTTGATTTATACAAACATATTATAATATTTTCATTTTTTTCTTTATCACTTTCTTAATACAGTTCTATATTTTCTTTGTTTTTCTTTACTCATTGAGCAGATATTTGATTAAGCTGTTCACAGTGTTGCCTACATAGTTTTCTTGAGCATTTGTCATTTATTTAGAATCCATCAAAATGTAACAATAGTTAAAATTGCTCCTCTAGTATGCACAACTTTGCAGTTGTAGGCAATAACAAACATTTCTTCTGTCACTCTGTTACCAAGTCCAGTGGTTCTGTTAGGTCCCTCTGAAGTGTCTGTGTCTCTTCTAGTTAGAATAATTTTGTTATTTTACACATTTTGTGACTTGTTCAAAGAATTCTGAAAGATAGGAATGATACAACTTTCATTTACAAAAGTTGTACTGGTTTGTCTCTATTACGTAGGCCTTGCAAAAAGTCAATTTGTATTATTTTATTCTTTCAGAAGACTACCAAATTTTATTATTGAGCATTTTTAAAATTTTTATCTATTTAAATTTTCCTTGGAAATTAGGAATGGCAATGGGGGGGATCAGACAATAGTTGCATAATGACCATAGACAATGAGTTCCAAAAAGTCAAAGTCTTTATAACTGTTAAAACACAAATTGTTAACATTAAATGTCAAAATATACAATGTAAATATACTACAATCTAACTGTAAGAAGCACTTTTTCTTGTTTTGCCTCTTCATAAATTTCTGTGGAATTTATTATTGGTTTGTGCATGTGTGGTGAAATAAATGTTTTCTAACATATATTCATAAAAATCTAATTCTTCCAATTCTACTATTATATAATGTTCATTTAGGGTTTCATTCTGTCTTTTTTCATTATTTTTTTAATCTAATTTACCAGTATTACCAGGCTCTCTCATCCATAATTCTTATGATGTCCCTTGTTAAAGTTTGCTTATAGATAGGCACAGTATTGGATGCCCCCCAGGCCTCTGGAGCAGTAAAGAATTATTTTCCTAAATTCTCTTAATTTATTATTCATGGAAAACAAAAAACACAGAATGGTTGGAATAGTGGTAAAACTTTAAAAGTTGAACATCAATCTCACTCTTTGGGCACATGTATAATTAATTGCCATAGATGGCATAAAAATTTCATTCAAAAATACAGAAAAACTCCAGTTGTCTTCAGTATAAATGTCAGACACTGAATTAACCATTAAAACTTATTCTTTTACACTGACCAACAAGTGAACTGCTAAGGACATTATTTTTGTGCAGTGCATTCCAACTACATGTTGAACCTCTGGGGCTGCTAGTGGGGCCAGGAACAGAGCACGCTGGGAGTTGGGATGCCCAGCTTAGCTGGGAAGGGAGGGGGGACTGGTAGGGTAGCGGGGCTGGTGGCAGTAACGGGAAGCTGGCCAGGAGGCTGGTGGTCAGTCCAGGGCTTGGAGGAATGGTAATGGGGAAGCAGATATAACCTTCCCTGGCCTGGCAAAATTCCCCTATTTGGGACTGGTCAGATCCTGAGGGTGCCGGACCAGGGAGGTCCAACATGTATAATGATAGACTTGTTTGGCCACCACGCTGTAGATGAAGAATCTGACAGTTGGGGAGTTAAAATCCAGATTAAGATCCTGGTCAGGGTAACAGTTGATATATGCATTTCAATTGTCATCATCTCCTCAAAATTCAAGAGAATTGGTGGCTTTAAAGATCTTGAATAATATTTTAAAAGCACCTAAGAGACTGATGAGCCTAAATCCTATCGACTTTTATCTCTGTCCTATAGCAGAATTAATGTCCCAGAATGTAGACTTTTTCGTAATAAATGACATGGAGTTTTGCTGGAATAACATGGCCATCACTACTACCTCATCAAATATGCATTTAATTAGCATTAATTATTTCTGCCAGTCTTTTGTAAGTGTGCTGAAGTCTGGGAAAAGCAATATATATGTCTTTAATAGCTAATTTTTCCTATGTCTTTAGCTGCTTTAAGATTTTCTCTTTAACTTAGGATAACACTAACAGAATTGTTCCTCTTGATCTAATCTTGTTGTAGCACAAGGTTAACAGAAATCACTTTGAAAATTGACAGTGATTTCCTAGCATGGACAAAATATAGTATAGATGGTGCAGATGATGTGTTACTGGTCCTTCTTGGGATGAGGATTTAGTTTACAAGGTAATGAAATAAAGAGCAGAACAATCTAGTAGTGTATTATTAAGGGGTCAAAGTACTTTATAACTTAATTGTGAGTTTTTTTGTGAGGTATAGCACTTGTTATTCTTCTAAATTAAAATTTGGGTTGCAAAACACATGGTGTATTGAAAAACAAAGCAGAGAAGGTCATCGATTTCATTTTCTGGCACAGTGGTTAAACATTATATGTAATAAAGCTTTTATCGGTAATATTACAGAGGCCTGAAGATCTTACAATTGAAATAGAGAGTCTGAATATGAGCTATAAATAATAATAAAATAAAAGCAGAGCAATGATTTGCAACAATATGTTGGTCCTACATTTCTTTCTTTTAGTTGATTTGATATTTGTCTGAAATAATTTTGGGATGGCTTTTCACTTTTAGCTAAACAAAAATATAGTAAAATGAAGTACTGAGTAAGTGTGAGTCAGAGGGAGATAAAAATGGGAAAAGGAGGAGGAAATAAAGAAAGGAAGGGAAAATGGAAGGCAATGGGGTGAGACTGAAATTAAGAGACTGAGGGAGGAGAAGGCAGCTACTAATTAGAAGAGGAGGCTTTTCAGAGCAAAAACTGCAAAATAATCTGATGACTTCATCAGTGTCTGAAAGTCCCTGTTGAGGCTGTGTTAGTTCCTGCTGCCTTGAGTTTCTTTTGCCCCTAGGGCTCACTCTATATCTCTCCAGCCCCCTCCCACACTGTGGCTAGCTGTATCTAAGAGTATTTCTTCCCCAAACACAAGTGTCTAGGAATAGGTTGGGGACAGGATGGATGGGGAAAGAAGGATCTCTCACCCACAGTTCTGAGTCTGGAGGATGCTGGGGTGGAGGAAGAAGTAGCTCTGGCTAGACCAAATATTTTGCTACAGTACCTGCTGAGAATGCTTTTGGACTTACCTATGAAATTATCATGTCTGGTGTACTCAAATCTCTCATGCATTTACATTGCAGATTTATTTTATTCACACACATAACAGTTTGATATGAGAACCGTATTTCAAATGCACCATATGTGCATGAAGTAGAGTAATCAACAAATCATAACTCTGTAAAATCAAAATCAATTTTTGTTGGACTAGTGACGTACTTCTATGTGAGGAGTGTACACTAGAGATGTGAATGGTTAACTTAATAGTTGAGGCTCACTGGTTCCAGTTAACTAGTGGGGGCTCCAACTTGGCCCTCCCTAGCCCCTCTTTAGTCGGTTAACCAGTTAAACATTTAAATGGGATATTATATCCCTAGTATATACATGTCAAATTTAAACTTTCTATCACTTACATTTGGCCTGCAGAGCTGTTTAACCCCCCTCTCTTAACACACACACACACACACACATACACACACACACACACACACACACACACATACATTTTGCAAAGGGAAAATGTACTTTCACTCGGCTCCTGATTAATATGGTTGAAATGTTTGAATTTTGCTCAAATTTTACAAAGGTGTTTACTTGTTGGCTAGGAAAATTTCAGCATGAAAGGTAAGTTAAAGTCCTTTGGGGGAGTTAGAAAGGCAACACACATTCATCACACACTTTTGCTATGTTAGTGTTTTATAAGGTACACAGGTGCTAAGAAACAGTCATATTTTGATAATTTCCCATGATGGATATACAATGACAAGTTTTTGGCCAGTATGGCATAAAAATAATATGTCAACTGACTGAATTTCATTTTGTATTGGATTTGTATTATCTAATCTACATATAATAGTGAAAAACTGAATATATTCCTACATAGGATAGGGACGCAAGCAGCAGCCTATGAGCAAGAGAAGTTATACAGAGAAAACAAGTAACTCTGTCTCTCTCTTCTATTAATGTCATGTGACCTGCTTATCGGTGGGTTAACGCACAGCCAGTCTCACTGGAATTATGACATAAGCACAGGGACATGTGAAGGGAAGTTGAAATGAGTCCAGTGGAACTGTGACAAAGACCATAAAAGTATTTTTTTTACTTGCTTTACTTTTTACTTTTCCCGTCCTTATTGGTTTATTATCCCAAATAGAATGGTGAAGGGGGCCCTTTTAGGATTTTGAATGGTGTGGTTAGATCCCAAATTAATGTTTTGTAAGTTTCATTGATAGACACGCTGAAACAGGGGAGGATGTTATAGAAGTTATTTTAGAAAAGCTGAAAAAAAGATGGTTTTAAATTAGCTGATTGCAGGGGCCAAAATCACGGCAGCAGAGATAACATGACTGTAGCATAGAAAGATGTTCAAAATCAAATGCAGCAAGTAAATCAGTATCTGTCTTTCATCCTATGTGCTATCCATTTACTGAACCATGTTGGAAAAGTTACTGTAATGGTTGTTTCTAGGACCATAGTTTAGTCTATTGTTTGAAGTTTTTTTTATACTCCTACTACTGGTTGGGCTGTAGTGAGAAAAGTACATTAGCATTACATTAAAATGCCAGAGCATGACAAGACAGTCAGCAAGGAATAGAGTGAATCTATCTGCTGTTAAATCAAGTTGAGGGTGTATTTGTTGGTTTGTGAGATCAAGGCTTCGTGCTATCTCATGTCAGAATGTAAGTTGGAAGCTGGTAACTTGCAGACAAACATTTCAATGATGCTCTTTCTTCTTTTGGCCAAGATATGCTATGTTATCAAAATGAATATTGTGAGCAAACAAATTGCAGAATCCTGATCTTGACATTTAGATGGATCACGGTTTCTTTGGTGCCCTTGGAGATGTTTTATCAGAATTATGGTCTTGTTTTGTTGCATGTAAGGAGTCTGTTACTTCACAGACTACATGTTAGGAATATCCATGTAGTTCAAACAGAAACAACCTTGAAGGGGGAAAGTAATGCTACGTGAATTTGCAAATCATGAAAGGCTAACAGATCCCAAAAAAGTTTCAATTGGACAATAAGAGGCATAAGTATGAAGGAGTTGGAGAAAGATTTGTAGTTTTAATGGGAGAGAAACTGAAAAGTCTTACAAGTGAAAATCTAAAGAGGCTGGGCATATGTGAATTTTAGCAAGTATCTACCCTGAAGATTTAAACTCTGAGAATTTCGCAAATAAGATTAAGCTCTTTGCTAGTTTTTGCAAGTGAATCTTTAAGGATAATTTGGAAATGAAAGTGTCCATTGACTTCCTTAGGTACAATCACAAAAGGTCTTTAGATGCATCTTTCCCTAATACAGAAACAGCACTATGTATTTTTGCCGACTTGCTGTAACTTACATAAACCCTTCTAAACTTCAAAAAAGGGTCTGATTCCTTTTCAGATTTAGAAAGAGATTGAGGCCATATCTTCATTTAATGACATTGATTTGTGAATCATTCTCCAGATTTATATAGTACTATAAATATACATGATGACATCCAAATCTAGAATATAAAAAGTCCCTGCTCTGAAGAGTTTATCATCATTAAAATATACACATCACACAGTTGTAGGTTACTTACCCCAAATGTGATGGTCCAATTCTGCTTTCTCATCTGGTCAACCTCACAGAAATCGATATGTTTACACGTGTTTAATGTAGATCAGAATTTGTCTCAACAATTTTTATGCATTTTTTTCTTTATCGAATTAAAAAATCCACTGCTAAATATATTTAATTGTATGAAAATGTTACATACTATGGAAAAGAAAACAAGAATACATATTTTATTAACAATTTTTTTTTGAATTCTAAATCTATTTTAGCTCGTTCCCTCCCCTCGATCACTTTGGGCATCTTTCTCAGAAAGATGCAACAATGTATTTATAGTACACTAAAACCCCAGTTAAATGGTTGCCAGTTAAGTCCCCTGGGCTGCGCTGTAAGTCCTTTGACTACTCTAATCCTGACAATACCTTCACTGGTAGGGCTGGAGGAGTCCTCAAGCTTCTAAAATATTATTAGGAGGAGAGGAGTAATGGAGCAGCACAGAAGGGCTAAGCTTTACAAAAGCATTATACTTTGTCCTGTTCTTCAGGGAGCAGACCAGCAACGCTGGTTCTGAAGTACTACAGCTTTAGTGTACTGTGTATCCTGGGATGAGACATGCTGGAAAGAACTTGGGAAATGCATTATTTGGAGCCTCATGAAATAAAAGTAACTATAGCTTTTTAACCAGGACTGTGAGATTTTTGCCACTTGTGCTTGGAGCAGTCAGGGTACAGAGTGGATAGAAATATGGTGCTCCGTTAGTCAGCTCACAAAGTTGGGTATTTGTGGTGATGTATACTTTGGGCTAATTGTGCTTTTTGCTCCTTTTTTTTTTCCTGTGCAAAATACAGTTGATCGATAAGGGTATAATTTTTTGAAACCAATATAAACCAAAAGGGGATTCACATCCATGTACCATATTACAACAATCAACTCCTTTTTTCATCCCTCAGTACCCGTCCCTGCCTCCCCAAATTGAAGAAGGTCATTGGATAAATACTTCTGATTTTGGACCAGCCCTAATTTTTAAAGTAAAATCTTGTTAAATCACAGATGGTAAACTGAGACGTCAATCCAGCAGTCTGATCTATGCAGGCAGATCTCTATGCCTGTGAAGAACAAAATCAAAGTCTGTGTCTCCAAGAGTGTGCAAGCCTCACCTTCATAGAACAGATTGCAAAAGCAGGGGAATACTTAATAAAATTAAGTAATTTGCACTTTATCTCCCAATTAGTGTGAATTTGTGAGGTTCTACTTGTCGCTTTAAACTTCTTTGGCTCTTCACAATGTGTGTCTCATCCCCCCAAAAGTGATGCATAAATTCATGAATGTACAATACACACATGGATTGAAACTTTAAAAATGAAAATATTTTGGAATTATCTGAGTTGAAAAATATCTTAACCATGTATTTAAAACCAAAAGCATTTTCTTGTTCCAATAACTCAAATAGTTGAAAAGATATACTGTCAATTTACACACACATGCACCAAAATATCACCTATGGGCTGAACAAGCACAACAAATTTCATCCTGAAAAGTAATTTTTTTTAAACAAAATTGAAAGCCTCTGAAAATAGGGGCTTGAGTGGAATGGCCATCTCGACCTTAACTACAGTATCACTGCTGCAATACTATAATAAAAAGGTAAGCACAGAGGATATTTGTTAGATTACTTTCACCACGGTTGACAGTAATACCATGATTGCTTTTCACAGGATTCTATGAGCAGAAAAGTAATGTTTATAACTTGACTTCTTATAATGGGACTTCAAACTGAATTTTAGCACATGTTGGGTAGGAAAATCATGCCATTGGCATTCCAGAAATAAGGACATTTTGCTTTTAGTTTGGATCTGTATTTAATTTCTTTGGTAAGCCATACAATGGAAGCTGAAGGCATTTCTCCTTTATGGTGAACTACTTCTGTACATCCCCCATTGCAGAAGTCTCAAGCTGTACCTTGGGAGTCCCAGAACCATTGCATACCAATAACCATCAAGGGAATGAACATATCAGTTGAAGGTTTTGAATGTTTTGATGGGTAAAAGACCCATCCCCATATAGCCCAGTTTCCTCTCCTTTCTGCTCTCAGCTGCAGTTTGCAGAAACATGTGTCTTGTCGTTTGATCTATTTCTGAATTATCTCTTGAAATATGTTTTACAGAATTTAGTGCTGATGGTAGATTAGTAATTTCTTGTTGTGTTAGTGGGTCATTCAAGATAGGTAACCTGGAGAAGAAATCCTGATACAAGGTATGGTGCATTCTTATATGGCTGCCCACACAGCTACTCAGTCCATCTCATCTGGCAAAGGCCATCGGAGTCAAGCCTGTTCAGTTTGTGCCGCATTCATCTGTAGAGCGCTCTGTGCAGACGAGGCAGTTGCAGGTGAATTCTCTTGCAGCAGTTGGACTCAGCTCTGATAATTCTGCTCCACAGGGCTCAGGGCAAAAACAATGATAACTCAGATCATAGTATCTTTGTTCTACGTAGGATGACACGCAGCGAGTGTGAAAAATCAGGACAACGACGGGAGTAATAAGCACTTATAAGGCATCCTTCAACTGATATGTTCATCTGCCTGATGGTGACCTATATAATCAGGACAACTGGTCACCCTAGTTCTACTAAGAATCTTTGATGCCTTCAAGTTTTGTCTTGAGGGGGGGGAGGGAAGGAAGCATTCCTTATTGGAGAGGTCTGAGAAGAACAGCACCGAATTCTCTCATTTAAAGGACAGATATATGAAATTTATTGAGTGAATTTACAACAGAGGTAATTGATTTTGATGTGCCTAAGTGCCTGATGAACCACTCTGACTGGGGATGGTCCTCAGTTTTGTGGGGACTCAACCTCTGAGTCATAAAGTCAATTATTTATTTCCCCTGACACTGGTAAAATATATAATGGTTTGTTATGGTATATCTTGAGTGGTAAGGACATTTGCAAGAGAATTCTGATATTTCATTCCATTTTGTGACACCAGAATATCCAGAAACAGCAATGAGGCAAGGTTCAGAACAAAATAACTTTTTCCTTTAGATGGACTACCCAAGCTACTATGCAGATTTCTCACAACAGGAGCTTGTCATTAAGAATGCATTTAGTAGTCTGAGACATATGGAAGCCATAATACATACAGTCCCTAATGCCAAATTCTGTGTGAAGCACTGTGGTCTTTTTTCATTCCCAAATGTTACCTTCTGTGATTGAGAACTAAAGGGTCTATAATGTTTCACAATATGTTGATAGTGGTGTATATCATCATATAATCTGTCTGTGTTTTATCTTTTTATCTAATGGTGTTTAACAACTGATGATTCCAAGAAGGGCTGGGAACACAATACTTGGATCAATAAAAACTTCAGAGAAATATTCACCCTCCTTGTGATATTTCAGTAGTTTAGATAGCATGAAGGCAATCTCACATACTTTTGCATTCCCATTTTATGTGGGTAAAATGGAGTTAAAACTGAGAATACGTATTTGTGATTTAAGGGTAAAAGACAGTATAGGGATGTTGTATTGATCCTGGAACAATAGTGTTTTAAATCCAGGAAATCCAATTAAAATTGAGTTAAAATCCACAAAGCTTAAAGTATGGAGATGCAGTTAAACCCAAATAGTGTTAACTTTGCCCAATAGCAATGTCATAAAATAAACATGATTAAGCTAGATGCATTTTTCTATATGTGGTCCTAGAATGTATAAAATCTGATATACATATATCCGATTTTCTGCCTCATGACATCCCTAGAAGCAGAGGGCAGCATTCTGATTGCCTTGTAACTGGGTGTTTCTTGATGGCATGCTGCTATAATAATTAAAGGGATCAGGTCAAGGTCTTCCAGAACCATATCATATTGACAGATCCTGATCTTGATAAATATTTGGTCTAAGCTGGCTGCTCAAAAGAAGTATGACAGAGTGGACTAGGCCCTGAGGTCTCCTGCTGGATACCCTATCTCAGAAAAGGCAACAGAGAAATCGTCCAGGCAGGCAGTTCCTCTTTGGAGCTCAAGCTATGTAGACAGAGGGATTGGCTGACTACCTTGGATGGCTCTGTTTGGGGAGCATGTTGCAGACCAGGCTGAAGTCCAGGGTAGGCTGTTGAAGACTAGGAATGTTAATATGTACTCATATACATGGTTAATCGATATGCCTGGGCCAATCAGTTAACCCACACAGTTACATGCACCCTAGAGGCAGTGGGGGTGGGGAGAGGCAGAGCTGCTATATGTGGGGAGGCGCCCCATGCATGCTAGCTTCCATGGAGTCAACTACCCCCACTACTGCCTCCCACAGAGGCAACAGCACAGAAGACAGGCGGGAGCCAGTACTCACAGGGAAGCAGCTTGAAAGCCATTTCCCATGGAGCTACCTGCTCCTCTCCTCCTGCACTGCTGCGTTTAATACAGGGGCAGCAATGTGTGTCTGGGGAAGGAGGGGGGCAGGCAGGAGCTGGTACATGTGGGAAGCCAGCTTTCGAGCCAGCTCCCATGCCAGCCCCCACAGAGCCACCTGCCCCCATCGCTGTCTTTCAGAAGCACCAGTGTAATGCAGAGGGGAGCCAGTGCTCATGGGGAGGGGCTTAAAAGCCAGTTCCTTGTGAGCACAAGCTCCTGCTTGTTCCCCTGCATGTAAATGTGTATCCACTTCAGTGGTTACACAATTACAAAAATAAATGTTTTTTAACATCCCTACTGAAGACTGGATGTGGCTGGTAGGAAGAGTTGCAGAACCCGGGAATAGGGTGCTGCTGAGACTTTGAGATAAAGCCCTGAGGTGAGCGCAAGAATGGTGCAGACCCATGGGGAAGTGGCCCAGGATGGTAGGATAGTGGTGAAACCTCAAGGATTGGCATTTAGCAAACAACTACAATTTACAGGGTCCCTAGCTTGAGCTCCAGAGGAGTGCGCTACTGGAGGGGAAGAAAGAAACCTAATAGGCATCTAGAAGAGGGCTATCTGGGACACCATCCAGACCTGGAGTGAAGGAGAAGGAGGAGCATGTAAACACGTGCCCTTGACGGAAGGGAGCACTCAACAAGAAGGGTGAACCCATAACAAGGAGATACTGCAAATGTGGAACTTCAGCTGAAAACCTTGTTGTTGACATAGGGAGTGCCCATCTGTTGCCTTGAACAACGATCTTTACTCCTTCATTCTAAAAGGAGAGTAGTGTGGTCAGGTAGTTACGGAAAGTGACTGGAAGGAGTATTATTCACAGATCTCCCACTGGCTTATTGTGTGAACCTAAACAAGTTACTCAACCTCTTCTGACTTGTTTTAGTTATTCAACCTCCTCCTACTTGTTTTTGCTCTGAAAAGGGATACAACATGACTTTAATGTTAATGTTTGTGAAGGATTTCAGGCAGCTTTGATATACATTTAAGTCAGGGTATTATTCCTCAGCTGTGGAAAATGAACTATGCACACAGCAGTAGTGTATAAAAGCTGGACATAACTTTACTTTCCAATTCAAGAGAAATTTTGACATATTGAAATTTGTTTTTTGTCTTGTTTGGATCAAAACCAAATATTTGCAAAATTTCCTTCAAATAGAAACTTCCTTAAAAAAAGATTTATTGAGACTTTTTTAAAATTCAAAAATTTTACTTCAGAATATTTTCCATAGGAATATTTGTCAAATTGATATAAAGTCTGAGATGTTTCTAGTTAAATGAAAGTAGCATTTTTGCCGGAAAAAGTTTCATCTAAAAGTTTCAAACTAGCTGTAGTACATATTATCACTGATGTGCAATGTGAACTTCTGTTTTCTGCAAACGGATCAATCAGTTTGTTCAGTTATCAAAGGACCTGGCATCCGGATGGGAGAAGAGTCAGCATTGTTTCTGATCTTAAACAGTGGGAGCCCATAGACCTTGCTGTGTAAGAATGAACACTGCCTCTTTTGAAAAGCTGATGCCAGCTCACAATAGAAGTCAGTGTCAGTTTGAAGAAAATAGCCAGGAATGGAGGATTGGGGTTCTAGAGTCAATAGGAGTAAGAAATTGGAATGAATGGCAAGGAATTGATCACTTGATGATTACCTGTTCTGTTAATTCCTTCTGGGGTTCTTGGGACTGCCCGCCCACTCCTCTGGGTCCCAGCCCAAGGACCCTGTAAATAGCAGTTTGTTGAGTGCCAATCTTTGAGGTTTCACTGCTATTAGAATCATAGAATACTAGGACTGGAAGGGACCTTGAAA
>CM057845.1:75021591-75060114 GCA_030068395.1 Apalone spinifera
ACCACTTCTCCCTTAGCCACAAGACTCGTTATCCTATCAAAGAAAGCTATCAGACTGGTTTGACATTATTTGTTCTTTACAAATCCATGCTGGCAGTTCCCTATTACCTTATTATCTTCCAAGTGTTTGCAGATGATTTCCTTAATTAAGACAGTGTACTGGGCTAGATGAACCTTTAGTCTGACCCAGTATGACCGTTTTTATGTTATGTTTTTAATTTAGTTTTGCTGCAATAAATACTTAAACTAATCAAGTACAGAATGGCCACAGGGACAATATCCGTTAAAATGTTTCTGGAAGAAAAGGCGTGGCAATAGCACACTGCACTGTTGGAGAAACTGAAATGAATCTTGAGTAATATTATGCTGCAATTGCCTGCACACTTAGTTCATATTTCAAATGATATCACTTATTCTCATTTCATATTTATATATGTATTCAGAAGGCCACTGCCGTATCATCTGTGATTTCACCTTGACCGTGGGCATTTCTTCTGCCCTTCTGCCAGTGTTTTGTGGCCTCAATGTGTATACAGTTTGGACTCATAGATAGATTCATAGATTTAAGGCCAGAAAGTGCCGCTGTGATCATCTGTTCTGACCTTCCGTAGATTGCAGTCTCTTGACATAGTAACTTATTCAAATAGTAACTTATTCAAATCATGATTTAAAGTATCAAGTTACAGAGAATCCACCATTTACTCTAGTTTAAACTTTCAAATGAGCGGTGCGTCTTGCTGTGAAGGAAGATGAAAACACCCATGGTCTCTGCCAGTCTGATCGAAGGGAGAATTCCTTCCCAACCCCAATTATTGTGATCAGTTAGAACCTGATCATGTTGGCAAAACCTAATAGCCAAACACATAGGAAATAATTCACTGTAGTCATTCATAACCCTACTCTCTAGTGTCCCATTCCTAGCCATTGGAGATATTTGCAGCTAAAAGTTGCAGATGGACCACCTGCCATCATAGGCAATCTCATCATACTGTCCCCTCCATAAATTGATCAAGCTCAGCATGGAAACCAATTATATTATTTTCCCCCCACGGCTCCCCTTGGAAGTCTGTTCTAGAACTTGCTTCTCAAGAGGTGATAGCCAGGTCAACAAGAGTGGCCCTCCTGTTGAAAAGTCTGAGGGTAGTCATATTAGTTTGTAATTGAAAAAACTTAAACAACTAATGGTCCTGCAGCACCTTAGAGACTAACAAAAAATGTAGATGGTATCATGAGCTTTCATGGGCACAATCCACAGTGCTGTATACATCAGGTGCGAGGTCAGTATATCTATGTTGCTCCGGGGGAGCAGTGTAAACAAAGCGTCAGAGTCGCTGATGTAGCTTTTATTGCATTGTTAACTTCTTTTTGAAGACTGCTCTAAAGGTCACTTTCTTATAAAAAAAAGACTTTCAAAGAATCCACAGTTTTAATTCATGAAATCACAGTCCTTGAAGTTCTTCATAATATTAGCTACATTTTTCTTGTGTAGCTTATCTGACCTACTATTTGTCATAGTTTCACAATAATATACATTTTTAATAGACCATTTTTTTTGAGAAATCATTCAGAGATTTCCATGTTAATCATATAATGAAGTGATTTCTTTTTTGGAGATAAATGTTAATAGGATTAGCCCAAATATAGCAGAGGTGTTTATTTGCCTAAGTCTAATGTAGTTGATATGCATATTAAACTAATCTATGTAATAGGATTCTAAAGAAGAAAAACATACATTGGGCCACAATGTATTATGTCAATGTGGTCTTCCCCTCTCTTAGTGCTTCTTCTTGCTGATATGGAAGTGTGAAGCTGGCTCAGTGATCTAAATAGTCCTAAGTGTAACTTGTTTAACTTTGCTTATTAAATGACTAATACATGGATAATCCTTTTTTAATATAGCTATTCTAAATTCTGTACTGTGCAAAGGTGACATTAGTGCTACCGTGTGTTGTGGAGTCAAAATAGTGGTCCACAGTCAAGTCTGTATAACTGTTTTCAATATAAACTTGATTTTTTATACTCTCCTACTTTGATCGCTTTGAGGATTTGGGAAACTCCTCTCTGCACAAAATTTGACAAGTGTAGTCTCGGGAGAAAAGAGTTTAGTGTGAGGATACTAGGACAATGTGTTTGAGTAATGAGACTTTAAAATTGATGGTTTATCACTTCCAAAAATTGTTCTTTTTTTTTTTTAATCTACTCATAACTCAAAAACAACTGCACATAAAAACATCAGACTGGGTTTATAATCTAATCCTCTATCATCCTAGGCCTGTTGGGACAAATTTATCATGGCATAACTCCACTGATGGTGATGGAATGGAATCAGAAATTAATTCAGATCACTCCAGTATTATTTGAGACTTTTGTTTTGTTTCTAACTATTATTGTTATTATTATTGATTTATTTTAGATTTTTGGCTTGAAAGGGAAGCAGAGCTGATGGATTACTTCACCCATGAGTAAAGATGCCTCTGAATCTCTGCTCTAACAGTGCTTCTTGCTGTAATATTCTTATCATTCCCAATTATTTTTTTATGTGCAGCCTTTGGCATCAGTGCATAGCAGCCAACTTGGTTCAAATTTCTATTCATTAACAGAAAATGTTCATAATCTGTTTTGGTTTAAAGTGCAATTCAGGTCTGAAATGTGGTGAGGACAAAAGCACTTTTTTGCATAACAAATGTGTACCTTTTGTGAATCATACCTACTTTATTTACCAAAATTATTTCCCACCACGTTTTATACCTATTGGGCCTTCAGAACCAACATAGCTGAAAGGAAGTGAATTGGATTTTGATTCATGTATATCATTTACTAGGCTTATTTACAAAACTGCATGTAATTGATTATGTTTGAGAGGGAAAAAAATCCACTTCTCTTTTAGATCCTGGATTAAATTTGAAGGGCTGGTGCTTTTTAAATATATATATCTATATATCTATATAGACATACAGGTTGGACCTACCTGGTCGAGCACCCTCAGGATCTGACTGGTCCTAGATGAAGGATTTTGCTGAACCAGGTAAAGTCATTTCTGGCTCCCCTGCTGCCTTCCCCATCCCCTGCCCTGCCACTCCACCAGGCTTCCTAGCTCCCCTGGAAGCCCAGCAGGGTTGCACTCTGGGCTTCCTCTCTTCCCCCTCCCCTGAATCTCCTCCCAGTCCAGCTTAGCTGCATACTTTGCTCCCCTGTTCCCCCGATAGTCCATCTGGGTTGTGTGCACTGGGCTTCCCTCTGCAGTTCAGCTGGGCCACACACCAGCCTTCCCAGTTCCCATCCTCCTCCCCCACATTGCTCTGGGCTCCCTCCACTGCATCATGCCGGCCTCCTGGCCCCCCACTCCCAGCAGTGTGCTGGGACTCTCTGATCCTGGAACATCAATGGTCCTGCCAGACCACTGATGTTGCTGGACCAGAGAGTTCCAGCTTGTATAGCTGCAACCTCTACCATCTTTACAATTGTAAATAGTTAATGTAGAAACATTTAAGAGCCAATAAATTACAATTCTGTGACATTTTTAGTTATGTTGTGCAATGGAACTGCACTTAATAAATATAGTTAAAATAAATCACAATGAACTATTCTTCATCATGAATTCTAGAGACTGTCTGGGTAGTGGTTGTCTGTATGATCACTTTAAGATAAATGGGCTTTTTCAATTGTTTCAAACTAAGTGGGGCTTAGTTTCTGACCTGGTAATTACACAACTGGTAATTGCAATAAGCAACACTGGCTATGTAGAAATAGTGATAATAAGTGACTCCTCAAATAGGAGACTCATAGGGGACACAAGCTTTGCAAGTTATCTCAGCAAAGTTAAAAAAGTTTGTTGCTGTTCACATTGAATACAGAGCTGTTGCTCCCTATCTTTTGAGGTTTTGTGGAAATTACATGCTCTGACAATTAAGTTTGTATGTATTGTCAACCCTCCTATAAAATCCAAGAGCTACGAAGGTTACAAGGAAAATCCATTCAATCATTTCAGTTATATAAGCAATGGGGAAAGTACATTAATTCTGGTTTGATAAAAACAAAGCAAAAAAAAAATTCCAGACATAAAACTTAACTAAGATAGAGTTAAGGCGAAACGATATTCCCCTTTGAAACAATGTTAATAGAATTTTATAGTCTAAAAACTCTTCTAAACTCACTGGGTCAGCTTCTCAGCTGATATAAAGCAGCAAAGCTCCATTGCTTTCAAATGAAGTAAATCTATTTACACCAGAATAATGAGCTGATCTTGGGAATTTGACAAACTTACATTTGATAAATACAGTTTTCACTCTCTCATTCTATACCTGCCATCTTCTACCAATAGATCACAGGCATGTTGCTCTGCGAACTCTTATTTAATTTTATCACCTTCAGAGGGGTAGGTGAGTTAGTCTGTAACTGGAAAACCTTAAAAAACAACGAATAGTCTAGTAGCACTTTAAAGACTAACAAAACATGTAGATGGTATTGTGAGCTTTTATGGGCACAGCCCACTTCTTCAGTACACTCTACTGTACTCAGGGGCGGCCTGTGAGCCTAGGCAGACTAGGCAGTTGCATAGGGCATCGCCGTCCCGGGCGCCCCGTGATTACGTCATAGCCATTGACAGCTGTGCAGCCGCGGGCGCTGATCGCACCTTCCACCTGGGGTGCCAGCTGCTACAGCTGGTCTCAGGCTGCTCCTGACTATATTTTTCTCAAAAACTTTAGGGGGGGATGTGGCAGGGGATGCTGTAATCCCTTTCCGTTGGCCCAAGCATATGAGTGGAAGAGCTGTACTTTTCTCTAGCTGACGCCTAGACAAGATGCGTCTTAAAATAGACGAGAGTAAAGGGGGCCTTTCCACTGCCAAAAGTAGAAGATTCCACAGTATAGACCCCTAGATCAAATGCTGAGAGCAGCCCCTGCTAGTGTCTGATACTCCTCTTTCTGCGAGGAGTAAGGGAAGCCGACTGGAGCATGTGCTCCCGTTAGTCTCCCACAATGTAGACACTGCGGTGGCTCAGCTTAAGGTAAGCCGATTCCAGTTACACATTTTGCTTAGCTGGATGGTGTAGCTTAAGCTGACATGGCTGGTCCTAATATAGACCAGGCCTGAGAGTAAAGTGGGAGGGTGTTTAAGAAGTTCCTTTGCCAACATTCTGGTTTGTATGTATGTTGTTTGCTTCCGCTGCCATGTGTTCCCTGAAGAGCTAAACAGTAAATCCGAGTGCCCATATGCATAAGCAACCAGGGCCTTGAGAAAGTGTAAGTGGGTAACCATGGGTCCTACTGCAAACAGGGGTTTCAAAACCAGGGTTTGCACCTGGGGAGTGTCCTGAGGAACCCTGACCAAGGATTGGTCAGTTCCTAGATCAAGAGAACTTAGCAGCTTGTGAAATCCAATGGTTTGGTTCCAGTGCAGCTGTTTGGTGACCTTTCACAACAGGCAACTCAGCCAGGCTCTAACAGAATAATTGAGGGCGGTGCAACAGCAAGCACCTCTGACAGAATAGCCTACAAAGATGTGGGGTGGGCAGAAGGTGAAACTGAGGGGAGGTAAATACACCACAAACTTATTTTCATAGGTGCAAGAATTGGGAGTGTGGGATTGCTGCAGCACCCCCAAGTTTTAGCCAGGACTGCACCGCCAGCCCTGTGCCCTGTCTTTCTGGCCACCATCTCATACCCAGCATCCCAGCTGCCCTCGGGCTCTGCTCCTGGCCCCATCTCCACTCCCAGATTGGGCCAGGGGACATGGACAGAGTTAAGGAGCTGGTTTTCAGCACCTCCACTACTAAAAGGGTTCCCTCACATTGCTTATTTTGAACATTTATTTCATTACTGGTGACAGACTAGATGCTATGAAGTGATATGTTAGAAAAAGAACAGTTACTTCATTCATGTAAAGATGTAATTGTAGAATTTATGTTCATAAGAGAAAACACATTCAGGTTCCCATCAGGAAATACATCTGTGACTTAGTCACAACAAACACACATGGTCTCTGCATATCTTGCAATTCCATCAGCTGCATTCTTTTCTCTTCCTCATTCCCCTTTCCTGCCCTTATACTTCTGCACTTCTTGGGTGTTTGAAGTATTTGGTTGTTAGTGCTCTGCCTCATAATGGTTCAAGTCTTGCACATTTTTCATACAACTAAACATGTACATGCTCTAATAGATAGCTAAAGAGATTGAAATTTTAAAAGCTTTTCAGGCATGTTCAGTCTTTTCCCAGGATTGTATCTGAAATGCAAGTAATGATTGTGTATATAAAGAATGATAAACTTCTTGTCAAAGTCTCAAGTGTGATTTTTTTTTTATTTTATTTTTTTAAGAAAGGAAATCTCCTTCTTGTATGTATTGGGGGCTCTTTCCCAAGAATTCTCAGCTTCCCTCAGCTGGAAAGTGTGAAATGACAGCAATTTTCTGTAGCTTTGGTGATTGTGCTGTCTGTATCATAAGAGGGTGATACTGAAGGTCATGTCATTGGTAATTTTGAAGAAGATTTCTGAGGCCATGCGATTGGCCATGATGGAAAGGATACAGAGCCCCTCATCTCTCCACCACAAAACATCTTTGTGCGGGCTTGCACACAGCCTACTATCTTCTGCAGCTACTGAAATTGTAGGGATTAATCTCTGTCCTTTGAAAATAGTCCATCAGGGTTGCAAGAAGCTCGTACTTTGAAACTAGCAATTTCCAATGACTGTAAATAGTTAAGAAAAAATTAAACAGAAATAGGAAAAGGTGTATCATTATAACATATCTATCTACTGATATAACTTTGTGCCAAGGGGGGATTGTACCACTTTAACTATACAGGTATAATTTTCTTGTGTAGACAAGTCTTAGACTGATAAAAGCAGGGACTCTCTCCTTATTTATGTGTGTACTGGAGCACCAAAAATATTTTTTGGCATTTATCAGATAATACGTATTATACAGAAGAGAATCAGCCTTCATTTAATCTTATATTAAGGAAACTGAATTTTCTGCTATCAGTGTAATGTGTCATAGAACCAGCTGAGTTCTTAACAGGGATTTTCATTCTATAATAAATTATTTTAATGCTAAATTGTAATAAAACTGCAGCCATTATGATATAAAAAGTAACATGCCATCTTTTGGATCAGGAAATTCTTGAATATTTTTACTGGAAGCTTATTTCAGCAAATGTTCTCCTTTCATGCATTTTAAGTAAAATTTATTAATGTTTGTGTTATATGGACTAGTGTAACTGAAAATGGAAAGGTAGCAACATGTTGAGAAAATGCATAAAACTCAAGCATCTAACTTGTTAAATATGGAATGATTTGTGCAAAAACTTCCACATTAAAAAAAATGTCCTCTGGATGTAAAGAATCTTTTTTCATTATCTGTAGAAGCATGTGATATTCATATGCGGCACTCACGGTGCATAATCATGTTTTGATTATCTTCTTCACATTTCTATTTCTTCATTACTTGGTGAGATTTGTTTATTTACTTATTTATCATTGTGTGATTCACCGTGTTCTTTCTTTATGTTAGTCCATTATTTCATTAATCTTCTGATCCAGAATGAAATATTTGCTGGTTTTGAGAGAGAAGGGAGAAAAAAACCAGGTTCAGTTTAGGGAGATACCCTGATGATCAAGGAGAGATGCGATCTGTGAACCGTGGAAGATAAGAACTTGGAAAACTATGAAATTCATGACCTTGGTTTATATAGAATGAACAAAGTATCATTAGACATGTCTGTTTTCCAATCATAAACTAAAAGTACATTTTAGAAAAATCATTATTTGATAAGTAAGAGAAAAATGAGTTAAAAGAAAAAATTCTAGTAACTACGAAAGAGGGAAAATAATTACAAGTCATAATTCCTATATTTATATTACGTGCAATATAAGAAAGAGTTGATATACTGCATGTTTATGATATTATAGCAGTGAACATGAACACTTAATTACTTTTCATTTAAACATAGATGTTAGACAAAATAATGTTTTCTGGTATTTTAAAATACATGCGTATGTGTGCTGTAATTCAGAGAATTTGGTCAATAAAATAAAAAGTGTTCTTTTGCAAAGGGTCTCATACTTCAACACAATGTTATTTGTTTACACTGTAGATCAAATATGCAGCATTAAAATGCATCATAATCCTAACACGGCTGCTAATTATGTGACAGAAGTATGCCAGTGAAATTAAAAAAAAAAGACAAAAGATTTCCTTACCTCTAAGTTGGATAGGAGCAGCTGTTTGGATAATTCCACTGAGGGGCAACAATGACCAACTGACTTGCACATTTTAAAGAAAAAATGATATCTAATCCTTTGAGGATGCCATATGTTCTGTGCTTTGAGGCAAGCTGCCTAAAGTACATAGCAATTAGAAAGAGACTGGAGACTGTGCTAAAATTTTATCCAAAATGCCAGTAGAGAATAATTTCTCCTAATAGAATTTAATCACTAATAGAGAGACATACCTACATTTCCATTATTTATTGCAAAATAAATTGGTTAAAATGCAAATTCTTTCAATCCTTTTCCCTTCAGTATGCTGGATAAAAACTAAATAGTTTGGTTTGTTTGTGTGTGTGTGTTTATTTTGTTTTTCGTTTAAATTATTATTGGAATTACTGCTGCCCTTTTGTTATAGAAAATTTGTCAATGATTAATCTTGTCTGGAATTTATTGAGACTCTTAGCTTTATACATCATTTTTTCATTGAATTGTGAATTAGATATGAAGTGTATTAGTTGCTCCAAAGTAGCTGGTATAAATATTCATCACGGTTTGGGGTGGAATTTACAATTGACAGCTGAAGTTAGATAGCAGAGCTATAGTTTTGTATTAAACTAATCTAAAAGCACAAGTAATTTTTGTTGCCTCAGTTTAGCAATCTCTCCCTGTTTAGGAAAGCACATGATTAAATCTTTGCTGAATTGGGGAATATATAAAAATGTGTACTGATATTTTGGGGATACAGCATCCATAAAAGTTTGGCTAGTTAACTTAAGATATGTACCATTGTAGAATTATTGGGAGTCATTGGAGAGCTTAAAGGCCTGTTGGCCCAGCCTGACACACAGTGATGTTCTGGCCTTGAAATAGTCTCCAAAGACCTGTCAGGACATATAACCCTGAGATAATGAGCTAAAACATTTTGTCTAAGGATACCTGCCCCTCCCTTAAAACGTGCCCTTTAAAGTATGAGTCAAGAATGAGCTTATTCTGCTTTGTGGTATGTAATACTTCCATGTTTAATAACATAGGTCTTAGTCCAATAAAGCACTTAACAAGCATGCTCATATCTAAAGTCAAAGGAAACTACTCCTGTTCAGTTGTATAAACACAGGGAGGCCCATATCATCAATGAAGTGATAGGCTTGTTTACAATTTAACATATGGACATTTATGCTTTTCTATACATAATGTTGCCAGTTTGAGATCTGGTACGTCATGCTCTACAAAAGCTAAATGAAATGCTTTTTTTCTCAGCTGGGAAAAGCAGTGGTGAGAATTCCATCTAGTGGTATGTAGCTCACATGTTTGTCACTAACACTTTGTGAGATAACACAATGTAAACCTGGAATTAACATTACCCATTTTAGCTTCCAAGCCATGAGATTTTAGGATGGATTTTACATTTGGGAAAAATCAAAAAAATGATCTTTGACTACAGCCTGATATTGGAAGGTTTATATTTAAAATTAACCATAATTCATATGATAACATATGCTTAAAGAAGGGAAAACTAACCATTAAAACTGTAATAGGCCTTGCAGAAATTCTGAGGCCTGTAGGACTTCGTAGTTAGCAGACGATCTAACTAGTTAGCAAGAGTACTTCACCTTGTTCTAAGATTTAGCAAGATGTATTTTGTGATACACAAGTTAATTTGCAAAAGAGCCTTTTATACTTGAAGTAATGGAGTTTTGGGCTTTTTCATATTTTAATCATAAAACAAAACCTTATTAATACATCATAAACATTTGGAAATGTGGTGACATAAATAGCTTATGATAGCAGTAGGAACCTTAATTATGGCCTTCTGGAATAACAAAAATGATCAAAGGACTGAGACCATCAAATACCGTCCCAGATATAAAGGAATATACAAACAATAAGGTTATAAAAGATGGTCAGACCATCCTCTAGCTGGAGATAGCAGGATGACAGAATGATGAAAACTGGATCATCACTCTCTCATAGTGCTTCCTCCACTTAATACTTTTTCCATCTTCACTTTAATGTTTCCATAGAATAGCGAGTATGAACAGTTCAGTGGGAGTTACTCTGCTTTTGGTTGCTTGGCTATATTTATTTATGTATCTATATTTCTATTTATTTTTCTGTGATTGCAATTATACTTGTTTATATTGAACTAAATGAAGTCCCTGTGTCTCTGTTTGTGACTCACCAATCTCATTATGCACATAACACATTTACATAATGAATAAAGAACCTGTGGTGAGTGACTTGTGCAGTTTGCACCCAAATTAATCAAAAAGCTACAGAATAAAGGAAAATATTTTTCTAGTAGGTTTTGGTTTTTTTATTTTTATTTTAGTTTTCTGTTTGCTTGTCTTAGAGGCATCTGTTTAAAGCTGCTTATTAGTTTGGTATGTTAAAAGTAGTCCAAGTGAAGATGGTTTTCTGAGCATACTGCAAGTAAATTAGTTAAAGGTTCATAATAAATTCAATTTAGTATATGGATCTGCAGTTAAACATATTTATACTGCATTTGGTGTACATGCATTTAATATATATAACTATGTAAATTGCACACATTGGTATAATACTGTAGATATGGACAACATCTATAAGATATATACACATAAATAACATAGTGTGTGTGTGCACACGGGGTATATAGTATATTATGTCTGTAGTTTTCTAGATGACTCCTTCTACCCAGTCAAAAGGCAGGACTTTAACTCGTATATTATGGACTTGTACATTTTCTTCTTGTTTTCTCATATGCCGCTGAACTTGCAATTTCTTGCTAACTCAGAACATGCTGGTACCTTAGAGATATGATTCACTCCAGCAGCAATGTTACTATTTCATGGCAACTAATGGAAGAGGATCTTGGAGACATCAGGTCTGAGGGCACCATCTGCCATGGCTCAATAGGAAAATATTAGCCTTTCTGCTTTTGTGAGGAAGGCCATGGGAGGATCTATCTGCTCTAAAATAGAAATATAATTTTGGAAGCAGATGAAAAAATACTGAGAGAAAGGAGAGAAGGAATCGCTTATGTGAACATTTGCCATTTGGATTGAAAAAGTGACAGCCACACTTTCAACCCTTTAAAAATTGTGTGCCTGCATGTTTTACTCCAGATCACATGCACACATGGCCAACTATTTGGTTCTAAACTGAGCTGGCTTCAGGTGTCATATTTTGATTACACTTGAGGGGTCTTTCCCAATAAAATGAAACTTGACTCAAATCACAGCCTAGATACCTTACGCACAAGCATTTTACTTTTAGAAATTAAACTAGTAGAGCCTGATTTACTAAATAAGTGCTTCAAAGTTTATCAACTGATAGTCCTAGCCAGACTTGGCTCATACAGAAATGAGAAGTTGTTCTCTTTCATAGTAAATGTTGGAAACGCAAGGAGAAATAGGTAATTTAGGAATTATCAGTAATTCTGTAGTAATAAGTGACTGGGCACCTGCCAGACCAACTGTGTTTCGCTTAAAGTAATAGGGGTTACAGGTGCTATAGACTCTGAGGATTTGGCCTCATGTCAGTAAAACAGTGGGCTATTACGGTAACAAAATTGCTATAAGTATGGAACAAAAACATGCACACATCTAATCTGTAGAAGAAATTGTAATATTGATGTATATACGAAAGGAAACAGAGTTACGTTAGTAGGTGCAACTTTAACTTCGACATTTCTGGATCTCACATGTTGAATTGTGCAAGGTTAACGTTCTCAGCACATAATTTGGAATGGCATGGCACCTATTCGTTTTAAGCAATTATTTATTATTTGTGCTCCCACTTCACAGATCCCCAGCTAGTAGACTGTAAATACTAATTGACATAATTTATTCCCTAATGGTTTTATACGTACTTTTGGATCTAAAAAGCATGTTTAGATTGGTAAAATGTCAATAGGAAACTCAGTTTAAAAAGCATATTAATAAATACTTAGCTGTTTAGTATTAGTGCTACCACTGTGCTCTTACCTCACTCTCTGTTGCTTAGGTATGCCAGGGAGGTGAGAACAGATACCTTATATGCTGCAGAATGTCTAGACAGTGAACCTGATTGAAGATGCAATTGCAGCCTTAACTCTTTTCTGTCCCTGCTTTATCAAGTTTAAGTTGCAGATTTAATAAATTAGTTTTTATATGTATTATTAGGTATCTGATTTTAAAAACTGGTTTGAAATTGAAAAATTATATCTACCCTATACAATAAAATCTTCTATTTGAGATTGTTTCTGGTATAAATAAGCAAAATATAATAGTTCAGTGGCTACCTGTTGGGCTTTTAATTTTGTGAAAAATAAGTTTTTAGTGTTAAGATCATGCTAAGCAATGGCTCTGATCAAATAGAATCTAGTCATAGATTAAGCAATATTATGATTGTGTTCACAGGATAATTTAGCCATTACTGATGTTAGAATTATACAAAAACAACAAATATTTGTTAGTGTAGAAAGCTTAATCAAGAGCTGAATTTGAAGGGTTATTTTTGGTTTTTTTCCTTTTTACTAGTTACAGTATTTGATTTTCTCCCTTCCCTCTCCCCCTCAAAAAATGAAGTTTGAATTGCCAATCCCATGACTGGCAGTCAAGACAAAATTATAGCATCATATGTTTAGAAACAAAAAAAGGCAAAGGAATTGCAAGACGCTGCCCCATCGATATAAGCCCCACTCAGTTTTCCCTTTTCCTCCAATTATTTTGCTGTCTCCTGATTACAAATATGGAGCTATCTCCTCAGTTCTTCTTCAAGAGACGTCCCTGGGAGTGCTCCAAAGTAGGTGTAGGTGTGCCCCCGTGCCTCAGAGCTCTGAGGCGCTAGGATGCACCTACACCTACTGTGGAGTACCCTCAGGGATGCTCATCTTGAAGAATGTTGGTTTCAGGAAGGTGAGTGGAACTTCCTCTTCTGGTGTCTTTCTTTCCTTTTCCTTTTTCCATTTTTCCTTTCCCCCCCCCTTTCCTTTTTTCCCTTTTCAAGCTGTCTCTGGTAAATGACAGAAGATAGGAATGGATTAAAAATAGATGAACAGGAGAAAGAAAAGATGACGAAGTTTGATACTAGAATAAGGGACTATATGGAAGAAAACCAAAGAAGACATAACAACTTGTTCTGTCTGAGACTGAATGCTTATAGAACATTGTCAGGGGTTTTCAGCCCCCAGGTACTGACAAGAATCCATGTCTCTCAGGAGGTTCTGTACCAAAGAGCTGTACATCAGCCTTTCTTTCTCCAGTGAGTGGACTCTCCTTCCTGGAGATCTACTAGCTGGTCACTATGTCTGCCTGCCTTACTGCTCAACTCCCCTGCAGCTTTCTGTTTCAACAGTCCAAATGCTGGTGGCTTATGTGAGCCACTATTGTGACTTCCAGTGCTCATCTGTCCTCTGACATGTGATGCTTCTGGGCCCTTGCATAGAAGCCCATGCCAGGCACCCCGCCTTTCTCCCTTCCTTGCACTTCCCCTCTCCCTCACCCCCTGCTCTATATTTAGAAAGGAGGAGCAATATGCTTACATAGTGGGTATGCCAGAAAAAGTTGTTCCTAGGAGGTTAGGGCTTTAAATGCTAGATCAGTGGTTTTCAAAGTTGGGTCACAGACCCACCCAGGTAAGCCCCTGGCAGGCCCACAATGGTTTGTTTATCTAAGTCTCCATAGTCACGGAGTGTCACCGCTCCCCTTGGATGTGGTTCGCTGTTTTTAGCCAAAGGGAGCTGCAGGAAGCGGTGTGGCCCCTGCTCAAGATATTTAAGTTGAAAGCAGATTGTGGAGAGCTTCAAAAAGATCTCACAAAACTGAGTGACTGAGCAACAAAATGACAGTTGAAATTGAATGTTGATACATGCTAAGTAATGTACAGTGGAAAACATAATCCCAATTATACATATGAAATTATGGAGTCTAAATTAGTTGTTGCCACTTGAGAGAGGTCTTGGAGTCATTATGAAGAGTTCTCTGAAAACAGCCACTCAATGTGAAGCAACAGTTAAAAAAAAAAAAAAAAAAAAAAAAAAGCAGAATGGTAGGAATTGTTAAGAAAGTGGTAGATATCCGTATCATAATGCCTTTGTATAAACTCATGGTACAGCCACATCTTGAATGCTGCATACAGATGTGATCACCCCAACTCAAAAAAGATGTATTGGAATTTGAAAAAGTTCAGAAAAGGGCATAAAAAAGATTAGGGATATGGAACAGCTTCTGTGTGAGCAGAGATTAATAAGACTGGGACTTTTCAGCTTGGAAAAGATGACTAAATGAGGATATGATAAAGATTTCTAAAATCATGACTGGTGTGGAGAAAGTAAATAAGGGTGTGTTGTTTAGTCCTTCTCATTACACAAGAACTAGAGGTTACCAAATGAATTAATAGGCAGCAAGTTTAAAACAAACATAAGGAAGTATTTTTCATATGACGCACAGTTAACCTGTGGAATTGCTGGCCAGAGGATGTTATGAAGGCCAAGATTATAACTTTCAAAAAAGAGCTGGGTCCATCAATGGGTATTAGCTGGCACAGGCAGGTGTGGTGTCACTAGCTTCTGTTTGCCAAAAGCTGGGAATGGGTGACAGAGAATGCATCATTTGATGATTAACTGTTCTGTTCATTCTCTCTAGGACAGCTGGCATTGGCCACTGTTCAAAGACCAGATACTGGGCTAGATCAGTGTTTTTCATCCTTTTTTTATAAAGTGCCTATTAAAAAAAAGTTATAAGTGCCTACAGTTTTCAGACACATTTTTTTCTATCATTGCCACACATTTGTTTAAACACCTTAATTGTAGCCGGGCGGGGGATGACATTTTTGGGTGTAAAATGTAAAAAAATAATAAAGTGCTGTAAAACTTAAAACAAATTCAGTTTTCTCCAAATTTCAGTTGGGTTGACGTACCGCCCAGACTTCTCTGGAGTACCCCTAAGTACCACTGGTTGAGAAACACTCCACTAGATGAGCCTATGGGCTGACCAGGTGCAGCTGTTCATATGTAAAATCCTTCTGCTCTTGTACCATAGCCCTCCTTGTGGAAGACAAGGATGTTCAGAGAAGATGATCTGAAGCTTAGGTGACTACTGCCATACCAAATAAAATTCTAAGTAACGACCAACATGTGCACTTGCCAGCTTCTCCTTCTCATGGAGCATATGTGCTGTTCTAAACCATATCCACACCAGACATGGAAGATGTGCATACTAACTCCATACATGGAAAGTGATCACATCTCCAAACTGCAACTATAGCTTGGTGCACACTGTCAAACACATCATGGTCGATTGCCTAATTTATGCTCATTCTGGAGGTGTCACAGACATTCATGAGGCTAAACCTTCTGCTTTGGACAGGATAAGAAACTTTAACAGGATAAGAAACTACTATCGTCATGTCACTGCTTTCACTATTCTTCTATCACAAGGGTGGGCAATAAGTGGCCTGTGGGCTGGTCTATGGTTCACCAGGGTTAGCCCTGGCAGGATGACAGATGCAATATTCACCTGTGCATCAACAGGTACAGTTGCTCACAGCTCTCTTTGGCCACAGATTGATGTTCTCAGCCAATGGGAGCTATGGGAAGCAGTATCGCAGTCTGTGCCACTTCCTGCAGCTCCCATTGGGTGGGAATGGTGATCCGCAGCCAATAGTAGTTGCAAGCAGCCATACCTGCAGATGCATGGGTAAATATTGCATCTGGTGGCCCACCAGGGTATAATCCGGATGAACCACGTCTGGCTTGCGAGCCACTTATTGCACACCCCTGTTCTATTACCATATGAAAGGAGAACAGGATGTAATATAGGTGAAATAAAAGTGAGGGCTCCTGTTGTTACATTAATATGCACTTGTATCCACACAGCTTGTGACTAGGCTGGAGGAGCCTACCTTGAGCTGGTGAAATGCGCTGTTGGTTGAGTTTGAATTCATGGTCAATGAACACTAGGCTTTTCCATAAGATAAGCCCCTCTCCTCAAGTCATCTATTGACTGACCTCAATAGTCTGCCACTGTTTGAGAAAAAAAGTAATGTCCAACAGGGAAACATTACACACCAGTTATTTTGTTAGTGGTAGTCTCCTCTCTTTATCTTGCATTCTTCCCACCTCAACTCTGATGTAAGATGCAGTTCCCAGTGTGAGCTTTTTTTGCTCTCCATCTTTCTTTCTGCCTGCATCTGTAGAAGCTCTTTGACAAGAGGGAGAGGGGGGCTGATCGGTCACTTATTCAGATTAGGGACTTGATAACACAATTCTTTTGCCTCCTTGCTTTCTGATGGATGGTGTCATAATGCTGCCTGTCCTAACTCTGAGGATGCAACACAACCTGTGGGGAATGTGTAACAACACTGTAAGGAAGAGATTGCAAATAGCCTTCTGCAGGAATATTTGTGTCACCTGCATTCTCAGTCTTTTTGCATTTGCACAAGATGAGCCACAATCCACCCACATTTTTTTATAATGAAGAGGAACTGAATCAACATAGAGGCTATTTAAGTTCTGATTGATTATTACAGAATGAGAGAGACCCAGTTTCCAGTGTTTCAAGCTCAACAAGGAGAAAGCCCCATTTAACTTCTGTGGGCTTCATTGACTAGGGACCTAAATAGTAGCTTAGAGATATCATGCTGTTTCCATTACCACATATCAGGGATATGTCTTTCATCCCTTTATTATTGCCTGTTGTATTAGCATGTAAGTAGTTCCTGCAGATGGGGAAAATGAGTTAATCCTTCCCCAGGCTCACTTGCCTTTTGTAGAGGAAGCAGGCCTGCGGATTTCATTTTGCACCCATACTCTACAATATGTGTCTGTATAACTTGATTCCCTAAAGAAATCAAGTTATATAGATCATGGCTAGGATGGATAATTTAGCTCAGCTCGCCTACAAGGTATTGGTACATGTCCTCTCCTACATCAGAGAAAAATGGTTTTATTCTTTTGTAGGGTAAAGAGGGGAAACATAAACATTAGAAAGTCTAAGAGACAGATGGTGATTTAACCAGTAAAGTTATTATAGTAAGGGTAGCAGTCATTCAGATAGATGTGCAGATCATAATAGCTTCTCAGGTGCATATGCATGATATGAACTGTGTTACAAAGCAGGTCAAGCAATCAATTTTACATTCATATCCTGAACCTCAGTCATTTTAGTTAGAATGCTCTCATGTGAGCTGCTTATTCAGCTGGGGCTTAGAAATTTATTCCTGTATGAAAAAGGTCTTATTTGGCAAAGGAGGTAGGAAATTCAGAAATGTCTTTGACCTAATTTTAGATGACCAAGATAATGTTCTTTCAGTTTAGTTGTGTTACCATGGTGGCTTATTCTTTCAAGTACAAATGGAGGTTTCTATTGCACATAACAAAAAATATTGGAGCCATGTTTAGAAGCTAAAGACTATCACACATTTACTTATCTTTTACAGCTGTTCTCTTAAGACTATATGGCACCTTTCATTTAAAAGATCCCAAAGCACTTTACCCACAGGCACAGATCTAGGTCGTCTGATTCATGGCTTCTGAATTCACTTTGTGGCACAGAATTCTGTAATGAAGTCTTTTTCTTTTCAGATTCTAATCCTTTCATTTGCAAAGGACATTTTCCAGACCTGACCTAAGTGTTAATTGATGCAGTGATGTCTTCCTGACATTGTAGACAGCCTAAAACAAGAACTCTGAAGGGGTTTGACTACCCATCAGCTCAGTGGAGTGCTAACTTTTAAATGTAATGATGACAATTTAAGTGTCAGTATTATCCATTTTACTGCTGATCATTTTAACAGAAACATGCAGAAACAATTCTTATCCTGAACGACTAAATCCTAATTTCCAGGAACCAAATCTCTCAACTTTCTGCACCCAGCTGCCAAAATTTCCAACTACCTCCCTGATATTTTTCATTATACTTCTAAAAGAAAATTCACATTTAATAGAAAAGATATGTAAAGGGTATATTTTTAAATAAAAAAGTGCTTTGTGCTGGACAAGAAAAATACATTGAATTTAATATCAAGGATTATGCTTCTTATTGTATTAATTTTTATATTTTATTCAATAAACTTTAGAATAAATTATAGCAGAATTTCCTGTCTACCTAAACAAAATGTGACAAAACCATGGTGCCTTACAACAGAATTTTTTTGCCCATGAAAGCCCATGATACCATATATATCTTTCTTAGTCTCTAAGGGCATTTCTACACTAAGAAATTTCAAGATAACTTGTTTCAAAATAATAACTCCTGAAATAACAAAATTGAAATAGTGTCCACACTACAGGAAAGCCTCAAAATTAGTCCGAGGCAGGCTCCCTTAATGAGGTTGTGCTACCTTGACTTGCAGCCCCAGGAAGCACTGGGGAGTAATTACTTTGAATGACCCTGGGGAGTAATTATTTCAAAATAGCAGCAATACAACCTACAGCTATTTTGAAATAAGCATTATTCCTTGTGGAAAGCAAGAGTTCTTATTTCAAAATAACTGTCCCACTATTTCAAAATAACAGGATTGATAGTGTGGATGCTCCACTTGTTATTTTGAAATAAGTGTAGACCAGGGCTAAGGTGCCCCAGGACTACTTGTTTTTAACATAATTTAGGGCAGGCTTGCTACAGAGCACCTGGGACACTGCATATGGAATCAATTCATTGATGACTGAAATGAAGCCAAATCTGGGGTGAAATGCATCAACTATTTACAGTACAAAGTCACACTACACGAGTTTAAGACAGGAAGTTGCAATTTGGAATCCTGGAATTTGGAATATTGTAGCAATTCTGAATGGTGAGATCTCACTCATTATGGTCTTCCAGCATGACTAAATCATTAATACCCACACTCTGGGAACAGTTATCCAACCAGTTATGTTGGCTCCAGTTAGGTTGGATTTCCCTAGTTTGTTAATGAGAAGGTCATGTGAGACTGTATCAAAAGCCTAAATCTGCCATATCTACCACCTCTTCTCCCCCTCCCCTCATTCACAAGGTTTATCATCTTATCTTCTAGATGTTTGCAGATAGATTCTTTAATTATTTGCTCCATTATCTTTTCTGGTACAGAGGTTAAACTGAGAGGTGTCTAATTCCCTAGGTTGTCCTTATTTTCCTTTTTATTGATGGACACTATATTTGTCCTTTTATAATCTTTTGAAATCTCTCCAGTATTTTATGACTTTTCAAAGATAATAGTTAATGGCTCAGATATCTCCTCAGTCAGCATTTCATCAGGTCCTGGTGACTTAAGGGACTAAACTTAAATAATTTTTAACTTGGTTTTTCTATTTTAGTTTCTGATTCTAGCCCATTTTCTCAGGCATTCACTCACCACCAATCTTCTTTGTGAAATCACACACAAAGAAGTCATTAAGCACCACTGTTGTTTCCACATTTTCTGTTATTGTTTTCCTCTCTTCTTCTTAATTGAATAGAAGTCCGACCCTGTCCTTGGTCTTTCTTTCTTCTGATATATTGGTAGAATGGGTTTTTTTTTGTTACCCTTTATGTCTCTCTAGGTAATTTGGTCTTGCTTTGTGCCTTGGCTTTTCTAATTTTGCTCCTATGTACTTGTGTTATTTGTTTCTATTTATCCTTTGTAATTTAACCTACTTTCTACTTTTACTCTTTTTATTTTTAGATCATTGAATATCTTCTGGTTAAGCAAGCATGGTCTCTTGACATACTTTCCTATGCATTGGCATATAGATTAGACCTCTCTGGTCCAGCACCCTCAGGACCTGGCTGGTCCCAGATGAGGGATTTTTCTGGACCAGGGGAGGTCATTCCTGGTCCCTCTGTTGCCATCCCCACCCTCAGCCCTGCCACCCCACTGGGCCTCCTGACTCAATTCTCGCTCCCCTCGCCCCAGCCCAGCTGAGATGTGCACTGAGCTTTCTATTTCCCAGCCCCACCTCAGTCCAATTGGGCTGCACACTGTGTTCCTGCTCACACTCGAATTGGGCTGATCTCCCTTCCTCCCCCTCCCTCCCTCGCCCCCGCATCACACTGGGCTCATGGTCCCCCCCACTCCCTATAGCATGCTGGGACTCCTCAAATCCGTGGTGCTGCCAGACCATGGATTTTGCCAGACCAGTGAGTCCCAGTTTATAGAGATGCAACCTGTAGTTTGTTCCTGTGCCCTTAATAATATCTCTGAAAAACTGCCAACTGTCTTCAGTTGTGGACATCAGAGTGGACAGAACGGTTGTCTCCCCAGAGAGCTGGTGGCCCCTGCTTGTCTTTTTCCTCCTGCTGTGGACTGTCAGAGATAACTGGAACCTGTAGGGACCTCACACCTGTCCTTTGCTGGGGTAACAACAGTGGCTGTCTCAGATGATTGTGATGGTTACCTGGCAACAACAGCATGGCACTTGGAAGCACAGGGGGCTTCAGAGGCAATGGCCACCATGTTGGCTGACATTTGGGATTAAACTGGGGACGTCCAGAGCAGAAAGCGTTATTCTCTACAACGACAGCATGAGCCAAAGGGGTAGCTTGCAGGGCGAGATCTGTAACATCCTTCTTTGCTGTGGATAAGGACCAGATGGGAGGTATAACACACTAATGAGTGTGGTTTACACAGAATTAAACAGAAGAGTCAGAGCATGGGGAAGATGGACATAAAAGAAAATATTCTGTACTGAGGAGCTTTTCTCTTTGTATATTGCAGGGAATGGGGAGTATTGTGAAAATTAAGGAGGCTGTCACTGGCTGTGGCATGGGTCTGAGATAATAGTGAAAATGACCCACATGATGTTTCTGACCTATAAGCAAGCTCAGAAGCCATAATAGAGTTGGGAAAGAGACAACGGAAAAGAGATTGAGGGAAAGAGAATGACGCATATGAGAAAGGAGAGAGAAAAGAGCTATAAAGCTTCAGAAGGGAAAGTGAGAGCTGAAGGTAAGTAATGCTAAGGGTCAGAAGAAGAGGGGACTAAAAAAGGGAGAAGGACAAGAGGGAAAATAGAGGCAAACAGGAGGGTGGAGGTAAATGCCTGTCGGGGCTGCAGATAAAGGGTGCATGTGCACAGCATGCGTGGAGAAGGAGACACAGTAGGTGCACATATCACAGGACAGAGTAAAACAGTGAGTGGACCCCATGGGGTGGGGATGACAAACGTGCATGTGGGAGTGGGAAATCATGAATGTACACAGCAGGAGGGGAGAGCAAGTGAAAGGCCCACACAGCAGATGCACACAGCAGGGGGGAGAGAAATGCACAGAACAGGGAGAAAGAGCATAGGAAGAAGCATCAAGAAGTCACTACACAATTAATAAAATGTAGAGCAACATTATAGAAGGATCACGTAAAATGGATATTTGTAACTTTTATCCAGATATAATAAATATTCTTTGAAAATAAAAAAAGATTTAAAATTAATAAATACTTTAAATTTTGTCAGTGCCATTCTGTTTTGAATAAGACTCTGCATGAGATAACGAATTCCATTCTACATTTACAATAGCAATGTGAAGCAGGATTCTGCCTTCCCTTTCTGAGAGTGGGCATTTTGCAGTCAATGAGAATATTGGCATTGACTTTTGTGTATTGCTCTGTGCAAATCACAATCTGAGGGATGGCAATTGGGAGGGCACTGAGGGATAGCAATGCCCCCCAAACTGTCATTTTTTTAGGTATTAGCTTACAGTGCTGTTTCCATGAAGAGGAAAGATTGCTGTGCACACGTTTGGAAGAACAAAGTGCTGTGTGTGTGTGTGTGTGTGTGTGTGTGTGTGTAAGAATAGAGTGCTCTGTGCATACTTAGTCAATTTCAAGAACAGAATGAACAATGGATATAATTTATTTATACAAAGCAGAACAGCTCTAACAAGAAAAGAGGAGAGAGTTCCTGCTACATGCCGACAGCTGTACTGCAGTGGTGCTCTCAGGGTTGGATTTAGGGGTAGCTGACCCTGGTGTCTGTCTGGGGTTATGAGCTAGGAGAGTACTGGGCTCAGGGTGCTGTGTTCATTAGGAAGAAAGGGGAAAATAGAATGTTTGAAGAAAAATGTTTCAGTTATTATGTATGTGGATTCATTTTTCAATAAACTCTTTGAATGTTCTGGATGTTTAGTAATAATGAATGAGTAGTCCTGTGGCACCTTAGAGATGAACCAAAATATATAGAATCATGAGCTTTTGTGGACAAAACCCACTTCATCAGCTGAACTGGAGTGAAAATAACAGAAACCAAGAGATATATAACAACAGAAGTACCTGTCAATTGTAGGACCCAGGTTAATGTGGCTAATTAAATGGGCTGGAGGTGTTCTATACATAGCTTTTGGTGTGGAAATGCAGATGTTACTGGCAGAGGAAATTGGCTTTGTAATATGCCAACCAGGTAATATCTTTGTTTAAGTCCAGGTTAATGGTATCAAATCTGTAGATGAATTCCAGTTCTGTAACTTCTCTCTATAATTGGTTAGTGAAATTCCTTTGTAGAAGAATGGCTACTTTTAAATCCATGATTGAGTGACCAGGTAAGTTAAAATGTTCCCCTACAAATTTGTGTGTGTTACAGTTTCTGATGATTTGTGTCTATTTATCCTTTGTTGTAGAGACTGGCAGAGAGGCATTGCTGGCACTTGATAGCATAAAACACATTAGAGGATGTGCAATTGTATGAGTCCCTGAAATGGTGGCTTATATGATTGGGTCTGTGATGGTGTCACTTGTATAGATATGTGGACAGAGTTGGCAACAGGTTTGGTTGCCAGGTTAGGTTCCTGAGTGAGTGTATCTGAGATGTGTTTTGTAACTGCTGGAAAGGATTGCTTTAGATTCAGAGATTGTCTGTAGGCAAGGATTGACCTTTCTGCCAAGGACTGTGAAAGTGAGGAATCATGTTCCAGGATATGTTGTAGATTGTCAATGATGCACGGGAGGGGTTTAAGCTGGGGGCTGTACATGATGACCAGTGGTGTTCTGTTACTTTACTTGTTAGGCCTGTCTTGAAGTAGTTGTCTTCTGGGTACTTGTCTGGTTCTGCCAATCTGTTTCCTCACTTTCCTAGGTGGGTATTTATGTTTTAAGAATGCCCTTCCAAGTATGTAAGGGATGGGTGTCGCCACTCAGTCAGATATAAGAATGCAGTGAAGTGAGAAGTCCGCTGCAATATTGTGAGACCTTGTTTTATTGTGTAATTATGAAAGTGTACTTACATTCTAAGGCATGAAGATCCTAAGTAGCAACTAACAAATAACATACTTAATGAGATGCCAGAGGTACATATCGAACCCCTATCTACACAACAATATAAAAGAAATAAATGCTACTTTTGCAACGCTTAACATGTAATGTTTGATGACTTTCTAAGACTGCGGAACATAGACTTGTGCTCTCCCTAATACTGGGTGTTCTTCCCCTAGAAAATAAGATACGCCAAAAGAAGCCTTGAGCAGCTCAGTATAGGAAGCAAAAAGCTGAGCTGCACTCTAGATTGCATCAAAGGGTAAATTTGATGCGAAAATCTTTGAAACAGAACAGCATAGACCAGATTTTGGGGAGCAGTATTTGTCCCAGTGCAGAAGAAATTGAGAAGCAAAGTGTAAATGCTGGAAGCCCTATTATTAGGGCATTAGCAGGTTTACCTGAAGATAAGGAATACCTGAGGACAGTGATGGAGACTTGTTCAATTTTCCTGGTGGGGTAAAAGAGAGTGGTGATGATAAGGAAGAATGTGGCTCACATAAAAAGGAGAATAATGAAAAATGTAAAGCACATTTTTCTGAAAAGGAGAGAAATGATGAAGAATCAGCCTGGCATGATGACAGGAACAGCAATGAGAAAACTTGCACACCACAAATGGGCACATTATCACTGGTAATCCTAAACTCTGTCAATATTGACTGTACTGTTTTGAAGGGCTGGGCAAAACTGAGGATATGATGTTTCCAGTAATGAGCAGAAGCAACACTTCTCAGACACACCGCTGAAGAGTGCTCAAAAACGGTGAGAAACTGAAGCGGTGCTGGCTAGTTTACTCAAAATCAGCTGAGGAAGTATTCTTTATTTCTTTCAAAATATTTGACAAGAATATTTCCTTTCTGGGTACAATTATGGGCATAAATGATACTCTGGAGCAACATAAAAAGTCACCTGGCCATTTTATGGCCTACTCCAAATGGATGGAGATAGTATCCAGGCTGAAGCTGAATAGACACAGAAAACCAGTATATTATTAATGTAGAAACTCATCATTGGAGGCTCATTCCTAAGCATCTGATTTCAGGTAACCCTCTTTTTTTGCATAGAATAATTTGGCTTTCCATGGTTATTGTACAAGTGGTTTATAACAGTCAGTTCCTTGGTTTGGTAGAGCTCTTTGGGAAACATGACAAGGTCTTGTGTGAACACTTATATCAGGTAGTTTGTAAAGACACTATGGACCATCACTGCAGCAAAACAATTCAAAACAAATTGATTGAAGGTGCTTGTTGCAGCTTAGCGTAACAAAGTACTATGCCATAATAATGGACTGCACTCCTGCTATTAGTCACAGTGAAAAGATGTCACATACAATAAGTTACGAGATGGATGAATCCAAGTAAATAAACACGCTATCTGTTTCTGGTCTGTACGTGACTCTCCTGGAAAAGGCCTAACAGAACTGTTCATGAGCTTTCTGAATGAGAATAAAATAAAGCTTCAGGACTTCCATGGCCAAGGCTATGGCAATGCTGTGAATATGAAGGGAAGAAACAATGGCATCCAGGCAAGGATCCTGGTGCTGAATCCAAGAGCTTTCATTATGCTTTGTTGCTGCCCTTCCCTCAGCATGGTAGTGTCAGATTCAGCAGCAGCTTCTTCAGATTTGGGATCTCTCTTCAGAATACTGCAAAGGGTATTTACATCCAGTTTTCAGCATTCATTATCAGGTGGAAGTGCCTTATGGATGGTGTTACAAATCTGACTGAAGCCACTAGGTGACACTTGCTGGGAGAGCTGTATTGTCAGTATAAGGCCAGTGAGATACCAAGTGGCTGAAGTTTATTGAAGACCTAATGGCACTGGTGCAGTCAAGTAAAGCAGAGGCAGGAATCTGATACAAGGTACAAAGCCTGGCAAGCCAAGTTACTGACTTTGAATTTCTGGTCTTGGTTGTGGTTTGGCACGATATCCTGTTCTAAGTAAATACCATAAGCAAGGCATTACAAAATCAGTCAATGGACATCATGACCGTTGTTACTTTGAGGAGAAGCTGCCTCAGTCTCATTGTGGTCTACAAAGCCAATGGATTTTTAGATGCCCTCACTGCAGCCAAAGAAATGAAGGAAAACTTAGACATTGAGCCTGTCTCCAAGGAAATTCATATTCATCTGAAGAGTTAGAGGGTAGAGATGAGAGGCTGGGAAGCTCAGAAGAAAAATTCAAGTGGGAATTTTTATTTTTGCTCCCTTGTTGACACACTGCTCAAGTGTCCAACAAAGTTTGGACAGATGAAGCACCACAAAAAGACCTGGGTTTTTTTGCATGATCTTAGTGAGCTGCTGGTGGAGAGGAAAACAGTCTTGAACAATTGTACAAGAGTTTGGTTGTAAATTATAAAGGCCTCTATGTCAAATTGGACAACATGTCACATTTTGCCTCATGGGAAGCTCTTTCCACTGTAAGTGATGCGTGATGCAATTCATTCATGATGCAGAGCTAAAAGACACTTTTCCTCATGTCTGGATAGTTTTGAGGATTCTGCTCATGCTGCCAGTCCAGTTTCAAGAGGTTAGCACAGCCTTTCAAAGCCCGGGCTCATTAAAACAAATCTTCAAGTGATGATGGCCGATGAAAGACTGACATCACTTCTGTTTTATCGGTTGAAAATGCCATTAGCCAATCTTTGGATTTCTCTATCACTGTGCTTCAGTTAGCAAGGGCAAAGGTGAAAAAAGTGATCCTTTTGAACTAAAGAACTAGGGTTAACATGCTGAGGCTGTCATCTATTGTAATACTGTTTAATAGTGGTCCACCCAGTGTAGTTACACAGTTCAATTTCTCGATGTTAGTACATTTCAGTTATTCTTAAAATTAAATGTCTATAAACTTAGACAAAACTAATTTTATATTTGCTTATATATGGCATGAATAAATATAGATTTACATATTCTAGCATGCAAATTTATCATCTTACGTTACAGGGATAAATTATGCATGCAAATCTTGCATCAAAGTTGTAAAACAGGATACAAATACAATAAAAATAAAAGTTTAATAAATGGAAGAGGTGCACCAAAGGTATTCTTTGTCCGGGTCTCCATTTAATCTAGGACCAGACCAGGGTGCCTGTACACATACTCTGTCCTCTTTTGACCTGACATTCCATTCCTGGATGTGGGAAATGTTCCCAGTGAAAGTTCTGCTGACACTAACCTTTCCCCATTAAAAGATTAAATTTCAATAAGTTGGCATTTTGACATAAAACTGTTGTGATAAACAATTACTGACCAGCTCTAAAGATGAGTTTTATCTCTGTAAGTATTTAAAAATATTAGCTCATAAAGGGATTCAGTAAATCATGGTGATCCAGAAATCCAGTAGATGCAATATCATCTATTGGATTCTACCCTAAAGAGTAAATACTTTGATTGAAAGCCTCACATAGATAATGATAGCAATTTTAATGATATGAATATTAGTACTAAAGAGACTCTTGTCTTCATGTATTTGCAGAGTGCTAGGTAGCACTGTTTGCTTTTTTAATATCAAAACCATTCCTTTTTATTAAATAAGCAATTGTTAATCAAAAGATAATGATTCTGTATGTACAACACAATAGTTACTCTAGAAAATGCTATTGAATGCTATGTAAGTAACATTTCATTAAAAATCCTGTTTACACAGTGGATGTCATACATGTTTAGCACTGGACTGGCAAGACTTAGATTTGTCAATCTAAAATACTAAATAAATAAATAAAATCACTGTTTCTTAACCCAGTCCATTTGAAATTAATTCTAAAGAATAGTGATGCAAATAAAACTTTAGCTGAATAAGTACTTGAACTGTGCTGGTATAGGTCAGATAAAGAAGAGTGTTGTGACTATAAAACTGAATATAAATTAAGTCATTTTAAACTGAGAATGCATAGTGTTGAGAATAGCTGTGCCATATTAAACTCTGATTAGAGATCATGTGTTGTTTAAAGGGATAGACCTGAATACTAACTTCACTGGTCTGTGCTGTGTTACATATCCTCTCCTCTCTTCAATATCAGAATTAGTGACATAGTTTTAAATCACAACAAATTCAGTCACTTCATAATGTAAATCATTTTTTATTTGAATGTCTGCAGTAATATATCTTAAACCAAGTTCCATGTTCGAAATGACATTAAAGGCCATATGCAGTGAAAGGCTGTATCTTGAAATCAATTGCAGTTTTGCCGAATGGCTGAGAAATAGTGTATAATTCACAAATACTCTAGCTCCTTTTCCTATTACAGGCACTGAAAACTACAGAACTCCCACTAATAGTGAAACTACAGAACAAAGGAACAGATAGGGATGAGAAAACCAGGAAAGCAAAATGGCAAATGGGGGAAGCATAGCAGTGAAAGACAGCAGACTTTCTGTGCATTTATGCAGCATAAACAGGGGCTTATGCAGCAACATAACAAAAATATAAATTATGGCCATGACATTGCTGTATAACCATAATCACAGGGCATACGGGGTCTGACCTTGTTCATGTTTCTCTCTGCAAATTGTATGTACAGTCTGTCAGCAGTTTTATTATTCTCCCTGTTAGATTGGGCAGAAAGCTAATTGTAGGTACCGTATATTAAATGAACTGATTGAAAAAAAGGGAATATGAAGGCTATTGTAATAAAAAGAAAAAAGCTGCCTGTGCTCACAGGTGCATTTAAGCATTCCCATGCATCCCAAGGGGCAGCTGAATGCATTTGAAGACCGGTGTCTAGATGTAATTTTTTTTGTTTACATCAGATTAATGATACAATGGACAGATACAACTAAATGGCTTATTTTGGAATCTTGACCTGGTTTTGTACTTTTTGTTTTGGTTACATTAATATTGATTGTGGATTCTGAGGGTACATCTAGACTGGAAGCTTCTTTCGAAAAAAGCTTTTTCGGAAGATCTCTTCTAAAAAAGCTTCTTCTGAAAGAGAGCATCCACACCTCAAAAGCGGATCGAAAAAGCAATCTGCTTTTTCAAAAGAGAGTGTCCAGACTGCCTGGATGCTCTCTCAAAAGTAAGCCTTGATTGCAAT
Source organism: Apalone spinifera (assembly GCA_030068395.1). Taxonomy (NCBI): domain Eukaryota; kingdom Metazoa; phylum Chordata; order Testudines; family Trionychidae; genus Apalone; species Apalone spinifera. The sequence continues at coordinate 75,049,993 of CM057845.1, forward strand.
GGATAGAATGGCCACCAGGGCACCTCTGCTTTTTTCCTCTTTCCTCTTCTTTCAAAAAAACTCCCTCTTCCGCGAACACACGGGAAGAGCTCTTTCAAAAAATGTGTTCTTCCTCGTAATTTGAGGTTTACCAATTTCGGAAAACCCCCTGCGTTCTTTCGATTTAATTTAGAAAGACTATGATTCTAGTATGGATGCAGGTGAAGTTTTTTTGAAAAAAGGGCAGGGTTTTTTCAAAAAACCCATGTAGTCAAGACATACCCTGAGACTGGGGAAAGCTTGATTCATTATTTTCTTCCAGTGGCTATGTTCAGTCAGAGTGGAGGTTAGTCGTCTACCTAACTTGGTTGTTTTTTTTTTTTTTTGATGTGATAGGAGATGAGGGAAGCTGCAGACGATAGATCACCCTTTGGAGCACAGCATTTTATAGGGAATTAGGGAGTAAGTAATATATTTTAAGAAAATATGAATGTTTACATTTTTCCTGTGGACTTTTTTTGTGGTGGCGTTTCCTTAATGAGAAGAAAAACTTTAACTTTCTAAATGGCCCCTGAAAAGAAAATTCTGCACAAGAGCTCTGCCATCAGAGACACTTGTGTTTATGTTTATGATATGGATTGGGGTAGAATACAGATAGAAACAGTGAATGCTAAATGTCCTGTTGTGTTAGTGTATCTGAGAAATCAGTTTTGGTTGATGTAAACTCAAATGACTTTACTTATTTCCTTTTATCAACTTATCTTTTAAAAAATGGGTTAAAATGGATTTCAAAAATAGCTAAGGTGAAGGAATCTGTTGTGCGGGTTCAGAAAAACACAATCTTTCTGAGGTCCTAATTCTGCAAATTCCTCAAGTTTTGCTTGGCTTTTTGCATCTGAGTCCGTGAGTCTGTCCACATATGTAAAGCTGAGCACATTTGAATTTATTGTTAAATTTGAAAAAAATGTATGTGGTTATTTTAGAGGAAAATAAGTTTCAGGTTGAAAACTTAAGAATTTGATTTAATCATGGTTCTGAAAGATTTCATCTTTCTACACATTTTCCAGATGTATTAACATTTCAGAGTTTAAATGTTCTCTACTGCTACAAAATGAAACCTCTTATCAAAATGTGCAAAATATTGTTAAATTATTAATGTTTTGTTCCCTGAGAGAAGAAATCTGTTGTTTATCATGGGAAGCTCATTCATATGTTTCAAGATTTTGAAAAAGTTAGCATTAATGGTATGATTTAAACATGGGGTTTTTAATTTTATTATTTCAGTTTCAAAAACCAAACAACTAACCAAAAAAAAGCATACTAATTATTAATGTTTTGTTCCCTGTGAGAAGAAATCTGTTGTTTATCATGGGAAGCTCATTTATATGTTTCAAGATTTTGAAAAAGTTAGCATTAATGGGATGATTTAAATATGGGGTTTTTAATTTTATTATTTCAGTTTCAAAAACCAAACAACTAACCAAAAAAAGGCTCTAAATTCCTGTGGTCAATTAAAAATATAATCCCTAGTAATAAAAAACCAAGAACAGTTTGCCAGACCAGAAGAGGTCAACAACTGTCCTCTTCCCCCGGCCTGACTAGGCTGGCCCCACTACCTCTAGCCCCGCAGAGTTCCCAGCCATGGCAAAGCTGCCAGTCCCACTACCACTGGCCCAGCAGGGCTCCTACCCACCACCAGCCCTGGCAGGGCTGCCTCGGACGGGCTACCATCAGCCAGCCCCACTGCCACCAACTTGGCAGGGCTACCGGACCTGTTACCATCAGCTCAGCAGGGTTCCTGGCCACTAGTTCCCCTGCTACTGTCCTCGCAGGGCTTCTGGCACTGGCAGGACTTTCAGCCTCACTACCGCCAGCCCAGTTGGGATCCCAGGCACCAACCCTCCTGCTGATGGCCCCTGGGGCTCTCTGGTCCAGAAACATCCATGATCTTGATGGATTATGCGTGCTGCCAGACTAGAGAGTCCTGGTTTTCAGAGGTGCAACCTGTACTTGTATTCTGTCACCTCTTATTCAGCTCCTCTATAAACTAAACTGTCCCAGTTTTGGTCTCTTTAGTCCTTCTTCAGTTGGGAGTGTTTGCATCCCTGACCTACAGTAGTCAGAGCTCCCTTGTGTGTAAATAAGCAGTAATAGCTCAAGAACCTGCACTGTTGGCACCTGTGAAGTATAATATGGAGAGAGGGGTCATCTGTCAAGTATCCTAATCTCTTTTCCTCAAGAAGATGACCTGGATATCACTGTAGGCAGTTCAATGAAAATGCTACCTGAATATGAAGCTGCAGTGTAAAAAGCAAACAACATGTGAAAATGCACAAGCAATGGGATGGAGAATAAAATGGGATATATTATAATGCTATTGAAAATCAATGGACAGCCCTCCCCTGTAATACTGTGGGCAGTATTCTCATTCAGAAAATTCATGAACAGTTCTGTTAGGCCTTTTCCAGGAGAGTCACGTACAGACCAGAAACAGATAGGGTGTTTATTTACTTGGATACATCCATCTCGTAACTTATTGTATGTGACATCTTGACACCCTATCTCAAAGAGGCTCATACAGAATTAGAGGGGGTGCAGAGAAGAATTGGTGTGGAAACAGGCCTACTGCTGGGGCAAGCTGTTGCCCCAGGGCTCAGTGATTCAAAGGAGCCCCAGGCTCTTTGAATTGCTTCCAGAGTGCCCCACCACATGCTCATGTGGCTCTAAGGCCGGTGGAGGTGCACTGTGCTCAAGGCGGTGTGGAGGGCTCACTGCCCCAGCTCCTCCCCTTCCAACTGAGGCTATGCCCCTTACAGGAAGAGGGAGTTCCCCCCTCTCCCTCCCCATAACACACACACCTTGCCTATCAGCTCGAGTGGGCTGTAATTTAAAACACTAGGAGTGTTTATCTTTAAAAAAGCAGGAAATGGTAGAAAAAGCAGACTGGGAGCTTCTGTTCTCATTGCCTCATAACACAAGAACAAGGCAACATTCATTAAAATTGGAAAGTGGCATATTCAAAATGGATAAAAAGAAATACTTTTTTCATAATGTGTCATTAGACTGTGAAACTTGGTGCTATCATTGAGGCCAAGAATTTAGCTGGGTTCACTGAAGAATTGGACCCGTCGATAGATATCTTGAGATATAATTGTTAGTGCTAAAAAAGAGTTTTGGAGGAGCTAAAAGCTTCATGCTCTGATGCTTCATGCAGTCTTTAATTATTAGGGGTGAGGATAGGACTTCCATGGTGGCAGATTATCCCTTATTTGTTTTCTGAGGGTCACTTGCACTTTCTTATGATGGCAGCGTCTGTCAAAAACAGGAGACTAGACCAGATGGACTATGGTTTTGATCCAGTCTTTCTACAAAACATCTATCACAGATTGTCAGAGTGCCGCTGGCTCTCTGCAAGGTACTCCATCCAGTTAATAAGTGAGCTGCAGTATATTGCATTAGCTGTTGTTCCGAATGGATTTAAGATGTAGCCACCAGTAACGTGTTGCAGAATTCCAGTTTAGGAGAGAGAAATTCAAGAAACACAATAGCATATTAGGTTAGGGGTAAAAATAGTGCTATTCTTCCTTGGTAAATTTAAACTGCTTATTATTGGAAATAGTCTTAGATTATGGTGATGTGAATTTTTTTTGAATGTCAGATCTCTGTACTTCAGAGCCAAGATGATTATATTGTCACACTGCTCAATTTAATTTTTTATGGGAAAAAACAATCAATTCCTATTTGCCTGAGTTCTGGTTAATCATGATCAATGTATTGAACTTGATTTATAACATATTTAGCCACTTTAATATCTGTTTTTAATATATATGGATTAGTAAGTGAGGACAGGTGGCCTAGTCAAAAGTGCATGATCCATTTATTTGTATGACTGACTGATTCAGTAGGCTACTTAGATATGCATGCAAATTTAAACAAATGATTAGTTTTACTGAAGTAAATGGAACTACTCAGTGGGGCTGATGGACTCACCGGGTCCCTGAGCAAGGTGGTGGTGGGGAGGGGGAGGGGTCTGGCTCCATTCCTCCTAAAGGGGTGGGACCAGAGCAGAAATGGCCATGGCTGTGGCTAGCCTCCTCAAGGCAGCCCTCAGTGGTACCTGGAGCATGCTGGACAGGGCTCTGGTGGCAATTTAAAGGGCCCAGGGTTCTGGTGGCCGCCACTGCTGCAGTAGCAATTGCGGGGGGAACCCTGGCTCTGGCCCTGGCCCTGGCCCTTTTAAGTTGAGTGGTGGGGAGTTGATCCCTCTGTCCCCTATTGGTGGGCCTGAAATGATTGCTACCCTCAATCTTAGAAACTTAAGTACTGTTGCTGAATTTACAATTGACATTGCTGAATTGGTGTTCGCATATGTTATATACAAACATGCATACACACCGTTTATTTCAAGTTCAATGTTTATTTGAAATGCACTGAGTTGAGGCCCTACCTGGTGGAAACACAAATTCCAGCTGACCTTCCTCTAGCTCTCAAATTCCCTCCCAACAATGTTCTCAAATGTCCTTTCCTCGAAATTAAGACAGGAAAGATGTCATTTTTATAATTATTACTTGTTATAAAAAGAGATTGGCTCTTCCATAATATTCATGTCAAGGAAACATCTATGCTTTGTTCCTAGGATTAACCCAGACACACATGCAGACAGACATCAAAACCAAAAGAAGCAGGACTAATTAATAAGACGTACAACAAATCTTGATAAAATGTACTCCGATTTCTTCCTTGTTTGAGATAATATCTATTATCAGGTATGTTTGCTGTTCCACCACAGAAGACATAATACATAATAACTTGTCTGTACCATAATTATTAGGATAAATCTTCAGACAAAAAATGTGTGTATAATGGAAACTTCAAAAAGCTGCAAATTTAATATGATAAATGATCAAAAATACAACGTATTAGTTTACTTAGCTTAGATTTTAATGTTTGTAAAATGAGCAAAACAATATATCTATATGCCAATGTCACATTATCATAAACGTATTTGCTAAAATTTAAGACATAAATTGCAGTTAAATTTAGTAATATACGATAGTATATTTGAATGTTTCTTTGTGATTAAATGTGAACAATTGCTCCTTTAAGGTAAAGGTCTGTGCATGTGTGATTAATCAGATAGAAATGACAGTGCGGGCAGCTCATGCCATGCCTAGTTATCAGAATGATTGATTTTAGTCTGTGCTGCTGGATGAAAAAATATCTGTTAATAACTACAGCAGCAAAACTCCTGATGTCACTGATAGCACAAATCACTTTTCACATTCTGTATTATCTGGCTCATTTACAGATATAGAGCATACAAACTGATCCGGTGGAACGCCAAATTATAACATAAAAAATGACACAGATTTATGCAAGAATGATGACTGCAAAGCACATTGCATCAGTACTATAAGAAGTTGAAAATTGCTGCTGTTGTAGATGTCATAGGCATGTTATTTTCTTTGGTATGTGTGGAGGATATGCTGTCAGGCTTTTATCATGCAAACTATTTTTATGAGCTTTACCTCTCTCTCTTCCTGCTAAATATAGAAGATCACTGCATCTGACTGTTATTAAGTGTGCTTAAAATATTCCTTAACAAACCTGGTTGATTTACACTTTGATATAAAACATTGGTTGTTTTCCTGTCTCACAGGAATGGATAATGCAATAAATATAATACATTACAGATTGTTAGGCATTTTAAGATCTACTGGTTGAAAATGCTATATGAAAGACAGACATTATTATTATTATTATTTTATTATTATTTATTAAAGGTTCTAAATCAGGGTTTCCCAACCTATGGGTCGGAACCCAAATATGGGTCACCATTAAATTTCCAAAGGGTCACCAAGTGTCTCCCCAGGTGGCTGTGCTCCCCCTTTTCTCCCCATTTTTGAATTGCCTTGGGTCACCAAGTCTTCCTGAATTGTCAAAATGGGTCCCCACTGGAAAAGGTTGGGAACCGTTGCTCTAAATAAATAAATTGTTCTGAAGTAAACAAATATAACTACAAATTGTGTAGCATCAACAAAATTGTTTATATGGCAAAAAATATACTAATTGTGATGTTATAAGCTGTGTGAAGCCTGGTTTTTGGGTAAGTTTAAAATCTCGTTCAAACTGATATGCAAATGCACTGTAGCTTGGAAGTATAGTATGACCTAGAAAATGCTAGAGAGAGAGTGTGAGCAAGCAGGCTTTTCACTCTGTTGGCTAAAGAAGCTTGGTGCTATGCGCTAACTGCTCCTTTTGTTGTTGATCCTCCTTCATTCAGAGAGAGAGTACTTTGTATGTTCTTCGTAAATAAACAAAACTGCATCTAAGAAATACCTATCGCCAATTTATGCTCTCAACAGGAACATAAGCAGGGCCCCAAACTTTGACTAGCCACTCAGATTGAAAAGGGGTAACTATAAAATTTATCGCATATTTAGTGTGTACCATTTTGGCAGAGCGGAATGATTTATTCATCTCAGCCTGTCTTACCTACATTTTACAGATAATGCAGTTGAGACAAAGAGGGTAAGTTGTAAAAAGCAATTTGCTACCTCTCCCCTCCCTCCTGCTGCTGCATCTGCTCCATCCTTAATCATTCCAACTGCAGTCTTAATTCCATGCCTCCTCCCCTCTGTTCCAGCATTTTATAGCTTCTTGAATTATCACAGACAAAGAATTGTGCTCAGGGTTGCAAGAAGTGCCAACAATCCCTCAAGTAAGTAGTATTAACCCTCATTAGTGCCAAATCCAGTCCCCGCAGCCAGCACCACCAATCCACACCAGCCACTCATACCCCTACCATCACTCAGTAACCCCTATCCATCACTACCCTACAATAATCCTCCTGACATGCATGAGTTCCAGCACTTCACCCAGAAACCCAAAATAAGCTACCATAATCATTTGAAACCATTGATTTAGCACACAAATCTTTTGCAGAAAGTGCACACAGTGATGTTCTCAAACTCTGAAACTTTGATTCACTTGGAATGCTCCATATATGTCTGCTCATTAGCTTCATCTGGAAAGTTTGGGGGAAAACCCCAAAATTGCCTCCTTGTGCCTGAACTCTTATAATTCACTCCATGATACATCTCATACATGTTTCATCATGGAATTGGGCTGTGTCATGAAGGAGGTCAGAGTAGATGACTATAATAGTCACACTCTTCTGGTCTAAAACTTATTAATATAAATGATGAGGGGAAGCACTATGGTACGAAAAGACACAGTTGATTCTTGCTCAGGAGGGCAAAAATATTTCATCCTCTATTACTGTGCTATTTGTGTGTAGTAGTGTCAGAGACCCAGTCAATGGTAGGGTTGTATAAACACAGGACAACATAATCTCTGCTCCAAAGGATTTAGGTTAATTTTATTACAATTATAAAATTGAGTAGAACTAGGGCCAGAAATAAATTATTCAGCTCTACTTGCTGGAGTAGCATGTGCATTTTCACTGAGAGCCTTCATAATCATTTTACAGAGGCCAAATGCAGTATGACAAATCCATATATCACAACTCTAAAATGGAATAAAATGTTTTTGTTAATTTCTAACATTTTTGAATGGCCTAGTGATTCTTTTGGGAACAACTACAACTCAACAGCAAGAGATTTACCCACCTACTATAGCTATGGAATCCTGCACTCAAATGGCAAGACAATATGGCACTTTTAAAATGTACTCCTGAAGATAAAGTGTTTTTCATCATCAAAGCATTTTACAGACAATTGCTGCTTCATTCTTAAAACATCCTTCTATGCATTATCCTAGGAAAATGTTAGAAAGGGTACAGAGGAACTCCATGTAAAATGCTTCCACCAAAGTAAAAGGAAAGTTGGGGCAATTTCCTTAGCAGTAAGGTATGTTACTTGTCTGTGATTACCACTAAATCATCGCTTAGCTCTTGGACTTAAAAAAAATACTTCCGGAAAGCAAAGCTCTCCTTCGCTTACACAAGTGTGGAATTCTACATTGAACTGTTGATATACTCCCTATATTGTTCCAGAAAGAGTAAATGTGTCTTTCAAGTTCACTTAATGTGTCTGTTTATATGTGGTGTTATTGCCTTCATTGGTTTGGTTTGTTTGGGAAACCAGCATTGTTTGCAAGTATGGTGGACATAAAGTGGGAATTATCAAAGGTTAAGGGGATATATTATTCTGATAGCACCTTGATAAACTATTTCTAGCGCACATCACTACCTTATTTTACAAGTAGGAAAACTGAGGCAGAGAATTCAGGCATGAGGGATTGATGAGGGAAACTAAAGAAATATACTGGAATTTGTCAGCTATGGTCAGATGACTGTATTATTCTTTCTTAATATTATTTTTCCATAGGGAAGGAACTTTTGGTTAATTCAATAAATTATGATTCATTTTAAACCATTATAAATGTATTCCCCCATTGTCTGATTTTAGTAACTTTTTAAAACCTACCACTAGTTATAGAATTTTATTTTTTTCATTAAGTTGCTTTAAACAGTTGAACTTATATACATTTTTCATACAAATTGTCAAGACAAGAAGGAACCTTTTGTGCCCAAAACTGGTGCTTGCTTTTGTTTTGGTCCTAGAATAATTATTACACTATTTAAATAGATGTATCTGTTAGCCTTCTGTTTCTTATTTTTTATACATCTGTTCTATTATTTTGTTGCCATATTGATATCTGCTGATAGCAAGAGGAAGCCAGTAAGGAAGGAGTGGGCCAATCATGAGCCCAAAGCAGCAAAAACAAATTTAGCTGGACAGAAGTGCCAGCTAATGGTGATGCAGTGTTTCACTCTGCTGCTTGTTTAATAAACCCACTCGTCATCTACGGCAATTTCAGTTCCTAACCCCACACAGCAACAATGATAAGAGAATTATTGCCTCTTAAGTGTAGCCCCCTTTTCACCTGCATCCTCTTGACTAATAAAATGTACAACAAATCTTGATAAAATGTACTCAGATTTCTTCCTTGCTTGAAACAATATCTATTATCTGGCATGTTTGGTATTCCACCACAGAAGACATAATACCTAATAACTCATCTGTACCATGATTATTAGGATAAATCTTCAGATAAAAAAATGAGTGTATAATGGAAACTTCAAAAGCTGCAAATCTACTACGATAAATGATCTAAAATACAATGTATTGGTTTATTTAGCTTAAATTTTAATGTTTGTAAAATGAGCAAAACCATATCTTTATGCCAGAGCAACGTTGTCATAAATATGTCATGTCTACAGCAGTTCCTGTTCCTAACCCAACAAAGCAATATTGATAAGAAAATTATTGCCACTTAAGGATAGCCTGCTTTTCACCTGCCTCCTCTTGAATGTGGAATAAGAGAATTTAAGCAGGCCAAAATTCACAATGCTGGTGAGGAAAGGGATATTTTCATTTTCTGTTTCAAGTAGTAATTATGATCTAGAGTTGCAGACCAAGGACAGTAGACTATATGGAGTTTATATTTCAGTCTGTCAGTTGTGGTGAAAAGAAAAAGATGTGTGATCCTTTTGGCAGTAATTTTTGCCTACAGGTGGTGAGAACTTACCCTCCTTTTTTTTTTTCTGACAATGAGTGTCTAGTCTCCTAAGAAGTCTCTTAGACTTCCTTCTAGCCCTGGACTTCCTGTACGCTACCTTCTAGTCTCCTAAGAAGGTAGTTTAAATAAGAAAAAAGATTTAATTTTTTACTGTTAATTAGTTTATAATCAAAGCAGTTGTTAGTACCTGTTAGGTGATTGGCATATCACAGAAATGTGCACTATTTTCATCAGCTTCTGTACCTAATGCTTGGAAGATAGCTAACGTGACACCAATATTTAAAAAGGGCTCTAGAGGTGATCCTGGCAATTACAGACCGGTAAGTCCAATGTCAGTACTGGGCAAATTAGTTGAAACTATAGTAAAGAATAAAATTGACAGACATATGTATGAATATAATTTGTTGGGGGAAAGTCAACATAGTTTCTGTAAAGGGAAATCATGCCTTACTAATCTACTAGAGTTCTTTGAGGGGGTCAACAAATATGTGGACAAGGGGGATCCAGTGGATGTAGTCAACTTAGATTTTCAAAAAGCCGTTAACAAGGTCCCTCACCAAAGACTCTTAAGTAAAGTAAGTTGTCATGGGATAAGAG
>CM057845.1:75076423-75089022 GCA_030068395.1 Apalone spinifera
AATTCGAATTAAGTTAGTTCGAATTAGTGCTGTAGTGTAGACATACCCTCTCTCTATTTTCCATTTTTGCTTGTTTTGAGAAAGATGAAGTCAAAAACATAACCTAATAAAATATTTCCTCCCTGTTTCAATGGGACAAAACATATTTTCTGTGCTTAATGGAAAGTCATTAACAAGTTACTCAAGCTATGAAGTCTTAGATATGGTAAGCAGAGCCGGCCCAAGCTATGGGCTGATTGGGCTAGCACCCGGGTCATCCCATTGTAGGGTGTGCCACGCGAGGCTGCCGGGCCGGGCGGGGGTGGTACCGCTCATGCTCCACGCGCCCGGGGCAGCACCACGCATGCTCCAGGCACCCGGGGGTTGGGCCACGCATGAGTCGCACTCCCGGGGGCAGCACCATTCTCCCAGGGTCCAGGGCACACGAATGCCTTGGGCCGGCCCTGATGGTAAGTAATCCCTATTTCAGGTGTAAAGAAATTCTGTGGTGTCTTAAATGCCACAGTTTGGTTCACATTGACTTTTAAATGGCAAGCTCAATATTTATTACCTATTTATATGTAATAATACCCATCTTTGTGCCTCAGACTTCTGACAATAACAATTGTTTTTAATAAAGAACCCCACAAAATGTAATGTAAATCTGAATGCTTCTCTGTCATTTTATATGAAAAGAGAAAATCGGTCAATATTTAATAGTGAGGCACTCAGATACTATTATGATGAATGTTGTGTAAATACCTAGGTAGATAGGCTGGCTTTTGGCAGATTTATCTATTACCTGCTAATAAGCTGCAGTTGTGCTCAAAAATAGCTGTATTCTAAGCTCCAATGTAGTTTATATAGTTGCAGTATGTGCAATTCTTGTCACAACTACAGCTTGTTTAGTAACGTATCATAAGCTGGATCTTAGGTCAATAGGTGCGCAGACCACTTGTTCTCAAAGTGTGAACTGTGGACCACTAGTGGCTTGTAGGTAGGCCACGGCTCGAGGCTGAGGCCTCCCTTACAGCAGGGAGCTCGCACTGGCACTTCAGAGCAGCATCCCCACGTGAGGTTGGAACACCAGTGCTAGCTTCCCGCTGCAGAGTGGGAGTGTCCCAAGCCTTGCCAGCTGGATTTTGCTCTAGAGAAACAGCAGGTCAGGGAAGTGCTGTCTGGAGGCTTTCGCCACTGCTTCCATTGGCCAAGAGTCATGGCCAATGGGAGCAGTCGGAAGTGGTGCCTGGGATGTGGTGCCTGAGAGGAGTGGGGGGCATGAAGCCAGGTAAGTGCTACCCCATCCTCCTAATGCCCAGACCCTACACTTCCATTCCTTTCATGCACTGCTCTGCTGAGACCCCTTCATCTCCAGCCTGTTCCTGCATCCTCCCTTGCACCTGCACCCTCTCAGACAACCGGACACTCTGCCTGCTCCTGCACCCTCCCCGCCATCCGGACCCCACAATACAGGCCACTCCTGTACCCTCCATCCATCCCAGACCCCCAGCCTCAGAAAGCTCCTGCACCCTCCTCCTGCCATCCCGCTTTTGCACCCAGTGGAGTTGACAGCTGCCACAGGCTCTGGGGCAAGGTGGGGCTGAGGGCAGTCAGCACTTAGAGCTGCAGTGCTGGGTCTCCCCAAGGCCTGAAAGCTGTGCAGAGTGGCATATGGCACTCCTGTGACTGTTCAAAGGAGCTTGGGTTCCTGTGAATGGCCAGGCCCCAGGGCAATTGCCCCTTTTGCCCCCCACTAATGGCAGGCCTGGCTGCATCCTACTTCCTGACCAGACCCAATGATCCCAATCTCTCTCTGCCCCATTTTGTCATCATGAGTGGTTGGCTGGTGGTCCATGGAAAGGTTTGTATTGAGCGGGGTGGGCAGCAGGCCAAAAAGTTTGAGAACCACCGCTCCAGACCATTATACTAATAGCAAAGTGTTCCATTTGCAACAATGTGTCTTTTGACTTTCTCCTTTTATTAAAACATTAAAGAGGGTGATGTCTTCTCACTGGTTGCTATTCATGTCTGGATTTTTATTTTTGAAAAAATAATATAAGAAAAAACAGGAAAAGAGTTGGATTTAAATGTTGGTTAGGTCAGAAGTAAGGTATTGTCAACCCAGTGTGTGGTTAATGCGTGTTTACATCACAGAAAGGAAAATGAAAAATTGGTGCAGTTCATATCTTCTGGATTAGTTTTTTAATAAAAAGTACATTTTCCTGTCACTCAAAAAGTCGGGAAATGAAAACATTAAGGTTCTCATAGTAATATTAGCTCAGACATTTATACACGTACTATTTTTTGTTCTTTTGTTCTTTTAAAAAAATGATTTATTATGTTTCCATTGGTTGAGCTCTTCAGGGCATGAACTATATCTCCGTGTGCTTGCAAAGTACCTAGTGCATTTCTGGCACTATCAACAATCTAAATAGTAAAAGTGGTAGTAATAATGATAATAATAGTAAAAAATAAAGTATAGGATATGTCCCCTAAGTTAAATTAATATGAAAATCATGTTTTCTTTTCTTGACTTCTGAATGTGGAGTATGGAGCAGTAACCTTAAAGTTAAATTAATGTACGTTTTCCAATTTAAATATTCAGCAACACTAAAACAACCCATCAACTTTGAGCTAAATGTGCTAGACTGCAGATTCCTCCAACACTGCAAAACATAAAAATGAAAGAAATGAGTAGATAAGTAATGCAGCATCCTATCTATACTCTACTCATCAGTTCTGCTTCTCAACCTCTGCTACCTCCCCCCAACACTCACTGCTCACTGAGATCTCCATTCTTCTCAGCAAACAATGTGAAATTTGACCAAAAGTAAAATATTCTGACACACACATGCGAACTGCAGTTCTGTAATTTCTACATAAAAATTATAGCTGCATTTAGAACACTCACTAAAAATATAAATTGCCCAATGAGACAGAGAAATTGGACTTTATTAAACTCTTAACTTCAAATAAGATTACTGCTCAAATCAATCTGTCTTGGCAGCAGTTGAAGGACGAAAGCAACTCATGGCTTGAATTGTCACCTTTCTTCTCTTTTGATCTTCAAATCAGAGCATTACTATGCATCCCAGCAAAACCCCAGCCTGTTTTTAAATCTGAGGCCCTATGGGTCTTGCATCCATTCCAGGGCTTAATCAACACGACAGGCCCATGCATACAACTGCACAGGAGATCTTGGTTCTCCACGCTAATCCTAAAATCTATTTCCTATTAATTTTTTTTTAAATCCTGAGAAAAATAATTGGTATATTTCCAACTGCACTGGTAATGCAGATACATTCCTGGTTATGTTAATGAATAACTTCATCTGGTTTTATCAACTAGGAAATTGATACCATTTTAATTAATAATGGTATCAATTAATTAATAACCCCCAAAGTATGAGATAGAGCAGGGGCGGGATGCGGGTGGGGTTGTATTGTTTTGCAATGGAAGGAGAGCTTGATTTTGCTTTATATAGGCAAGTGCCTTCCACACAGTCCTTTTAGTTCTCACCCCACAAGCAGACACAGCCTATAATGATCTTTTCTTAAATATCACAGAAAAACCTCTTTTATAGCCGCTGATTAGCAATTTGATACCCGACTCTCCTATTACAATGTAGCAAATTATGTGAGGTTATGTGAGGAGTTCAGGTTCTGTTCATAACTTGACATATAATGTAGCTGTATACGTTTCACCACATTATTGACCAACAAGTTGTTAGTTTTCAGGTGGTACCTCAGCAGGCATATTATGTATCAGTATTATTACTGTGGCGTGTAGGGTGTGAATCAAGGGTTCATTCCGTCAGAATGGGCCCCTGCATGGGAATGGGCTGCAGAGTTGCCATTCCATTTTCTGCACAGGTAGGAAGGACAAATGTGGAATCCTGGAGCTTTGATCCTCCCCAGTGATGCTGAGCCAGCATGAGGTGGAGGGCAGGTGAACTGCTACTGGTAGAGATTACTGGTCCTCTGCTGCAAAAGAGGAAACAGAGAGGAAATGAGGATTCTGTCACCCACTTAGGACCAGTGCTAACCAACTGGCAGCCCTGGGCGACCGCCTGGCTTGCCCGTAGGTTTGCGAGATGGTTTAAAAAAAATACCAGACAAAAATTTGTCGGGTCGGGGAGTAACCAGGGAAACCTGGGGGGAAGATTCTGGAGGTGGGGCCAAAATGTGGTTGTGGCCCGCCCCTAAGACCAGCTCTGTTGGCGGCCCCTTGGAAACGGTGGCCCCGGGCGACCGCCTGGCTCAACCACCCCTAAGACCGGCTCTGCACCCACTTCCCCTTGCTCAGGACAGATTGTTACAGCCTAGTCCTGGGTTAGGTATACTGGGTTTCCAGTGTAGGGTTTACAACAGAAAATGAAACTAAAATGGCAGGAGCTCTATAAACTGCAGCTCAAACATGCAGAAGGGAGGCCACATAAAACTGTTCACTTGTCGTCATCCTTCAGCTCTTCCTACTTTTGCCTTTCCAGATTCCTTTCTCCATTCCTCACCCTACATTGACATCTAGTTTTATTTTCCCCTGACTGAACCGCCACCAGTGAGCATTCCATTTGGCGTGATGACTGTGAATTTTTGATTTTCATTGATAGGGTTCTAGCTGTGAGCCATTGTGGATTAGATCACAGGGGTAGAATTAAAAAGACCCAATCAGAATATGGCTTTGTGCAATCAGTAACCCCAATCATACTGTAATACATATTAGCATTTGTCAAATGTATTTGCCTTTTCTGATATAAGAAGTTAGACATTTGCTAAGTAAAGCAATATAATTTAATATTAACTATATTAAATGTTTTTAAGTAGTATAATGTATTTGACTTGCATGTAGAGTATTTGCATTAAAATGACAATAGGACACATGAAAGCCCCAATTGTAATGCACTTATATGCACTGAGCTTTGTTTCAGTCTCTTCGGCTTACCCAAATCATGCGATTGTGTCATAAAGTATTAACTGTTATGTACTAAGGCTTAATTATGTCATAAGTTTACCCTTCAACTGTTCTCCCTTAATCTTCTCATACAAAAAGTCAGTTTTTTCCTGGTGTGATGTATTTTGCCAGCAGTGAATGCACTGATGCCAAAGGCGGTAATGATTGCTATTTAATGAAAGAGTACAAAAAGTAATGTGATAATTAAGTTAAGTTATGGATGTTGGTTATAAATTACCTTGTCTCATCTGAGCAGTTGGGTTTTTTGTTGTCTTCTCACACTGTATCATTTTTTCACAATATTGGAAGGTTGGCCATATGCAGAGATTTTCTTATCTAAGGATAACAGCTGTTTACTGGAGGTGGAAACTAGTCCTTCCTTTCTCAATCAGTGCCTGTCATAAGGAGACAGAAATATGTGTATGACTTACATGATTTGTTTTCTTAATAACAAATGTAGTTTAGTTAGAAAATTGATTATAAAAATAGAAACCCAAGCTTTGAAAGGCAATTTAAAGATATGGTATCTGTCTGTTATGATCATTCTAAGGCTAACAAGTGTATATCATTTGTGTAGTTAATTTTTTCAAAGTCTAACAACAGTGCTAATGTGGAGAAGCCAATGTTTAGAATATGATAAACATTTTGCTGATATGCACCCAAATTATATGCTAACTATTTAATCTATTATTTGACTGGAAGCTGAGTGAAGAATTCAAATGCAATATAGAGCTACGGCAATCTTGTTTAGAAAACACATGTATCAAAACAGAGTGACAGTAAGCCATTTACACAAATAGTTGGAACAGATCATTTAAAATAATGAACCGTGATGAGAAATGGGTTTGATGCAATGAATGGGAAACCAGGAGCTCTTGAGTTGGAGCTGAGTCTGGGACCTTCTTTGAAATTCCAACCTCAGGATGCCTTAAAGTTCTGTGCCAAGAGAGAATCTAGTATGCCAATGAGGGTCATTATAGTCTGGTAGCACACAGAATGGGATTGGATTGTGTTTGATGCCACTTTCTCATTCTAAAGAGAAAGAGAAGAAAGCATCACCACTCTCAACATCCCTCTGTGAACTCAAGTGCTGATCTCCAATATTTTAAGATGGCTGTGAGAGAAATTAAATGGAAGAATGCACTTTTCTCTGTCCTTAGTGGGTTAACCCAATGCCTTACACCCAAGACTTTGTGGTTTTAAAGTTGATATCTTCAAGTATTCCATTGGCTTCTGAGCAGACAGACAAATTGTATCCAAAGTGTTGATTACACCTCATTACCCACACTTGTCTTCTTTGGTTGGTTCTGCAGCAAACAAGAACACAAGACAAGGCAAGTAACGTAACCTTTCGCCATCCCCTGACAGTGTTCAGGATACCAGAAAGATGGATCTTCTTGGTTATAAGTAATTGCCATCTACCTCTAGTAGACAGGAGTGGCAAACTGTCATGCTCTCTTGATTTGACATGACTTCTAGAGCTGGAAAAAAAATCTATTCCTAGTTATCTCACTCTCCTGAAAAATACAAGAGGGGGGCGAGAGAGAGACAGTGACATAAAGTCAAAGGAAGTGGAAAGCCATTCTTAAAACATTCCCTATCATGCTCCAGATGCTGCTGCTATGTCTGTAGCCAGAGCTGTCACCCGTCAAATAGTTTGATTGAAGTCTTTCTCCAGAAACACACACAGGTGGAAGAACTCCCTGTTGAAGGACTAATTCAGTTCTCACACAAATGACATGATGGAGAAGGAGACATTCTAGAATAACAATAATGTCTTTTAGAGAGACAAAGTGAATGAGGGAATCTCTTTTATTGGACCATGTGACGGGGCAGGCCCTGGTCCCGGAGCAAATTCACCTTGGCTCTGGGAACTCATAGTCACGTTGGCTTGGCCCTCAACGCCCAGTGCCCTTTTTTCAGGGGAAACACGGCCCTCCGGCCTAGTCCATAAAGTTCAGTGCCCCTTTCTCAGGGGACATACGGCCCTCCAGCCTAGTCTATGCACCCAAGCCTTTTTCACAGTCCTGGAGACTGGATTATGGGATTTTTTGGGGAGCTAGGACGACCCAGGCCCTTCTGCTCCACCGGGTCCCAGCCCAGGGCCTGATTGGCAGTGTCAGTGACCGCTGGTCGGTGGGGATGTCTGCCCGGAACACGCTGACCTCCAGGAGGGTCCTTCCTCCACCCTGGGCTGCTTCCTACCTCTTCCCCGGCTGCGATGTCCTGGGTCTGTAGTCAGGCTGGCGGCTGCTGAGTGGTTGTAGCAGCAGGCCTCGCTCCAGAGGTGGCGTTGATGGCTGGTCTGACTTCGGAGACAGCTGGAGCAGCTCAGAATCTCTTCCCCACACTCTGGCCCCGTCCGCTACCTCTCCTGCCTGCCTGTTTTCCCCGTCTTTTATCCCAGGCCTCACTTGTGCGCATGCTCAGCAAGGCTGCAGGGGTGGGGTTTGCCCCGCCCCTGGGGCCAGGTGAACTCTTTTAGCTTCAGGACGGGGCCATGCCGCCCCATCACAGACCAAGAGAGACAAGCTTTCAAGCCACCCAGAGCTCTTCTTCAGGACTGTCATACATGCAGTGCATACTTAATGTCTTTTGACATTTATCAGCCACCTTTGAAAATAAACTCAAGTACTTTTAGGTCACAACAACCTTTTTTAGTGCCAAAACAACAGAGAATGAGGTCTTTGAAATCATGTTGTTTTGATTTAGAAATCTAGATCCTATAATCAAAGTGAGGTAGGAATTCTGCTGACTCAGGACCTTTCTGTGGTGATAAATTACATGTTTTAAGGTGGACTCATGCCACAGTACAGAACTAGTTCTTCCAGAAGCTACAGTTTCAAGTATTCTTCCATACCTAAACCATCCTCAGTTCCAATAAAATATGATCAGTTCAGCAGAGAGACTCCAAGCACTCTTTGCCAAAGAAACCAGTAATATCCATGGACTCCTCTATGCTACTCATGTCTCATTCCATGACAACTAACTTTACTTAAGAGTCTTTGATGAGGAACCTTGTCTAAGGCTTTCTGGAAATCTAAGTGCACTATAACCACTGGATCCCCTTTGTCCACATGCTTGTTGACCCTTCCTCCCCACCCTGCCAAAGAACTCTAGTAGATTAGTAAAGACACTGTAGCATCCTCATTACCAACTCCGTCTTCAAGACAGGCATCACTGAAATAGCACTCTTATTACCAATGTTAATTGCAAAGCCTTTAGCTTCAACTCAGGTACAGTCATTGTCACCGGAGTTCAGATATTCCAGAGGCCTGTTTGCTTCAGACAAGCTGAAGTCCCTAATTGCTAATGATGGGGTCAAGATCTGCTGAGTCATTGCAACTTCAATGTTCTCTGGGAACTCCCAGTTCTCTAGTACCTCCCACATAAAGAAGGTAATCATATTTCCCTTCACTATCCACCCCACCTCTGGATTATGGTGTGGATGATTCCTATAATTCTCAGGTCTCTGTCCAGGGATCCCCTGTGTACCACAAAACAGACCTCTCCCCTGTCACCTTCCCTGAGAGGGTATTTCCAAGAAAGAAATGATCTTGTGCCCCTCATTGGTTTGATTAATGCTGGATACCCCCTCTAGAACTCACAACTCAGTACATGCTTTCTCCAATACTACCCTTTGGGTGATGCTTCCAGATCAGCTACTGCTGTTGGTACTACTGTCTTGTCTTCAGTATTAGATCTGATTTTGAACCTTCTTTCAGGGATGCTACTTGGGAATTACCTGAAGAAGAGTGCCATCAGGATACTACTTGAAGAAAAGGGAGAGGTTACTCAACTTGTTCAATAACTGGAGTTTTTTGAGCTGTCTCTCTTTACAGGTGTTTCACTACATGCCCTCCTTCCTCTATGCCTCAGAGTTTTATCTCAAAGGACTTCAGAGTAGAGAAGAATTTATAGGTGGTTCATCCACACAACTCTTACATATCCTTCGTACAAAGAAGGATGTTTTAAGTACAAGACACTTACTGAAAATCACCAATCAAAGGTGTATCTGGCATACGTATATCTGAAGTGGAGCACCAATAAGAACTCAGAATTCTCAAAGAATTCTAGTTACTGCATACAGTGAATAATCTCTTCTTCTGTCTCAAAGTTACCAGTGCCTCCAAGACACTGGAGTTCTTATCTTCAATTTCTCATTGTTTCCGCAGGCTGTGGAGAGATCCAGTTAGGAAGAAATAATCTGGAATTCAGCTTTCAGACTTGCATCCAGAGCTTTCCTTCCTATCGCAACATCGCGGTGCCAAGAAAAACTTTAAAAATTGCATGTATGCATAGCAGGTTGAAAATGGTACTTCTGGATGAAGTAATCCGGAAGAACAGCTCTAAACACAAGTGGACACTGAGGCCTGGTATACACTAGACCAGGAAGGTTGGCTTAAGGTAGGGAACTCCTGTTTCCTGCTTGTAAGCGACCAGGGCGCTTGCGAACAGGGTGGCTGCAAACAGGAGGGAGTTTTGAGAGGGGCTCTCCTGGTGAAGGAGGAG
This sequence comes from Apalone spinifera, assembly GCA_030068395.1. NCBI lineage: Eukaryota > Metazoa > Chordata > Testudines > Trionychidae > Apalone > Apalone spinifera. Next base: position 75,085,865 of record CM057845.1, read on the forward strand.
ATAATTTACAGCACTTAGTGGTAAGTGGCTGTCTGGAGTGTGGTGGTGTTTGTGTTTGGGGGTTCTGGGCTTGTGTTTGTCTGTGTTTGTTTTGAGTTTAGAGTGCTGAGCTGTGTGTTTGTTTGATTTGTTTGAAAGGCAGTGTGCTCAGACTGTCAGTTGGAAGCTGTGAGCCTTGATTAGGGTTTGAAATCTCAAACTCGCTGCTCATTGGTCGAGCTGTAGCTGGAGGGAGGAGCTTTCAGGGAGGCCAGAGCTTATAAAGCCTGCTAGTAAGTGACCAGGGCGCTTGTGAACAGGAGGGAGTTTTGAGAGGGGAGTTTAGAGGGGGAGGTTAGAGGGTGCTAGTTATTTCTGACCTTCTTTAAATGTAACTTTTATAATAATCTATATTCCAGACATTTAAAAAGAAGCCCAGTTTATAATTAAACTTATCCATAAGAAAAATGCAGATAGAAGCCCAGCAGCAGAATGGGGGCTATCCTGTTTATTGAGTCGACAGTAACATGTATGATTATCTGCCCTGTGGGCAGGTGACGTATGTGTGCACCCATTGCAAGGAGCTCCTGATGCTCAGGGACCGAGTTAGGGCTTTGGAGGCCAGGGTGGCTGAACTGGAGGAACTAAGGGAGGCAGAAAGATATGTTGATGAGACTTTCCGGGACACTGTAATACTGTCCCACCTCCAGTCTGAGAGCCCCAGTGCTCTTAAGGAGGATGAAAGGCTCAGGGAAGCAGAGCATTCAATGGGAACAGAGGGAACCCATCCCATAGTTGGGACCCTCCTTCTAGAGGATATTGCGGTATCCTCTCACACTACGGATACCTCTGAGGGGGAGGGAACACCAGTTGTTAGGAAGAGGCAGGTGTTAATAGTGGGTGATTCGATCATTAGAAACATAGATAGTTGGGTTTGTGATGACCAGGAGAACAGTATGGTGACTTGCCTGCCTGGTGCAAAGGTTGCAGATCTCTTGAGGCATGTAGATAGGCTTACGTGTAGTGCTGGGGAGGAGCCGGTGGTCATGGTACATGTAGGTACCAATGACGTAGGAAAGGGTAGGAGAGATGTCCTGAAGGCCAAATTTAGGTTACTAGGAAAGAGACTGAAATCCAGGACCTCTATGGTGGCATTCTCAGAAGTGATGCCAGTTCCACGCACAGGGCCAGGTAGGCAGGCAGAGCTTCAGAGTTTCAATACGTGGAGGAGACGATGGCATAGGGAGAAGGAGTTTAGATTTATTAGGAACTGGGGACACTTTTGGGAGAGGGGGAGCCTATACAGGAAGGATGGGCTCCACTTAAACCATGGTGGAACCAGAATGCTGGCACTAAACATTAAAAAGGCCGTAGAGTAGTTTTTAAACTAGGAAATGGGGGAAAGCCGATTGCTGCGGAGAAGCACATAATTCGGACAGAGACTTCTCTTAGAGGAGAATCCATTGATAGAGATTCTCTAGGCTGTAGTCAGAAAGAGAGGAGGGGAGAGGACAAACAAGGGGCCAGAACAGACAAACAACCACATACAGAGGAATCTAATACACCAGAAAAGGGCAGACAAATAAACAGTGGCAAATTTTTAAAGTGCTTCTACACAAATGCTAGAAGTTTGACTAATAAGATGGGTGAACTAGAGTACCTTGTATTAAAGGAGGAGATTGACATAATAGACATCATAGAAACCTGGTGGAATGAGGAAAATCTGTGGGACACAATCATACCGGGATATAAAATATATCAGAAGGATAGAACAGGCTGAGTGGGTGGCGGAGTGGCACTGCATGTGAAAGATAACGTAGAATCAAATGAAATAAAAATCTTAAATTAATCAACATGTTCAATTGAATCACTATGGATAGTAATTCCATGCTCCAATTGTAGGAATAGACCAGTAGGGATATATTATTGACCAGCTGACCAGGACAGTGATAGTGACATTGAAATGCTAAGGGAGATTAGAGAGGCTACCAAAATAAAAAACTCTGTAATAATGGGGGATTTCAATTATCCTCATATTGACTGGGTACATGTCACCTCAGGAAGAGATGCAGAGATAAAATTTCTCAATGGCTTAAATGACTGCTTCTTGGAGCAGCTGGTATAGGAACCCACAAGAGGAGAGGCAATTCTCGATTTAGTCCTGAGTGGAGCACAGGATCAGGTCCAGGAGGTAACTATTACAGGACCACTTGGGAATAGTGACCATAATATAACATTTAACATTCCTGTGGTGGGGAGAATACCTCAGCAGTCCAGCACTCTGACATTTAATTTCAAAAAGGGGAATTACACAAAAATGAGGAGGTTAGTTAAACAGAAATTAAAAGGCACAGTGACAAGAGCCAAATCCCTGCAAGCTGCATGGAAACTTTTTAAAGACACCATAATAGAGGCCCAATTTAAATGTATACCCCAAATTAAAAAACATAGTAAGAGACCTAAAAAAGAGTCACTGTGGTTTAACTATCATGTAAAAGAAGCAGTGAGGGACAAAAAGGCATCTTTCAAGAAATGAAAGTCCAATCCCAGTGAGATAAATAGAAAGGAACATAAACACTACCAAATTAAGTGTAAAAATGTAATAAGAAAAGCAAAAAAAGATTTTGAGGAACAGCTAACCAAAAACTCAAAAAACAATAGCAAAATGTTTTTTTTAAGTATATTAGAAGCAGGAAGCCTGCTAAAAAACCAGTGGGTCCCCTAGACAATCGAGATACAAAAGGAGCAATCAAGGACGATAAAGCCATTGCGGAGAAGCGAAATGATTTCTTTGCATCAGTCTTCACGGCTGAGGATGTTGTGGAGATTCCCAAATGTGCACCGTCCTTTGTGGGAGATGAATCTGAGGAGCTGTCCTGGATTGAAGTGTCATGAGAGGAGGTTTTGGAACAAATAGAAAGACTTAATGTTAACAAATCACTGGGACCGGATGACATTCATCCAAGGGTTCTAAAAGAACTCAAATGGGAAATTGCAGAACTGTTAACTGTGGTTTGTAATCTATCCTTTAAATTGGCTTCCGTACCTACTGACTGGAAGACAGCTAATGTGACACCAATATTTAAGCCTCTCTAGAGGCGATCCTGGCAATTACAGACTGGTACGTCTAATGTCAGTACTGGGCAAATTAGTCGAAACAATAGTTAAGAATAAAATTG
>CM057845.1:75096942-75119538 GCA_030068395.1 Apalone spinifera
CGGAAAAGCGGCTGATTTTCTGCAAAAACTGGCCAGTCTAGACACAGCCATAGAGGGTAGGGACACCCTTCCTACCCATCCAGCCTAATAGCCATTGATGGACCTAACCCCCATGAATCTATCTAGCTCTTTTTTTGAACCCTGTTAAAGTCCTAGCCTTCACCACAGTTGCTACATAAGGCAGTTATGTGACCCATAAGCTTCCAATTTTTAAAAATAAATATGTGCACTCCTCCAACAAATACAACTGGCATAGTCTGCAAGTGTGGATCAGAGTTGGCATATTTCTTAACACATCTGATGGTTACATTCATTAATGAATGCTTTCAATAAATAAAATATCACAATCTCAGATATCCATATTTTAGCAAGATGGAATGAAAGTATAAACAACACAATAAAGAATTATGATGTGTGCTAATATGGGCCCAAACAATGCATGCATTTAACCCTGCTCATTAGAAAGTTGTAGTAAAGATCCAATAAGATCACAAGGGTTAGTCCATATTAGTGGTAAACTGCAGTGCTGTATTTACTGTATTGCTTTCTTTTCAGTTAGAATGTAAGAGACCATTACTTTATAAGTTCCACTTACTGCAAAACTGAAAAGGCATATTCTTCATTATGATCTCAAAGCTGAACTAAAAGGCTTTTTACCTTCCAAGACCTTAGTGGCAGGCTTTGATTCTTCTATTTCGAGGTACTAACTTTGATGACACTTCAAACAAGGAATTATACTCCTTAAACTGTTCGAGTTAGTTAGGTATGTTGCCAACTGGCATAAAAAGAGAGTCCTGAATCCTGGAACTGATGAGTAAATAAAAGTTATGACTTTGTTTGGAACTGAAACATTTTGATTGCGGTAGGATCTTAAACTTGTAAACATTTTTAAAGTATTGCAATTTACTTTTCAGAATAGTTTTCAGTCTGAGTAAGTGCAATTGCAGCCCAGCTATCATGGCTTCTGCAGTGGCTTCCTTCCCCGGGGAATGAGTAGCCTGGGAAACCACACAAAGATCCAAGAGGATTTCCAGAAATCTGCTTATTAGGGGACTTAGCCCTCTGCTCTTTCTGGAGAGTGGCAGAATCATGGAATGATTAGGAGAAAATGACATGACTTGAAACTAGTGAATTCTCTTACCTCTCACAAAGATTTTCATTTTTCTCCCTGGGGAGAATTTGGTCCCAAGTTATATTACAATGGTTCAATAGAATGTGCATTGTAATAAAAGGGAAAGAATTGAGGTTCAGCATCTGAATAGTCTTTCATTTCAGTTGCAGGCTGGGTTCCCAAAGTGAAGAAGTAAATTGTTCCTACAGTGAATTACGTGTTCCTTTTTTCCCTCTGGCTTGCTAGTGAACTGCTGCAGAAAGAAACTGGACCACATGCCATAGTAAATGAGCTTCTTAAAATATTTTTTAATGAATAACAGATATTTGGGAGGACCTTAGATCTAAAAGCACGAATCATTGCTGCTTTGGCTAACAGATAGCTAACAACCTGGGAACTCCGGATTTGAAAGCATGAGCCTTTAATACTGTCTGAGTTAAGAAATCTTAATTCTGTTAGCTCCATGACCATGCAGACTCATAAATGTCTATATGGGCTAGACTAAGGAGAACAGAGAGCCACAATGAGTAAGCATGAGTTACACCTAACTTTCAATTTTGATAAAGAGAAGGAAAGACTATTTTGAGCAACTATCGGCTATGTGACAGAAGAGGTCACTTTCATGGAAGGAGATGTATGACAACTAAGAGTTTCATTATTTAATAAGTTTCATGGTGTTTGAGGTTTTCTGCAAGGCAAGTGTGCAGAAATAGCTAGAAGAGGGCACATAATTCTTTTTGACCTGGACTTTTTGTAAAGGATCTATTCTAAATGCCTTGTTTGATCCTTGTTACCTCAAGAATTTTTATTTGCATCTTCCTTTAATAGTGTTAATTGCATAAGAATTCCCTGGATTAAAAAAGAAATGGACAAACTTCAAAAGTCCTGAATAAACACCCAGAAAGTCAGATGTTGTTGAGCAATTCTGAAGGAAGGACAGGAGACACTTGATGTGGATTTAATCAGGCTGCAACTTTATTATTAGATGTCTGGGACTAACTGGCAGAGTGTACAGTACAGGTTACCCCCTGTTTATCCTGTAATTACTTGTGGGACTTTCCCCAGTTTCCCCACTTTTTCCATCTAAGTCCCTTCAGCAAATCCATTGCTGGGACCTTATTGTACCTTGGGGAGGGGCTTTTACTAGTGTCCTCTCTTTTTTCATCCAGATCCTTCCAGAAAATCCATTGCCAGCACCTTACCATTCCCTTCCCCTCTAGGAGGGGTAATGTGGACTATCGGAAAGGAGGGGTTGGCTCCCTGCTATTACAACCATAGGAGCCCCAAAACCCACACCATTCCCTTCCTGTAACCAGCACCTCCTTTTAAAGTCCTTTACCAGGCTTGATCACTAGAAGCCTTCCCTAAGGAGAATATCCACCAGATATTTCCCCACAAGGAGGCACCAGCAATTAGCTTGGATGTTTCTCCTCCCCCACTCAGGTTCCCAGCCATCTTCCATTGATCTTTTGTGTAGCAGCCCAAAAGCATGTTCCCCCTAAATCTCATAGGCGAAAACCCAAATGCACTGGGTTGCCCCCTACACTATGCAGAAGATCATTGATTCCTGCAGCTGGGTTGCCAATGCCATGTGCTACAGCTGATGGGCCATATCGGTGACCAGCATGCTGCATCCACTTATGCCAGGACTACATAGTGCCAACAGCATCTGCTTGTGTTCATCACAATCCACTGCACTCTGTTGAACAGAAAACAAGACAGGACATCTGCTAAGCTGGTATCCAGCCACAGGGGCATGCTTGGGAGGAAAGAAATATTAAGGCTCAAAGTTTGGCCCTGAGAACATATATCCTAGCCAGGGGTCCTGACAGCCTCCACGAGACCCTGGGCAAGGCATGGGGGGACGGCCTCTGGGGCAACTGCTCCTTTTCCTTCCTCCCTGCCATTGACTGGCCTGACCCCGGCCAACCAGAAACCCGCCTTTTATTGGGAGGGAGCTGTAATAGGCTATCCCCTATGTTCAGCATGACACCCAGGCATGCTAGTGTAGTGGAAGGCTCCTTTGTTTCGTCCTCTGCAAGGGGTACCTACAAATGATTTTGCCAGGCCATCTAGTTCATCACATTGTTAACGGAGCTGCCTCGCGGGTATGAAAGATGATTTATTATTGGGTATTCCCTTGGAGTACTCTTGGGGACCAGAGCCAGAGGGGAAACCCATAGGTTCCCTATATACCACTGATTGATTAATTTTTTTAATCCATAGACCCCTCCCCCGACAAATTTGCTCCACAACTTGCCCTCCTCCTGGCCTGTGTTTTGTACCCCATGACCTGGTTCAATCTAGCCCAATCGCAGCTGGCACTGAACTCAACCCCAATTCTGTGTTTCCTCCTTGTGATCATCCCTTAGTACCCTGGCAAGAAAAGGTCTAGTGGGTCCCAAAGCATGTCTCTCACAAATGCTTGACTCCACGGATGCTATGAAAACAACTATTGTTGTTAAATGCCCAGCAAATATTACTACATGACTCATGTCCCTCCTGAGCTTGCAGTACAAGGAATAGGCCACTCTTCCTGTGAACCCTTGTTCCCCAAAAACGTATTGTACCTCCACCTGATTATATCCATATACTCAAACAAGGCTGGGCTTCTCCCCAGATAAGCCTGTACCATAACACCTGCTCAGACAAGGAAGGCAGCCTCCCAATTTCCCCATGTTCTAGGCATCCAGGCCATCAGGGCAACTCCTTATCCTGTGAAAATAAGCAATGAACAAACTTCAAATGCCTTGAATAAGCACTCAGGAAATCAGATTTTTTGTGTGAATCTTAGATGAACTATTCAAACATCCTGAAGTGTGGAAAGTGGACTGGAAATCTCATGGGAATATGATTTCTTTTTTATTTCTGGTATTTTGTGGCTTGCATGAATAGAGACCTGCAAATCTGCAGATAACCACTTTATATCTCCAGATATCTGTGGACCATGTTTGCAGATTGTGGATTGGCTGCAGATACAAATTTTGTATCCATGCAGGGTGCTAGCCATGAGACTGATTTTGTGGATTTCCATCTCTCATCATAGTTACACCAGGAAGAACAGAGAGAGGTGTGTGAAAATGAACTATAATTTGTTGTTTAAAAAAGTGATGTGAACTTTAAAAGCTTAAAAAAATGTTCAGTTTCAGCTGCCCCTTGTGTCATTCCTACAGTTTTGGGACAAAGCCATTAAAAATGGCTCTTTTGCTGATTTATTTTTAAACAAGAGCTTTTCATAGACATATGAAAGCTGTCTATGAAATGATTAAAAATTGTATTAAGGGACCAATAGTTTGCTTGTGGCTATGTGGGTTTTTTATAGTCCTAATCTTTAAATCATTTAAAAATGCAAGCTTACAGGAAGAATGGGAATTTAGTTACCTATGTTGGCATGGATGGTCTTTTATAGTTTAGGAAAAGAGGTTGAGAAACCTAAACAAAGATAGCATTGTTGTTTTAAACATGGAGATTCAGAGAATCACCTGACACTAATTTGCATACAGTATTTCAGTGGTCTGTAACATGACCCTCACAGAGGTTGCTGTGGAAAATGAGTATAATGGTAGGGGCAGATTCCATCATCTTTCCTCAGAGTGTGTGCTACCTTACTCTGTGAGTAGCCCCACTGATTTCATTGTGACCATTTGCAGAGTAAGATACTATTCAACGCAAATAGGGGTAAAAAATTTGATCAGTTGTCTCTTTCTATTTTAAATCTGTGTTGGGAAACCATTCAAATGTAATGCTTCACTTATCATATGGTTAAAAACCCGTCTTTGTGCCAACAACCTGTACTAGCAGTAAGTATTAACATACTTTATGTTCAAAGCTATTGCTTGTTTAATAGATTTGAATACCCACTGGTAGATTTTATAACCATCAACCAAAGCCAGATGCACAATCTGCCTCATAAATAGATGACATTAAAAATAAAGAGTTTGATAGTGCATCACTCCATAATATATTGAGTTTACATTTATCTTCTAAAACATATGCAAAGCTAAGTTGCCTGTGCTTCCCTTTTTTAAATTAGAACATCTGCTTTACTGTTACTTCATTTTATATGTTGGATTTTTTTATATTTGTTCATGTGAATTTTGCATTTTTTCCTATTTTCATACTTAATTGGCAATTTCATTCTTTTATAACCAACTAGAAAACTATTTTCAGTTCTAAGAGTTTACTTGCAATACATTTATCACTTTGTGCTATGCATTCAGTATCTCTAAGGAGTTAGACAGTCTCTAACTCAGAAGAACACAAATTCTCACAGGATTAGAGCAAACTATGGCTGGGATTAACTATGTATCTGCTTACTATTACATGAGATTCAAGAGAGAAGTAGTGAAATATTTTAAACACATTTTATAATCTAAAGACTCCATTTGAATAGGGCAGATAACAGCGTAAAACTGTATACTTGAGATCAATGCTGTTTTGGAGATATCTACAAGAGTTAAATGGAAACTAGCATTCGTGTTTGTTTGGAAAGGTTATTATTTTTTGCAGTACAGAGCATGACATACTTTGCCAAAACAATTTAATTATTTTTAGAGAACACTTTTAAAGAGAATAAACTGTTATGAAAGTGGTAGAAAAATATCACTGATATAAACATTGTAGATGAGACTAAAATAATTGGAGAGAAATTGCTTTCATTTATGGCTAACAAGCTCAAGAATTTTGCATGATCTAAGCTATATTAAAGCTTTTTATGAAGAGATTTTTTTTGTATGATGAGTGCCTTAATAGAGGTATCATAGTTTACGGTAAAATAGAACAGCAGCACAGCTCAAGTTAATTACATTTATTCAGATGAAGTAATATTCTACTATACTAATCTACAGAAATAGGGGGGGAAATTACTGAAACCTTTTTGCCAACATTTATCCGTTTCAATTATTTTGACGGTATGTATTCCATGTGTGCTTTTGCTACAGTACCTTTATATCGACAGTTGGTAGCACAAGCCTTTTAAAGCACAAAGGGTAGCAGCACTCCAGCCAATCTGTGATAAAAGAGAAAAAATGAAATCACTATGGAAACTGCAGGAAGAATCTAAAAGCTTTCTTTATAAAGTAAATGTCTGATGTTTGTGACTGCGGGGGCACAAAATTCATAAATCTGTATGATGCTATCATTTCTGATTTGTTATCACAGCAAATGCCAAGTCTAAGCAGCCTGACCTTAGCTTTATTAAGAGCTTTCTTTTTAGAAATAGTTACTATTCAACTAATGGAAAGGTTGCAGTGCTGCAAGGGGGAACAACTAATTTGTTTAAAACGTGTCTGTTTGTTTTTAAATCACACAGACCTCAAGGTTTATAGAGTCAGGAACACCATGAGGGTTTTAGTAATGCAGCAACTGAGGGGGCTGAATGCAATTCAGAAAACTTGTTTGGTTCCCATTACATGCCTGTCTTTGATCTCAAATTGAAAGTCTCTGACACTCTTCCTCCAATCCAGAAGCAAATAAATACTAAAGAAAAGAAACCCCCTCTTCTTTCAGCCCACATAGCCTCTAAGACTGGAAAATGAGGGTGACTGCTACCGTGAACCTGTTTGGACACCAGGCAGCAACAAATACCTGTGTCAGTGGAGGAGTTTAAGAGCACTGCAGAGATCTTTAGACAGTGCAGTGTATCTTGGCTTACACAGGCCACGGTCTTAATTTCAAAACAGTACTAGTTGTGCTTTCTCTGTACCTGCAACTGAAGAACTAGAGGAAGAGGATGGCATCGGTAAATCTAAATCCCAAACTCATGTCACAGAAAATACCCTGAAGTCTAAGCAGGACAAGGCTCTTGGTAAGTAGATCTCTACCATTACACTTTGTGGCTGTAAACTTGAAGGATACTTGCACAAGGCACATAACGCAGAAAAGCAAGACCTAAGTATTTTGGGAGGGAAAGGAATGGGATGGGGGAATAGGATAGTGTGTTAAGTTTATGGCAAATTCCCTGAAAATGTTTGCTTTTCCAGTATTTGTGCGTGTGTGTGTGTGTGTGTGTGTGTACACATTTATAAACACTGCTAGTCTGCTGTTCTGAGGCATTTGTTAACTGTAGTTCCTCTTGACTAAATGAAAGAGGTTTGGTGTTAGTGACCACATTTCAAGCTTTCAAAACACATGGTGGGTATTTTAATTTCTGTGGATTCAGTTTAAAATATTGATAATAAATGTATAACAGGTATGATCTGAAATTATTTTACAGAAAAATTATTGATGTGGGAGAGTACAGAAAATAATCTCAAGTACATTTGGATGTTAAGGTACATTGGTGAATGCTGCTGTGGAGTATTGTATTATTAACAATAAAGATTTGTAAATTAGCAATGGGGAAACACTGACAATAACATTTCTTTCAAAAGCTGGTATATCTTTCTGTAATAAAAAATAAATCCTAAAATTGGCTTCTTATGCATATAATGAAAACTAATTAAGTGTGGAGAAAATTTGACTTGGTAGAATGAAATTAAATAGCTTTTTAAAAGACTTCCCTAAACAGCACTAGCTAGGGAGAAGTCCAATAATATTTTTAGCTCTGAATTGTAATATCTTTGCTATATTAATAAATCATGTTGCATTCTGACTTTTATCAAAAGATACAAAGGAGGAGAACTGCATAAGGCACAAGGAAGCTACAAGGAAGCTCTGACTTTTTTTCCCCCCTCCATCGAGCTACTGTACACATGGCCTTTCAAGATGAGCAACTCCCACAGAATGCACTTACTGCGGTAGGTCAAAATTGGCTGCAAGTCAATGACAGTAATAAATGAATAATCAAATTATAATGTGTAATGTACTACTTAAATATACTATATCTAATATTTGAGGGGAAAGTGAGATATCCTTTTTATGTTTCGCACGTTTGAATTATTTTTATGAAAATTGTATTTTTTCTTATGCTGTTTAAGGTTATTTATTTATTGACTAACTATTGAAATGAGGAAGACTAGACATGCACACAGAAAATAAATAGTTTCATTTACCCAACACATCTGTGAATACAGATTCCTTGTAGCAATTTATTTGTGATAACACTAACCTGTATATGAGTTCTAGGCACAATGCTGAACAAGAGGTTTAAATAATAATAATAATAATAATAATAATAATTATTATTATTATTATTATTTTACTGTGTCTGAGAACAAGACCAAAATATAGTCTCTCTGCAAGTAAGGAATCCTAAATCTTGAGAAGAAAAGCTGTGGGTGGTTGTTGTTGTTGTTGTTGTTTTTAAAGATGAGATACAGTGACACAACTCCTAAAAACGGGCTAGCTAAAAAAAAGATGACAAGTGGAATGATATTTTTTATCAGCAGATCATGTATCAAATGTATAATTTGTTGATTTAGGAATACGAACTGATGAAATATGTCTTTGACTACTGCGCTGCATTGTCATGTGGAAGCTTTTTAACCGTCTTGATGAGTTCTAGTCTTTGACATTTGCTATTATAAAAAGCCTGGCTGATAGTGCAGTACCGTAATTATGTTTCTATGAAAACAGTTCAGATAAAAGATCTTCAGCCCTATATTATATAAAAAAAAGTTATTAACATTGTAACATAACATAAATGTCTCTTTTGAGAGCTTATTTATCCTTTTTAAAAATCCCTGTTTTTATAGTGTAATTTTTAAATAAAATTGAGCATATTCAATATAATTCATCATTTTTTTCTAAACTGCACATTGTACTTGCCCAAATGCTAAGCAAAATAGGGACTGGCTCCGCTCTATTTAGATATTTTATTTTTGTAGTTGGTATTTATTTTGTAAACATTTGCTGCAATAGTAAAGATCCAATATTTTAACCATATATGTGTGTTTTGCAGCCAGTAACTTTAAAAGGCAAATAAACGAGTGAAAAGAAAGAGTTCTGCTTTTTATTAGGAAATCATTATGTTAAATATCAATTATATCATTTGGGAACACTTGCCATTTATTTTGCGAAGCAATCTACTAGGAAATGTTAAGTCGATAAGTGTTTTTGTCCCTGGTAAAGTTCACTTTTTACACATAATTTGTGTACAAACTGAAATAAAAGGTTAATTAAGGTACATGCTCTGAGGTGTTGTATGTATTTTTGCATATATAACGGTTACATATAGTTGATGCAATTTTTTATTCTGTTACATTTGGTATGAATAATTTCTTAGTACATGGTATTTATTACAGAACCATTAAAACATAGAATCCCTGAGGGGAAATGGATACCTGATACTGGTATGTGGCTTTGTGTCTGAATGTATAACACTCTGAGTTGGCTGAAAGAGAATATGGTAACAGTGTATCCTCAGGTAAAATTCTCAGACACTAGATTATTATGGAATACATAATAGGAGTACTGTTTTCCTTACACTCTCCTTTTGGGAAATATAATTCAAATTTTTCAAATTATGTTGTGGATATTTTGAGGGTAAATAACTGACATTGTGCTTAGGGAATTATAGGTGAATAGCACCTGATTTTGTTAATGGGAGTTGTGTACTTAATTCCTAGTATAATATATAGAATTGACAATGTCCTCCTTAGAAAAATTTAACACTTTAAACATCATTTCTCATATTTTGGGCTTGTTAAAAAGAGATTCTTAGTGTATAGCTAAATGAACTCCATTTTTCTGTGTGACTTCACTGGCACCCAAGAGTTTTTGTGTTTTATAGCAAAATGTATGTCATTTGGTGCTTGTGAATGACTTGGCTGGAATTAAGAGCCTTCTTTTATATCTAAGGCAGCTTTTAGGAAGTTTAGTAAAACTTCCATTAGAAACTTCTCTCCCCTTTTCCGCATAGCATAAAGAATGTTCTCTCCTTAAAAGACATGTAGAGTTCTTCCTATAATGTCACTGAGGAGAATGGGAAGGGAGCTATGCATTTGTAGGAAATGTAGACTGATCTATTTAGTTTATCTTCCTATCATGGACCCAGCCCAGTGATATCTCAGTATTGAACATTTTTCTTTTCACATCACTCCTGCATCTTTTCAGTTACAATGTTTTTGACTTGTGTCTACATAAGCTAAGATGCAATTGTTTAAAAGCTATGCAAGACTTGTTCTGTTGAGGACGCAAGTATTGGAAGATATATGACACAGTTGGTTCAAAGTGAAATATTCAAGGCTAATGTGCTTGGGTAGGGTCTAATCAAATGTTGACATTGAATGTGACCACACTCAGACATTTCTCATATGATCAACAGCTGGAGTTTAGAGTTCTCTTTTTATAATACAAAGTGAGTGATCTTCATTTTGCTCTTCCCAGAAGTAGCACTCATGCTGTGTTGAAAAGAAATTGCCATATTATGGTATATACAGTCAAGCTGTTCTTTGGAATTGTGGCTGATGTAAATCAGTGAGGGTCTCCTGAAGTCAATGGAGCACAGATTTACGTCAGATGAGGATGCTAGCCCTTTATCTCTTCCACCCCTCCCCTCCAGTTATTTGGTTACAAACTTGCATAAGATAGAAAAGGGAATCGTCCTAAAACTCTCTGAAACTTGTAATAAAATGTCCTTTTTAACTTGGGGGGAAAATACTCACTTTTAACACATGTATGCAGTAATGTGGTTTTTCACATACCACCGCGAATACTAAAATTGTTGAAATAAATAAAGTTCTTTCAACACTGTCTTTATATACTGATATTCTGAAAAACACTATAATGAAACATTCAGGAATAAACTAACCGCAGAGCATGCAAATCCACAGTCCTGTCTATGTAATGCGTATCCTGAGCTGCTGAGAATTTTTTGTCCTGCAGGGTGAGTTCCATTAAATTACATTGATTTCCTATTGAAAAGACACTCCTCCCTTCTTGCTGGACATCAGTAATCTTAAAAGGCCATGTGACCCTTCTCCTTAATGGAGAAACATAATTAAATCCTCACTCAAGTAGAAAATAATGCTCTGTAGCTTTAAAAAATGACCACTGATCGTTTTTCCAAAAGAATTTCATAAAGCTCATTATTTTGTACTTCTGTGTATCACACATGAGGAAAACTCTGTATTTACTTGTGCCACAGACAGTAACAACCAATATTCTATCACATTAGAAATCCATGTTTTTCAAGTGATATCTCTCATTTGCATTTTTATGAGCAGTGGTAAAATATTTCATGTTTTATTTTGGTGTGAAATTTTCTGCTCTCTGCCTTTCTCATCCTTTAAGTTGCCCTTTTAAAACCAAAACAAACAGTTTCTCCTCATGAAGTATTCACTCACCTACCTGTGCACACATACAATGTTTAAAATAAAGTTGAGACTGGCTTAAACAGAGGAAAAAGGAAATCAAGTTTAAAGGCTAAAATAAAAGGCTGTAATACATGGCAGCGATTATCCAGAACTGTTTTATTTAGCCTTAAATTATGAATGTTCCATAAAGAGCAGTGCATCAGTTACTGACCTGGTATAATTTAAATTCTCTATTACTGCTGGGGTCTATTATTGTTCTACTATGACTAACATTAGGTTCAATCAGATTTCAGAGTGAGAGAGTTTGAACTGAAGGTAGTATTTTTTTAAGTTTAAATGGGAATATTTCTTTGTATAAGATATGTGGCTCTTTTCTTAACCAAAATGTAGTTATTTACAATTCATTTTTCCCCCCGGGATAAAAAGAGATCTTTGTATTTCACCAAAAAGTATAGCACTAGTAAGTAAAGAGTTAAAGTGAAGGCAGGCTCACTGGTTTGCTGAGATCTGTCAGAGTCTGAGTGGCTGGCTACATATCTGTCTCAGGAAACAATAGCTACCTGTATTCTGTACAGACTGCTGGGCAGGCACTAGCAATCTGGAAAAGGTCTGTCTCTGTTAGAGATTTCTTAGTAAGAATCCCTAATGACAGTCCCACTTTTCACTGGGGAGGGGGAAAAAAAATCCTGTCTTCTCTTTTGATGGACAGAGCTTTGATCATTTTCATTCAGCCTTGACTTGGCCTGAGATTTAGGTTCCCAGCTTAGAAGTCAGGAGTGTCTCTCTCTCTGTTTCTCTCTCTCTCTCTCTCTCTCTCTCTCTCTCTCTCTCTCACACACACACACACACACACACACACACGTACGTTCTCTGGTCTGTGCAGGCAGATTAGTGTCACAGCTGTAACTGAGGCACAGAGCAATAAACATAGCAGAACCAATCTCCATGGAGGCAAGAGGGGGCACTGGAGGTGACAACAATGAGAAGGATCTCTTCTTCTGACAAGTTTTAGGTAAGAGGGAATATTTATACATCACTCAAGTATTGTAAAACCTTCTAGATGAGTTAGAAATTGTTACGTTTAATATATGCCTTGTTATTCAAATATTTTAGTTTACTGTTGTTTCCAGGCTGTTACTAGCTTGTAAACCAGTAATTATAATGTTTTGTGTTACCAGAATGATTGCAGCAAATAGGCAAGGTTTCTTCTCCTGCATAGTAGCTATTACAATTGGTCTTTAATGAAGGTTTCTGCTACTGTTGAGGATTTTAAAATTCAGCATGAATCTTCAGTTTAGGTAAGGTAAAATTATATTTAGTCGTAATATATACATGTATGCAATGAAATGGTGTGTTGCTGGCAGTACCCATGCAATATTAAAACAGTGCTCCCTCAACCCTAATTTGTAATTATTTTTACACTGTTAACTGTACTGGGGTCAGAGAGTTTTAAAAATTAATGAGGTTCCCTGCTGAGTTCAAATAGTATTATCTACGTGAGCCGCTGCTGCAGAAGCCTGAAATTATTCCAGCATACTTTTAATGTAGGTATAACCTTCTGACTTTAATATATTGCTTTTGGAACACTTTCCTTCAAAGAGTAGCTTATACACTCTGCGATGAAAAGGGGACAACAATCCATTTTAACAATGAGAAGTTGAGCATGAGAAAAATGCTTTTTCCTGTAATGACAAGACGATAACATTTGATAGATTGTGTTTAAATAACAATGGTTTTGATTATTACAGTTGTGATCATTGATATTGTACACTTGTTAAATGTTTACAAATAACTAATGTTCCAAAGACCAGAAAAAGAACAAAAACCAATGTTTCATGTGGAAATAGAAAATGAAAATATTAGTGAAGCAGGTTTAAAAGGGCAGGTAGAGTAACTTGGAATAAAGTGAAGCAAGTACAGCATGAAAGCAGGTTATGATAAAGTGGAATAATGTGCCATTGTTTTCAATTAAATATTAACCACATCAATTTTCAAAACTTAAAAAGGAATTTGTAATTGATCTTCAAACGGGGGGTGAGGGAGATCTGTTTACCGTACAATTCCCATATAGAAATAACAAACTTTCAAATTGCAAGCTGGTTATATTGATTGTAATCTGCAGTACGTTGTTTAAATGGAGGTAAAATGGAAGGCGGTTTGAAGCTGAATATACAGTAATCAGCACTAAAGATTAATTTTATTCAGTTTCCCATTTACAAGACCGATTCTAAGCTTCCTGTGATATATTGTTATGTAAATATGGTGCAGCAAGGGAAAGTAGCACTATGGAGATTCAATTTACTTTGAAAGTTGTTCATTATAGAAGGGATGAATGTTATTTATTTGATGTGATTCAAAGGCTAGAAATGACTTTTTCATTGTGAAGTCTATTGTGATGGGTGCAGGGTGATCTAATCTTTTTAATTTTGGCTTTCACACCAGTGGAGATGAAAAGAGATCTGAGCTCATTTGTTGGTTGCTAAGTCCTACTGGAGGCCTAAGTACCATTCGTGGTTGCTATGGCCAATCTGACCTCAATCTATGCAGTTTTAGGGACTTAAGCAATCCTTTTTTATTTAGGAGCATGTACCTTGATTTATGTCCAAAATTGAGCCTGAATGTCTTTGTCTGCAAGTGATAAATGGTAGCATACAATTCATCAGTTCTTACAAGTAAACACGGCTGTCCCACTAAAAATATGTTTTGTTCTGAGTTAATGGTATGGAACAAGCCAGTCTCCACAAACAGCTATCTTTCATTGCAGAGAGCCACTGAAACTTGGAGCAAAGTGAAGGAAATTGGCATTCATCTTCTTACATTAGCATTTCATTTGTGCTATCTGATGATGAGACTCTGTGTAGATTGACAATGAAAGGCTAGCATTCCATTTCCCTATCTGACTCTATAAAGGATAGATTCTGAATGTATTTATTCTATAGAAATAGTAAAAAGTCAGGAGTGCTTTCTCTGATATTGTTTGTCTGCCACTTCGTTATCACGAAGTCTTAAACTACATCCAGTCAAATAAACTGTGACTTAGCACAAGGAAGTTTCCAGTTTCAGTGATCGGCAAATGACTTGAATTCACATAGTATCAGATTTTTGTTACTATCAGAAATGTTCTTCACATGTGATACTTAATGGTGCTTGCACCTTCATGGATTACAGAATCTCTTTCAAAAGAAACTACTGTGGTTAAGTGTTAAGTGTTTATTGAATGCAGAGTGGGTTTGAGGAGATGAATAGTAAATTTTTTCTTATATTAAAATTACTGGTTTGATTTGTCATTTGCTGTATGCATGCTAGGCTAATGTGATAATCATCACAGATTAGCAGTGGCAAAATCATTTGCTGTGTTTATAGCATACTTCACATACAGAATAATGTTTCATAGTACTTTTCTATCAGTAATGAGTTAATAATTTTTGTACTAAATTGGCTACCACAGATTACTACTACTGCCGGGGGGGGGGGGGGGGGGGGGGGGGGGGAGAAACAAGCCAAATCAAGTGTTGTACCTGGCAGTTGACATTGTTAAAGAGAGCGAAACATAATCAGTAATTATACATTTTAAAGCTGGTTGTGGCTTTGTGGCCATTTCTCTCTATCTTCAAGTAATAACTTAAAATAAGAATTTCTGAAGAAAGTTGTTATACTTTTTAAAAAATATTCTTCTTGTATAAGAAGTGTAAGGAAAAAAAATAACAGTTTACCTTAATAGAGTTAGACATGACTAAACCACAGCCAGTTGAGTTTGGAGCCCTGGTACACTATGGTCACTGGGGCCCTATGCCCTGCCATTTTACTTCATTTACTCAGAGGTTAAACATGTTTGGGGGACTGTTGAGCATGAGACCCCAATATAATTGTCCCTCATTTTACCTCCGCTCGACAGCCCTAAGGAGGGCCCAAACAGATGCTACTTGGATAGAACTAAAATTAGTTCCCCAAACAATTTGAGAATTTCTTTTTAATAAATAGTGTCTATTGTCTTTATAATATTGTTTTGAAAATCAAAATAGTGCATGTTGATCTTTTCATGTTAGTAAGATCTGATGCATATTTATCTCAAATTGTTAGTAACATAATAGCATAAGGGTTAGTGTTTTGATTGAACACATTGAACTGAGCTACAAATAAGAATTTACTGCAATGGCAGAAAGTTTCTCACTAGAGTAGGCAGGTAAAATTGCCATTAGAATCAATGCCCAAAGAAATGGGATTTGCAAGGTGGAACTTTACAACACCATTGAGCTGTTTTTCAGCATTGGATTGATGATAGAATTTGGCAGGCCATTCCTGCTAGTGCTTCTTGGACCAGCTCTACCCTACATGATAAATTCGATTTAAGATACACAGCTCCAGCTATGGGAATTGTGTAGCTGGAGTCGATGTACCTTAAATTGATATTTTTTGGCATCCCCGCTATGAGAGATCAATGGGAGAAACTTTCCCATTGCATGTTTTTATTCCTCGCAACCCTGTGAAGTAGATAGGGACACCATCAGAGTTTGATTTAGTAGGTCCTTACTAGACCTGCTAAATTGAACCCTGGAAGATCGATCTCTGGAGCGTTGATCTTCCTATAACTATAGATAAGGCCTATGCATAGCACTATGTTAGACCATCTTTACAATTAATTGCTAAGAGACAGGAAACCAAAAATAACCTGTTTAATTATTTTTTTAAGTCTAATTATAACACTCAGATTTTCATTTATTGGATGTTTATAACTGTAAAAATTAGTATTGCATGGCTCAAAACCATCTTGCTGAAATGTTTACATTCCAACAGCACAAGCGCAAAGGCCTTAATGACATTTTGATGACTTTCACTTAACATGTAATAAAAGCAGAATGCAATGTAAAAACATAGCTTAAATAACTAAGCTGTAATATTCTCATCTTCAAAACAGGAATGGGACATCATCCTTTCAGGTTTACAGTTTGCCTATGTTGGTATTTCAGTATTCATAATCTTTTTTTTCAAAAAGTAAAATACAGTCAGTTCCATTGTCACCCTCCCAATGGAAACAGATTGCATAATTTTCACTATTAACTCATCCTCCTGTGCTTAGGGCTTCCTTGAATTTATGAACCAGGTTATGTTTATTTGGCATATGGTTTTAATATGTGTAGCAATGTCTTGATTTTTTACTTTGGAAATATAATGTAGTTCAGATATGTTTCAAAGATGCAGAGAGTTGCAGGAAAATTGGAAATATTTTTTAAACTTTATAAAATCATCACTACTCTGTTAATATAAGTTAATCATTATTCTTTTCTTTCTCTGACTAGATTAACTGGTTTATTAAGGGGCAGATTTTGAAGTCCTAAAACATACTGGAACATGTTAATTTTTGGCCTGGATTCTATTATGCTGTCATAGGATATTTTTGTAGGTTATTGGATGGCTCAAGAGATTGGTATTTCACATGTAAATAAATGCTTGAACTTGACACTGGTTAGTGGTAAAGATTTATTACCATTTGGTAAATGCATGGCCACAGCATCACTAGTCTGGTTCTTGTCCCCCTCTTGTTTGCTGTACATCCTTGCCCCTTCACTAGTACAGGTGCTAGATTTGATTTGGCTTCCAAGTCAGGCCCACTGCTATTGCTACTCTTCTATTCCTCAGAACAAACCCCTACTCTTAAGGTCCTCTGTGTAAAATATCCCACAGTACAATAGAGCACCGGTCAGACCCTGACCTAAGTGTGGTAATGAGGTTCTGGAAAATACAGTATGTGAACATGTCATCAAAGACCGCATCATAATGTATACACACAAGAGGGCAGAACTGAGGTTGCACGGGCAATGTTAATTCTGGCATTTCCTATCATGAAACCTTGACTTCCCTTGATAATATTTTAATATAATTTTTGTTTGTGTTTTTACACACAGATATACACACAGTGCAGCCAATTTACAGTTTCCAAGAGAATTCTAAATTTCAGTGTCATGAATTTTGTTCAAGTAAAATCTCAACTACATTGTTGTATTGTCAAGGTTGTTTGTGTTTTGTTTTCCTTTTTTTGTCTCAACTCTCTCACTCTATCATTGTCTCTTGGGCGCTCCGTGCCTCAGTTTCTCCATATTTGGAATGGCAATAATGACATTAACCTCCTTTATAAAGTGCTTTGAGACCTACTGATGAAAAGTACTATATAAGAGCTAGGTATTAATATTATGTTGTAATACTCTTTGGTGAATCTGTGTCCCTGTCACACTAAATGTTAGTGCTGGGTAGGGGGCTAAGTGTAAAAGCTGCTAGAATGATTTGGATAGGCATGCATTGGTGGTCCATGTCATTTATAAATTAAGTATATACAAAATTTTATTAGTAAAAAATCAGTTTGTGCATTGTGTAACACAGTACTGTAAATTTGCTCTCATTCCCCGTTCTGTTCAATATGTGCTAGTGGTGACCATGTTTGGTTAGTGACCTGCTGAATGATTTCTCAAGTTTTGCATGACTGCTGATTATTCATACATCCCATGCTCTGAGGTTGTGCCCACAAAAGAAAAAAGAAATAATTCTGTTTGCCTTCTGAAGTTTATAATTATTTGATACAGAGATGTTCATCTTAACAACTCCTGAATCCATCTGTGCTTAGCCCATAATTACTTAGCCTGAAGATATCTGCAACTGAAGATCTGCAAACTAAAATAAACTCCTTATAATGCTTTATGTCTTAAGATTGAAATTCACCTCCCCTTGCATAAAGGGTGCCTGTAATTCAGCCAATGCACATTCAGATGCCTGCCCTCAAACCTTCTGGTTGTCCTCGTTTCAGCAGCAGCACCCATCTTCTTGCTTTGTGTTCTCCATCTTGAAAAGTATCTGATCAGATTTCTCCCCACACAGTGTACTGAGTTCATTTATCACATTAAAATGTAAAGCTGTCCACAATTCAGTCTCCTGGATCAGAATTTCTTTCCCTGTTCATACCTCATGTAGATAGAAGTATTTGATGTGCATTCAGTTATTTGCATACTTTCCATGCTATTCTACATTCAAGTTGTGGAAATACTAGTAAAATGGATTAGATGACATTTCCAGTGTCTTTTTTTTTTTTTAAATCTCTTGTCGTTTTTCCTCCAGGCCATCAAGGCATTTCCTCCTTAGCTTCTTTTGCTCTTATCCTATGTGCTGATCATGGCTGCATTGCTTTCAAACCTCTCCTCTAGAGAGTTAAGAGAAGTTTGCAGTTTTTCATTTCTCACTTGTAATTCCTGAAGCACTTCTGCTACAAAATAATCTTTATCTTTAAGAGCAGTTGCCATCTTCCTCTGGGCCTGCAGCAGCAGAAAATGGCAGCAGTGTGCTCATTGCTGAGGGCATAGACTTGAATATAAAGAAATCTCTTTTCTCAGTTTTATGCATGCCTTTTGGCATTTTAAATCCTTGAATCTACCTCTTAGAATTTACACTATTTTGAGAGCAAAGGGAGGAGATCCTGTGCCCGTAAAACGTGTTTTTTCTCAGAGAAAGTCAGAGGGAGGATCTATCTTAGGTACTTATATAGCCCCCATTACTGCAATATCTAAAGCTCCACAATCTTTAATTAATTTATCCTGACAACACTCCTGTCAAGTAGGGAAGTACTGTTATCCCCATTTACCCTTACCATTAGACCATTCTTCTTCTCTAGGACTAGTGAAAAGTGATACATTGAAGTCTTCTGGTGACAGGACTTCCCAATGATACACCTGAAACCTGGCCCAAAAGGTGCCACCATTGAAATAAGAGGATAATTCAGACCGCATACTATCTGATTATAAATGTTCCAACCAGTATGTCACTGGTGCCAACTGTGATGCAGACACCTCTCTGCTCAGCAAAACTAAGATGAATTACTTTCACATCGAATACTAATTTATAAAGAGCCATCAAGTGGTGGCAACTTCCAGTCTTAAGCTGGTAATATGGGCCCCCATTTTGCAACTGATTTCCTTGGTGTTCTACATGGATCTGCATGTACATCTGCCTCTTCTCAGCTGTAGGGTTGGCACATTAGAGATTGAAGGATCTACCATCTGTCAGATAAGAGGCAGGGAGACCCTCCTCCATTAGCACCATGGTTTGTTTGAATGGGCCAAGTATGAACCGACTGCTAGAAAGAGAAGACAAATCCTCCTTACTTTTCACTCAAATGCAGCAAAAGGTTGGTAAAATCTGCACTAGAGCTCACTTTACTCGCTTCTTCTAAATAGTTCCCAGACATTAATAATGGAGATTCCCAAACGTTAATGATGGAGCATTGCTCCTCTTCCCTGAGGATTCCCAAAAGGATGGTTCTTGCCACCTCTTATTCAACACTGACTTTATGTAAGAACACCAGTAAGGATAGTGAGCCATACAGACACCATTGCTATCAATAGGCAGACGATATCCTTTGAAATTGTGTCAGTACAGATCCCCTCCGATAACACACTGCCTGAGAGAAAATGAGACCTATGCCAAGAGTAAATGACTCAAGTTTAATCTCCATAAGGTGGCAGGGATTTTGGTTGGCAGAAGAAACCATTTCACTGGCTAAAACAGTGACCTCATTGATATGTTTGCTCCCGCTTGATCAAAAGATGCAGTCTCTGCATCCTACTGTTCTCGTTGTTGCTTCAGAAATCCCAAGAGGGAACAGTGGCAAATCCGGCTGCTGTCTGCTTTTTACCTGCTGTCACATTCTGTTGCTGATTTAATGACAGTGGCTCATATTTGTCAGCTCAAGATTCTGCTTCAAAATATATTCATCTTTGGGTCACCTTTAAAGGTTGCTGATGGAGAAAGCAGCAGATTGCTCATCCGTGTGCAACCCCCAGCTCCCCAACACAAAAGCCATTCTGAAAAATTGACCACTGATACCTAATCACTGGGAAAAGTGTCTTAAATAGAGGTGCCTTCCTAGGGGTAACTAATTTGGAGCAGCTAGATACTACAGTAATGTGTGCTTTAGAAAAAATGTTTTAGGATAATACAAACACCTAGGAATGGCCAGCCAATTAGATTGCTTGAGTGGGTGAATGTTCCTATGTCTCTTTCCATGACTGATGATTGTTCTCTTTAGGAGGCGGGAGTGAGAGTTTTTTAAAAAATCCCCTTTCCTGTTGCTCTGACTTGGGGAACCACAGCACAGCTGCCTTTATGGTGGCAGCCACCAAACTATTGCATATCTTTCCCCTATGCTGTGAGTTTTGGAGGAGAGAAATGTGTCATCTCTTTGTTCTCTGTCACTCACCCCGCTTGGTTCCTGCAGCTCAGTGGGGAGCAGTGGAAGGGAAGGAGTAGCTGCTGTGCCAAGGCCTGAAGAGGTGCCCACTGTTCTGAGAGCCATCCTGACCCACTCTGCTCACATTAGTTGACCTCCTATCTGCACCGCCTCCCCTTGAGCAGGAGGCCAGCAATGCAGAATTTAAGAGACTGCAGCAGCCATCGTCCCCAGGGCTATGGCCAGGCCACATTTGGAAATGGTCAAATGTGCAAACTCCAGAACGGTCCTGGTGAGATCGGGAATGCTGCTGCTATGGTTTCTATGGAAACAGAAGGGGATGATGGGAGCCAGCTGAGGCAGCTAACAAGAGCTCAGACTCAGCTGCTGGATGCTGATTTGATAATACGGACTTTTAAAAATAACCCTTTACCTTATTCCCCCACGTCCAATCTCTGTTTCCACAGAAAGGGATCAGAAAGGCAATGGGTTGCCAACAGCAATGAATGAAAACTCTCACTTTCATCAGCTGTCTGTCATGCGAGACCTGCAAATGCCAGTTCGCTACAACCAGCTGCAGGCTCATAAAGTGTGTTGTATTTGTAATTTTGGAAAAAGAAGAAGAAAAAAGTGTGAAAGGCATTTTAAAGCTATTTTCCCATGCTATTTTTGCCCCTTTGTTGAATGGAATGATTTCAAGGATGGCATATTAGCTGTTTCCAACCTTCTGATGTCATGCCAGAGACCAGCTCAGTTAGAATATTTTTCACAAATTTGTGAAATCTCTTCTTTTCCAATATGAGCATTTTACAAATAGAGCATAGATATAGATATACATTCTCAGAAGAAACCCAGATGTATCCATGCTCTTAACTGTGTATGTGGCTCGATGGAAAAGAAAAAATACGGTTAATTTGTTATTCCTTTTAATTTGTCTTATTCTTTTTCATCTTTGCTAATATTATCCTTGCATTAGCATGTCTTGGTTTCTTAGCCCCAGTTTCATAGTGCTTCAAATTAATTTTTATGTAGTTTTTTCAAGTGATATACTGTATCATGTGAAGGTCACTAAGTAATGATAAAAAAGATTATTACTAAACCTTTGCTTAATTCTTCTGATTTTTTTTTTCTGTAAGATATGTTTACAGTAGAGGAAGTATAGGAAAACATAGTCCATATAAAATTTAAAAACTGACTCTAAATTAAATTCAGTGCTCATTTAGATCAGTGAGAATTATACACCTGCATATGACACGGATGAATTAAGTGCAGAGGATGTTTTTAGTTTGGTAGATTGCTCCTATTATTATTTTGGTTGTTGACTGCTGTTAAATCCATTTTTATTTACTTTTAGAATAAGGGAGTCTGGATTAGATGATGATGTGATTTCCTAATGATCAGCCTATTTTAATAATTTAGTCATTTAAATAGAGCTTTTGAAGCAAAAGACAGGGATGTGTTTGAGAGAGAGAGATGTCTTTCTCTCCCCCACACAAAATATAACGATGACTTAGTGTTATGGTTATCATTGCATAGTCTATCAGTGCACACCCTAAAACAATGAAATAAGCAGCTAAGTGATGCCACTCAGCCAATTCACTTTTCAGCCTCAACTACCTCCTTTATAACAGTCATAGCCCATATATCTTTTGCTTCATCCGCTGCCTTTCTGCGTGCCACAAATGCCATAGCACACAATTTCTGGGCCTCCAGGCTCCCCAAATTTCCACTCTTCCTAGCCCCTTCTCACACACATACATTCTTGCTCACCCCATCTGTGGCCCTGCTGATGCCCATAACTTCTCCAGAGACCATTCAGACTTCTTCCCAGCCTGTTAGTTTAAATCCACAGCATAGCTGTCTACAAATAGGAGTGGTGAGAAAATGTTGACAAAAATGAAAATGAATCCTTTAGGTTTTGTTTTTCAAAATAGACAGTGAAGCGTGACAATTCTGTTAGTTAATTTGGCCACATTTAGTTAGGTTCAGAGGAATAGGAATACATCTTTGTGTCTAGTTAAAAATACACCAGGGCTGTGTCTAGACTGGCAAGTTTTTCCGCAAAAGCAGCTGCTTTTGTG
>CM057845.1:75119638-75147890 GCA_030068395.1 Apalone spinifera
AACTTTTCTGTTAAAAGCATTTGCGGAAAATCATGCCAATCTAGACGTAGCCCAGAAGTATCTATGATCCAACATGATATGAGAAAGGGAGAGAGGAAGAAATGTTTGGAGATGGTGGGGACTCTGGTTATTTAAGTAGCTACTCAAAGTAATTGATGAAAAATGGCAAAATTTCAAAAAGGGGCATTGAAAAAATATTTCTCAAAAATTGTCATGGAAAATAGTTAGCCTCTAAAGATTTATTGGGCCAAATTTAAAAATCTTCAGTGTATTCATGGACGTGTGAAACAAAGGGGTTTTAGTTCTGCTTTCAGTGCAAATTTCAACTCAACCTTTTCTGTGGAGACTCTGCCAATACCTCCAGTGACACAGATAATTTAACATTTTATTTTTTGAAAAAAAGCTTAGCATAAATAAAAGTACACTTTTAATGTAATCATTTTTCAGTGTCTTTGCATTTTTCAAAAAAGAAAAATTGAGTTCTATTTACTATATTAATTTTACTTATCTATGATTTAGTCTGTCTTCCTACTGCTGATTATAATATATTTAGCTGTTACTATGCTTCCATTCTACATACTGATTTGTCCTCCCAGAGGCATGGAAAATTTGACATGCAGTTTTTGAAACATTGTAC
This sequence comes from Apalone spinifera, assembly GCA_030068395.1. Taxonomy (NCBI): domain Eukaryota; kingdom Metazoa; phylum Chordata; order Testudines; family Trionychidae; genus Apalone; species Apalone spinifera. The sequence continues at coordinate 75,120,276 of CM057845.1, forward strand.
TTACAGCTGTGGAAAAGCTTCTAAAACTATAAACATCATTAGCTGCTAAATAGCACATCAGTTACTATAGCGTACTGTGTTTGCATACACACAGGTATGATTGTAGAGTATTAGGAATAACATTGATTGTGTAGTGATAACCTACCTATTATGATAGGTGAAAGTACATCAAAATCATATGATTTGTCTGCTTTAAAATAATCTTTACCAAAACTGCCACCATGCACACCGTCCACAAAAGATCTTCCTTTTTATTTTGAGAAGGCCTTTCCTTTCTCAAAAGTGTTTGCATAAAACTGAAGCCGGCCTTATGAAAATATTTAAATCTACCTTTTCTCCAGTCTTTCGATAAGACTTAGACTTCTAAGATCCCGTTTTTAGCTGCCAGATTCCCATTGCTGGAGCATCTTGTCCTTAATGTTTGTCACTCTTGGAAGTGGGATAAATACACTTAAGTCCCTTAATCACTTTTGAAAATTTAACTTCACTGACTTCTGCCCAGTTTACTTTTAAGGCCCCAGCAAAGTACTAGTGATGGGACTTATGTCAGAGAAGATCGATAGAAGTACCAAAACCTTTACAAACAAGGTCTGGGGATCTGTATATCTCTCTAGCTTTTCTTATATTAGCACCCATCATCATAATATCTGAGCACCCCAGGAGTAAAGCTGCACACGTTTTTTTCTTCTTGTGTGACTCATTCCAACAGGGGTTTTAAAAGATATGCATTTATACATGTACAGTCAGCATATAAGGGTGCTATTGCAGTATAGTTAGTGCAAAGACATGAGTTTTGAAATGCACCAAGACTAATGGCCATTCTTATTTCAGCCAGGAGTGGGCTCCTGTGAAAGTTCTGTCTTCCATGGATTGTATCCTCTCTCCACTGCTCAACCATTTCATTTTTCCAATGGAACATAGCCATCCTGGGAAGTAATGGTTCTGCTGAATGAGAGAAGAGGTCTTTTAGATTTCTAGAATGAATCCCATGCATTCTTCTACATCATTTCAATTGTGCAGGAGCCATATACAGTGCTATACATATGGTAATGAGTCAGGCTCTGTAACTCTGCTGAGGTGGCTGTCTAAGGCTAGAGTCCACTATTTATTACAGAATCATTGGTGTTGGAGATGGAAACAAACCTATTAGGTGGCCTATTCCAATTCCTGCTGCCAATGTATTTTAATACATTTTCTAACATGTAGTTTTTAATATCCCCCAAAAATGTCAATTTTACAGCAACCTTTTATATGGTTCCACAGCTAAATAGAACCCATTGTCCTGATACAAGTTCTTTGTATTCAAACTTAATTTTCACTTTCTTCATTTCATTATCACTAGTTACACCTCTTTTACCACCCTACATAATTTTTCTCTAATCTTTTAGTGCTGAATCCCTTCAAATATTTGCGGACTATTTGGTCTGTTCAATTGTCATTTAGACAAATGATGCATATTTCACTCTTAGTCTTTCCATATAAATTAAACCTTCCAGTCAATTTCTTTGTTTCTTTCTGCACTCCTTCCTGAGGGAGGAAGGTGTGTGGAGAAGAGCGGGGGGTGGGGGGGAGGAAGGGGGGCATACTTTGCTTCTGAGGAGGAAATATCACTTCCAACTCAGTCCTTGAGGCTCATGGCGTCTCTGGGGCCCACATAGAAGGAATTGGTTTGAGGCAGGATAGAAGTCTGAATTATTTTAAAGCAGAAAAAACAAATGACAGGTAAGATAATCATAGCTAATTAGTATTCCAACAACTACAGTTACTATAGTTAATTTGGTTAACCTAATATCTAATATATATCAGTCAACTCAGGAAAAATTGTATAGCCCCATGCCCCAAAGAAATTCTTCAGTTGGTGGCTCTTTCATGTGGGTTTGGTTGGGGGGAAATCAAGAAGTTGATTCCCCACCTATATGATAAAGTGGGGAACAAGGCATACTAGGAAATGGATGAGATCATCAAATTCCTCACATCATAGGCTTTCAGAGGCACCACACATCACTGGTGGCAGGAGGCCCTGTCAGTTCCTCTCTCTCCATTCCACTTGAACTGCATGCATTTGTTAAAGTAACACACCAAAAGAACTGACAGTCTCCTAGTTTTCCCCTCTTTGTGAGGAGAAAATGCACAGAGTTGAGTGTAAGGTAATAGTGATCATAGAGCCAGAATTCCTTATATGAGATCATTCCCTGAACATCTTCGCAACTCTCAGTCATAGTGTGGATTTGATTTATTTATTTGCCATTACGTAGTCTGTCTCCTGTATAGGTCAGCCTGGCTCACAAGTGGCATAGACAGATTTCTATATCAAATGTGTCCAAATAGTGTGTGCATGTTCTATGATTGATTAAATCCTTACAATTAACAAGTTAAAAGCTGCCTGGTTTGTTTTGCTTCATTGTGTAGCTGATTCTGTACTTGCTTTTTTTCCCCTCGGTAAGGATCATGGGTTTTTTGATACGCGATACAAAAAATAGCAACCTCTTTATAAATCTACTCAGAAAAAAAGTGTTTTATAGTAAATAGACTGTGGGTTTTACTCCGTTTTTCCAGACAATATCAAATACTGTATTGAATTAGAAATTTACTACTCATTAAGCAACTGCAAACAATTGCTAGTCTAATTTGGAAAAAAGAGAAACAAAAATATTTTTGCTCTTGAGTATCCAGTGAAGAGTCATTATGGTTTCACACTGATACTTATTCAGTCATATATGTATGTCTTGCAATCAGATTCCAATATCTTCAGGCCTAGATGACTACATTTCTGCTACTAAGTTCATACATATTTAGCCCACCTTAAAGGCCAAAGTTTATCCTGATTTTTGGAAGTGCTGAACATTCTGCAGCTCCCATAAACTGTCGCGGGAGCTGTAGGGTGCTCAGCGCCTGTAAAAATTATGTAGCTGCTGAAAGCACTGATACTATATCTTGGACTGATAGTATAGATACTCTGTGTCTGTGCTGAATCCTACTGATGTCACTGGAACTCTGTTTGGGTCTTGGAGTCTATGATAGAAGGTTTCCAAATCAGAAATGGGCCCAAACTGTAGATTTAGGCCCTCAACTTTAGGCACCCATGGTTAAAAAGGTTGGTCTGAGTCTCTTGGTAGATTCACACTGTTACATTTTCATCACAGTTGGCTTTGCTTTCTGTTATGGAGGTGGAAGATAACACTAAAATAATCCATGTTAGAACAATTACTAAGTGGAACCGAACAATAAAGGTGGTTATTATTTTGTGGGGAGAGGAGAGTCAAAGATTCCTTCAGTATATTCTGTTATTTTAAAGATATTTTTGGAAGAAATACTCACAGGAGAAATTTTGTATCTGTTCTATAAATTGTTCATAAATGGCAGTCATATAAATCCTTTTACAAATTATTATAGCATACCTAGAGCAGGTATTCTTACATTTATAATAATGTGTTGGCTGAAAAATCCTCCAGGGTAGACCTGCTGCTACTAAGGCATACCAATAATACTGCCAAAATATGATTAACCTCTTCAGTTTGCTGAGATAAAAACAAGTAAATGAATGTGCTTTCATCCATTCTTATATCATATGTCCCTAGTGAAAAATGTTACATTTTACCAACATATTTAAATAGGAACTTAGAACGCACTAGAGTAACATTAGAAAGAGTATATTGTCTGCGTGTGAATGTGTTTAATTAACAATATTGGAGAAAACAGATGGTTTATTTGCTTTTTTTCTGTAGATATTGCAATCTCCCTAAAATGTTTGATAGAAATTTAAACAGTTTTGAAATGTGGTATGTTCACTACAAAATGCTAATTTTGTAGGTTTGGGGAACTGTATTTCATGTTACCTTTTACCAGCGGTAATTCTGCTTTTGGCACTGTGCTAGGGCACTCTACACTCAGAAAAATATAAATCCAAGTTTACTTTCAGGTTTTGGGGTTCATACACATCTTAAATTCAAGGGATATAAGTGTATACACATCAAAACTGAAATAATGGTTTGCATGAATCCCTGAGAAACAAAACAACTGACTTCTGTATAGCTCTTTCTTTACCCTGGCATTGGGCCTATGTCAGTAGGGTTGGACACCATATGAAACCATCCACCATTTGGAAACATTTTTCAGTTTGAGCAACCTTTATATTATGTGTAAGCTTATTTTTTAGTGTGAATTTTCCCCAAGTTACCAGTTTATAATGTTGGGAATCTTGCACGGAGTAAAAATTATTTCAGTATTAAATGAGTGCAACTTCATTCAAGTCAATGGAGTTATTTGTCTTTACTCCTGTGTTGAATTTGGGCCTAAATCTGCTCTGACTTGTTAAAATTTAGAGTAATTCTGTTGAATTTAATGGAATTACTATGAAATTACTTTGGCACCAATGTAATAGAATAGAAATTGTCCCTTATTCATCAAAGGTCTGCCATAAGTATTTTACTGATATTAAATGGGGAGGAGTTATGACTCTTTTTAAAAGGCCCAGTAAGTAAGGATGTAATTTTTCTCATTTCTGATCTCAGTGTTGAGACATGAATGTATTTGCTGTAACCAGTGACCAGTAACCTGAAAAATTCTAGTACTGCTATGACTTGAATACCACAATATGGTATTCTGACATCATAGCACCACTGTGTATCTGTTTGTAATGCAGGTTTAAGTGGATGTGACTCTGAAAATATATAAGATATAAGCTTGTCTTACACACCACCAGGTATCTATTCTTCAAAATACTGCTGTCTGCCTGTGAGAATAACTCTCTTAAAAGAAATGAGTATTGGTCAAAAATAGAGAAAAATGCTCATATACCATAGGTCTTTTGTATTCTGTAGTTCTTTCCAGGTGTATTGAAACCAGTTTTGGTATCTGTTACAGTTGACCTTTGATAGAATAATTTAGATGTGTGAGCCATGTAGCCAAAAGGGAACTGTCTGGTCACATGCATTTTTAAACATCTGCAAGCTGAATCAAAGATCAGAGTGCAAAATTTAGGACTAGAAGATACCTGTGAATTTGTTATGCTCTCTTCAGGATGGGGGGTGGGGGAGAATCTGAGCCTATTATTATTTAAGCTACATTATTTTGAATACTATATTTTCTGCACTGAAATTTATTTTTGATACTCCAGTGTTTGCCAGTGCACTGTTCTGGTAGGACCTGGCTGGGGTGCTCCACTGCAGAAGGAGGCACAGTGTGCTCCCAGCCAGGCTCCCAGGGCTCTCTTGTAGCAACAGGCAGGTAAAAGGGGCTGGGGGTTGCCCCACATTGGTAGAGACTTCCTCAACCCTGGGACCCCCCACAGGGCTCCCTTTAGGGAGGGCAAGGCGCAGCCTCTCCCTTCCATTCCTACCGATGCTGCTTATTGCTTGCTGTTCTCCTTCCATCACTGTCAAGGAGTGACAGAAAAGCACACCACATCCCTGCATTCCTCACCCTCCTTACCACTGCAGGGAGGGAGCAGAGGAGTTGAGTGACCCATGCTGTGTGCTTTCCTGTCACTTCTTGAGAGTGAGGAAGGGGATCAGCAAGCAAGGTCTGTAAGAATACCCCCCTGATGTCCCTAAAAGGTGCGCTTGGACCCCTGTACTCCCCCACACATCCAGCCCCCTGCCCTGATTTCTGCACCCTCCCACACCCAACCCTCTGCTTTGAGTCCCCCTAGGCCTCCAGACCCAATTCCTGCACCCCTCCACATCTGCCCTAAGCCTCTCCTCACAGTCCCAACCCTGTCCCAGTCCTGACTCTTGCATTCCCCTGCCCTGAGCCCCCCTTACAGTATCTGTAAGAAATTTAAGTTATTTTCACCCCTGATTTTCAGTAACTTAAAAAATAGGTAAAATTAGAAAACTTAGCAAGCATGTGGCATTAAGATCTGAAAACTTTACTTTCTCAGCTAAAGTAAATTTTGTTTTACCTTTTCTTGTAGACCTCATGGGAATTTGAGAAATTATGTGTTCTATAACTTCCATTTCTAGGGTTATAAAAGAATATATATATTTCGTTTTAGTTCATATTTGTCAAAATCTTTAGTATTGTAGCTGATAGATGTTGTGTGACAGAATAGTTTTTGGCCATGTTTTAAGTGTAAATAGCGTTCTTCTAATAATCTCATTGTTTTAATAGAATAGTAAGATCCCAATAGAACTATTTAGAAGAAGGAGAACAGGAGTTAAAAATCCAGGTTCTGTTACTTTCTCACTTTGTGACATTGGGCAAGTCAGTTACCTCTCTTTATGATATAGATAGTAATCGCTTCCCAGCTCTCAGGAGTGTTATGAGGATTAATTAGCTAATATTTATGTAGCACTTTGAAGATATAAAGCTAAGATGTATAAGTGCTAATTATTTTAAAATTGATTGAATAGTCTGTGATTTATTTACATAATATCAGCTCTCTATTTAGCATATATATAATAATGTTTGAAATTCTTTTCTAGTTTATTTTAATGCATACCTTTCTTTAGAAGTAGCTGCTAGGAGACTGGCATTTCAGCATAAAATTGATTATTCATCAATTATTATTGAAGGGAAATGCTTAGCGGTGTAAGCATTACTTTTGAACTACATAAATTTCCTGCAACCGCGAACTTAAATCCCAGAAGGAACTGTTCTGTCTTTCATCCTTCCATGGTGTGTCATATGAACTTTATTAAATTTTCCTTGTGATCAGTATCTGGGTAAGGACTTCGTAAACCAATGTGCTAGCTGGTATGTTGTGACATGAAAAACCCCATGGCTGTTTTCAAAACAGTAGATGTTTGCTTTTGGCCAAAATTCTACTACTTCTTTCACAATACCTTTGCAAGCTAGCCCGCTGCGCTGCCATCAACCACCCTAAATGTGCTTGTGCAATGCTAACAGGCAGAACCAAACCTAGGACCTCTGGAGCTTCATGCATGAGCCTCTACAGTTTGAGCTAAAAGCCAGCTTCCTCTTAGCTAAGGCTGTAGAGCACACTCATTTGCTTTCTCTCCCTCCGTAAATGCTCTAAGTGCCACTACATGGGACAGTGAACCACACCCAGTAGGTGTGAGGGTTACTGTTGCATTTCAGCATTCAGGCAATTCCTGTATGCTATAGTTTCCATGATATTTTGCAATTCTTTAGCATGAAAGATCCTGTAGGAATGAAAGACATTGAGCATTAATCAAATGTAAGATGATAATCAACATTTAAGGAAATGACATTCTCCAAAACACCCATGTTCAAAACTCAGCCCCTTCCTGGCATTTGGCTTGTAAACTCCAGTTCTAACCATTCTTCTATGAAGTTTGCTTAGTCCCAGACCCTAGGTTCCTCTGCTCTTCCCTTAATAGCCAGGGATGCAGGTAACTACATCTGCCACAATGAATCATTAACCTCAATTAGCATTTCTCAGTAGGGTTCCAGCATCTACTGACAAGGTGGGTCTCTAGAGCTATCAAGACACACCATTAGATATCACAGTAATCACTTCTCCCCAGCATAAAAGAAAATGGAATAGAATGAGCTATCCTGTCAAAGAAAAAATTCCTGAGTGTTCCCCTGCCAGGGATAACGTCTCTGGGTCTGAAGTGGAGGTGAGAGGGTAGGTCATGGAGGCAGTGACTGCCATATCTAAAATGTAAGGTAGCTCAGTGGTAATTTTGCTCATTATTACCAGCTATAGTGATAAGTTACTTTGGGAAGTTGTGGGTCTGATTGACCAAAGCTATAAACTTTTCTGCCTTGTTTATCTGGGGGAAGATTCACAAAATATTTAGTGTCCTAACATTGAAATACAACATCATGACAGAAGTTTCAGGGGGTAGCTGAGTTAGTCTGTACAGAAAAAAACAACAAATGGTCTGATGACATTTTATAGACTAACAAAACATGTAGATGGTATCATGAGCTTTCGTGGGCACAGCCCACTTCGATTTTTATCTGCTTCGTTTTAATTACCCAATCTTCAGATACTCACTGATTCCCTTAACCTCTCTATTTTCTATAGTTTCTGGTCCCTGTCTCCCACCCCCCTCCTTTTTTTCCTTACACCTCCCCTTCTGTCCTACTTATTTTGGGTCTGCACATCCTAAACTCAGAACTCTGGTCATCTGAAGAAGTGGGCTGTGCCCACAAAAGCTCATAATACCATCTACATGTTTTGTTAGTTTATAAAGTGCTACCAGACCATTTGTTGTTAACATCATGACAGTTCTCCCAATCAATTTAGACATCATAGCTAGGCTAAGAACTGTGGATACAATCTCTTTCCCCCAATGCCGCCCCCTATGTGGCATGGAAATCTTCTGTCTTTTGCAGTTGTCAGTTTGTGGTGGTAGGAACCTCTCATAGATCTAAAGGGAGGTCAATTTTTAGCCTTGCACCTCAAAACAGAAAATCGAAGAACATAGATCAGATTGGAAGTAAAGCTTACTTTTCAGCCATGCTATTTATAGAGATGGGAGTCGAAATATGGGAGTCGAGATTTGGTGTATCACAAAACCTCTTTCCAGACAGGGTCCATGAGGAAATTGTGTTCTTTTCCTAGTTGTTGTGGGAACTATTTAAAGGCCAACAACTCTAAAAAATTATTTTAAAAAAGCAAGAAAAAAATTATTCACATGATTTTGCTCTCCACTGCCTTTTGCTGGCACTCATTCCGAGAACCCTTAATTCTGAAGGAGTGGGAATCTATTTTGAAGGGTATTTATAAGGGAGTACGACTAGCCTGTAATTGTCCTCTGCACATCATAGCATTCCAGCACTCCTTTCAGAAGGGAGCTGATGCTTCGGTAACCTGTTTTATCATTATTCACATCTTGCCTTTAAAAGGAAATGATGACTAAAGCAGGAAGGAGTGCATGCCTTCCATTGCAATGCCTGGCAAAGCCTAATGCGATCAGAGCTACATAATGTTGAGTTTATGGGATTCCCACTGTGGCCTTGTTGTAGGCATGTGAAGGCATGTGTGGGTGATCGTTTTTGATGCATTGTCTCAAAGAACAACAATTACAGTTAACATTCTTTCAGAATGGTGACTTTTGCGATGACATCAGCAGTGTTGCATCATATGGTAAGCTGTTTAGCATTTTGAAACTTGTAACGTGTCTGAGACTTAAATTGATGATAAAATGAAGAATAATTTAATCTATCATTTGAAATGAAGCAACACTCTTTCTGGCAACAATGAAGCAAGAAAGTAACAAATATCATGAGCTTAACTCACAATATAAAAATACTTCAGCGGGATAGCCGGGTTAAGTCTACCAGGAAAAACTAAAAAAACAACAAATAGTTTAGTAGCACTTTAAAAACTAACAAAACATGTAGATGGTATGAGCTTTTGTGGGCACAACCCACTTCATCTGAAGAAGTGGGCTGTGCCCATGAAAGCTCATGATACCATCTACATGTTTTGTTAGTCTTTAAAGTGTGAATATAAAAATAAAAGGGCAGACATTAAATGGTTTGCTAACTGAAAAGTCTCAGAATATAATTTCCTAATACAGAGTAAACTGAATCATATGACAAACTAGGCTTTGCAAAAAATGTGTATTTTAATACACCTAAATGTAAATGTATACATCTAGGAACAAATAATTTAGGTGATACTTATAAAGTGGGAGCATCTGTCATGCAAAATAGTAACTGCAAAATAGAGTTACAGACTAACACGGCTATCACTCTGAATCTTTTGAAAAATAGGAGTCCTAGCGTGGGGCATAATCAGTAGAACATGGGCTTCCATTGTAATGCCATAGCCACAAGGCCAATTAATTCCTTGGATGCATAAACAGGGAAATGCCAGGAAGGTGTAGAGAGATTGTGTTATCTGATTGACATCTGTGTGACTGCTGCTGGAATACTTTGTCCAGTTCTGGTGTCCACAATTCTTAAAGGACATCAATGTATTGGAGAGGTTTCAGAGAAGGGCTATGAGAGTGAATAAAAGATTAGGACACATGTCTTCTAGTGATAGTCAAGGAGCTCAATCTATTTAGTTTAACAATGAAGAGGTTAAGAGAAGGACTAATTATAGTCTAAGTACCTGTATGGGGAACACATATTTAATGATGGGTACTTCAGTCCAGTAAAGAAGGGTGTCATAAACCAAGGGTTGGATGCTTAAGCTATGCATATTCAGGCTTGATATAAGGTGTACATTTTAATGGAGGTAATAATTAATTATTGGAATAATTTACCAAGTGTCATGGTGGCTTTTCCATCACTGACAATTTTAAAAATCAAGATTGAATGTTTTTCTGAAAGATGGCTGTTGAGAATTATTTTGGGGAAGTTCTATGCCCTGTGTTATACAAAAGGTCAGGTGATATCTTCACAGACGTCCCTTCTGGCCTTAGAATCTATTAATATGTGGATCTGTATCTGGTGGGATAGCTGTTCTTCTGGGTTTATGTCTGTCACGTCTTAATATGGGACTTGTCACACAATAACATGAGCTTGTCATTTCAAACTAGGATGTCACATATATTGCAGAAAACAACCTTTATGCTTTCTCTCTCTCAGGAGTTGCTGACAGAGCAGCAAAGTTACCAGAAATCATCTTTCTCTCACATTGCATTTTCATTCTGCAGATACTATAGGCTTATTGAACAATCCATCGACCCTTCTGTAGTGAGTCTGCTTTGTGCAGAATGGCTGCAGGGAAACTATTCAGATATCCCAGTAGAACACTACACCAAGTGGAACAAATTCCTTTGGGATTTAATGCAGGTGTGTGAAAAATGATGGGAAGATAACTCATTATTTGTTTTACACTCATGTTTGACAAGTACAATGGGGGGAGTATTCCAATGATGATTGCCATTGAAAAATGTGCCATTGTATACAATAATGGTAATAGTTTAACCCTCTCTGAAAATAGCTTAACCCTGAATTTAAAGGGGCACTGTTAACCTTACATTTTTGAAATGTGAATTTTTCTGACAGAGCACATGTTAATTAGTATGTACCGGAATATTTCAAAATCCCTTTAATGTATAAGGGGCTCTTTTGCTCCCGGTAGATGTTTAGAACTAGAATTGTCTTTTGGGTGCTCCCAACAGCAACATCAAAATGCTCTGATCCACTATGCCCTATTCCTTTTTTTTCCTCTGCACGCACCTGTATGTTGCCCCTTAGTTTCAGTTTCCCTTTCAGCTTTGCTGCTGTCTGTATTGGTAAGTGCCCTCTTTAAGAGCCTGGTGAGAGGTCAGCAAGAGAGCAGTGGCTATGATTATATGTCAAAGTATACAAGCAGGAAAAGTAGAGAAAATATTGTTTCTCTTGCAATAATCTCAGAGGCCAGTTGTGTCAGTTATAGCTAGAGTATTGCTGAGCCCAAATTGTGAGTCAAGCCTCAAAAAGCTTTTGAGATGAAACTTTAAAAACATAATAAAGACATCACAAATATATATTTGCCTTCTGAGCCCTTGGGATTCACTTGTATGATGTTTTAAAATGTTTTTTGCAACCATGAGGACTAACATAGGAATGGCCATATTGGTCAGACTAAAGGCCCATCTAGCCCAGTATCCTGTCTTCTGATGGAGGCCAATGCTAGATGCCGCAGAGGGAATGAACAGAACAGCTAATTATCAAGTGATCCCTTCCCTGTCACCCATTCCCTGCTTCTGACAAACAGAACCTAGGGACATTGTCCCTGTCCATCCAGTTCTTCTTTGATCCCTGTTATATTATTTAAAAATAATGATCATGACTGTTTAGATTCTCTGATCATCACTTGATTACAGGAGCTGTATGTTTAAGAAAAATGCCAAATATAACAAGATTCAGTATAATATTGTGAGTCTCTGCAACACTGGAAATAGCTTTTTCAGAGGGGAATCTGGGGTGGTATTTTCAGAAGCCTGCTTGGTGGTGGTCTAACACTGCTTCCACTTAAAGTCAATGAGAATTTTGCCACTGAGTTTAATGACAGGAGAGAAAGGTCACTAATAAGTACCCAGGATTTTCAGTTTTACAGTGTCTCTTCTACAATTCCTTTTTTGGTCGCCTTTCAGAGAAACACATGCACACATATTCCCTTTTAGTAGTTTTTTATGATTTGTACATGAGATTTTAGTATTAATTTAATGTGGCTACTTAGCAACTCTGGAATGTGACATCCTCCAGCCACAGATGTGAGTCACAGAAAAGAAATTGGCAAATTTCCCTACTGTACTTTGCTAGTGAACCTCCTCAGATTTGATGTAGGACAGGCATTAGAGTGGAGAGAGACTTTAGAGTATCAATTCTGTTGTAGTTCCTTGCTGAAACTCTCTACAAGGATGACACCAATTTTATGGTGGAGATACGTGTTGGGTGATGAATGGAGGCATCCAACTGGTTTTTCACTACACAGCCTCATCAAATAATAAATATTTGGTCACCATCACCACTGGTCTTGATTTCATTCCAACCTGGCGTCTGCAAGCTATGAGGGCTCAGTTCTGTTAAGTGCTGAGCCTGCTTAACTACCATTTAAATCAGCAGATGTGAGAAGTGGGCACCTCAAAGGAAAGCTTGTAGGATCAAGACCTAAATCCCATTACCTCTTCTCTAAGCCATCCATTCCCTGCTAGTGTTCTTTAATTTTTTTGTATTAACAAGATTAGCATGAATGGGCAGCAATATTGGATTTTTAGGCTTTTCTTTCCCTTGTGTATACAGTGTTCTTGAAGAACCAAGGAAGGAAGAATGATGTTCTCTTGAATGTAAATATACATTCTAAAAGTGTCTCCTTGTCTTTAGGATATAATTAGATTTCAGTGTTTTACTTTTCATCTATATTTCTTTTGTGTTCCTCATACATTAAGAGGTTTACTTTGTGTTGATTTTATATCAGTTCTTTGAACACTAAGCAAGTGATTATCAGGCCAATTGTGTGATACAACATGAGATAAGAGATTTAGATAATTATGATAAATAAGATAATCTGAGCCAATATAAAACATTTGAGGTGTTTGCTTAAAACAAAGCCCGAGTTTTTATACTTTGTTGTCATATTCAAAGTGTTTTGCATAAGTAACACATTCAGAATTTAAACAACAAACATTTTATTTCATTGTCTATTTTCAATACATTCTGAGATTATTAAACATGTTATTTTGTGATAAAGTAAGTGACATTGATTTAATGCCTGCATGTTCTTTGTTCTATGTTGTTGAATAGGAAGCACGGGATCTTTATACAGGTACGATAAAGAAATGAACATTGGACTACATCATATAGTTTCTGGAGAACAAAAGAGGCTTTGCAATAAAAGGTAAGTAAAGAAAATGTTAATCTTTTTCATGCCCGAGGAAATAAAATACAAATTACAATTTAAATTTTCTTAGAATACTGACCCGGTTGTTTGAAACTGTACTATTTCTTTATTCTGTTCTTGTAAATTAGTCACATTATAATTAATTGTGACTGGATAACTGTGGGTTTTTTTCCATTTTGGTGGCCAACCCCCATTTTAAAAAAATCTTTTAAAGTTTACCTAAAATTAATTTTTAATATTTCTTTGTTTTATTTAGTTCTTGGGTGGTTTACGTTTTAGCTTGTCTACATAAATTTCTGAACATAATATCATTACTAAATGAAAAATGAAAACATTTTGTTTTGAACACATCAAAATGAAATATTTAGACTTCTTTTTAAAATAATTTTTTACTGAGACTAGTCATCAAATCTATCCTGAATTTGTGAAGCCACATTTTTGGCAAATGAAGTAGTCATCTAAAAACTTTTGCCCAGCTCTGATTATAATGCATTTCATGAAAGCTAAATGGGACAAAAAACTTGTACACATTTTCTACCAAGTAGGGTTTTTTTTAAAGATTATCTGAGGTTCACCAATGTTTTAATTTTTCCCAATAATTCTTCCACTCCTAATAAAAATAATTTGGTACAAAAATGTAGTTTCTGCATAAATTTTACATTTTTTTCTCTAGTTTCCTACTAATTTGTTTGGGTATTATGCGGAATATATCGTCATTTTTTTAGCTCTCTGAAAATGCTAATAGAGATACATTTGTCTGCCACAAAAGTGTAAGTCATGCACAAAATTAGCTGGAGAACATTTTATACATCACTCATCCTTTTATAAACAGGAAACAGTTCAATTTCCTTACAAGTTGGAGGCTGATTTGGTTCAGTTACATACAAATGAAAAGATAAATGCTCCTTTATTGAAATTATACATTTTTAATGAAAAAGTGGGAGTATCAAATTGTTTTCCTTCAGAAAACAATATTAGGAATAGCAAAAGAGGTGCATGTTAAGCACAAAGTACTTTTCTACTCTCAAGAGATGCATATGTTGTTTATTTTAATTCAAATATGTCAGTGAAGTCTTGTTCTCCCTTCGGCATTCCAGGTATAGAAAATTGTCTTATCGGAGCTAAATAGGAATTAAACTAGTAACAGAATGGTTTCATTATATTATGAGCAAGAGAGCAAAGTTCATATTACTAATGTAATGACTTTGTGCGTGTGTGTGTGGGTGGGTGGGGATATAAAAGTCTCTTCTGAATAGATACATAATCCATTTATTGATTCTCCTCTAGGTACCAGATGAATAGACTGGTAGATATTTAGAACTTCTGTCAGGTTTTAGTCTATGAGCTAGTTAATCACATGCCTTTAGTTGCCAAAAAAAAAGAGCATTTATCCTGCAGGAAGAATGGTTGAAAGACTATTGTTGCATTATTAATAAAAACAGAGACAACACAGAATCCTTGATGCCTCAGGATGATGAGGTGAGACTCTGTAATGTCCCTTAGGAAACCATTTTATTTTATTTATTTTTTTTCAGCTAGTTTTGCATTTCCTTATTTCCACAGGCAACTATAATACTTTCAAGTATGGCATATGAAATGCATACAGCAGCTCCGCAGTGATAAATCATTGGAAGTGTTCGATGTCATATGAATGCATTATCTCATTCAGATATTTCTATTTTATATTACATCTGCATAGGCTTACTCTGCAGCTTTGACTAGTAGTGTACAGAGCATGATGATGCACACAATGTTCTGTATCATGTAGGTGGAAAAACAGTGCAGGATAAACATTTTAGAGGAAACATCAAGCAAGATTCGCATGATTTGTGTGAAAAAAAATCATGTCTAATCAATAGCTATAAACAAAAGAATGGATAATGGATTAAATATGAAACTGATAAATACATATACTGAACACCTAACAATGACATGTGTGGAGGTCTTTGAAAATTAATATCAAAACTTGATCTAATGGTACTAGATTATATTGTCATGCTATCTATTTATTGAATTTGTATTTAATGCTATAACAGCCAAGCCTGAGAATAAAGGCCAGCAAGTTTGTCCAGTAATATTTAACAACAGGCAATGGAGCAAGGAGACCTATATGAGAGTGAAATATAAAGAGAGTGGGAGTCCCTAAGCTTCAATGTTTTTGTCCTTCTCGCTCTCTCTCTCTCTCTCTCAAAAGCCATCTATTTTCCCTGACATGTCTCTCAAATGAGACAGATTATTTTGAGCTCTATTGCATTGCTTCGTATTTACTGTTTAACATTACATAGCATTAATACTGTTCAGAAATATTAACATAGTAAATCTTCATATTGTTACTGTTTTGTTGTCTAATAATAATAGAATGTCATTTATTAACATTTACAGACCATGATCATAATGTCTTAGATACTTAGGTAAAAGGTGCACTTTAGGAAAAATATATATCATGTATTCAGGGTAATCATGTTATATTGAAATGAATCACAAAATTGTTTTTAAGTGAAATTTTTAAGTCACTTGGGGGACCTAGGAGGCTTTCAGGAAGGGCGTTAAATTTAAACATTTGATTACAATGATACTGGTAATCAAGACATTGAGGCACATCTTTCACTGCAGGAACAACATAACTTAGAAAGGGTCCAGTACAGTAGATGAAATTTGGGAGTGTTGTTAGGATAAATACATTAATATCATGGAATATAATATATAATGTGCTAGTTTTTCTTTTTTAGAAACTAAATATGTAAAGCTTTTATTTACTTCAGATTAAATGTTATGATCTAATTTACTTTTCACTTTTTTTGCTGTTTGTTTTGATACTTTAATCTGGTAGGAGAATGAAAAATATTTGTATTCAGTTTCACTAATATAATTTTACTATTTCTTTTCAGAGCATATATTGCAAGAGAATGTCCAAATCCAAATAAAAACCTCTTTTCAATTATTTAAAAAATAACATTCTTATTAATATTAATTTTCTAATTTTTGAAAGGTTAAACTTTGTCTCTTAACTATTTTGCAGGGTCCTTTTAAATGTCTCAGTTGTCAAAGACAAAGTCTTTGTGTGATCATTTTAAGCTTGAAGGGTAGTCTCAGAGGGGTAGTTGTGTTAGTCTGTAACTTTAAAAACAATTAATAGTCCTGTAGCACCTTAGAGACTAACAATATATACAAATATATATATATATATATATACAAATATAGTATCATGAGCTTTCGTGGGCAAAACCTAAGTCCTCAGATGAGTGGAGACAAAACTACATACATATTTTTCATCTAGCAGCACCTTAAAGACTAATAAAACATGTAGATGGTATCATGAGCTTTCGTGGGTACAACCCACTTCTAAAGCTCATGATACCATCTACATATTTTGTTAGTCTTTAAGGTGCTGCTAGACTGTTCGTTGTGCAAGTTTTTTCCAGTTACAGATTAACTCGGCTTTTATAAATATATATTTGTTAGTCTCTAGGGGTATGTCTACACTGCATGGCTTTTTCAGGATACTGGAGTATCCTGAAATAACTACCCTACGTCTACACAAAGCCACTTATTATTTTGATTTTTTTTTAAAATAACGGGCATGCTATTTCGGCATCCCAGTAACCTTCATTTGACGAGGATTAAGGGATGTCTCAAAATATCATGTTATTTCAAAATTTGGTGCTGTGTAGACGCACCAAATTTCAAAATAGATTTGAAATAATATATGCAATTTGCCTAGCGCAAATTGTGTATCTTATTTCGAGTTTAGGGTGCTGTGTAGACACACTCTAAGGAACTACAGGACTACTTGTTATTTTCATTGGTGTAGGGTAGAATGTTCAAAAGCGAGTTAGGTTATGGCCTCAGTGCACAATTAGCCCCGATGATTGGCAGACTGTGAACACCTGAATTAACTTAGTCTGGTACAAGTCAGGCTGCACCAAATTCTTGCATGCATTACTGTGTTCTCATTGTTCCTGAGAGTACTTGTATGTATAGAGCATATCCTATAGTTCTTTGTGTTGAGATGCTATAAGATTCCTTCTGAGTCAATTGTGGGAGATCTTGGTAGAAATTGCAGGAAGACAGTGGAGGATTGACAGGACTCAAGTGATTATGCCTGCATTCTCACTTCAAAATGAGCCCTAGTTCTGTTTTAACCTATACTTTTAGCTAGATAATCTAATCCAGGTTTACAGTACCTCCAAGCCAGAGGTTTTTCTGTGTGCACAGTAGGGGACTTGAGCTAAAATGCAGGTAAGAGCCCAGGTTAAATGTGCAGTTAAGACATATCTTTAGTTGCTTACGGTATGTCTGCACTTCAGTGAAACACCTGTGGCTGGTCCATTTTGGCTGATTCGGAGATTGGGGTAAGAAGCCTGGCCTCTGGGACACCAAAGGGACAGGTCCAAGAGTTGAGACTCCTGTGCGAGCCCAAACATCTACCACACAATTAAACAACCTTTACCCCAAACCCCGCGAGCTCAAGTCAACTGCGTGTGTAAAATTGCAGTGTAAACATATCTTTAGGGGCCATACAAGTTTCACTGGCACTCAATGAAACAGGCTCCTAAGTGCCTTGGTTTCTTCTGAAAAGGGGACTTAGGCTCCTAAGCCAATTAAGCACTTCAGAAAATTTTACCCCATAGTTCTCTGTTACAAAATCAGTTAAAACTTTATTCATTTGAAATGCAATTTGATAGAAAATATCCTGGTATTATTTAGAGTTATTGAATTTAATTTTATTTAATCAAGTCAGGAGATGAAGAAATTGAGTTGTAATGTGATACCAAAGTCGAACAAAGTGTCAAAAGATAAATTGTGATATCCTACTTTTAAACTTCAGTAATACACGTAGTCATTGGAAAGGCAGCTCCAGGAATCCCAAACTGGGGGGTGAGGGAAGAGGAATGTTTTTTTGACCACCAATGTTGTCCTTTCCCTTTTTTGTTGTTGTTGTTTCTGAGTGTCTGCCCACTCTTCTTTCGGTACCTGTATATCTTAGTCTAATAAGAAGCTGATGAAAATACTCTTGAGGGGATTGGGCTGAATCTACCCTTCACTCACCCTGCTCCAGCCTGTTGATTTTTAGCTTGTCCCAGATTTAGAGGTGTCCACCTCAGCATCACTTGATGCACATGTTGGGCTGGAAGGCAGGGCCCTCCATCTGTGATGCCCTACTCTTCCCTCTTCCTGGGCCTGAGGTTCTGTCAGATATGGTGCTCCAGGATCTCTCCCTTTGCCATGGGACTTTCCCCCTCCCATCACCTCAGGATTCCCCCTGCCCCCGGAACTTTTGCTTGATCCCAGGAAACCTTCTTGGGAGTTGCCACTCAGAGCCAGGACCCAATATTCCTCTCCAAATGGCCAAATCTTGCTTCACCTGCTGGAAATGGAATCCAGCATGGAGGCAGGGCCTTTCCTTCTGTGTCACACCTCCCATTCCCATCCAGGCTCTGGTATAATGCACTGCAGTTTTCAGATACCTAAAAGGAGGAGGGAGAAAAATTGTTATTCTTGACCTCTGATGATAGGCTTAAACTTCAGCAAGCAACGTTAGGTTGGACACTAGGACAATGACAAGTTTAACACTGGAATAAATTGCCTAGGGAGATTGTGGAAACTCCATCTTTGGAGATATTTAAGAGCAGGTTAGATAAACATCTATCAGAGATTATCTAGGCAGTGGTTGGTCCTGCCGTGAGGGCAGGGACTTAATGACCTCTCGGGGTCCCTTCCAGTTCTAGTATTCTTTGATTCTGTGATTCTATGACTCTATGATAATGACACCTTAATATGGGACAGTTCCTCAGACTTGTCACTTAAAAAGAATGGCTCAGATTTGGGAATCTTATGTCCTCAGCCATGAAGATCAATGCAAAGAATTCATTTAGTTTGTCCACAGTACTCCTTTAGCATCTTGATCATCCAGTGGCCCCTCTGTTTGTTTAGCAGGCTTTTTGATTCTGGTGTACTTAAAAAGTAATACCACATGTTTTTTGAGATTTTAGCTACCTGTTCTTCAAATTCCTTTTTGGCCTTCCTAATTATATTTTTATGCTTCATTTGACAGAATTTATGCTCCTTTCTATTTTGCTCAATATGATTTAACTTCCACTTTTTAAACAATGCCTTTTATCTCTTACTGCTTCTTTTACTTGGTTGTTAAGCAACGGTGGTACTTTTTAATTTTCTTACCATGTTTTATAATTTAGTTGAAACGGTATGTGTTTGAGTTGAACCTCTGTTATGGTGTCAGATGAGACTGATACACTTTAGTGTCATCTCTATAGTGATAACTCTGCAGCCCATACCTCCTCATGTACCCCCTCGACAGAGGGACAAGTTGAAACACTGTGGAAATCCAGGTGATAGTTCCCTTAAAGATGAAGAGCAATTGCACAGGAGCACTTTCTGGGAAAACTCTTCCAGGAAGAAACAGTGCTGCTCCAGAGCAGTTGTGTTCACACTTGGTACACTCATGTGAGTTGTCAGAACATTGTGATCAGTGCTATGTGTGCACCTGATAAATCTAAAAATAGTGGTTGTGTAAGGCACAGGTGGGGAGCCACTGGCCTACGGGCCACACATGCTTCATCAGGGTTAGCTGCTGGCAGGCCAACAGATGGTTGGTTTGCTTGATGGATGTCTGCAGCTTCAAGTGGCCACAGTTTGCTGTTCCCAGTCAATTGGAACTGGGGGGGAACAGTGTGGGCCAGAAATGGTGAACAGAGCCACTGCAGACACTTAGGTAAACAGTCTGGCAACCTGCCAGCAGCTAACTCTGATGAACTGCATGTGTGCCATGGACTGGAGGTTCCCCACTCTGTGTGTAAAGCATCTAAATGCTCTTGACTTATCTCATTACGGTTTTTCTACAGTCTTAAACAAAAATAGAAGATTAGGTAATGGATGATTGTTGGCCAGATGATCTACATCAAGTGATGGTTTCCCGAACAAAGGTCATACAGCAACTGCTTTAAGAAAAGATGACACCCTGTTCTTCCTTTCGGAGCAATTGATAAACTTGACTAGTAATGGGACAAGTTATTTCTTTAGTAGCCTTCAGGTACCAGGGATGGCACTGGTTGCAAAGGGAGGTGCAGAATGGAAGATTTGTGGCAATGTCCCATTGAACATCACCGATCACAATTCAAGCAGACAGGACTTCCCATTAGTCCTTTCTGCATGGAGGGAAACAACTAGCTTGACCCAATAGCCACTTTTTTATTTATAAAGTATTTTGAAATTTCCTCACAATGGGTGAATTGAAACTAGCAACCAAACTAAAGGTGATTTGGATTAACCAAGCATCACTACTTTTCAAAATAAGTATATTGACTGAGACAGATTGAGGACAGATTTTTTTCTGATTACATATGTTCCATAGTCATTGTAACTACCATTTTTAAAAAACACTTTGGAAAAACTAAATGATCAGCTCTCTTCATTCCGTTGCATGACAAGCCTGCAGCTTGAAGACCAAATCTTGAACATGAAAGGTTTGCATGGTCAGCATTCAGATCTGTCTTAATTCATTCGTAGGTCATGCAGTCAAATGTAAATCCATGGGTACTTGCTGAAGATATTTTCCATACTTGCAGCTATTTGTTTATGTGTTATTACAGGTGGAATCAAATGTGCTGACCATCTCCAGGTGAAGAGCTTTTCATTATCTTGGGAAAACAATGTCTCCATTGCACCTTCAATTCCTTGTGGATAGCTGAGGATTTCTGTCATTTTGAAGGCAGTGTTCCAGTTGGAGGTGTGTATGGGTGTTGAACTATATGCTATAACAGGTTAATGTTCTAGTTTGAACATCTTTTCTTATCTGCTCACTCAAGATATTTTGGTTTATGTACATTCTGTTATTATTCTGGGCCAAGTCTGCCAAATTTTGTGGTTGCACCTAAGAGCAAATCTACAGCACTTTCTGTTAATGTTTGATGGAAATTATTTGGCACTAAAGTAAATAAGAGTATATCTTTTTATTTAACTGACTTGCCATGCATGATATATTTATTTTAATGTATCTCTTTATTTTAATGGTCCTGATTTGGCCACCTGTGACTTCCTATCTATTCAGGTTTTCTTCCCCCAACTCTCCTATATGCAGTCTGTGGAAGAGATTTCAGCATTCATGGGAATATGAAACTGCCTAGGAAAATTAGGGTCTTTCCAGTTTAGAGAAGTTGGAGACTGTCCTTCATACATTTTAGTCTCCTCTTAGGAATATTTTATCTTTAGACAAGGAAAGGTTATTTGTTTGTTATTTTGTTCCTCAAAACTTATATTTTGATAAGAATCATAATTGCTCTCATGCCTTCTCATAGTTCATAAATCAATATTTTCCAGTGACTTACTTTATGCTCAGTCTCATTCTCTCTCTCTCTCTCTCTCACACACACACACACACACACACACACACACACACACACACACACACACACACACACACACACACACACACACACACACACACACACACACACACACACACACTCTTTATAACCCAAATGTAATCCACATAAATACACACAGACACCATGCCTGTTTGTTAGTTTCTTTATTTGTTTATTATATTAATTATGCTCAGGGGATAGAAATCTCTTTACCTCAACACTACAGAGTTTTTCTGGCATACTGGAGGCAGGGATAGCATAGGGAGACCTCCTGCTCTGACTTTCTCAGGGGCTGCAGGGACATGCCAGCCATGTCCAGAAGCACAATTACCATAGGGATAATTACTCCAGACATGACAGGTTAAGCATTTTAAAACTCACTATTCAGTTTCTGGGAGGTATCCTGGAAAAAATCTGCCGCATCCAGGGAACGTGTCTCCTCTTTCAAAAATATTTTCAAAAGAGCAGATACACTTTTTCAGCATCCCTGTAAACCTCGTTTTACGAGGAAGAAGGGATATTCCGAAAAAGGTTTTTTTTCCAACATTTGGCCCAGTATAGGGGCCAAATGTCAGAAAAGCCTCTTCCAAAAGAAGAAGTGGAAAAAGCTACCCAAATTGCGGTTCGCAATTTGCATAGCTTTTTCTGGAAGAACAGTGTAGTGTACATATAGCTTCACTCCTTAAGGAGCTAAGCTCAGGAGGAACAATTCTAACCTCCTGTCCATAGACAGCCACGTCTTTATATTTGGATTTCCAATGACAAAACATAAGGTTGTGCCACATTCAAGATGGCATTTTTCAATCAGTTAAGTAAATTAAAATGAATTATTTTGTTGCTGTGACTGCCTAATAGTATTTTTCTGCATTTGCTTTTTCTAATTGGGATTATTGTGCAAAGATTTCTCCTTATTGTTCTTTTCTTTTAATGTGTATGATAATAACTTAGTGTTATGTTCAATTTTATTGTTATTGTAATCTAAATTAAATGTCATGGCCACCATCAGGCTCAGCCTGACAGAACATGGACTTTGCCATAATTTATTTCCTATTCAAGTACAAATTTTAATACCTAAATAATAATATAAATACTGGCTTGAAATCTAGGTAGGATCATACACAATTCTACCAGTCTGGTCCTCCACAAGTGTTCTCTTTTGCTGTGGAATGCTCATTGTGCCTCTGACCACAGATGAGATTTGTTCCTGGTTCTTCTTCAAGTGAGGACCCAAGTATAATCTTAACAAATAGCCCGAGGGGCTAAACAGAATCACCTATATCTGCATGAAGTTGTGGACTGTGCTATTTTGTATACATGCCTGGTCAAGAGTCCATAGTTAGGCTTGCAGCAGAGATTTCAGTTTAACAGGAAAGATTTGCGTAAAGTGACCTACCAGATTGTCAAGTTGTATATCGTCAAAATGCACAACATTTTAATCACTGGAGTACTGTGTGAAGTGAAGCAAATGACAAAATGAAATCACACAAATGGTAGCTGCTGCTGTTATAGTCTGGTGAATCAAGCATCCATGATTTCAATGGCAGCCTCATGATTTCAATGGCAACTTTGCCAAAACTCAGAACTAACTAAGCACTCAAAAGAGCCAAAGTACTGTAGGAACTTCCTTCTATCAAATGCTAAGTACACGAGACCCAAAAGTAGTTGTCCAGTGAAATGATAACTTCACAGAAGCAAAATTAGAGAGAAATAACTTTCCCATAAAGGGGCATTTTCAGAAAACTTTAAAAAAAAGTGAGAATTTTTTTTTAATTCTGAGACATTTCTATAAATGTTTATGAAGTAAACTAAAGTTCTGCATTATTAAATTATTATTAAGCTTTATTAAATCACTGGCCTTGTCCTTGCTGAGCATTTTCAGGCATTTTCAATCACCATGCCATTTAGACCTGACCTGACCTGACCTGACCTGACTTGAGTTAGATGATATAGTGATAAACATGTCTGTGATCAATCTACCATGTAACTCCAGTTACTGCTGATATGGGAGGATCAGCATCAGTGCTGGAGCAATAGTGGAAGAATTTTGGACAATACTCAATTCATAAGTAGCCACTGCACTACGTACCTCCTGTACCTTAGTTGTGTACATACCATAATTCTCATAAGCCTCAGCTATGGTAATAATTAACTTAAAGTTTGATTGTAAGTTTGGCTTTCTCTGCTCTTTTCAGTTTAGTGAGATCCTGTGTTGTTCTTACAAAAAAGACCAGCAATAGCATTGACTGAGTTGAAAAAAGTTAGGAATTTTTTGATGTATTGGAAGAACTAGATTTGCCATATAATTTTTCTCCAACACTTTTAATACAGAAGTCGCTGCAAATTTCCCCTTGTTATTGCTGCATCTTTAATAACATGATTAATAATAATAATTGGACTAGTAGTAGCACCTCAACTCCATCTTTTGTTTTTATTTTTCCTTTATTATTACTTCTTTCTTTTCTACTTCCATTGTATTGTCAACTCTAGACATTTGTGTGTATAATGGGCCATTCAGTACAAGAGACTGTACTAAACAAGCTAAACAAGAAATCATGTAAAAACCAGCCAATCGTGTGGCATTTCAAACTTTATAGCACAGCATGTTTACATTAGACTTTAAAGTAAAGTTTTCCTTTTTTTCTTGAACTGTTTCCATTCACCTTCTTAAAAATGTCACCATACATCTGTCCATTATTATTCATAGATTTTAGAGCAAGAAAAAAATTAGGTCATCTAATCTGACCTTCTGTATAATACAAGCCATAATATTTCACCTATATTGTCCTATCCTAAAATGAATAATTTGTTTGACTAAACCATATTTTCTAGGAAAAAACTCAAACTTGATTTGGATACATCAAGGATGGGAGTTTATTCCAATTGTTAATTATTTCACTGTTAAAAATTCAGTTCCTTATTTCTAATTAGAATGTATAAGGTTTTAATTTCCATCCAATGGTTCTTATTATGTCCTTTTTCTCTAGGTTAAAGAGTCCTTTTTAATATCTGGCATTTTTTTCCCTGGGGGTACTCGCACACATTAATAACTGAGCCTTCTTTTTTCTAAGCTAAACAAACTGAGCTCCTTAATTCTCCCACTGTGAGGTATTTCTTCCAGCCTTCAAAAGATTATGCTTTTTTTCTCCTCAATTCTCTTCAGTTTTTCGAAACCCTTTTTAAAATGTAGACATCAGCACTGGACATATTATTCTAACATGTCTCAACAATGCTGCAGACAGTGGTAAATTCACCTTCTTTTTCCTACTCCCCTATTTATATAGCCAAGGTTAGCATTAACTCTTTTTGTCACAACATCACAGGGGGAGCTCTTATTCAGTTGTTTGTTCACTATAAGTCCTAAATCCCTTTCAGAGTCACTGCTTTACAAGCTATGTAAAATATTACGTCCCTTTGTTTTCAGTTTTACCACCTTCCATTTTCTCCTTTTTTCCATTCTTTCCTCACATTTACAACATCTCGTCCCTGTCTTTGTAATGTCTCTGCTATCTCAAACTCCAGGTTTTGGATGAAAGTTTTCTGTGTTGAGGTGATGGGCTGGGCTTTTCTCTACTACAACCACTTAGCTACGTTTAGCAGAGTATTGATTTTCAGCTTGTACTGTAAAAGTCAATATTTTAGTAGACAGAGCAAAGCAGAATCATTATTACATGGGTCAGTCAGTCACATTACGTATATGACTTCAGTGCCATGTAAGGCATAGATAATTGGCCTTCACCATATATTCCAATCCTCTCCTTGTCTGTTCTCTTCACACTCCACAGAGTTCCTGGCCCTGACCAGCTGCTCTTGGCATAGTTAGCTCATCTCTCTTAATAATCATTTGTTCATCCAGACCAGCTTCCATAAGTGGCCTCTGTGATTTAGCTTTTTTGCATATAATAATATAATTTAGGTTCTTCCTCCCCAACTTGGTCCATATATATTTCTTACACTTGCCTGCATAATGCTACATCTATGGCTCATCTTATGACAGCGCAGATTCTGGGCTCCTACTGCTTACTTTCTCTGACAGGCAGAATGATGACCAGTCACCATCCCGCATTTCCTCACCCTGTAGAGCTCCTTCCTGACACTTTCACAGTTTGATTTCATCTCCACTCTGAGTAATACACAAAGAGGTAACCTCCATCACCTCTGCTGGCTGTCATTTGAGCTCTTCTTAGGAGGTGTTGCTAGGAAACAAGAAAAAAATCCTTATCTATGCCTTTAATCCATGGGCATAAGCATCTTTTGATCTCCCTGTGAGTAACATCCACTACCACAGTGAAGCAAGCCAGCAGCAGAGAGCCATTTCTGGGGCAAGGAGCAGACAGACCTTTTAGGAGTGGCCTGGCTGATGGCAGAGATAGCAGGGGTATCATTATCCCAGGCTGATCCAAGGTGGCTCCTTAAAAACAGTGGTGGTGTTGCAGAGAAGTCTTTCCTTGATTTTTCCCTTGGCCAGGGCATCAACATGTCCAAACTAACTGTTACATGCTAAAGAGCACCCTCTTTTGAGGGGTTTCCTTTCTTTACAGAAAAGCCAAGGCAGAACATAAAAAGAATGTTCACTCTTGCATCTTTAGCTGCATCATTCTTTGTCTACTTGTCTGCTTGAACTGAGTCTAGTGTTTACTTCTATCCAGATTGTTCATCAAGGGTGCTCTCAGTTCCTGTCTCTCCCCTGGTATTAGACCTCTTGCTCCTTATGGAAGCAGTTCAGGGGTTCAGGCAGGTGTATCCATTACAACTCTTCCAGGGACAATGGATTTTCTTTGCCAGGCTGGGCTTCTGGCCAGTGTCTGAGAGACCGCTGGCTCAGACTGTGCCCTCTTGGAAGCCTGCCTTATGTAGCCCTCCATCTAAGAGGCTCCCTTCTCTCAGAGTATTCTGACAGGCTCTCTATTCTAGTGATTTCCGTAGAAATCTCACCCTTCAGATTCCCTTCATGGCCCTCTGATTTGGGCATCTCTTGGGATTTCATTTCCCCAGAAGGCTCTTGTTTTTTTGGGGAGTCCTTGTGTGTCCTTCACTGAGCTTAGGTAAACTTTATTAAGTCCAGGAGCTCATTTACTGATCAGCCTCTGGGGCAGTCAGCTGTCTCCAGGTGAGGTTTTCACATAGCAGCCACAGGCAGACTAAGCCCTGGCTCCCCATAAAGGTCAACTGCTCCATAACCAAATGTGTGTGTGTGTGTGTGTGTGTGTGTTTGGAGGGAGTTAAATGTTATTCTTTTTAAAAACTATATTTAAATTTTTAAACACAAGTTTAATATAGCAAAACAATGTAATTAGCAGCTTATTAGGGCAGTCGTATCAAAAGTGGTCATGAAAGATAAATGTAGTATACCAGGATTTGAAGATTCCATCGCAACATAGTAAGTCGCTGTTGGCATTCTTCTCTTCTTTAGAATAAATAAAATAAGTGTAGTGTGCAAGTGAAGGACATATGTCAATGTAATGACTCCTTTTTACATTAAGGGAATTCAATAATGTGCTACAATTTTATAACACATTTTTGCCTGTGTAGATCTTTGCTCATTTACACATTTATATATGTGCTCTGACTGTACTGTTTCATGAAACAATTTTTGGAAACTATTCCAGATAAATTACTTTAACAAACATTTTATTATGTCTTCTATATTTTTCTATTCCAAGACAAACACGTGCATGCACACACCCCACACAGAGAAGTGAAAACCAGCAACAAACCCCTAACCATTAAAATGGCATTAAGATTGAGTGCATGTGTCAATAATAAAAGGGAAAAACATTGCATGGATAGTATAATTATCTCAAAGCCAAGCATTTACAAGCCCAAGAAATTCAGAATTAAGGTTATACTTACAAAAAATCCAGACACAATAGAAAGAGAAAACCAAACCACCCCACAAAACTTAACTCTGCTCTACAGTGATTCTATGCAATTATCATATAATTATTATTAAAACATTCAGGCTGTGTCTAGACTGGCCCCCTTTGCTGGAAAAGTCATGCAAAGGAGGCC
>CM057845.1:75147990-75190847 GCA_030068395.1 Apalone spinifera
TGTTTTCCTCTTCAGGATATCACTTTCTGGCCCAGTTGAATTTGATTGACTGTGCTTTTTCTTAAGTTGTTTGGATTTCTTATTTTAACTTAACTCTGAATTTCCTGGTAATGGCATGCTGAGTTTGAGGATTACCTTTATATATTTGTTTTTGTTTTTTCTTACTTTTACATTATTGATATGTACGCTGAAGCTTAATTCCACTTTAACACAGTTTTTATCTTCTAGATGTCTGGGGAGAGGGGTGTTTATCAATTGTTAAAAGTTGCATAAATGAGCAATAAACAACAACCCCCAAAAGAATACTATCATTTGCCATTTTGAATGACATGTAATTCGCATGGCGCCAACACTAGCGTTGTTTCGGTGTCAGGCTAAAGCCACCCTTTTTATTCATGCTTTTATTAATGTTTAAGTTTGTATGTGTGTGTTCCTGCTCTATATATGTTTTTAGCTGGTTATGTCCCTCTGGGGTCTCATATTTTAAATTTTTATATATATTTGTATTGTAGGGGTTTTTTTTTTGTAAGCTGCCTTGAATATTTTAAATAGAAAGGCGGGGTAAAAATATTTAAATAAATAAATAATACCAGCCTTAAATTCTTTATTAATTGTAACTTTTAAGAACAATCTGACTTGTAAAACAGAGCAGCAAAAAGCAGCCAAAGTGTACTAATATGTCCTGCAATCGATTTGTTGGCTTAGAGCAAGACTACTCAACATGCAGCCCATGGGCCACATGCACCCCACGGCCCATTTGTTTGTGGCCCACGGTGTGGTTTAGGTTTACACAGGGCTCAACACATGGTCTGCAAGTGGGATCCTTTGAACATAGTTTCCACCGGAAACACATTCCACAATGGCGAGGAGTCTCCCAGGCGGACTGAGCATTGAAAGACGCAAGTGGATGGGCTGGCTGGAACAGATGAGTACAGAGTGTTTGCATTTCTAGCCCCCCAGGGAAGAGGTGCTAGGAGCTCTGGGGCATTGTGTGAAAGAAGCTATTTGCATATATATTTGCATGTATATGCAACCACACTTAGGTTGTGGCCTTTGGCATGTGCTGTGAGTATCACTGTGGCCCCCAGGGCTTCCAAAGTTGAGTAGCCCTGGCTTAGAGGGCTTTGAGAAAGTGCTATGTGAAGGAAGGACAGAGGAAGCCCGTTCTCTCAGTACTAATGTCTTTGCACCTAAAGAGTTTCACTTATGCTTCTGTGTCCATTTCCCCAGCAATATTGCTGGCAGCACACAGTGGAGCCCAGGCAACAGTGCCATGGGGAGCCTTTAAAACACTGATGTCCAACCAGCACGCAGCATTGGAACTCTTAGGGCACATCTACATTCCAAAGAAAAACCCAGGGCTGCCTTGTGCCAGCCAACTCTAGCTCGAGCTATGGGACTGTTTTACTGCTGTGTAGATTTCCAGGCTTGGGCTGCAGTTCCAGTTGCACTGGAAGAGTTTTGGGAGTGGGAGTGATGAACTGCATCTTTCTTTTCCCATATCTGTGCCCCAAAATGCCCCGTAGAGACCAGGGCCCGATATTCAGGGACTGGTAGAAAAGCCCCAGGGCACAGGGCTGATGGCTGGATGAGACTCCAGGACTGAGCTGGGCATGGGACCAGCAGCTGAGCTCCCAGACAGCAGCAGGCCCAGATGGCAGAGAATTGTGAGAAGGATGCCCAAAACCTGGGGAAGCTGCAGCAGCCCCCACCACACCCTGCTACTTCTTGAGTCTATGCCTAGTCCAAACTCTGGGACTTCTGCTACCTGTCAGGGTCCTAGATTCAGCCATGCTTTTTTTTTTCTCCTATGTATTCATACTCTTAAAGTGCAGTGATGGTTGGTCCAAGTAATTAACCAGTAAGAATCCTTGACTCATAAATCTAGTCTCTTATATTACTGACTCATTACAGCCAATAAAATTGTAGCATGCAAATTAACAATAGGGGAAAGGTGGCAAATTGCTCAATTACCTATATTGTCAAAATGGTGGTGGACCAGACTCTATCTGCAGCCTAAATAATCATGGCAAGTAAAAAAAAACATCCCTAATAACCAGGGTTGGCCTTACCATGAGGTGAACTGAGGCAGCTGCCTCAGGTGCCAGACTGTGGGGGGGTGCCAATAGGTCCCAGAGTGTAGAAAATTGTATCTGCTGCTGGTGCATATGTATTCTCTCTGCTCTAGAGCAGAATAGGAAGAAGGCAGAATTGAGACCTTTGAAAGTTTTGGCCCAAACGAGGTGGAATGGGGATGTCATTTGAGCTCCCCGCCTCTGGTGACAAAATGTTGTGGGCCGGCCCTGCTAATAACTTAGTTTAATTATAACCTATATTATTCAAATGTAGAATTTTCACATTACAATTATTTTTTACATTATGGAAGGTTTGAAGAGTCTATTGTAGCTGTATTATGATGACCTAAGGATGAAAAAAGACTGACATAGATACTAAATTTGGTAAAGGACCCAGTTTTTAATTAATTTTAAGCTATTTTAATTAGCATATTGTACATTTTCAGAAAATTCATTCTTTGGTCAGAATACAAATGAAGTAAGTAGGGGGTGGATACAGTGTATTTTCATGCATTTCAAACAGTTTGAATCATTTGCTTTATTTGCAAAATAGAACTCTCCTTGTGTGTCGGCATTACACTAATAAGTTGGTAATGGCCTTGTCAGATACTTATATTGATATGTATTTTTTTTAATCTGGCTGCCCTGTTTTCAAGGGCATGGTTAGGCTCTCAATTGATATTCAAAAACTGAAAAGGTGACAGAGTGAAAGGTGTCAACTGTAGAGGTTCAGACTTCTACTTTTGGGTTTTGTTGGCATCCATATATAGCAAGAATAACAGACTGGTATTAGTTTCAACTGTGTATGTAGAATCTTACTCTGAGTTAAGATGACTAATGTAATTTAAATTCTGCTCGAAAAGGAATGGGAGACATTTGTAGGGCAGGTTTTTTTTATTTCATTAGTCAATACCAGCAACATCAAAAAAGTTCACCTAATGTATTCTTTGGTGAGCCACAAAGCCACAATGAAAACAGATTTCCAGGTTTGCGTTTACTGGAGCATGTAATATAAAATTTTGCTGCTGTGCCATACATAGGGACAGCTTTGGTCTTGTCAAGATCCCTGTAAGTAAGCCTAAAATTTTCACATGATTATTTTTAGTAAAGGTCATGAATAGGTCATGGGCAATGAACAGAAATTCATGGAAGCCGTGACCTGACTTTGAGTTTTGCTGCTGTGGCTCCATGGTTTCCCCTGCTACTGTGGTGGGGTCCCACTCCCCACAAGACTGTTGCCCATTGCTGTAACCCTGAGGAGGCTGTCACCTGTTCCTGGAACCCTGAAAGCCCCCACTGGCTGCCAGCTCTGGTCCCAGGGGCTGAAGCAGAAAATGTCAGAGGTCTTTGGAAGTCACTTATAAGCCCTGAAATGGAATTTTTCTATTTAGATTTGACTCTTCCTCCTACTCTGGCCTTTTCCTAGCTTAGTAGTGCTGCTGTTGCTTAGGCAGACAGAGCAGCTTTATAACGTTCCCAATGCAGCCTCTGAAACTAGTTTGTGGCCTGGTGCATAAAGGCCTACCTAAAGGTTGATGTTGCTGCCCTGCCCTTCTTCTCTTCACTGGTGGTCATGGTAGATCTTGTAGGGTCCACCATGCTGCCCAGAGCATTGAATCCTACCACAGGAAGGGTAGGATTCTCTACTAGGTAGGCAAATGAGGGCAACCGGAATTGCAAATGAAGCCCGGGATTTAAATATCCCGGGCTTCATTTGCATGTTCCCGGGCGCTGCCATTTTTAAATCCCTCTTAGTCCGAACTCCGTGCCTGCGGCTACACGGATATCCTAATTAGATATCCTAATTCGAACTACCATTACTCCTCGTGGAAGAGAAATGCCAGGAAGAGAAA
Source organism: Apalone spinifera (assembly GCA_030068395.1). Classification (NCBI taxonomy): domain Eukaryota; kingdom Metazoa; phylum Chordata; order Testudines; family Trionychidae; genus Apalone; species Apalone spinifera. The sequence continues at coordinate 75,151,919 of CM057845.1, forward strand.
TGGAAGGAAATGTGGGCTTTTGTCTATGGAGAAATTCCACTCTCAGCAGTTGCCAGTCTGCATTCTAACTGGTCTATACTGGTACTTCCCCTGCTAGTGCCGGTAAGTCATGTTCTACTGTATGTCATTCCAGTGGTGTATAAGTGATATTGCATAGCCATTTTTAATCTGTCAGTACCCTTTGGCCTCAAGCCAGTGAATTGAATTTGCAATGTACTTAACACAAAATGACAGTGCATAGCAAAATAAGTATTCTTTGCTATGAAACTTTTTGTTTGGGTGGTATATGGAGGAAGAGGAAAGTTCAGGTTGGGAAAAACTGATTGATATTTATTGTCATAGTCTAAGAGTCAGACTAATCTGGTTTGGGTTATGCTTTACTAAGGATTTTGTCACCATCATTTCTTACTCTGTTTTTGAGAGTGGAATTACACAGAAAATTAAACTCTGGCACTTTTTCCTCTGTAAGCAGTCACATTTATTTGACTTGTAGTGGAATATGGTAATCTTCATGCATGTAAGGTTGAACCTCACCCTAAATGGGGAATGTCATAAATTACTCGAAGAAATTTATAAAAAATACTAGTTATACCAACGTTCATATACAGCATGTAAAAAGTAATAGAAACTGGCTTTCATAGGTTTTCATTTTATACATAAACTACTCTTTCTTTTTGTGACTAGGCAATGCTAATAAATAGTAAGCAAGAGGGAAACTATATGACTCAAGGGTAGACTATAGGATGTAGAGCATTTGATTTATAGGTTCAAATCCAACCCAGTCTGGGTGTGATCAAAATTTGCTTTAAGCTTTGACTAGGTTCTACTTGACCAATAGCAAAATGGGGACTTCTCGATGCTTAGAGTAAAATAATAAGGTGGGGCAATTGTTTTTAGTAGGAAAACCTCTATTTTGAAATATTAAAATTACATGAAATAAAGAACAAGGAGTCTTATGGCACCTTAGGTTATGTCTACACTTGCACCCTAGTTCGAACTAGGGATGCAAATGTAGGCATTCGAAATAGTCAATGAAGCGGGGATTTAAATATCCTGCACTTCATTAGCATGATCTCGCCGGCGCATTACTCCGATCAACAGCTGTTTCAAAAGTGAAAGTGCGCGCCGGGATGCATTAGTTCGAACCAAACCCCTTGTTTCGAACTAACGTTACTCCTCATTTTTTAATATTTAAATCCCTGCTTCAATGACTATTTTGAATGCCTACATTTGCATCCCTAGTTCGAACAAGGGTGCAAGTGTAGACATACCCTTTAAAACTAACAGATTTATTAGGGCATGAGTTTTCATGGGTAAAAACCACTTCATCAGATTAATTCATTTCTTGTTTGATGATCATGGCTGCTGCTCATTTAGAATCAAGTCAGATATAGCAAAATGTAAATTTAAGCTTGAACACTTTCTAAGCCACTCAAGGCCTGAAGTCTGCTTTATTCATATCTAGGGGACTTTTTTATTGATTTTAATGAAAGCAGAATCAAGCCCTTACATTGTAATTTTTTGAGAAATAGTCGACCTAGAAATTGAAAGAATTTCATAATACAGAGAAAACAGGGTATATTATTTTCCATAAAATAAGAGACAAAATCTCTTTAAATAGATTGTAACAGAGGGTATTTGCATTGTTACCTAACAAGTTCCAAAAAACATTGCAGTGATGTTACATTTCATTATACAACTTTATACCCAGGTAAAGAGAATGAAAAAGAGGGCCCACTTCTTTGCCAGTGTTGTTGTAACATATGCGTCCAGTCTACTTGGGAAGAATCTTTGGCTGACCTTATTGAGATGAATTAAGAGTATGGCAGATGAAATGAGAATGGGGGGCTTATCCAGTTAAAACTCATGGTACATTCAAATTTATTTCACTTTTGTCAGTAAGCTCATGTATCTAGTTTAATTGAAAAATGCCCTCTTTCCTTTTCTCACTGGGATTTATGCGTTCACACTGGTAAAATTCAGTTATCTGGAGGGTGAAAATTATGTCAATAAGCCCAATGAAAAATCGATGGGAATATTCCTCTCATGCTGTTTATAAAAATATTAATACTTACTACCTTTATTACTTTCATATATTTGCAACTGAAACATAAGAAGATGCATCTTATACATTTATAAGTAACCTAGGATGTGTGCAAGTCTTTCAAATGCTGGTTTGTTTGTAAAAATGTATGTTATGGACAAAAGTAGAAGAGGGGCAGAGGGAAAGACAGCTAAATGCAAATTCATACCTATCTTTGAAGGCTTATATAGATATACATGTGCCCATTTTGTAACTATATGTGTAAATCTGACACATCAGACCTGTCAGTGTAGATAGTTCAAAATGTAAGAGATTCCTATCTGTTGTAACACTTTGTCATCTTCTGTAATAACACTTCAGCCTTCCTAGTATGAATTACAAATGTTTGCTCTCATGCAAAGCATAAATATAAATGTTGACAGTGTCATGCAACACTAACTTCTGTCATCCTTACCAGTAGCTTGCTACTACATATACAATAGCAGGTGAAGCTCATTTGTAAAATAGAAACTACACAGATTGCTTGGGGGAAAACATATGTCAGTGTTGCTGGATTTCTGTTTAGTTTGACTTCTGTTGTTTAAGAATGCTGAGATATTTTAAATTGAATTATTTGTAGCTTCCTCTGAGCACTGCACCATTTAACGGTCAATTATCATGTTCAATGTAAATTGATTTTTCAAGAACTTTTTATTACTTGGCTACAAATTTGGCTGTAGAAAGAAATTTGGATGATTGTGTTTTCAGCCTTAGGATCAAATTCTTTTTCAAAATGAGAACAGAAAACCAGCTTTAATAAATAAATAAATAAATATGATGGAAAATGGGGAGCATAGCTGCATTATCACTTTTTTTTTTGTCACAGTCTTGTCCCTATAGAATTCAGTGGGAGATTTTCCCATTGGTTTCAATAGGAGCAAGACTGGGCCTAACACATCCTGGTATCTGTGAGTATTTCTGACACAAGGATCAAGGGGAGAGGAGCCGTAGGGGACCTTATGTTTAATGTATTCATCTATGAATACATTTTAAAAAATAATAATGCAAGACCTTCATAATGTTGCTTTAGCCTCTCACCCTTAGACTCAGAGGTGCAGAGGTTTGCTTGGGCCAACAGAGGGAAGAAAATAATTGTTCCCTTTGAGTACATCTACTCTGCAAGCTTATTTCAGAAAAAGCTATTCCGGAAGATATCTTCTGGAATAGCTCCTTTCGAAATAGAGTGTCCACACTAGAGGGAAGCCTCAAAATTAGTATGAGGCAGGCTCCCCTAATGTAGATGCACCATCTCAATGTAGAGCCCCAGGAAGCACCGGGGAGGAATAACTTTAGAATGTCCCTGGTGAGAAGCTATTTCGACATAGCAGCAGTAGAACGTCCACACACACCCTGTTCCGAAAGAGCTTTTTCGGAAGAGGTTTTATTCCTCATGAAATGAGGTTTGCCAATGTTGGAAAAAGCCCTCAGTTATTTCAATTTTCTTTCAAAATAATGCAGTTGCTGTGTGCATGCTAGTATTGTTTTTCTGGAATAAAGTCAGTTATTCTGGAAAAATGATGCAGTGTAGACACACCCTTTAAGGACTGTGCCCCCATCTTTTCCTTGTCAAGTTGAGGAGCCAGATTCTGTGGAGAGAAGGTAAAAGTACAAGCCTGTTGGTTCCCATGCACCCAAGAGAAGGGCTGATAAACTCTTTCTCTTGCCCCAGTGGCACCATTTGCATAAGGAAGAAAAGATCTAGCACTGGGATTAGCATAGCGCTATGTTTGGGGGCCTTGCTGTGGTATCATGTAACTATCTGGGAGCTGGGAATGAATTTACCTTTTCACTACGAAGTTGCTGTGAGGTTTCTTCATCTTCTCAGCAGCCCGGGGCCCTACTGGCTAGGTTAGGTTGTAACATTTATTTTGTGGCAACTTGGTAGGTGCCCAGTGCCAGGTACTTGTTCAGAAAGGGGTCTGGTTCCCTGAACTGGAACAGGAAGCAGATTAGAAGACATCTCCTATAGAAAGTGGGGAATGGGGTTCTTAAGGTCTGGCATAGTAGGGAGACAATCCCCTCTTCCCCTCCCTCCTTGACCTTTATATAAAGGGAGGATGAAAGGGTCTCAGCAACATTGAGACCAGGTTAACTGATGGAAAATCCTCCACCAGATTGCAAAAGAGTTACCTGCACTTGGCAAGTTAAAGCTGGATAGTTCCCAGATGTTTTACTTAAAAGTTGCAACCTGTTTAAACCACATTCCTGGGTATTTTGCCTTTCTGCGATATATGGGATGAAGCTTCTAATCTGCCATAAATTGGACACTTGAAACTTTGAACGAGTATTGACTCAACGGTCACAATTTTTGCAGAAGCAGACTTAATGATGGAAGAAGACATAATATGGTTAATTCTTACCATACGAGTGACCACAGTCTCTCTCTCAACTATGGGTAAATTGTCCAAATCAAGCAATTAAAGGGATCCTCAGTGCCTTATCACAGAGTGCCTCATGCATATGGTTTAATCAGACCTGTATGACTGATTTTGGCCTTAATGCTTGAAGTGCATGTGCCTAGGCAGATGCCCATGCCCATACTCAATGGGTCTGCCCATTTCCCATTTTTGGACCCTTAAACTGTAAACTTGAAGATCATCACTATTATAGAGGATATTGGTTTTTCCCCACTCCACCTCTGGCAGTATTTTCTGGTAGGATTCTCTATGCTGTCACACAAATTCCTCTGTTGTTTTGTTGGCCATACTAGGAGACAAAAACTCTTTTTCTCCAAATACATTGCTAATTCTACTAACATTTAATCCACTGTACAACCTTATCTACAATTCACTAAACTCTCTAACTTGATTACAAACTGAAATACAACTTTCAGTATAATACATTGACTGATTGAGAAAAGCAAAGGACATGACAGATTAATAAACATTGAAAATCAAATATTATTTTCCATAAATGCAATGTCCTGTGGAGGTGCCGTTTTCACTTTTTATGCTCCTGCAACTTTAAACATTATTTATTAAAGCAAACAAAACAAGGAAATTAAACAGATTATAGGCTTACAGGCATAATCAAGGGTGATGGTTTTGACAGTTCTGCAGATGGCGGTGGAAAGAAGGTAGGGAGACCTGATTCCTAAAGTCGTTATTGATACCATTGTTAAAATTGATGAATATTTCATATATTATCTTTTGAGAATTTAATGCTAGTTGTTATTAAACTTACAGCTCGACATTTTCTAGACCTTTAAACAACTATTGCACTTGTGGATTTTTCATATGGTCCATTAAACACCTTTGAACAATGCCATAGTACAGAATGTTGCTAAGATGTGAATACGCAGGCCTTGCTTTGTTTGATGCTGCACAGTGCTCTCTGAAGTGTTCAGGTATTCAGTGTCACCCCACAGCCTTTGTATTGTCTTGCTGCTTAAAAATCAACAGTGTTTTTGATACTGCCTCTTATCTGGAGCAATACTTTAATTTAAAGCATCAGAGACTATTTATTCTTCCAGAATATGAACATGATGACCAAATTAAAAAAAATACTTTTTTGTACATATTTTTGGGTGTTTTGTCTTTAAAATGGAAAAGGATTTCTTCTGGGATTTGAGTGTCTAAATCTATGACCTCTTCTACATATGAAATGACAGAGCATTCAAAAAGCCTAAATATTAATTTTATGGCATGTCTGTATATTCATCTGTCAACGTTGGGTGAATTTTCTGGATTTCTATTAGTTTGTCCCAAACTGCTGGCAAGCTAAATTTCTCTAACAGGCATCAATTCGCTGTATTAAATGCCTGTTCTGCCCTGCAAGACATATTGATTATTTTTTCCCCAGCAAAGTGACAAATACCATTTTCATGACTATAATAGAGATTGATTACAATTTTATAGAACACAGAGGGAACTGATCTTGTAGACACAACCTTGGGGCATATAAAATTGAAAAAAAAATAATTTGAATTAATAAAAAAATTAATGAATTCATCTGTTGCTGATGAAGCCAAAGCATTTTTGAGATAATGAAAATACTGTAGTTGCATGGTCATTGCTGAATGGAGAGGCGAGCTTAAATGTATTTATAGCATCTATTTTCTGAAATCATTTGTAAAAATGCTAGTAATCAGTCTTAAGAGCCCAAGCTTAAACATGACTTCAAAATCTTCTTTGCCTATTAACTATATAGTTTAGGACCCAACCCGTATCTTTAATGACAATACAAAATTAATCTGATAAACTGAGAAGACCTCTGAGCTTTTTGTGTTTATGTAGTTAATTTTAAGCATGAAAAAGAATTAATTCCATTAAGACTTATTGTGGACATATGTTCATAGATTCTGATTTACTGATAGTCGTGTTAACTTTGAACCAGAATCTCATGCCTCACACTTTAGCAATTTATTAACTTCACTGAGCCACAGTAGGATAAGGTGTATGAATGAGGTTGGGTATCTAAATCTGCCAAAGACCTAGCATATTGATGGCACTGATGCCACAGTAATCTGAATTTTAACAGCAACAAAACCTATACTGGGCATTCAGGTGAGGCTCTTAAAATAATTTGAAATGTCATGTGTGTGTTATAAGTTTGGTTCTTAGTCCAATAATGTAGTATTTTCTGATAATCGCTTATTGATACCTTTTTAGTTTTCATATTGTAAAAGGAACAACATTATTAGATTTTTCATCAATAATATTTCCATTTTAGAAAACATTGTATTTTGCCTATACATTTAAAAAAATGAGATGTGAATATCAGTAGAATTTAGAATCACCAGCATGTTGAAAAATAAGACAAGGGGGAAAACATTACAGAAGGTAATGTCTACTTTCCCTTTTATTAAAAGTGTTTTTAGTACTGTAGTTTGCAGTAAACTTTATTCATCCATTGCTGAAACAAATAAAGAATAACAACTGTACTTAAAGTTTTACATTTCAAATGCTAAATGATGTAAGCTAAAATTTCAAAATGTTGTGCATGACATACAGGTGCAAAATTGGTTGCAATACAAAGAAATTATGAAATTTCACATTTTATGCATACAACACAGGTAAACATGAGGTATCAAAAAATAGTCCTCCCTGCTTAACATATCAAAGGTTAATTGTGGCTCTTATTTTCTGTCAAACAAAATCAATGTGCTATGGCATATGAATGGACAGTGTTCCTCCAATTTATAGTATTAAAATTGGATTCAAATTTTATTTTTGTTGTTAAAAATATATCAGAAATGTCATAACTTTAAAACCAGTCCAGGGACAGGCAGGATAAAGGAACCACCGTTAAAAGGTTCAGCTGTCAGATTTTCCCCATCTGCTGAAAAAATGTCCATATATATATAAGTTTTTATAGTGGAAAATTTGGTTGACAATAAGTAGCAGATACCAAGAGCTGAACGCCCACTATTCCCATTACTCCTATTTGGAACTTCAGTTGTTAATTAAAAATAATAATGAAGCCAGTTTCTGTGGGCAGACACTCTTTTCACGTATTAGATTGACATTTTGTAAAGCTGGTCTCTGCCCAAAGGGGATTTTTTTTTAACCTTAAAGAAGAAGGTCCAGCTGTTTTCAGAGGAGAGGAGAGTGAAATAATATACCCATTGTCTGGCTGCAGTGGAAGAAAGACAGGATGCAATGGATGAATATTTCAGTAATAAAAGTAGCCAAATAGAATCTTTTACTGACCCAAAATTGGGAAATCTTTTTCTTTAAAATACACACACTCTAAATCCCCATCCAACTAATCAATTCCATGATGATGATAACAGTTCATTAATATTTCAAGTTTATGTTCTGAAAACTCAGGAAATGATTATATTGAAGTTGCAGGAAAAATCTTAGTTTATTCCTCCTTAAATATACATGTTACTATACTGCCTGTAATTACATGATCACCTACTGTTTCTCAGATAATACAGTACAATACATTGTGTGACCTTTTTTAATAGTCTCTTAATATAATTTCATAAAACTGCCTTCTAAAATATTACACATTCACATCATATTGCAAAGTAGTCATAAAATAGCTACAAAGTATGAAAGCTAAAAGTGCTCTATTATTCCCCTTTAAAATAGAGAATGATGTTTGTTATTTGGCTGCTTATGGCCCAGAGACAATCTTTATTATTTTTACAATTAAACTTAGAACCGGTATTAGCAATGAGGAAGCAATACACTAAATGGCAAAAAAAAAAAAGTGTTATCTACTACCCGTTGACCCTTGGAATAATTTAACTGAGGCTGAATAATGTAGGTATTTCAATAATAAAGGATGTAAAAAATATATTCTATATTTAAGTGATATGATAGAAATGTATCCCAAACCTATTGAAGAGAGAGGAGAGGCCCATCTAACCCATTACAGCTGTTCTTGTTGTAATTAGTCATGAGCATTTTAATTTTGGGGCTGTGTTCTTAAAGAAATTCTGTCAACATTCAGTTTTATTTATGAAATAGCTTCACATAGAAGTTGCTTATTTTTACAGGTATATTTCAAATATGTGTTGAAATTTCACAAACTGCAAGTCATTTATTTTAATTTCTGTTTTCTAAATACAAATCCATTTTCAATCAACAAAGTTATGTATAATGAACATGTGTTATTGATAATTAAATGTTGTTGTATTGATTCATTTATTCATTTTGAATTAATTGTATTTCTTACTGGAGTCAATGGGAGTGTTGCCAGAATAGGGACTGCAGGATCAAGTCCCACATTCTTGTAATAGGTGAAGCACTCCTAAATCAGTCTCTATGGAGTTATTTAGCTGTTACCAATTACCCCTGGATTGTAAACAATCAAAGTGCATGTATCTGCAGGCAGTAGATAACCTGGAAATCAAATATATCAGCCCTACACAGATCCATGAAGAGATTATACTGTCAGCTAAAACAAGAATAAATGATGTGATTGTAATTAACACTCATAGGCCAAACAGGTTAGTGACATTTATATTAAAGAAAAAAGGAAGAGAAGCCACTATGGAAATCAGTTCAAATCTAATTGAAAAGGTGGTGAAAATCAAATCAAAGCCATAGAAATCTTCAAGTTTATTGTAAACTTATTTTGTTTTGTACAATACTCACTTTCAGTTTATGAACTGTGGGCTTGCTTTGATCTATAACTCTGAGTGGGACCTGAAATAGCATGTTGATGATGCCACAAATTTTGAAAGCCTCAGCAATTTACCCTTTCTACTAAGTACTGAAATAACTGTTTACTACTTATTTTTTTTATGTAGGAATTGTGTCTGAAACTCTAAGCAGTGGACAATATAGGAAACAGTTTAAAATTAAGTTTTTCATACTTAATTCACTTGAAAAATGTCACCTTAATTGGTTTGTTGTCAAGACCACAACTTAACACTATATAGCATTTTTCCAAGTTTTATTTCTCATTACCGATGAGGAAAAATAAGAACAAAATAAACAATGTCTTATGCTGAGATGTTTAATTGCTAAAATATCTGTCATTTTAGTTTATTGAATGGTTAAGACAAGAAAATGCCACAGAGGTCATTTAGGGTGCATCTACACTGCAGGGCTTAACTCGAAATAAGCTACGCAAATTTAGCTACGTCAATTGCGTATCTTATTTTGAAATAGGGAGCATCTACACAGCACTTATTTCAAAATAGAGCACTCTTCCTCCGACTTCCCTTACTTCTGCTGCAATGAGGGTTATAGGAGTCGGAGTAAGAAGTCCTCCAGCTTGACAGTATTTTAACACTGTTTCGAAATAACTGCCTGCTGTTGAGACATGGACGAAGTTATTTTGGAATAGTGTTAGTTATTTCAAAATAGTGTTGCAGTGTAGACGTACTCTTAGGCTGTGTCTGCATTGGCATGATTTTGCGCAAAAGCAGCTGCTTTTGCGCAAAAACATGCTGCCTGTCTACACTGGCAGGGAGTTCTTGCGCAAGAACACTGACGTTCTAATGTGTGAAATCAGTGCTTCTTGCGCAAGAGCTATGATGCTCCCGCTCAGGAATAAGCCTTCTTTCACAACTGTTCTTGCGCAAGAGGCCAGTGTAAACAGGCAACATGAATTTCTTGCGCAAGAAAGCCCGATGGCTAAAATGGCCATCGGAGCTTTCTTGCGCAAGAAAGCGTCTACACTGGCACAGATGCTTTTGTGCAAAAGCACATCTCTTGCGCAAAAGCACATGCCAGTGTAGACGCTCTCTTGCGCAAGTACTTTAATGCAAAAACTCTTGCCTTAAAAGTATTTGCGCAAAATCTTGCCAATGTAGACGTAGCCTTATAGTTTTGCCAGTTGGAGTCATATTTATGGAGTAAGCAAATATATTATAACCAGAAGGATTGTTGCTGATTTTTCTTTACATAGTCCTAGGCTGACCCTGTTATGTAGGTTCTTAGGCTTCTATCACAGAAACAATACTTAGTATGTTTTTGTTTCCTTTTTAAGTGAAAGTGTAGTAGATAATGGTGATATTTGCTTTATATCCATGTTTTAATGAAAATGTTTGGTAAACCAACTAACTCTAAGGGTAAAAAACCAAATTTATAAGCTGTAATTTTCCTGAACTGAACATTTTTTTATCAAAAATTTATGTCTGGGACACTTTCCTGTCTCCTAAAAATAGCTATTTATTCCATTAGTTGATTTTTTTTTTCTTCCAGCTTGGCTTCCTGTTGGTTTGACTGTGGAGTAGCAGGTGTACAATTCCAGAGTGTCTTTAAAAGTGGCTCAGCAGGGCTTCTCTGCCATGCGTTCACAGGAGACAGCTCATCTGTTTAATCCTTATGTTTTAGTCAACCTTTCTTATTATGCGGACAGGGCTCCGATGCTCAGCTGGATTTTGACTCTCAGAATGAATTGATGGAGCTCTTTGATCTTTCTGTGTATTGCATCTGTTTCATCTTTCATCTTAATGCATGATCTTCACAACTCCAGCTAGTGCTTTATTTATTTATTTTTCCACTTGAATCCATCAATTTTACTTTGTTCTCCCTTTTTGGCATTCCTTTTTATGTGCAATGAACTTGATTGCATAATTTTAATAAAATTATAGTTAAGTTGGTATGTGTAATTAAAAATACAGAGAAAGGCCAAGACAACCATGTTTATTTAAAATTGGTATTTAACATTTCTAGAGACTTTACCAAAATCTTTAAATGAGACACACATATCTTTACAAATCGGCTAAGTATTATTCTGTTTAACAGACCAAATACTGAATGGGAAGAAGATATAACTTCATACATATTTTGAGAAGCCGACCACTAGAATTAAAAAGTAATGTCAGGATAGATTTCTAAGAGTATTTAGCAATATAACTAGAACTCACATCATATAATACATTCTTGATATTGCCCATTATCATCTCAGGATATAGGCCCGAATTCATTACAACCCTTAGATATAAATCCTTCCCTATTCAGGACAGCACTTAAACATGTAGGCTACGTCTAGACTGGCATGATTTTCTGCAAATGCTTTTAACTGAAAAGTTTTCCGTTACAAGCATTTGCGGAAAAGAGCATCTAGATTGACACGGACGCTTTACCGCAAAAGCACTTTTTGCGGAAAAGCGTCCATGCCAATCTAGAAGCGCTTTTGCGCAAAAAAGCCCCAATCACCATTTTCGCGATCGGTGCTTTTTTGCGCAAAACAAATCTGAGCTGTCTATACTGGCCCTTTTGCGCAAAAGCTTTGCACAAAAGGACTTTTGCCTGAACGGGAGCAGCATAGTATTTCCGCAAGAGCACTGACAATCTTACATGAGATCATCAGTGTTCTTGCAGAAATTCAAGCGGCCAGTGTAGACAGCTGTCAAGTTTTTCCGGAAAAGCGACTGATTTTCCGGAAAAACTTGCCAGTCTAGTCACAGTCCCACTGTATACATACTCATTCATAAGTCTGTTCATTATAAGCTGACCTCCCAAGATGAAAAGGTAAAAATGGCAGAATGCTGTGACCCTTTCATAAGCTGACCCTATATTTCAGTGTTTGGCAAACTTCAGTTCCTGGCTCATCAGGTTAAGCTGCTGGTGCATTGGGACATTTTGAGTACCTGGAACTTATGCAGGCACAGAGCCCCTCAGCTCCCAGTGGCTTCAATTCACTGTTCCTGGCCAATGGGAGCTGTGGGCCAGTGGCTTAACCTGATGGGCTGGGAACTGAAGTTGGCCAACCCCTCATCTATAGTGATAAGCTGACCCCGCTGCATGAGATGTCATTTTTTTACGAAAAAAATTTGGCTTATAAACGATTATATACGGTACTTAAAATTAAGCAAGTGCTTAAGTGTTGTGTTGAATAGGGACGCTTTTCTGGATCATGTCTTTAATCTACATCAAACAGTTCTAATTAAAAATATACATAGAACCATATTGTACAGTTAAATTGCATATAATTGGTAGCAGCTTTTTAGCTTCAAGTACAACAGAAAATAGGGGATTCCTTTAGTTGTTTTAATGAAGCCAAGAAACATGCAATTCAGATTATTCTTTCATTTCAGCCAAAAGATTGTGAAAGTGTAGCATTTTATAATTGAACGCTTGATTTTTTTTATGCATATACCAGTGAATTTCTGTAAATTCTTTGGGGTTTTCTATAATATATAGTCAGTGTTCTGTTGTGACAGTCCAGTTGCTATGTGCGTGGATAATGTACAGTGTTACAAGAGCTTTTACAAACGAGCAACGAGCTGTTGGGTTTCTACAGCCGAAAGTTCAAGAGTGTTATCAAAGGGTCTTTCCTCACAAGGCGTTTACTGGCATATTTGTTTGTCATTCATTGTTCTAAGTAATATATAACAAAAAGCATATACAAAAACACTTGAAAGACCTGTAGTCAGGTCTCACCTACAAGGAAATGAACTTACTGCTTTTCTCCACAAACAGAATGATGAACCTAGTTTGAGTTAAGAAATCTCTTGGGAATAGCCAACAACTCGGGACTGCATCTCTCACGCTCATTTGTGAGTGCTCTCAACACAGAAATTCACTTATTCAGTTGATCTGACAAAGCCTGACTCTGTTGACCATCAGTGCTATCTCTAATTTCCAGGCATTCGTCCGAGGTGGGATTTTTTTAAGGCTAATGAATTAATCCTTAAGTAATGTTTTGGTACATGATATTGTGAACAGTTCAGTTTCTTTAATACCTTCCCCCACCCTAAAAATATAGCTTAAAAATTTCAAAGCCACCTAAGTGATTAGGTCACCTATTGCTTCAATACTAATGGACTTAAGCCCTCCAAATCTTCTAGATTGTTCTGTAGATCTCAGCCACATAGTACATATATATGAAGCATACATTATGTATATCTGAGGACTCTGAATGCCGTGCTTTGTGCTTATTTGAGATCATTGTGTCATGGATAGGTACAGCTGATCATGAGGACAATTGTTCTCTATAGAAAAGGAAGTGCTATATAATGTGGTTATTTTGACATTAATCATGTTGTAAAATGTGTGATTTCCCAAAGTATATTAAACGTTTTCAACTAATTTTGTTCCTTAAATGGTTTGATCGTCTTTTAGTTACCACTTGAACTTGGAATCTTACCAATGCTTGCTGTCACCAGCCACTGAAAATAACTTAGATGTTTTCCTTCCCTGTGAGCCTCATTTTAGAGTTTATGAAAAAGAAAATGAGGCTTTCACAAAAAGAGCAACTGAAATGGCCCATTTGCTTGTTTATGCGCCATTGAGGCTCCTGCTCTGAAGCCTCAGAGATTAATCAGAGAGGTGCAGCATGTTATCTTTAAGGAAAATAAATAATAGACTTAATATTAAGAAACCTGTTAAAACGACTTGGCAAATTATTAAAACTCTGACTTGGTCAGAGGTAGGCAGTGTGTTGCTTTCATTGAGATGCCGTTTTAGGTGTATCCAGATCCTAAATATGGATAGTTGGGCTTTCTCAACTTTCTCCTCAGAGGATAAGCCTTGTGAACATGTGCTGTTCTCATATTTCTTTGTTTCCTGATGGTTTTGGTATTTTAGTTTATTCTGATTTGCTTCAGAACACCACAGATGCGTTCTTTCAACTGTTTTATTAAGAGTCATGTACTTGAACATGTTTCTCTTGTATTATTATTCATGTTCCAGGTTAGTACAGATAAATTGCATTCTTTCAGAAGAGGTTCTGTTGTAATTGTAGGTTTATTTTTGGAAAAAGGATATAACACAGCTTTAAAATTTTCAGTCATTATATATAAAATAGAATGCTATGTTGCTTGAATAGCTCAGTATTTTGTTCCAACAAAATGGTTCATATTCATTATCTCTGTAAAATATTCATTTAATTTAGATTAGGTGCAACTATCATTTCCCATGCATATTTACCATCAAATAGTATAACACTTTCCAGCTTTCTGTAAATAGGTGGATGCCTGGCTTTTAATCAGGAGAGACTCACAGGATTCAGAATGGGAATGTTGTGTGGAAGGACATTTTTAATGTTGTTTATTTGTGGGTCTCTTCTGTCCCCTGCCCATTGCACCCAATCCTCCAGCCTGAGGGGGAGGGGAACGCAGCCTCAGTGGCATACCTGTTGTCAGATGGCAGCAGTCATGAGCCCCCTCTCTCCCGCACTCAGTGCTGGGGCTGAGAGCTGAAGGGCACCACAGTGATTTCCAGAGCCACTGGCAGCTCACCACAGGGGCCAACAACCGTGGGGAGCTCACCACAACAGCCAGGAGCTTAGCCACCTTCCTCAGTATTCATGGATTTGGCATTCACCAGGGAAGACGCCACTGCAAATGGTGTAATACCAGATTGTGACATGTTGACTTAAACTTATGTTGGATTCCCAATACACATTTTCCCCATGTGGAAAACATCATTTCTTCTTCTTAAGGATGATTCATATCTTTTCCAAGCACTCCATATTGTATAAGTACCAGGTAATGTCTCTCTTGTGCTAGACAGCTTGGTGTCTGCAGATCAGAAGTTAGGATTCTCTTTTCTGCCCTGGGTGTGTTTATTTTGCTAGGCATTAATTCATTTTATTGTATCTCATGGAACCGTCCCATAACACAAGTATGTACTGACCTGTCTGCTTTCTTGTGTGCAATTGTTACCGAGTTTTGTCTTTCTGTGCCATTGCAAGGGTTTGTGAAAATCCTTCTTGTTTTAAGGAAGAATGTGGTTCTGCAAATATCTACAATGGAGGTGGGATTCCTTGCTTGCCTTGTTGGGGGAAATGTGCACATTGTTTCTATCTTCTGAATAGACATCAACCATCCACCTCCTGGATAGACAGGACCTGTTGCATGTCTGCAAGTCAGAATGGGGAGTACAGCAGGTACGGTAGTCTGTTGCAGTGTTCTAGAACTTGAAGAAGAGAAGTTCTAGTCTGCAGAAGCGAAGAGTGAAGGGGGATTTGACAGCAGCCTTCAACTTCCTGAAGGGAGCTTCCAAAGAGGATGGAGAAAGGCTGTTCACAGTAGTGACGGATGGCAGAACAAGAGGAGCAATGGTCTGAAGTTACAGTGGGGGAGGTCTAGGTTGGATATTAGGAAAAGCTATTTCACTAGGAGGGTGGTGGAGCACTGGAATGGGATACCTAGGGAGGTGGTGGAATCTCTATCCCTAGAGGGGCTTAAGTCTCAGCTTGACAAAGCCCTGGCTGGGTTGATTTAGTTGGGATTGGTCCTGCCTTAGGCAGGGGGCTGAACTTCATGATATCCAGAGGTCTCTTCCAGCTTTATGATTCTATGATATTATGTCTGGTACGAACAGTGTTTGAATATCCAGTGTAACCAAGAAGATGTTTTAAATAGGTTTATTGGGACAAGAAAAGGGCAGTGGCTGACAGAAGCAAAAGAGGCTCTTCTCGCCTCTCTCGGGCTCTTCTCCTCCTTTATCATCTTGGTTACAGCCCAATAAAATCAAAGCCCTTCAAGCCAACAATGTTCTTACTGAATAAAGTTGTCTTTTTCCATTGTAAAAATAAAATAAAAACACCCTAATATGTAAGTATTATTATTGTACTTACAATTTATCTGTATTACTATAATACCCACAATGTGCTTGCTATCTGCTGGCTATACATGTAACCTGCCTCACAGTTTTATGACTGAAGATGTCAAGTGTGATTTATTTGAGATGTTATTGAATTTTGAAAAACTTTTGAAGTTGTTCATTCTGTTCAAAAAATACACAGATATTTTGTCATGTAAGATGTTTCATCTTCTGCAGTTCCAAAAAACGGTATCCATTTCTATACTCTTGTATGTAGCATGTCACAGAGTAGGTTGTTAGGTGAAGTCACTGAAAAGTGACGATGGCAATGCAGAGTTGCAGGTCATTTTGTCTCGCTGTTTCAATTGAAATTTTGCTGAGATTACAAATAAAAATATTTTGCTCTGTCTTATGAGTCAGGATGGATTCTCTCCTTCTTTATCATCTTCACCATCCATCATCATCATCAGGAAAAAAGAAGCTGCATTACTGTCAAATACACCTTTCTAGTGTCCCCATTACAAAGTTATTAGTTGTCACCCATGGACTAGTCAGCTGTCAGAGTAGAATTGTGTGTTATATCATATTGTATTTGTTACAGAAAAAGTAGACAAAGAGAAATGTTACAGTTGTGTGTTTAGAGTATAATTTTGGTTTTTGTCCACATGGAATGAATAGCGCATAGGGCTCTCGGGTCTCTAGTTCATTAACATAGTTTTATGTTTAACTCATGTAGGGCTTCAAATTTTTAAACTATGAGAAAAGCTGCATGAGACTGTAGAAAGCCAAAGCTCTGACTTTCAGCCACATCTCCTTTGGATGGTGAGCTATGATCTGTGTGTATGTGTATGTAGCCTCCAAGCTGAATAGAGCCTGAGGATTCATTTGTAATCAAAACCCATCCATGTAGTTAGGCAACTCTTCCATTCAGCTCCCTGTAAACTGCAAGCTGCCTTCCCCACCCTACATTCTTCACCTTCCCCCCGTAAAGAGCCTCATTCTTGGCTCACTCAGGAACAGAACTGCTATAGGCTCTAAGGCTGGCTGGAAAATAAGAATTCTATTTTGAAAAAAAAAGTTAGTTTCAACATTTATTTTTGTTCTGGAATCAAAGGGTATGTCTAG
Source organism: Apalone spinifera (assembly GCA_030068395.1). Classification (NCBI taxonomy): domain Eukaryota; kingdom Metazoa; phylum Chordata; order Testudines; family Trionychidae; genus Apalone; species Apalone spinifera. The sequence continues at coordinate 75,169,031 of CM057845.1, forward strand.
ACTGCATCCCTCTGTCAGCAGAGGGATGCAGATTAGGCAGGTCGACATTGCAAATGAGGCAAGGATTTAAATATCCCGTGCATAATTTGCATAAAAATGGCCGCCACGTTTTGCCGACTCAGCACTTTGTTGGCAAAAAGCAGCAGTCTAGAGGGGGATCTGTCGAGAAAGAAAGCCTTGCAGGATGCATTAGGGATCTGTCTAAAAAGGCTTTCTTTCTCGACAGATCCCCCTCTAGACTGCCGCTCTTTGCCGACAAAGTGCTGAGTCGGCAAAACGTGGCGGCCATTATTATGCAAATTAGGCACAGGATATTTAAATCCCTGCCTCATTTATAATGTCAACCTGCCTAATCTGTATCCCTCTGCTGACAGAGAGATGCAGTCTAGACATACCCAAACTGACGTCTTTTGAAAATTTTTAAGAAAAAGGATATGCATTTGGGTGTGTGCAAGAGAGCCCAATCCAGAAAACTACAAGGTACAGAGCAATATAAAGGAAATGCAAGACCCTGAGCACAGGAACTTAATTATGGACATCCCAGGTGAGTGCTCTAACCCCTGGCTATTGGCTATTCCAGGGCGGGTCTCTCTCTCTGCCATTTTGGCCAGAAATTCCATCCTAGACCTGAGAAACCTTGCCCAGGAAAATGTTGTTAAAATTAATATGTTTCTACAAAACATTGTGATTTCTGTGGATTGGCATTTTCTGACAACAAAACACAACCTTTGTCAAATGTCTGAACACCTCTAAGGGGCTGTCTCCCTGCAGTTGCACACAGAGGATAATAGCTTTGAATGGGGGAATTAATAGAGTGCTGAGCAGTACTAATTCCTAATGGGTTTGGAAAAGCATTTACCAGAAAGTGGTGCTTCTGTCTCAGATCTGTTCGTGCTCCTGCCCCGTATGCTCCTCCAAATCTACAAAACTGTGTCATGCTCCATTGGCTTCTTGACTTTATATTGCTCCTCTGTTCCCATCTGTGCCTTGGAGCAGTCAAGCCACTTAAGGCCCTTATTATTTGGCAAATGCCTGACACGGAAACACCTCATTTTAAAAGCTATTATATTTGAATATTAAGAGCTTTCCCTTAATTATAGTTTTCATTTTGATTTAAATGTATTGTTTACACATGTCATTTTATAAAACTTACATTTCACTTAATATTCTATAATACAATGTTGAGTTGTAACCAGTGGAAATTTATTAGAGTTGTATTTTTGCAGTTAAACCAACAAGTGCATTTATTTTCTTTAAAAGCTTATACTAAACTGGCTTCTACAGGGCAGCTTTGTCAGGTTCATTGATCAAAACAACTTAACTTTTTTTTTTTTTTGCTTTAGTTGGTGGTTCCTGCTCCCTTAAAAAGTTGTTTCCTCTTGTTTTGCCTTTTCTTTGTGATCTGGGGTCTGCTTCATACAGCAGTTTGTGGAAATTTTGGGACTGTGTTTTTTCTGAGCAGGTGTCTCCATTGGATTTGGATGGTCAAAAATTATGGTCCATGCATGTCCCAGTTTGGGGATGTTAGTAGAGGTGTTTTCCTCTCTGTAAAGTTGGAGGTGCCAGAGTAATTATACTTTGGCTCCCTCCTGCTTGAGGAGTCTATTCTTTAATTATTCGGGGTCTATTCTTTAATTTTTCTTGCTATGCATCTTCTGTGCCCTTTAGTCCACCATACTACTTTCTCCTCTTTTTCCAGGTGCGGTGTCTAGCAGCTTCCCCTGTGTGCTCTTCTTCTGTTTCCTCCTTGTGCATTCCCTTTGTGATCTTGCCCTGCTTCCCATATGCTCCATCTCAAGTTGATATTTTCCTGAGATACCATTTGACGTTAGATGTCAATAGGAAGAACAACTGAGACTGGGATTTTCAAAGGCTTAAGAGAGTTAAAAGCCTAAATCCAACCAATTTTGATAGCAGTTGGGTGTCTGAGTCCCTTTGCCCCTTTGAGAATTCCAGCCTTAGAGTTCAGTTGTGCAGTGAATGAAAAAACAAGCAAACAAGCAAACAAAAACCTCCACCACAAATGGTTTGGCACAATGGCCAAACATTAATGTAAGTGATGTACTACTTTGAACATTCTTTCGTGCTGCCCTTTATGGATCGCCCCCCTCCCTAATATAAGCAGCTAAATTACTACCCTAGTCTCCTTCACAACCCTCCTAACTTCTGTTGTGTTACTTACAGCATGCAGACAGCTGGCAAAGCATAGGGAAGCAGCCATGTGGTGATGCTACTACCAAAATGTTTAGGTATTTCATGCTATTAAACATGCCTAAGGAAGTTATAGAATCTCCATCACTGGAGAGTTTTAAGAGCAGATTTGATGCTTGGTGCTGCCATGAGTGCAGGAGTCTGGACTTGACGACCTCTCAAGGTTCCGTCCAGTTCTATTACTCCATTATAAGAAACACTTAGCTACATACATATTGTGCATGTAGCTTACATGTGCAATGAATAAAATAAAGTTATATTAATGTTGCCCCCGTTTGTTTGTTACACTTGCTTGTTGAATCTGGTCTTAAGCATAAGCTGGATGCTGGGTCCAGCACCTCTCTCATCTTTATTTTTTTTACAGTGCCTAGAACAGTAAGATCTGACACTGATTAGGGTCTATATGCAGTAGGGAAATATATATATAATAAATGACCTAGTATTCAAATAGTTTCTTGAGTTTATTAATAATGAGTGAAATCCTGGCTCCACAAAGTCAAAGGAAGTTGTGCCATGTACTTCAAAGTAGGGTCAAAATTTACCCTTATAATCAGAGATCCCTATTGCAGCATTTTGTATGACTGTAAATATTTTCCTGCCTACTTTTAGTGCAATAAATAGCCGAATAAAATTCAATGATCAATTTGGACAATTTGTGTTTTGATGATTAAGATAGATCTAAATGTTTATCACATCAGACAGTTGCATAAAAGCAGAATTTCACACTTAGAAGGACAAAGCAAGTTCTGATAGCATTGTAATTTCAAGGCAGCATAACCAGATTACACCTGATATTCTCACAAGCTGTTACATTTTCTATCTGCAGCTATTTTCTCCCTCGTCTTCAAAGCATGTTAAATTCTTATCAATTTTTGAAAACTTTAAAGAAAAACTAAGAAATTACTTTTGTATATGATCACTAAAAGTGAATAAACAAAGCCAAATACGTGAGCTCTGAATGGATACGGTTTTGGCAGAACAGTCCCTGATCCAATTAGTTACATATTCACTGCAAATGGGTAAGCCAAAACTGAAGTCTGTCCTTGATATTTATTTTAATTCCTATGTAAATGCTACAAAATAGAATATAAAAAGAAGAGTTCACAAAAATATTTACATGTTGATATAAATTGACCCTTCTCATGGTCAGCATTTACACCTAATTTGCTAAATGTAAAATCACCATTATTATTGTACAAACATGTTTAATAGTAGGGGTGGTTTGTTTGGTTTTTTGTTTTTATGTTTGTTTTTCACTATTTGTATGCTATTGACTTTTTTCAGTTCCACATTATTTAATTCAACTTGTACTTCACGTACTTCACAAAATGCTTAATTTTTAACAACAATCTTGAAGCCTGGATGCAAACCTCTGCAATTTCCTCTTCAATAAAAAGGTCAAATATAGCATTGCTTCCAGCAGCAATGCTGAAACTAACAATCAGATTGCATTTAGTTACAATGCTTTTGTGTTATGAGGTTATTATTTATTTGCATTTTTAACCTTCTCACAATGTAGGCTCCACTAATCGGAATTTATAGACTATCAGACTAGTTAAGAAGGATGATGTCTACAGAGAAGCCTTTAATGGCAGCTAACTGCTTCTTTGGGCCCAATTAAAACTACCCAACTGTGAAACACAATCCCTTGGGTAACAGTGCAGTCATCTTACCCATATTTTTGGGGAGGAGGATGGAAGGGAATATCCAGGGTAACTGTAAAAAGGGAGTTTCATAAATTTCCAAATTATTTTTTCCAATGCTTTAAACTTTCAATATGCATTATGAATAAGGTCAGGGTTGAAGTCCCTCATTGCAGCTTTACATATGCACCACTGTCTGAACTTGAAGCCCTAGTCACTGTGTTAGAGATATGGATGTGCTTTTGGTCCCAAATCAATCTTGTCACTCCTCAGAAAGCAATGAAAGATAATAAGTACTATTCACCTGATTGCCTTCCTGCTCTGAGACAGCTGGTGACGCTTGTCTTCCTGATAACCAGGAGTTTCAGATCTGAGGCAGGGATAAAGAAAAGCTGGGAGCTTGCTGAATCTAAATTTGACAGTCGATGGCTGTGTAGAGGGTCAGGAGGGATAGAATCTGTGACATGTATAAGAAAGGAACAAAATTTATCTGCTCTGGTTGCAATGATTAGATGTCTCGTTGTCTGGCTTTCTTACAGTGGATGATTGATCATACCCGCCAGCTGGCTAATATCATAATTAACAAAGTTGCTACCATGTCTGAGAAGTATAATCGAAAAATTTACCAGCAGCGTGGTGCCATTGTCACGAAGATCATAAGCATTGCAGAGTCGACTTTTGCATTGATGGAGCTGCGGAGCTATGTAGATGTGCTGAGAAGAGGTGCATTTGTACAGCTAAAGGTATGTGTCTTCTTTTCATTATGCCACTTGTTCTAATTGTCCTTCATTAAATTAAGCTTATGTTCTTATGACTTTTAGCTTTCGTTTCATGGTGCCGCATGGAGAAATTTCGTTGTTTTGTCATTGGATTTTTAAAGATGTTGTAACAGAAACCCCCTTCTTGCCCCCCCCCCAAAATAAAATCTTATCTGAGAATTAAACAGTGAATAATAAAATATATGATTTGGCACTGTGCATCTTATTTTTATACTGCCGCTTGTCTTATCAGACATTGTTTGCCAAAACTGTAAATGTGGCTGCCGTCATTGCTGATTTCCTCAGTTATAGGTATTATAAAAATGTATTTGGTGATATTTTCCAAGAGTTTTTATTTCAATCTGATTGAAAGGTGAAAGGAAACAGTTAAATCATGGGGCTCTTAACATTTGTAATTTAATGTTAAGGAATGTTGTTGCTAAATGGATGGTAGTGCTAAAATATACGTGTTTGTATTTACATCCGTATGTAAAAACCGAGAACCATCTCTGAGCTGCTACCTAGAGACCCAATCCATAGTGCATTTATAAAACATTGAGTAAGCATTTCAGTTATTCTTTTCTATATTTACATGTTTCTCAGAGTTAAAAAATTATTCCATTGAGCCTTTTCCTCTTTGCAACTGTATTTTTATATTTGTGTGCTCTACTTGGGTGTTCAGTTATGCTCTAGAGTATGTGTTCAAAATGCCAGCCTGACATATTGCTAATGAGTGTGAATATTGACAGTGACAGGAGTGTTTGTGTGTGTGTGTCTGTGTTCCATAGGAAAAAAAAAAGGAAAAGAGACAGACAGAAAAGGAAATATTGGAAGTTAAAGAATATTATGTTTATATTAGTGTGTTGCAAAGCCGTTGTTATAAACAATACATTTGAAATATAAATGGGGTAGTATATAAAGGTTCCTTCCTTTCTTCTCAGGGATTAGTAAGGCCAATGTAAGAGCCTTTATTACTATTTGTATGCACAAGTAATTGTAACTTTTCAACATCAGTTTCCAGAATTTTGGAAGCAAATTCCTTGTCTTGCATCTGGTTTTATATCTAGTCTTCTTTTGGGTTTCTTTTGCTCTTCTGCCTATTTAACTTTAAAGGTAAAACTGTTAGGAGTGTTCAAATTATATTTTTTGGACAGAAACTGGAGGGATTGCATTACAAATTTAATATGATTGATTTTTATTTTGAATAAAAAATGGAAATAGGTATGGGACCTTTTCTGTTATCAGTTAAGTCATATGGTTTTCAAGATACGTTAAAACCATTAATAACTAAATATAATTCTGGGTAGCATTTTACAGAGATATGTTGCAGTCTTCAGCCAAATTAAATACAGTGAGATTTTATTTTTGATTAATAAGCAAAATAAAAAATGGCAACTGAAACCCTCCTTTTTTAATGGGCAATGCCCTCATGTCAAAAGAGGATATTGCTCTGGCTGGAAAATGTTATTCCCTCTGATCAGTTTCTTATTGTCAGTGGTTTTACTGTTGCTATTCTCTGGTATTTCTATTGCTGTTCAAGAGCAGTTTTAAAAAATTACAAATCAATATTTTGTTTTGAACTGGCAATACAGCAAATAGCAGCAAAATAGATTAGTAATGTAATTGCAGACAATAGGCAAGATTGAGTTGCTAAAACAGTGTATTCTTGTTATAACCTAAACCCCGTAATATTTTATGTAATTGGGACTTTGGACATTGTTAGAACTCAGTTGGAGTATCAAACCTCTATGAGGATTAGAGAGGTCCACTAAAGCAGTGTCACAGCAGATGTGCCTGGTTTTTAACAGGATTATCTCCTGAGATGTGAAGAAATGAACTCTTGTCATAGTTTTAGAGGCATTAATAATGTTAGTAAAATGTTAATGGTAAATGTGCTAATGTAAAGAGTTAGAAGATTAGTAATGCATTCTTTTGCATGGAAATAAGAATATAATAAATGTCCTGCAGGTGATTGGAGCTGCAGCAATTTTATCAGAGATTAAAGTTTTATTGACCTTTGCTAGGGTGATTAACCCTTCTGAAATTAAAAGCCAGTGCTAAATTATTCCATCCAATTTAAATGCAAACACAGAAAAGAGTGGTATGTCATTCAAGTTTTTTTTTTAAAATGTTTTAATTTTCATTTTTACATGTCAGTGAGATGCGATTGCAGAAAGAGGAAGATTTAGTTCTGGCAAAACTAGTCCAGTGGCAAAGTGCAGAACTGATGTGGCTGTCATGGTAAAGGAATTCCAGAATAAAGAACCACTGTCTGAAGCTAATCTTTACATACAGGAGCTATATGGTATCAATGGCGGAAAATTGGAACTTATTAAAGAGGTATGATATATGTCATATTGATAGGTTTTGTTTCCCTAAGAACTTGATCCAGGAAAGGCTTTACACAAGTGATCAATGCTACTCTTGTGAGTAGTCCTATTGAAGTCAACAGACTACTCTCATGAGTAACCTTGCCAACCTGCGCAATCTTTTTCAAGATTGGCTTATAGGTAATAAACATGCTTTTATCTAACACGCAAGCATTTGGTGTTTGATTCTGTGGAGGACTGAGAACTCTGATTTTAGATCAATAAACCACCTTAAGCGCCTGCTTAAATGTAAGTGTGTGATTAGTTCCATTGAAGTGAAGAGCTATTCACAGACCTAGATGCTTTGATTTCAGTGATACTGTTCACGTTGTTTAATATTAAGAATATGTTTAAGTGCTGAAGAGACCAAAATCACCTTGCAGGATTGATCCCAAAAGTACATTTTCAGTTAAGCACATGTGTGACCTGAGTAGTTCATTGAAACCAATGGGACTGGTCACAGGCTTAAAGTTTTGTGCTTGCTTAACCTGTTTGAAGGACTGTGGGTTGGTTTGCAAGGACCACTGTACAGCCTTTGAAATTTTTGGTTTTAGATTTAGGTTCTTTTTACATTAAAATTACTATATTCCAAAGAGTATTAAACCGTATTAATTTATTCATATGAGAATGCAATGTCTTGATTTGTACATACTTCACTGCATGCTCAAGAATTTTTGGCTCAGAGATTGCTTCAGAACTATTTATTTTATTCTTTTTATTTAGTTTTTAAATAAAAAGTAACACCAAGTTAATTAATATTTTATGGTCATTTATGGCAAAATCGTGTCTTAATGATTCACCAGGGATAAGGATCTGTGTATTGCTGGGCTGCCAGAAGCAGTTCTGCAGGAAGATTGTAACCATCTGAGGGCCTGCCTCTTGAAAAACTGGAACCAAAATAGTTCAATCCATTTTAAGTCAGCCCTCCCATTATTTTGGTACAACTCTGCATGTGGGATGTTTGCATGTTGGATAAGAGGCTTTCAGCAAAATATCAGAAAGTGTGAATGAAATAGAGTAGTTACTTTAGATCCAGTTAGTGTGTAAGCTAACACTCAGAAGGTCATTGCTTCCCTCTCAGTCCCGCCCCCACCCCACCCCATTCTTATCAAGAAGGAATAAACTGTATCGGGTTCACATCCAGTACAGCTTAGATTCCCTGGTGTGCCATCACTTGCAAGGGGCAAGTCTTCCCCCATTCACTTCCCTATTCTGTCCTCTCTTGGCAACCTGCTTCTCCTCCTACATGGTGCCCACAGTGCAGGTATATGGATCAGGGATGTAAGGGACATTTCACTAACCCAGCAATAATTTGGCCCTTAGTGGCTCAATGCATAGTAAAAAGTTCCTATCCTTTTATAGAGTGCAACACTATTAAAATTATAATTAATGTGCTTTCTCCGTTCCATATTCATTTTTCTTCTCTTTCATCAAAGAAGAATTCTGCCAAGGTAGAGCAATCCAAAGCATTGTAATTAAGGAGCCTGAGGTAGCAGCTCACTGCTGCCTAGTCTTTTCATTTACACTTTAAACAGCCTTCAGAAAGACAGGCTTCTGCTTGTGGGACCCCAGGAAGAAAGTGAGGCAGAGATGAAAACTATACTTGTGCTCGAGTGACCTAGATGGAACAGCTGGCAAAAATATAGAGGGGATTCTCCAGGGTAATGAATCATACCTAGAGGCTTGGATTAGCAGCATGTTTAACTAAGAGATCCATTTGCTAAAAGGATCATTGCCTGATTCTTAATTATGGTACTTGCATTCCATTCCACATTTATAAACAACTCATTGTTTCTCTTTTGTGAGGGTGTAGATTAGTAATTATTAGCTATTAGCTTTTGTCTCTGCAGTTCTCAAACATTAAACTTATAATATAAAATGATGATCCCATATTTACAAAATTAATTTGTAATGAAATATCATGAATTATCAAATCCAAATAAATGTTAACTTAAATGTTTTAAAAGTGTGCTTATAATTTGCAAATTCATTTAAATGCATAGAGTATTATATTTAGTGCTATTTCCTATATATTGCACAAGGTTGGTCTTCTGAGACCTGCGTTTCTATAATAGGATTTAACACTTGGTCTCTGTCACATTTATTAATAAAGGGCACATATGCAATCATGTACATTTTTTTCTTTTCAGTGCCATTAAATATGCCCATTCTCTCCCCTATCGTAAAGTAAAGTGATACATGTGAGGGAGACTAGTTAAGCATATGTATGAGAAATTCTCCATGTACTAGTCAACTTCAACATCAGCCTGTTTTTAGTTATTTAGATTTGCAATAATCCTTAGATAAATATTAGTTAATACCAACTACATTTTAGTAAATCTCAACACCACTTAATAAATGAAAAATACAACCAGTTTTAGTATTCTAATAGAGTATTAACTTTTCCAGCGAATGGTGAGTTGTGCCGTGGTAGTGCTCAGTGAAGAGAAACTCTGATTCATCAAAGAGAAGGCAGATCTTTCAGAGACAGGTCAAATCAACTGTTTTGATGAAATACAGAGTATATCAATATAAAGGAAGTATTTGAGAGACTATGGACAACTGCTGTTCAATTTAACATATGTATGACAAGTGTACACATCAACGCAGAGGAAGTCAAAAGGAGGTGAGGTTATATTGTTGCTTCAGATTCAGATGGCAGGGGAACTTCAATTTATTTTAGTAAAAATTAGAAATTGGCTCATCCTAAATTCCAAAATTTGACCTTTGTAAAAGCAGTCTGTGTGGCTAATAGCTATTTTAACAGCAAATTGCTTCAGAGTTCTGTTTTCTACCATACATTTTAATTTGTTTTCTTTTGAACTCCTTATGTGGTGGATAAAGTGCGCTCGATAATGCTTTAATATAGTGTAGTGATATTTAACTCAACTCAGACAGCCAAATTAAAACTAGAGGTTTGTTAACCCACTTAACTATGGTACTTGATACTGTAGCATTTTCATATATTCCATACAACAGGAAATTATGCAATACAGTGTATGCATGTGTCTTCTGATTCAAATACATGCTGTGTATTTTTTAAATCTTTATTGGATTAGTGTTTCCACTGATAATTACAAAGACTTAATATTTTAACAAATATTTTAGTAGACTTAGTATTTTATAATATTTATAGCAGACAATATGGATATTAAAAAAGTTTTTTTAAGTGAGTATTTCTGAGCTACGGGACAGGAAAGACCTACTATGGTCCGAGACAAGATAATATGCTATTTTGAAAAGAAATCAATTTTGCTTTATCTGGTCTCTTATGAGAACAAGAATTACCTAAGGTAGGCAAAATGGTAGATTCATTTTAGACATCTGTTAAAAATCAATAATTCCCTTTGTCAATTTTTTTTATCAGGTTCAGAATTTATGGAAGACTAGCTACAAACTGACAAAGGTATTTTTGCCAAATAGACTTGCGTAGCCTTTTGAAAATGCCCACAAATATGAAAACAAAATCTGAAAAATTTAAAATCAGCATGTTACTTATAAAAGATCTGTGTACACTTGAAATTTAGCCAAGATCCTGGAATATGATGAATCAAAAGGTAAAATACTATACATTTGCTGTCATAATATGTGTTCCTACTTTGAATGTATTTGTCTAATACAAATTAAATATTTCCTCTGATATTAATATACAGTTGTCCCTATGCTTTACTAAATGTTGTTTGATGAAAATACAGAAAAACCATAAACATAGAAAACATGGGAAATGGTATTTAGTAAGTTGCTTTGAAAACACAGATGTCAGCATTTAAAGTTAAGTGATTTGTAACGGAAGTATTTTGGTATAATTTTGGTATTTACTACAGTTACAATGAGGTGAACACGGGAAGGGAGCTTTTATAAGCACAGAAGAAAAGAAACATTTTTAGTGGTGTTTTCTTGATGAGGATAATGTATACCTTATGTGACAAAAAGAAAATGAAAATTCACTGCGGGCATTTTCGTCAAAAATTTGCTAGTCAGATATGAGAGCTTATTTGACCAGCATAGCCCATAAATACACAAATATTTGAAGAAATATTAACCTTGTAAACCCTATGTGATGATCATTAAACCTCAATTCAGACATGGAGCAACTGTTCTAAATAGAAACATCAAAGAACACATCTATATAGAAAATACAGACCAATTTCTGAAAATACAGGCCAATTAAATAGTGAGATTTAATTTAGATATTTTTCACTGAGGCTGCATCAGCTACGTATTATTGCTGATTTACTCTTTATTTCCTCATCTTATCTGCAAAAAAGAGACTCATGCTTATTGGAGTATTACTTGAAGAATCTAGCTTTCCCCCCAAATTACACACTTTTTGCATAAATGTGCCTAATTACCTGAATTCAGTTTTGATTAGCAGTGTTAATTGATGCAGCTGTGGATGGGATCTGTTTACCTAAATTACCATGTGCAAACAGCAATACGTCTGAAAGTGAATATGCTAAACTGAAAATACTAATTAACTAAGACAAATTGTTATTCAAGTCACATCTCAGAGCTTTTTAATGAAAGCCTGGATGTGTCAGAGCTTTATGATATTCAGACAGAAATGTCTATATTACATATGATTTCTAAATTTAATTCCTGAGAACAGATGGGATGTCGGCCGGGGTTCTTTTGAGTTGCTTCCAGTATTAATGTGAAAATTTTACTCTATTGGCAACAATCACGATGTGTGTGAATGTTTGTGTGTGTGTGAAAGAGAGAGAAAAACCCTCTGTGCTTGGATAATATGCCAACCCAGTGCATCAAGAATGGTCTATTTTTTGACCAATATATTTACAAATTTTATCCACTCGCTGTCCCTACAATGAAGATTAATATACTATCATGCAAATTTAATAAAATCAGTTAGTAAATTTAATCTTGCCATATGCAAAAAGGTTAAAAGAGAACTCTCCATGAAAGATGTTTGATTTCCCCCTCCTTTTTTGCAACAACAACCTGTTAACTTTCAATTTAAGAGGAGGAGTTCTGTGTGTGATAACAAATATACATTCTTTGCCTTTAAAATTGTCATAGGGCAGAGTATTAAAGAATTACTATGACAAAAAAGTGAAAATTCATCATTTCTGTGCTTATCTTTTGTACGAGGTTCTCTTTCATTGTTAATAATTATCATTACCATTCATTAATATTACATATATAATTTGGAGCGAAGAGACTCATATATATATATATATATATATATATATATATATATATATATATATATATATGATAGTGTGTGTGTGTGTGTGTGTGTGTGTGTATGATCTGTCTGTCTGTGAATTCCACCTAAATGGTAACAGATAGGACCATCACATTTCATATGAAGCTTCCTCATATCCTAACTTAGAGCAAGTTCAGTGTTTGGTTGTGCCAGGAAAACAGGATGGGCCTGGAATTCAGTTGTTTTCATAACATGGAAAGGGAGGGGCAAAGAGGAGGGATGCTATACTACAGAGTGACCACTGGGGCAGTGAGCATGGGGAACAGCTGTACTACAAAGTGACCACTGGGGGCAGCTGCACCAGGAAGGAAGTGGCCAGCTGGGGACTGGGTTCACTATCTTGCTGGCCACCAGCTCGGGTAAGTGGCCCCTTTTTCCCAAACCTGTACCCTCTGGCTCTTGACCCCCACCAGTCCCACCACCGCGCCCTCCCTTGAGCACTGCCAGGAGCTGGTCAGCGCAGCCCCAGCCTCATGTAGGAACCACAGGTTGCCTCCCCCAGCACCACTGGGACATCCAGCATGTCCATGTCCAGCTAGCTGTGTCTCCATCCCCTGAGATAGGCCTGGGAAATGCCACTGGGGCCGGCCAGCCTGCACAGCCATCGCCCTTCACTCACCCTGCTCCCCTAGGCTGGCAGCCCCTCCCCATGCCCGGCTTGGGCCTGGGAAATGTCTGCAGGAGGCCTGCATGCCCCCCGTCCCCACTTCCCTGGCCCATAGGCCAAACCTGGGCAATGCCGGGTAAGCCTTCTAGATACAAATATATGAGTCCTTATCTTACAAAACAGTTTGTGTTCTGGACAAACAAAATGGTAGACTATCAGTACTGAGAACATGGATGATTTATTTCAATTGTAGATACTGAAATTGAATTACATTAAACTATATTCCAAAAGTGTCACACTATAGTCTTTTTTATGTTATTTTAGTTTAAATGGACAATTTGGTATGCAGACAATGTATTGTCTTTAATGTATCTCCTGACTCTGGTTATAGTAGGTACTACGGTGTAAATATGCTACAGTCTAGTACCAAAAAGAAGTAAGCATGTATTGAATGACTTAAACTAAAGTGAAGAATGAATATCACAATAATGTGTGTACTCTATATGCGCATTCTCCAACCTCTTTATTTTTATGTTTGCATAAGAGCTAAAATTTCAGGAGATCTATAGTGGGGACCCATCAGCTTCAATGCAAAGCCTAATAATTCCTTCACAAGCTTTCTGTAGAATGCACTGTCTAAATGCAAATCACAGCTTACAAATATTGTGACTAATTATTAATAGGAAAGAGTTGTTACAGTTGTAATTGATACCTCTGCCATAATTTTCTCAAAATCTTTGGTAATCAGACTTATATACTGAGACATGTAGGGTTGTATTTCTTGTTGTCAAATTATTATTCCTGGCTAGTGAGCTAGATTTGGTTCTGTGTTACTCCAGGATAAATATTGAGTAGTTTCAATGAAGTTACTCCATATTTACAACAGAGTAATGGAGAGCAAAATTTTTCCCTAATATTGTATGTGTACTGGATACACAATATTATTTTCAAAGGTGCAACAGTCTTGCTTTTGCACAAATAAATAAATGCAACTTTCTAGGTTGTCAACTAGGCATTTATGTCACTGTTTATTCTAATAATTTACTGGGTGTTGTGCCAGGAAGCTTCAGTCAAGCTTTGTCTTACTTATGTAGGCTCTTCTACATGAAAGCCAGCATAGCTAATTATATTTCCTGTATTTTTCCTCAGTGTGTGCTCAGTATACTGAGTATTTTAGAAGCAATTTGACATAAATGTGTCTCAATGAAAAATTAAGAGACTGAGTTGGAAGATGTCACTTTAAACATGCCTGCCAGGATTAAATCTATACTTGCACTGTGCCCAAAATACATACAAAACCCGAAACCTGTAAACTAGTACATTGTTCTTGGTGATTGCGCCTGAACTGCTCTTCTGCATGGAGCCAATATATTTCTCACAAAATATATCTTGTCTTTTAGTGTAGGAAGGAATGTTGGAGACTTAACAAACGTTCATCTCTCCTGAGCTGAACCCTACTCATTTAGGTGCAGATTGTTACTTTCCCCCTTCCATTAGGAGAGAAAATCAAGAAAGCTGGTTCTCCCTGAAGATTCTTGAATTGATCTAGGTTGTAATATTTCCTAGAAATGCAAATGATCCAGCTGCAAGGCGGGCTTTTCTCACCAACCAGGAAGATTTACACTGAAAAATTACTAAGGCAAAAAAGTAGACCGCTAATGATGCAAGCCAAATCTGTGCCACTGCAGTAACAGAAGCAAAGGAAAATTCTACACCACCATCACAGCCGCAAAATTATGACTCGCTGACTTACTCTGAATAGTGAACTGACTCTTCAGTTCAGACTCTCTAATCCAGATAGTTGGCCCAAGTGTTCACTATTGCAAATTCATATATTTCTTAGGAGGGGAAGCAAATTTCAGCCCTCCCCCCATCAGGAACCCCATTTTGGACCAGCACCTCCCACAGAAGCCCCAGGCATTCTCTTACTCACACAATGCATGAGTATTTGCCCCTGGAGTCAAGTTGTTTGGAGAGCTTTCATGTGCTTTGCTGGCCAGAGTGGCAGCCAGGCCAGATTTAAGTGGTGCTGAGATCCTGTGCACCAGGCTTCGATGCAATTTATCATGGCCACTGTATGGAGGGGTGGCTGGGTTAAATTTCAGTGGTGTTGTGATGATGCAAGATGGAGTAATGCTCCTGACCATTCCAGCAGCAGCTGTATTGATTTATCATGGGAATGCTGCTTTAAAGCAATTGGGTCTTAGCTCCCTGGCTCTGAAACCTGTGGAGCTTTGAGCAAGTGCAAGAACTTGGGGGAAATGGGATACTTGCCCTCCACATCACAGCTTTTTCTAACTGGTGACACTGGAGCTCTTATTTTACTGTGCAGAGAAAATGAATCAAATACAACAGGAATTTACAGAGCTAGAGAACTCAATAACAGCCCCTTTGGCAATCACCAACCCCCCCAACCCGCTTCCCCCACACACACACACTGCAGATTGTTCCCATCACATGAGTAAAGCTCAAGAAGATTTTGGAATATTTGGCCCATCACCTTTAAAAACTCACCAGTGCTTGCTCAGGCTGGTGAATGCCAGGAAAGAATAAGCTTGTCGGTTGCTAATAGAAATGGTCAATGTCTCCGTTGGAGAATTGAATCTGGCCACTTTACAGGAAAGTGCAATCCATTCACTGAGCAATCTGCATTCTCAGTGTCCTGCTTGTTGCTTCTTAGAGTACAGTAGAGC
This sequence comes from Apalone spinifera, assembly GCA_030068395.1. Classification (NCBI taxonomy): domain Eukaryota; kingdom Metazoa; phylum Chordata; order Testudines; family Trionychidae; genus Apalone; species Apalone spinifera. Next base: position 75,184,539 of record CM057845.1, read on the forward strand.
AGCCTGCATCTGTGGCAGAAAACAGCCTCCTTCTTCTTTTCACTGCACAGAAGGCTCTGACCATAATGATTTGGATCTGTTATCTATAGGCTGCATTACTGTATCACTGTTCTGTGATCTTCAAAACTAGAAATGGGTCATTACTCTGCTATATCAATGGCTACTTTTCATCCATGGCTCACCAAGACAAATCCATTTCCCAAGGCTTAGGATGAAATGTATATGTATGTATATGGCAATGATAGCCACCATAGAAATACCTTTATAGATAAATGTTGTGAGGGGATGTTTCCAAATAGTGAGGTTAGATGACCTGTGAAGAAAGAACTTCTTTTGAGGGAAGTGTTGGAAATACTATTACAAGAATCACTTCACACTAGATTGAACCAAAGCACTCAGAAATATACTATAGGAAATAATTATTCAGGATAGACAAAAGTGATAAAGGCTTTTATGTATTGAATTACTTTATTAAAGGCCCAAACCTTCAAGGTGCTTAGTACCTCCTGAATACAATTAGACTTGAGGTCACTCAGCACCATGGAAGACTGGACCCTACAGGTGTTCATTCAAAGGCTTATATGCATTGAGCTTTTGCTTTTATTGGTAACATACGATGTAAACATCTCCTCTGTATTTAACCTTCCAAATCTTCAAGATGCAGGTTAATCCAGCAGCATCTATTTGTTATAGATTTATTAATAATATGTTCCACAGTGAAGTATCAAAAAGAACAGCTGTTGTGTCCCCATGCATTCATTTCTCCATGGGATTGTCTCCTATATATATATGGGTCAGTCTTTTCCCAAAGCAAACATATAGGCTACGTCTACACTGGTGCGCTTTTGCGCCAGAGCTGAGCAAATGAGGCTCAGCATTGGAATATCGCCGAGCCTCATTTGCATAGCTAATGAACCGCCATTTTCACGGAAGAGGCTCTTGCGCAAGACGGGGCTGTCTACACTGCCCCTTCTTGTGCAAGAAAAACCCTGAAAATAATTGGCATAATGGCTTTGCGCAAAAGGGTTTTTCTTGCGCAAGAAGGGACAGTGTAGACAGCCCCATCTTATGCAAGAGCCTCTTCCGTGAAAATGGCGGATCATTAGCTATGCAAATGAGGCTCGGGGATATTCCACGCTGAGCCTCATTTGCACAGCTCTGGCGCAAAAGCGTGCCAGTCTAGATGTAGCCATAGGTTTTTCTGGCTGATGTGAGGGGAAAGAGTCCTCCTGCAATTTATACGATTTTAGGCTCTTTCATGTTTGGTTTAAATCTTGGATTTAATGTGTAAAATCACACTATTAAAAATAAGGGCTTTTAAAATGTTTATTTCCTGTCTGCATTCTTACCACCATCTTTTCTTCAAGTATGTTTGAGAGATGTGTAATACTGAGTCTTGCATCGTCCTGAGAATGTCCGTTTAATAACGCTTATCATTCTTCCTCCCTGGAGTTCTATGCCTTCAGGTCCAACCCCAGAACTCTACCTCTCCCTCTTTTTCAGGATCTCACCAACTTCTTTACAAAAATTGGAAACCTCCTTCAATACTGTGTTTCTTCTTTCACCCCATTTGCTAACCTTGAGCTGTCTCATAATTACTTTCACTCCATTTCCTTTAGCTTTTTATTAGCTAACTGCATCCCTCTCCTCCACCCTCAACCTTTCAGTATCCACTCTCCTTTCCGTCAGCGTACTGTCCCTCCTCAAAATGTTGACTTTTGAACCCACCTGTCTCTTAAACTACTGCCGCTCCTCCCCTTCATCTTTAAGCTCTTTGGTAGGCAATACTGATTTACCAGTATTACTGCTGTTTGTTTCTGTTAGCACCCCAGTGGCTTTAAAAGAAGGCAGTGACCTTGTCACAAGGCATTCCCTTCTCTCCTGATTCCATCCTGGCCTCCTTTATGTTCCACTGAAATGTCTCTCAGCACCATATTTGGTTACATTTTCCTGGACAAGTCGGAAGCTATGTCTACACATAAAATGATCTATCAGAAAAAGGTACACAAATTGCGCTCTGCAATTTGCGTACCTTTTTGCAATAGTTTTCTCAGAAGAGGCTCTTCTGAAATTTGGCCCGTCTACACTGGGCCACATTTCGGAAAAACCTCCTCTTTTCAGAAGAGCTCTTCTTCCTCGTGGGAGGAGGAAGACAGGGCTTCCAAAAGAGCGCATCTGCTCTTCCGCAAAAAAAAAAGCGGAAGAGCAGACACATTTCCTGGATGCAGCAGAGTTTTTCCAGGATACCTCTGTAGTGTAGACATAGCTGGAGGGCCTCTACTTCATGCTCATCTTCAATCTTTCTGTAAAGTGATCTGAGAGATTGGAGAGCAAGGGGCCATGAAAGACGAGAGAAATCGAAGCATCAAGGAGGAAAGAGTGGTCTCTGCTTTTGGTACCCTCCTTTACTCCCTTTACATGAGGGGTCAAATTCCCAGCCCGCCCAGACATCCCTGGCCGGAGTAGTTGTGGGTCAGGGTGGGGCTGTCCATTCCCATTCACCAAGCCCTGCTCCTTCTAACCATCTCTTCACTTTCATAGCACCCTCTCCCATCCTTGGCACCCTGTCCCTGAGGATATGACTTCAGGGATTACCGGGGGGAGGCTGGTGCGGGGCAGCAGCAGTGGTCAGCTTTCCCATACTCATTGAGGTGGTATGGATTAAATTATCCTCTCAGCTGATGATTTACAGATCTAACTGTCCACCCCAACCTCCTGTCCAATCCCATATATTTGACCCATTTTACACTGCATAACCACCAACCTCAAGTTTTAACATAGCCAAAATAGTAATATGTAATAATAGTAATCCCTGGCAGTAGATACTGATATATTCCCCATCAGTCACTCTCTCTCAGTCCTGGGGGCATCTTCAACTCTTTACGTTTCATCTCCTTACACATCCAGGCTATTATCGAGTAATGCCTGGATGGACTTCCTATCAGATGTCCAAATCCACATTTCTGCTTTTTCTATCTGGCTTCTTGAACTGCTCCCATCACTATTTCTGGGTCCTTCCACTAGCAAATTAAATGGCATGACTAACATAATTCTTTTTCTCATCTTCTCCCCTGGGGAATTGTTGACCATGGTCCTCGTCCTGGAGTTTTAGGCTATGATTTAGATATGCCAGGCCCAGTTTAATAAGCACCTTGATAAGGACCAAGACCTTGAACTTGACTCAGTGTTCAGTGCAAGGATGGGTGTGACGTGCTTGTGATTGCCTGTACTGCTGTGGTTACTCACTGCAATATTATGTAGTAGTTGGAGTTTCCTATGGACTGATGGCTTTAAGCCTGGGTGTAGTGTGCATCTCTGGAGTCCAGATGCTAGGTGATGAAGGCATGTGTAACTGAGGCGAAGTCATTATCTGCCAGAATCAGACAATTTCCTGGCTGGCTGGAGATGATAGAAAGTGTTGTTTTGGGATGCTGAATCCAGGAACTCTCTTACACTGTGGACTTAACTGACAACTAGGAGTGTGTGCTCTCAGAGGAGACCATGGCTGCTTTTCTCTGCCAACCAGTATAACCTGAGTCTTGCTCAGGTTCGGTTTCAACCAGCTGTTCTTCATCGAGTTGCTGGTGTTGTACAAGTCTTGGTAGTATGGTCATGTAAAGTGAAGGATAAGTAAAGCTGTGTGTCATCTGCATAATGTCAGTCCAGCTAAGTGCAAATGAAACATTTGTTCACATCCTGGTTGTCTCCTATCTAGATTACTGCAGCTTCCTCTTCTCTGTCCTCTTTGACCTCACAGTCAGCTCTTCCAGACAGCTCAAAAGAAAGCTCAACCTTTGACTAGACCATACCATTCATGTTGCATTTCTGTATGCAGAGGAAGACTTATGCTTTCAGTCTAAGCATACTTTTATTTTAGTTTATGGAAGACAACAAAAGAACAAAAGCAGAGTCTCTATGACAGAATGTGTCTCCTAAGACTCTTCATTAGCTGTGCCTTTAACACTAGTTCCCTGAATCTGCAGACAGCCATGTTCATATAAATTTAAAGGTGCAGTATAAAGTAAACTAGCTATGTAACTGAATGTGCCACAACTTCCTTCTTTAATCACTCTATTTGGCTCTCTTCTGCATGCCATATTAAGTTAAAATTTGTGCCCGATCTTCTAGATGTCACATAATGCCACTCCAGTCTTTATCTTGAGTCTTGTTTCATACGGTTACCCATTTATTCCCTTTGCTACCCAAATTCTTTTTCTTTTTCTTTCTTTCTTTCTTTCTTTCTTTCTTTCTTTCTTTCTTTCTTTCTTTCTTTCTTTCTTTCTTTCTTTCTTCAGATAGCTATACACTAAAGTGTCTAACAATGAAACACTTGAAATGTTTCCTCTCTTTGAATGTTCATTTTAGTAGTTAATCAGACTATAGAGATTTATATACCATATCTCTGCAAACAACCGCTTTTCAGTTGTGAGCAAGTTCTGGGTATAGCATCTTTAAACTGTGATAGGCTTAGACTTTTCCATTCTAGTGTAATTATAATTTTCTAATGCTACAGATTTCAAAAACAATCTTGCATGCATAGCTTGGATTATGCTATACGTTTAGACCGATGAAAGAACTGGCTAAGTAGTTTTGCTGTTTTACACTGTGTACTCTGCATGTGTGTGCTTGCAAATGTTCTCTAGTCTGCCCCCCCTTTCTGATCTATCCATGCACACCCATAGCCACCCTCAACATATAGTAACCACGTGAAAAATTGCTTTTATGCTGTCCCCTTAAGCACCTCCCCTGCCCTTTTTCCTCTAGTGCACCTAATTAGGGCTACTAACATTCCAAAGCTCTGAGCATCCACCCTCAAAGAGCAATCATTTTCTTTTTGCAAAATAATCTGCAAGGGAAGTGTTCTTTTCCCCTTATGAGGGGAATTTCCTCCTTAGTTATACTGGTCTCGAGCAGAATGAGGCAATAACACTTTTAAAATCCAATCTCCACCAGTCAGGCCCACCAACTGAGAATTATACCTTTAGAAAGTAGAGAAAATAGGTTCCCAGTGGAATGCAAAATATTTGGTCATCTGAACAAACTACTATTGATAATCTGTAGAGATTTGTGAAATGTGGTTGCTATAATTGTGCTTTACCTCCAAGTAACACATAATAAACATATGCAACCTTAATTCTGCTCCCCAGCTTGTGCATACAAATTATTATATGGTCTTTAGTTACATGATCACATGCTATTTCTTCACTCAGTTAAAAAGGGACTTTGGGCATATCACTTCATCTTTTTCCCTTCTATCTTTTCTTTGTCTTGTCCATTTAGGTTGCGAATCTTTGGTAGAGCTGGTTTAAAAAAAGATATATTTCATTGAGTTTGTACACTGCTAACATGGGCCCCTATTCTAGGTAGTGGGCACGAGACATTGCAGAAATAAAAATAATAAAAAAGTAATGGAAATTTACATAAATGGGGAACGATAGATGAGAGGCATAAATACCAACAGTAGCACTTTAAACTTCATGTTTGCATGTCAGCAACCAATGTACTGTAGATGAGCAAATAATGGAATGACATGTAAATACCAAGAACAATAGGAAAATTATCTATCAGCATTATTTTAAATTTCATTGAAAGCTCTTCAGAGTAAGAACCATGTCTACTTCTGTTTGTACAGTACAAAGTAATGCTGTTCCCTCATCCTGATCATCGCCTCTGGGTGCTGTTGGAATACAAATATTAAATAATGTAATACTGATAAAGATTGGAGGCTATGCATGAAGGAAAAGAGGAGGCTAACTAACAGAAGTGAATATTATAGTTGTTTCAGTAATGATACAACTCAACCAAGAGCCAGTGTTTTATCAGCTGAGAACACACACACACAGACAGAGTCAGTGTATTTCAGTAGTATTACAGAAATGTAGTTGTCAGCGTCAAATTCATCAGCTAATAGTAGACAACAGAGAAAGGTTGGGATCCAGAAGGTTTCTTTGCTACAGTTACTGGGTAAATGGTTCTATAGTTAACCTCTAAGTGTTGAAAACAGTGGGAATGAGTTGAGAATATGAGGAATGTACAAGATTTCTATCTTACCTGTATATAACTTAAGAAAGAAACTTAAAATATGTGTGTCCTGTGATATGAGCCTTAAATTGGAAAATATGATCATGGACAGCATCAGAAAAATTAGTAAATGAATAGTAAATCGGAATATCATCAAGATTTTAATGTTAATTCTCCATAGTGAATCAGTAGGAAATCCACTTTGGACTTGATAGTATGTTTCACATAAAATGTTACACAAAGTCTATTTAAGGTCTCCATATGGCAGTTTGCAGAGTCAAACGGCTA
>CM057845.1:75190947-75201163 GCA_030068395.1 Apalone spinifera
CCGGAAAAGCGGCTGATTTTCCGGAATAAGTGGCCCAGTGTAGACACAGCCAAACTTGTTTTATCAGTGATGGCACACTTTGTAAACTCCATAATCTTTTTAGCAACATTCTCATTTCAAGAAGTAATTGTTAGCTGCTGTTCTGATGGGAATTAGTAATTCACTGTCCAGTTTTTGGTGTTCTTAGTGAGGGTTTTGTCTGAGAAATGACTGTAGGATTTGGCTCTTTATTTGTTTTGATAAATGTATAAAACTGTAACAGCAAGCTAGATGCTCAGATGCCATAGTGATGGGCGCAGCATAAGACTCTAGATTGAAAATAAGGCTCAAAAAACATTATGCAGCCAGTTCCAGGAGCTATAGGGTTTGATCTGGCTAAAGGGATGAATGGGTGCAGAGTTTTATTCATCTACCATGGGCCCTCTCTTTGGATTGGAAGGAAATGGATCTGGAGTCTCCTTCATACTCACCATATTTGGACCATTGGCTGTTGAGTGGGATTTTAAAATTTCTTCTGAGCCAATAGCCATTTTGAGTTTGCTATTACCTACCCTCCTTCCTTGTGGTTTATAGGCCACTTTAATCTGGTTCTCAACATCCTGAGATGCTGAGGGATTTTGTAATTAATTTTCTTTTGGGGTCAGAAAGGATTTTTTTAATCTTCTTTATGACCCATGAGGTTTGTTTTCCTGAAGTTTTATGTTAAATTTTTTTGTCATAACATATTCAGGTGTCCAACATATAGAAGATGGTAAGATCCAGCTGGCAGGTTGGCAGACCAGTTAGGCTCTGGCAGCTTAAGGGTTTGGTGTATTATGCAGGGTATTTTCTTTCTAGGATTTATGTATTCTAAGCCCTCCCTCCATCAGTTCAGCATCACTTCACTGTGAGGTAGGAATTTGGCTGCAAGGCCAATTTCCTTATCATTGAGGGCTGCAGGTAGATTTCCCTTCCCCAAACCTTAATGTTTTGCTGGTCCTGCAATTGGTGTACAGGCCGGTTTTAGAATGCACTAGCATTTCCCTGCTTGCTAGTATAGGGTGGTTAAGCATCTTCTAGTTCTATTTGGCTATTTAGAGTTAATAAAATTAGGGTTTCATTTTAATCACATATATTTGCCTTGTTCCTTATTCTAGGTGCATTTCACAGTCATGACTCTTCTCCCCTGGTAAGAATTCTGTTGACTTCATTGAGAGCAGAATTAGGCCAAGGCAGGGAGCATTTGAAAACCTGACCCATGAATTGAAGTCAAAACTACCATAACCACAAATGATTTTATAATACGCAAGCATTTCGGTTATACAAATGTAAATAATACTATCTGTGATGTAAAATGTTATAGTTTGGACTTTAATGGTGCTAATAAGCTAATACCAGGCAGTTTTAAGATGTCTTAGAATTGAAAAAAAAAAAGATTAAAAAAAACACTTAATGGTGTAAGTACAATATAGAATTTGTCATATTAAGTTCCTTAACAATTTAATACTAAGCCCAGTAATTTTGATAATTTTTGAAACTGTAGTTTTTTCCCATGCCAGAGATGCATACCTATTATCCACGAGAGAACTTTTTAAATGGTTTCTAAAAGTTCACCTGCCATGATTCACATTCACTTGCCATAGGCAAATAGAATTTAGACATACAGTCCAGATAGAGACAGACTCTGTAGATGAGCATCCAGTTTGCATTCACAAACAATATTATTTATCTGTGCAAATAATTGTGCAAGTTTGGGCTCATACATTTAGAAGCTGAGTTGAGATCTCTGAAAATCTGGCCAACAATGAATGGGAAAAATGACTCACCTGTTAGTTTGTTAAATTTAGAGCAAACTCTGTTCAGGATTTTTTCCCCTTAGCTAGTCTTTTTTCTGGTTTTACATATTTGGATGTCTCTGCTTTCAGTGCAAAGCAGTAAATCTCTGATTTTTTTTTCTCTGTCCATTGTATTTGGCAGTAACTATTTTTTAGAGTGTAGAGAGTTGCAATTGTTTTGCTGCTAAAAAGTTACTGTTTCAATTTTATCATTTCAATTTGTGCTACGTAGGTTGGATTCAACATTGCCCTCCAGGAAGGATCTTCTCTGGAGAAAGTTTTTGAGGTTGCCCTTGAAAAGTATTTTGGAAGATTTAAACCATTTTAGCTCCCAAGCCAGTAAAGAATGTGCTTTGGAGAAAATCCTTAACAAAATGAAAATCGATTGGAAAGGTGTTTATTTTAGTTTTTCATCTTACATGGAGACAGGAATTCTTGTTCTAACAGCTGTGGTATGCATATAAAAGCATTTAAATCTTAAATTGAAATGCTGAAGAAACTATGTACAAAATCTTATTTTACCTTGTTAGAAGAGCTTTAATTAGCTTCTTTAATGACCAGAGGAGAGAGGTTTCTCTCATTTTTTTTTCTCTCTAAACATGCATGAAACATTATCAGCTCCCAATGAAGCACATACAATATTTTAATTGCATTTCATTGTTCCCAAACCTAATTTGTTGAAAGTTAATTCTAATGATATCAATGCCTGAGCTGAATCAGTGCTCACATGAGAGCTTTGGTAAAATGAAATTTTTATACACAATAAGTCCACCAGCTTTTTCTAACTACTTTTATTATCTGTCTTTAGGAAGATCTAATTTATTTTTAAGAGCGAGTTGCTATTTAAAACATAAACATTACAACTAACAAATGAATTATTACTTTTTTCAGAGCACTCAGCTCTCAGAAATACACAATAATAAGGGATTCAAAAAGCTGTGTTTCTCAGAGAGTGATTTTTAAAATAGAACAGTTTGGTGGTGGTGGTGGTGGTGGTGAATATTTGAATAAATATTTCACTTTGAGGGGGGTTTCCATTTATTTATTTCCATCTATTCAATTTTAACGAGAGACAATTAATAAAACTAGTACCTATCAGCTTACTCTGGTTATCAGAGGTAACCCCCAGCAAAGATTCTCGACCCACGCATTACCAGTGTTCTCTGTAAGCTGTGTCCTTTTGCGGCTGCTGAAGAGAAATTACAATGCTGCCTGACTAATTATCAGAGCTCCCACAGCTAATTTTTTGTTTCTACTGGCAGTGCACATTCAACACATTGCTCTGTGCACATAGAAAAATATATTCCACACATGCATGGAAAAAATTCACATATGAACAGAAAAGATTAGCGGGAACATTGCACATAACCCTCAGCCCACTCCCCTCCATGCAAAGTAAGTAGATATTCTTTATAAGGAGCCATGCAGGTAAACCATGCAGGGCTAGACTGGAGCTGTTTGGGAAGCTGGTTTCAAGCCACAGGTCCCTATTTGAGGAAGTTATAATCAAGATGGATCCAACTGACCCCAAGGACAGAAGCAGTGTTTTAAATAGGAAGGTCCCAAGCCATTTAAGACTTTATAGGTTAAAACCAATGCCTTAAATGCTGTCTGAAAACAAGTAATTGGCCAATGCAGACTGGCAAGTTTATGGATTGATTTAAAGTGAACTGCCAGGCAGAGCACGTTGCAGTAATCCAGGCTTTAGGAGACAAAGGCTCAGAGCACAGTAGAACAGGTGTATACTGAAAAAATGGTTGCACTCTCCTGGCCTGACAGGTGGGAAAAGCCTGCCTGACCACTGATCCTAACTAATCATCTGACAGAAGACAGGGATTGAACTTTGCTCCCAAATTCACAGTTTTAAATCCAGAAGGAACCAGTATGATTTCTGCACTGGAATGAGAGAATACCTTTTAAAAATGAAGACATTCTATCTTGATTTAAGCCAGGTGTGAAAGTAACTTACATTTCTTATATGTTCTGTTGTATTGTCCCCTGTGGGGGTGTGCTCAGGGCAGGACGTTGGGGTGGAGTATGACAGCATCTGTAAGAAATTTAAGTGTGGGGTGGAGTGCAGGGCTTAGTGTCCTAAGTGTTGGAGTGTGGGGAGGTGCAGGACTCAGAACAAGGGTCTGGGGTGGGGGTGGGGCCTCAGATAAGGGGTTTGGGGTGTGGAAAGATGCAGGAATCAGGGCAGAGGTTTGAGGTGGGGGGACTCAGGACAGAGGGTTGGGAGTAGAGAGAGTATGGGGGGGTTCAAGCACACCCTTTAGGGAAGACTAGAGGACTGAAGCCCCTTCTCCATTTCTATCAATGCTGCTTGTTGCTTGTTCTTCCCCTTCCATCACTATCAGGAAGTGAGAAGAAAACACACAGTCACAGAATCATAGACTCCTAGGGTTGGAAGAGACCTCAGGAGGTCTTCGAGTCCAATCCCCTCACCAAAGCAGAACTAACCCCAATTGAATCAACCCAGCCAGGGCTTTGTCAAGCCGAGACTTAAACATCTCTAGGGATGGAGATTCCATCACCTCCCTAGGTAACCCATTCCAGTGCTTCACCAGCCTCCTAGTGAAATAGTTTTCCCTAATATCCAATCTAGACCTCTCCCACTGAAACTTGAGACCATTGCTCCTTGTTCTGAGATCTGTCACTATTGAGAACAGCCTCTCTCCATCCTCTTTGGAATTTCCCTTCAGGTAGTTGAAGACTGCTATCAAATCCCCCCTCACTTTTCTCAAGCCCAAGTCCCACAACCTCTCCTCATGAGTGAAGTGCTTCAGCCCCCTAATCATTTTGGTTGCCCTCCACTGGACCCTCTCCAATGCATCCACATCCTTTCTGTAATGGGGGGGCCCAGAATTGGATGCAGTACTCCAGATGTTGCTCCCCTCCTGCATTAGCCACAAGCGAGAGGAATGCGGGGGCACTGTGAGCTGTTCTCTCGCTCTCTGACAGTGATGGAAGGGGAGCAACAAGCAGTGTCTGTAGGAATGGGGTGCCTCAGCCCATCACCTTCCCCAAAGGGCACTCTGTAGCGGCTTAGAGCTAGGGCCAGTGTGGGGGTACACCCCAGTCTGCCTCTTCCACCTGCCTGCTGCTTAGCATGGAACCCTCAGCCAGCTCTTGTGGGAGCAGTGCACCAGAGAGCACCATCTTACTTTCCCCTCTGATTTAAAGACTCAAACTAATTGAAAATCTTCCGCACAATTTGGTAATTAGTAATAGTGACAGATTAATCGCACTGTTAAAGTCACATCTTATTTCCGGTTTGAATTTTTTTTTAGTTCAGTTTCCAGCTCTGGGGTGACAGTATGAATCATAAATGGGAGGCACAGTGTTACCCTCATCATTTCTTCTGGTTGCTTATTGCAGCGTGGGAAAACTCAACGACAATGGTGATGAGTAAATACATAAAAACCTACATAGCAGGCATCACTTCAGTCTTGTCTGGATCAAGATTCAGGAAAATGGCTCCCATCCAAGCCCCTCTCTCTCCCAGTGTCTGGTACGCTCACTTGTGAAAGAGATAGCTGGGTGCTGTCAGTGTACTGAAAGTGTCCTAGGACTATCTTGTCCCAAATACCCATGGAAATAGGAGAAATAGGATTCAGTGCCAATCCACATAACAGTGTCTTTTAGGAATAAGAGCAATTACCCCACCCCACCTTCTGCGTAATGCTCCAAAAGGAAAGAACAAAATGATAAATGAACAGCACAATTCACTCCTGCTGAAGTCCAAAGACAAGTACTCCATTGTCAATCAAACGTCTCAAAACAAATAATCCTAAAAATAATGAGACAGAGCCTCTTTTAACGCCACTGAGCTTATTTAGTACATATAGTGCACTGAATTGCTCTAGGAGTGGTTCTTCTTCGCAGCTACTATAACACTTAGATGCTCATTGGAGGTGGCAAAACTAATGTACAGGAACCAGAAGTAGTAGGCCAGAACAAGGCATGGAAGATGGAACTGAGTAGGGACAGCCAGCATATGGCATCAAAATATGTAGGCAGGACAGTCTCTTTAAAAATTGAGACTTGGCACCTTATATTTTATATTATATTTATATCTAAATATTCCTCATTTTCAGCTTGCAGGAGTTTGCCCATGGAGAAATTTGTAGAACAGCTATGCTCTCTGTTGGCTGAGCTCAAAGCAAGGGAATATCCAGATCTTAATTTCTGTTCTAGTCCTTTTTTAGCAAAATCAAAATGTGGTGGATATGTAACCCATAAAAAATGTTGGGGGTCGGGGGAAGGGCTCCCATGCCTTCACACTTCTCTCCCATTAAAGTATTAGATTCTCGCTGTATTCCAGAGACCCAGGAGACAACAGCAGACAGCTAATAAAATACTAATTTAAGTTTTGAGGCTGAATTAGAGGAATCCAATTAAGTTGTTTTAAACCTTAGTAAGTGATTTGTTTCCTCCAGTATATGCAAGTGTTTGTCTGTCTTTGAAGCTTCCTAAATTATTGGAGAAAGTGTGGTGTTTAGGAGCTCATGTATATCTTTTCCACAGCCCCAGTTCAATTGAGAGTATCAGCTTCCATCAGCAGAACAATTCACAGTGCTTTTCATTCCTTGCTACAACTAATCCTTTCTGACTTGCTTCAAAGATGTAATACTTTGTACATCTGAAGATGTATGCTACTCTCAATTGCAATTTTTTTTCTTGTACTGACTGTTTTGGGCTTACGGAGGGAGAATATGGCCATATGAAAATATCTTCCCTATCAAAATGAAACAGTTTTAGTGAGCTTAAGAAGGTTCCTCAAACATAATGCAGTAGATGAACTCTCACAGGCGTACTTTAAAGCCTGTTAAAAATTTCTCTGCAGATGATGCAAAGCGAATGCACAGTGAATAGTGTTGTTTGTGTTATGACTGGAAGAAGAATGACTTCTTAGTGAAAGAAAGTCTAACATTAATTAAAACATTTTCAGGGTTTGGGTGCATAATACTCCTTTGGTGGTGTTCTATTGCCTGTCGTTTTAATTCCATGAAAAATAGACTGTGTAATGTTAGCAAATGTTCAGATTGATTACAAGCATCCTGGGTACGCTAAACCAAAGAATTAAGTCTTTTGATTGTTTCTTGCAAAACAGCTATATTGATAACAATGCTCGTAGTATGAATATGTTGCAGCCAGGTCATTGTTATAATCCTTTGCAGTGAAGACTGTTCCATTAAATAAAAAAAAAAGTACCTGAAATTGTCCAGCAAATCCTATTACGGTTACTGGACTTCAGTTATATATTTCTGATTAATAGGGAGTTCAGTGACACCTCCCCCACCCCAGGTCAAATTAAAAAAAAAATCAGGTTTTCCATAAGAGATATGCATTATTTTATTTTTTTTTTTTTTTTGCGAAATAAGGCATATTCTCTCAATAAAGCAAAGGGCAAGATGAAATGGTTCAAACTAAAAAGTTACCTAAAACTGGAATAGAAAAGAATGGTAGGTCCTAGTTGATTCATCTGTCTTGAGTCCTTGCATGTCAGTCTATCTCTCTATGCCAAGTCAATAAAAATGATTAGAGCAGGCATCTCACAAATGTACACCCTTAAACCATGAAGCCGTAATACTGTGCAGGAAATTTTTTTCTGACCTTTTCAAATTACATCCAACTGTCTGGGGAATTTCTCAGTGACTAGAGGTAATAAGGTTCAATCCGTTTTGCTGGTTGGCTTCAAATTTAGCTCCTCAGAAACCCTAACTTATCTATTCTTTTTATCTTGGCCTTGGCATCCATTCAGTACTGTAATCCATGCATCTAATCTTTTTTTCTCCCCTCTCAGGTTCTGCTGCAGGATCACATTGTGAAAACTACAACCATGAAAGGCCCTTCATTTATTGCACCCTTCAAAAACGAAATATTAGCATGGGAGGCTAAGCTGGTATGTTGCCTTTTGAGAGGCTCTTGTTGAATTTAATTAGCTTTTAGATTTCATTTCCATGCTACATCTCAGTTTTCACCACCCTATGTGATTTATGCTTCAGTAACTTTCATTATATAGAACTTTTAAAACTTTGCTGTGCTACTTGCACAGTGTAGAATATTAAGAAGGGGGGTGGGGAAGATAGCACAAAGTTCTTTGTGTTAAATTGATTTCACTTTAGTTTTTATTATGTGAGCCCAAATGCAATAGACACAGTCATCCGGCAAGTAAGCGAATCATCCAAGTGAGACTCACAAACAGGCAGCTGTGCTGGCCCATTCTTCATTGTGCTTCCCAAAGCAGAGCAGATAACAGAAGTTGAGATCATTTTCTTTTGACTTTGTAAGAACATAGTGACATTGAGTGATTTTATATCTGATAACAGCTCACTTTATTTTTAATATGTGGTATATGTGGCATTTATTGGATGTAGTAAGGGAACACATGCATTGCTTGCAATAAATGAAATTTCATGTTTATTGTCTCCAGTGTGACTACTGCAGGAACTTATGGAATTCTGTCTGCAACTTCAAAAGACCCTGGTGATGCTGAGAACCCATTTTCTTGTTCACAAGACACATGTTACCAAATATCAATAAAAGGAAAGCACTATGAAATTGTCAATAGGAACTGGTAAGTTTGTTGTTCTTATCTACTTAGGGTCTGATTCCCTTTCCACATTCTCTGTTTCCAGAGCTGCTTTTAGGCATACACAACTGGATATGAAGAACTGGGCTCAGTAGGTCTTAATTGGCTTGGCTTAATCATTAATTGATCAGTCTAAAACAATTACTTCTTTTCAGCCGTGTCTGAATTTCTCTTGAATATAAATATAGCTAGGAGTGGTTCTCAACTAGGAATAGTAAACCCCTAGGGGGAATACAGAAGTCACAGAGGAGTACATCAGCTCATCTAGAGAGTTTCCTAATTTTACAGCAGGCTACATAAAAAGCCCTACTGAAGTCAAGACAAACTAAAATTTCATAGAGTGACTTGTTTATATTACTCTAGATACTATGCACTGAAACGTAAGTACAATATTTATATTCTAACTGGTTTATTTTTTAATTATATGATAAAAATGAGAAAATTAGCAATGTATTCAGTAAGAGTGTGCTGTGACACTTTTGTATTTTACAGGCCTGCCAATCAGGAGGGAGGAAGGGAGGGGACCAAAGGGAGCCCCAGGCCCAGGGGCGGACTGGCCCAGCGGGATACCGGGAATTTCCCGGTGGACCGTCGTCCGGTGGGTCATTGTGTCTGCACGCCATTGCCCCTCACTCCAAGCAGCTCCGTGTCCGCGCTGTATGCGGCATGCAGAGACCGACCCACCGCCTGTGCCACATGCCGGACATGATGCAGGGGGCGGGGCTTGAGGGGCATGCAGGGGTGACGTCATGGGGAGGGCCATTCTCAACCCATTTCCCGGGCCTATTTTGATTGCCAGTATGCTCCTGCCCAGGCCCCTTCATAATCACTGCCTGAATGCTAGGTGGTGAACTCTAGAGTCCTGTGGTGCGAACCCTGGCCAGCTCTGAGGGCTGGTGGGCGATGGATGAACTGTGGAGGCATCGTTCTACCTGAGGCCCCACCCCTTTTGTGTATGTGGAGCTGAGCCCTCCCTCTCCCCACACTGCCAAGGGGCCTGAAGATCCTGTCAGCTCCCCTGGAATGTTATGTCTAATTTTGTAAGCAAATAGTTTATAAGTGAGGTGAAACTGGGGGCACACAAGACAAATCAGACTCCTGAAAGGGGTACAATGGACTGAGAGCCTCTGCTTTAGGAGAGCTTGATGATTTTTTTCCGAAGTGATGGGAAACATGACCTACTAAATAAAGCACAGGATGAGGAATTTGGAAATCTGTGTTTTGTATATAGGTCAGGCATGCTGTGGTTGTGAGATCTCCTTTAAGACATTTACTCTTTAGTATATTTACTCCTTTAATACATTACTCTGCCATAGTATCTCCATCAGTAAAAACAGGAATAATAATAATGCCTTTTACTGATGTATATAGTTATTATTACCATCACCATTGCTATTACTGTTTTTTTATTATTACAGTGCTCTCATTCCTCAAAGGGATGTAATGAGGCTTACTACTTTAATATTTTTAAAGTGGTTTGAGATCCTTTGTTGGAAGGCAATACAGAAGAGTAAAGTAGCATTATAAAATCATTCTTTATTTGTAAGAAAATATTTTGTATGTTCAATTGTTTCATCTACTTCCCTATTTTGCAAACAAGAAAACTTAGACAAATAAGAATATTAAATAAAAGGTTTCAAGAAAAAATATGAAGTCACTATAAGGAAAAGTTTTTCTTCAAGGTACATAATTTTTCTAAAGCATTTCACATTACATTTGTTTTTAAATTAAACAACAAAAACACTTGCCCTAAACTTTTCTGTGCTATAACAGATCTTTTGATGCCATTACTTAGTTCATTCTCCTT
>CM057845.1:75201263-75226731 GCA_030068395.1 Apalone spinifera
CTTCTGTTAGTCTATAAGGTGCCACAGGACTCCTCGCCACTTTTGTATATTCAAACTAACATGGCTACCCCTCTGATACTCGGTCCATAGTAATCACAGTTTAAATGCAAGATTCAGTGTGGACGCTATCTTTCAAAAAAGCTGATCGCTTTTTTGATGCGCTTTTGCTGTCTGGACGCTCTCTTTCGGAAGAAGTTTTTCCAGAAGATCTCTTCCTGAAAAGCTTTTTCCGAAAGAAGCCTGCAGTCTAGACATAGCCACAGTCAGACTTCATTCTGAGTTGTCCCTCGGGCACGCCTTCATATACATAATTAATTAATAATACATTGTGTTTTAATGCCTCTCTTGACATGACACCTTTTTGCAATAGTGAAATATGAATACTCAGTCTCTGTCCATGTCAAAAGAGAACGAGAGAGACTATTTCACCATTACAACTGCAAGTCAAATCTTATTATGGTTTTATGTCCTATAATATATTTTAATGGTCTCAAAATGGACTCTAGTAAACTGTGGTCAATACCTAAAAACTAACACTTAATGAGTACATCTGTCAGTATTTATTAAAGAGTGCTTAGTGTTGGCTAGTGTAGAGGATAGCCTAACCAGTTCATTCTCTATAGCTTAGTGGGGAATCTCTGTAAAAAAATGGAGGTTTTATATCTTATTTTTAATCAAGTTGTTTTCATACTATTTGGCTGCATCTAGACCGGCATGATTTTGCGGAAATACTTTTAACAGAAAAGTTTTTCCATTAAAGTATTTCCGCAAAAGAGCATCTGGATTGGCATGGATGCTTTTGTACAAAAAGTGCTTTTGCGCAAAAGCATCTGTGCCCAGTATAGACATGGCCATTTTAGCCATAGGGCTTTCTTGTGCAAAAAATTAAGCTGCCTGTCTACACTGGCCCTCTTGCACAAGTATTCTTGCGCAAGAGGGCTTATCCCTGAGCGGGAGCGTCAAAGTATTTGCGCAAGAAGCACTGAATTCTTACATTAGAACGTCAGTACTCTTGCGCAAATTCAAGTGGGCAGTGTAGACAACTGGTAAATTTTTGCGCAAAAACTTGCCAGTCTAGACGCACCCTTTATGTTGGCAATGTTAGAGATATATGGGGAGGGGGTATACATTAATCTGTAGGACAGCCATATTTCCAAATTACTCTGAAAAATAATCATAAACCATGGTGAGAATAATCCACTCACACTGACTCTTAGATTTTGAAAGTAGTTTAAACAAAATAACAGCCCCCACTGGGTGAAACTTTCTTCTTTCCATGGTAATCGCTTTATGGCCTTGAATTCCAGTCCAAGAAAAGAAGGCTGGGTAGGTGGACAGTCCAAAAATTATTTCATACGGAGACAAGTTTACACAGTCACATCTTATTTTTTCTTTTCACTGCACTGTTTATCTCATCTAAATCTAGACTCTGTGATGAGTATCCTTGCAACAAAGAGAGCATCAAACGCCATTGTTACATATGAACACACACACATACACACACAGAGTAAATGTATTTTACCACCCTAAACTAATTGGTACTAACGTGGAACTTAAAAAAAAGAAAACAAATATAGCTGAATGTCTTCTTCATTTAAGATAATATTTGCTGAGTGCAGTCAGCTAAATTGATTTTTATGTTGATGTGTTTGTTTATTCTCACAGCTTTGAAGCTTCTATAATACATTTAAGTTTATTTTTTCATGGAAAGGCTTTGCTATTCTTTATTCTGAGCAAATTAGGCTTCTCTTGGTACTACAGCATTAGATTTTCCTCCTATATTGAGACAAGCAACTTAAAGGACTCATTGCTTGCCAAGAATATCAGAACACTAAGAAATGCCTTGTAGCAGTAGTAAGCTTTAAAATCTCAAAGTAAGAACACCACTGTTGGCTATATTCATATATCTTCTTGCAGTATAAACTTTGAAAAATGTAGGCAACATCTCAGTCATTTATTATGGCCCCTCTCATAATATTTTAAATTGTAATACATTCGAGTGGTTCTGTTTTGAGTGCATATAAGATTTTAAGACTGTCACAATATGAGATTTCTTTTATTGCACATGTGTGTTATCGAGCTTATTTTTATATTTAAAACCATGTACAGGTACAGTTCTGAGGAGTCTTTGGGCTTTTCCCATCATTCATGTAGTTTTCAGCCTCATAAGTATTTAAAAGAAACTTGAATAGGTAGAAGGGATTTTGCATTCATTTTCACACAGTTAATCACATTTTATCAGCTGCTGAGTGTCTGTTGCATGATGTCTAAATCTGTACATTTCATTTATTGCAGGCGTTTATGTACCAGCAGCTTTGATTTATTGCCAGTACTCGAGAAGAATTTATTTCTGTGCAATTGAAAGGCTGTTATATATTTTTAATTTGTCAAAGTAAAACATTCTGGATCAGTTAGGCTTTAGGAGCCTTAAGTCATGGCCTACTTAAGGGAATTATTTGGAAATAGCAAACTTTTCATTCAAAACCAAGCCATTCTTTTATTATAAATCCAAAGTTATATAAATATATTCTTATTAAGGAAAAGCAATATAACTAGTCTTAATTTTCAGCTATTTCTATATATTAGTGCAGCTGATTTTATTTTTTCATTCCTGATTTATATTATTGAAATGTGACAGTGGCACAGGTAAAATGATGGACAGTAATACATATATGCAAAATAATTCATTTCAATTTGACCTTTTTTCTTCAGTCCAGAGAGGACTATCCATAGCAGATCAATATTTTATTAAAAATAAATTTCTGTAAGTTCAAATAGCATCCCTGTATATTAATCAATGATGCAAAAGCATGAGATTGCTTTGTACACAGCAGAAGACTGATGTGTTGCCTGGCTTTGTTGTTGATACAGCATTCTCTATTGTCTTATGTTATTTCTATTTTTATCATTAGTCCCTGAAGTCTTAATAATTAGCTCTGTAATTTCCCCAGAAAAAAACATGTTGATTTATTGAACTGGCTGAAGCAAAAAGTAGCAGATCAATCTGGCATTGTAGGTTAATTGTACAGAACAAAGCACAGTCATAATTAGATGAGAAAAGGACTTTCCTTGTTCATTCCAGTTTATAATAAAACGTCCCTCACCAAAGTGTCTTAGAAAATAATGCATTCAGACTGAGTGGAATTACCGCCTAGCAGATTCTATTTATCTGTAGCTTAAAAAGCAGCTGCGTTTTTGTAAAAAGCAATGAATGTGGCAGTCCTACTTAAAGGTAGAAGAAAAAGAACACCCCTTGTTTTGTAATAAGGGGATTTTCAATTTAAAAGAGAGAGCGAGCCTGTTGTGTGAAGTATGGTTATTACATTCACTGTATTCTATCTCACCCACCAGGAGGCTAATAATGAAGGAGTCAGTGAAGGAGGCCAATGGCATGAGGGTTATCTCACAGCCCCAGATGCTGGATAAGTTGAAGGAGGCAGAATCGCTTTTGGATGACATTCAGAAAGGCCTGAATGATTATTTGGAGAAGAAAAGACTATTCTTTATAAGGTAAACAGTCCATTTCATCTGTTGGCTGTAGGCATTGGTACAAAATGTGTTTATATAAATATCTATAAAGTTCATTTTTTATCACCTTTAGGTTTTTTTCTTTCTGTGCAACGATGAGCGCTTAGAAATCCTTTCTGAGACAAAGGATCCACTCCGAGACCAACCACACCTAAAGAAATGCTTTGAAGGAATTGCCAAGCTCACTTTTAATCATGAGAAAGAAATTACTCACATGGAGTCAGCAGAAAATGAAAAAGTAGAGCTCATGCTGCGAATAATTCCAGCAAGTGCCAAGGGGCTAGTTGAGAAATGGCTTCATGAGGTGAATATCTTTAGCTCTTACTTAGGGTTTAGTTACTGTATAATCATTTTCTCTTTTAGGAGCAAGGAATATCATAAGCATATTTCCTAACTAAATAGCTCACTGAGAATTTATCAAGATGTAGACAGAATATCAGCGTCTTTGTTGTTATTTATTACAACTAATTGACATGTGCAATCATGCAAAATTAATTTTAATAAAATGGTTTTCAGTGTGTGAGAGTTCATAAAAGTGTGTGTGTCTGAAAGCATCTATGTGACTATATGTTCAAGTCTATGTATATGTATTTTTGTTGTCTTCTCCCTGTAATTTTTAAAGTCTGGAAAGATAGATTTAAAAAAAGGCAGTTGAAAGGAACTTGAAGAAATTATTTTTATACCATCCCCCTAAAATCTTAATTTTCAATACATATAAAGCAAAAGAGAGAAAAATAATTAATTGACAACATACTAACCTTTCCCTTTTGGGCCTATGATCCAGATTAATCAGTTTCGGTATGAAATTAGCGTGATGATCTTTTTTTGTTGGCTTTATTTTTACATTCCTCTGTTACACAATGATAGTGGGTCCTTCCTCTGATATATGATTCTAGGCCAAGCATTCTTTCTTTCTTTCTTTCTTTCTTTCTTTCTTTCTTTCTTTCTTTCTTTTCAGAATCAGCTCCAGGTACACAGCTTCTCTTTCTGTTTTATTTCAAGTGCTGCTTTTACCCCGTTGAATCTGTCCCTTTACCTCTTGCCTCTCTCAGTAGACTGTAAGCCAATCAGTGTATACAGCTGAAAAAAACAATACCATACACTAGAAAGGGAGAAAAGGAAAAACAAAAACACACACACAGGATGTTCTTTCCAAGGTAGATTCTGCTGGGGGAGGGGAAGCAAGCAGAAAATTTGTCTCATGAACTAAGAGAGAATTTTAGCTATGAGTATTACTTTTGTTATGTGTCTAGTTTTTGCAGGCTGGGTGAGCGAAACAAAACCACTCAGGTCTACTCAGGATTCCATGTTTGCCACATAACTGAGCCACCTATCACCATGCCAACTTAGAATTAATCTTTTTTTAAAGCGACTGCACGCAACTGAAAACATTTCATCACAGTTAGGTTCTATCCTTGCCCTCTCCTAACTTAGGCACAAGTCCTTCCTTCCCTACTCTCCAAAGAAGATTATTAAGCTTTATTCTTGTACTCCTTTTCAGCACAATGTTATGTCCTTTGGAACAACATTGGCACTAGAGAGCTGTAGCTAGGTATGATAGATGCAGTTATGTCAAGCCACGGAAAGGCAGGACTTTCACCATCCTGGAAAACCTGCAATAGGTTGGTTATGTCTCACTCTCTCTAACAGAAGAGAGAGAGATAGACAGATGAGCAGCCATGTTTATTTCAATACATCTCATTTAACCCTCACCTTAAAACAAATGGGAAGGTTTGGGAGTGCATTAATCTGGACCCAATTAGCATTTCTCTATCCCTCAAAAGTGCAACCTGAGATTAATGAATATAAAATCGAGTTTCATATGCAGTCTTTAAATCATTTGCATGTTTTATGCATGATAATTGAATTTATTTATACACTTCCTTTCATTTAATGATTTCCTGCTCTTTCCTGTGCTAGCCACATTGTACTATCCAAGAAATAGGATTTGATAGACAGCAAGGATAGGTGTATGTAAATAAGTGTTAATTTTTAGATCTAATGACAACTGTAAATAAAAATAAATATTTGTGTAACTTTAATTGGGTTAATATAAAATATTATAGTTAAAGTATATACTCTGAGCCTCTTCAGATACTTTGGATATTGCTTAGTATGCTTGTAAGTGTACAAGCAAAATTATTTTCAAAAGGCCATGAAAGGCAGTTAAATTATTGTATTGACATTTCTATGGCCCTAGAGACTTATTTCAACTTAGCCAATTAGTAGTAATAGTAGCAATAAGATAATCAGAAGATGAATAGTAATTACATTAATAACTAATGGTATTCAGCGCAAGGCCTAGAGAATCAGAGTCTGGTTCAGACTCTGCATTATAATTTGTCTTATTCCGTATTTGATCAGTAGAAATATGAGCATTGGAAACATAGGCAGAATATAGACATTCTAAAGATCAGTTTGCCACAGTACTGGCCCTGTGATTGTGCCATAATGTAGAATTTTGCTTTTTTCCCAATTAAGCTCTGATGTCTTGGTGATTCCATGGTGCTGGTGTCCAAATTCTTTGACAATGGAAAGACCATCTTTGTGATGGTTAAGCCAGGAAGCTACTGTGGGAAAGGTCTTTTTTAAAAGGATTCTGGTAGTGTTTCTCATAGTTTTGATTTGTGCCAGTGCTTCTCTTGTCTCTTGTCTTCCTTTTGTGTTTACAACTGTATGTGGAAGTGGTATTTTTCTGTGGTGTCCTGTCTTCCTCAGTGACTTAATTGGTTGTGTGTTGTGATTTGTTTCCTGATCTTTGTAGGTAGGAATGTCTTTAAAGGCTAAAGTTCTGTTAATTTGTGATGTGACAATTTCAGTGTGTCTCTTGTCATTGAAATGTAGTTTAAAATGTTCAGTAATGTAGCATGAAATTATTGGTTAGTTTTGAAATGGTTGTGAAATCATGTGAAGAAAATAAGTATTGCATCTGATCAAGATAAATTCACTCTAGTGTTTTATGGCTTTTTATTCCTATGTGATAGTAATAAAGTCTCATGTAGGGATGGAAGCCATGAAATACATTGTGAAAAATCATCAACTAAGATGGGGCCATGAGAATAGAAAATGGTATAGTTGTAGAGCTAATGAAAATTGTTGGGAAATGATTTAGTATGTCACCATGTTGATTGCCATGTTTGCTTTTTATTTCTTCATACTTCACCCATATAGCTTGACAAGTAAGGAATTAGTTTATAACAGGTTGATTCACTTTTACATCAGTGTTAAATGTTTAAATTGTGTTTACTTTTTTATTTTCTATTCAATATAACACTGTACATGAAACACGAAACTAATTAGTTTATACAGTAAAAGACCAACAAAACAAGCCCGACCTGTGAATTACCAAATTAATGTGATGGATACCTAAATTTAGAATGAAGCAAAGTAGGTTTTCCCATTAGCCCATGGTCCAGGATTTTTTGACTTCCACACTCAATAATAGATCTGAATGATGAGCAAGAAAGTAAATAATTCTTTTTCTATTAACATGTTTTTCTCAAAGTATACATTTTCTTCTTTTCCTATTCTGAAAACAAGACAAGGGATTATAGCTCTGAGGGCAGAAAAAGTACTCATGACAATATGCATAATAGTGCTAACATCCCATATATTGCTTTGCTATCTAAGTTATGTCAATCTTCGTATATCTTTCTGTCTTGAATATATTATTTTTGTAGAACACTTCTGTGATTGAGAGTCATTCTTATGTAACTAAATTTATTATTACAGTCTTCTTTCTGTATTCTTTTCTAATGAAAATTAATAAAGTATTTTTGTTACTTTGCCTCTCTTATTTATCTGAAAAATGTGGATTTCTTGTCTCTCTTCAAAAAAGGCATACACTTCTATTAACTATAAGCAAGCAAATCTTCTTCTGATATAAACCCTGGAGGCAATTAAGTAGAAAAGGTATTTTCCTTGTATTGCTTTAGGTTTCTCACTTGTAACTTACATGTTTTTTAAAAAATAATTGTCAGTATGAATAAAATAACACCCTAAATATTTTAATCTTAATTAAATCACAAGAGTAGTCTGAATTTGGTAATTATCATTTTGGTTTACAAAGATGTTAGATGTTTATATCATTAGTGTCTTGTGAAGCAATAGTTGCAGAATTTGCAAAGCAAGTTACAATTAGACCTCCATTAAAAGGCAAAGTATCTGCTTCCTTGTGTTTTAATGAAATGAGATTTTGCAGTCTTGCTTCCAAGATTGCACAGGTTATACTGCTTAGAAAGGAAAACTGAGCTTGTTAGCCAAAACAGAAGAAAAATTGTACTGATAAAAATCATCTTCATCGTTTGCCCCCAAATGTTTTCAGAATTTTCTTTGGATAAGGCCATTCATTTTTTGTAATCTGGGATAAGATTTTTTAAAATAGTTTCAAATGAACTAATCATTAACATATTAGCCTCTTCTCTCTCTCTCTCTCTCTTTCCTTCCCAAGAATACATTTTAGATTATTTCAATTTTTGTCCCTTCTAAATAATGTGCAGTTTGAGGGTTCATTCTCAGTACAACAGGGCAGACTTTCATGTATGTGTGCTCTATAAATGACATTATGGGGCTCTATATTTATTGCCTCCACATGATTTTGAAATCTAACTGTATTCAGTTTTCATGTAAAAAATACTTTTTTCTAATTGCCAACCCTGAAGATTGAGCTGTGAAAACAACGTGGAGTATTTTCCTTTTCATGCAGCATCACTAACAATAAAGGGTGTTTTAGGCAAAATTATACCCTCAATTACAGCAGTACAGTCCTCTACCGCCATTGTCTTCAATTTATATCCTCAGTAATACAGATACAAAAAAATTGCTCTCATTAGGTTTGCACAGGTGTGTCTAAATGGAATTTCATAAATAACTCTATTGATGACTCACAAGAATGAATAGAAGTCTGCTTGGTCTCTAAGGTGGTCGACTGCCTAATTGCACAAAAACAAACACCCTTGCCCTGCCCCTTGCCACACCCCTTCTCCAAAACCATGCTTCCCACTCACTCCAATACCCTCCCTCCAT
This sequence comes from Apalone spinifera, assembly GCA_030068395.1. Classification (NCBI taxonomy): domain Eukaryota; kingdom Metazoa; phylum Chordata; order Testudines; family Trionychidae; genus Apalone; species Apalone spinifera. The sequence continues at coordinate 75,209,817 of CM057845.1, forward strand.
CACTTGCTCACCTCCAAGCTCACTCATTTTCACATGTCTGAGGCAGGAGGTCAGGGTCTGGAAGAGGGTGAGGGCTTAAGGTGAGGGTATGGGCTGGGAGAGAGGGGGCAGCAATGAAGGGTCCAGGATGACTCCAGGCTGGAGCATGGGATTGGGATGCAGGAAGGGTGAAGGTCCAGCTAGAAGTGTGGGTTCTGGGAAGTGTCCAGTGATGAGGGATTTGAGTTCCAGACTGATGCCAAGGGGTTTGGAGTGTGAGAGCAGGCTCAGAGCTGGGAGGGGAAGGGGATGTGGGCTGCAGGAGAGAGATTAGGTGTGGGAGGGGGAAGTGGGGTTTGGGAAGGAGTTCCAACCAAAGACAGGTGGTTTGGGCATGGGAGAAAATTCAAGGTATGGGCTCCAGCCCAGCTGTATTTACCTCAAGCAGCTTCTGGTCAGTGGTGCAGCAGAGCTAAGGCAGGCACCCTGACTTCACACAGCTCCTGGGAGCAGCCACCACATCCAGCTTTTAGGTGCAATTGTGTCCAGGCAGCTCTGCATGGCATGTGTGCCTTCTGCTCTCACAGTTTCTAGCCAGTGGGAGCTGTGGAGCCAGTGCTCAGGGCAGTGATAATATGTAGAGCCTCCCTGGACCCCCTGCACCAGGAGCTGCACACAAACAGGACAGGTAGAGAGGCTGCCTTAGCCCCACTACACTGTTTACCCGACTTTTAGGGGTCCAGTAAGCTGTGATAACTAGAGCCACCACGGTTCCATTTTGACTGGGCATACCAAGTAAAAAAAACTGGATGCCTGGCAGCCCTAGCAGACTCTCTTACCTGTTGAGTATTAAGAAGTTATTTTTAAATAGGCCATCTGGTGCAGTGCAAAACTATGGTAACTCAAGGTTGACACTTAGATACCTTGGCAGTGGAAAAAGTTCAGAAAAGAGCAACAAAAATGACTAGAATATGGAATGACCACCATGTGAGGAGAGATTAATAAAATGGGGACTTTTCAGCTTAGAAAAGAGAAGACTAAGGGGTGATATGATAGAGGTCTGTAAAATCACCAGTGGCATGGAGAAAGTACATAAGTTATTTGCTTCCATAACACAAAAACTAGGGGTCATCACATTAAATTAATAGGTAGTAGGTTTAAAACAAACAAAAGGAAGAATTTCTTCACACAATGCACAATCAACCTGTGGAACTCCTCACCAGAGGATGTTGTGAAGACTGGGACTTTAACAGGGTTAAAAAAAAGCACTAGATAAATTCCTGAAGGATAGGTCCATCAATGGCTATTAGACAAGATGGGCAGGAATGGTATCCTTAGCCTCTGTGTGTCAGAAGCTGGGAATGGGTGACACTTGATGATCACCTGCTCTGTCCAGTCCATCTGGGACACCTGGCATTGTCCTCTGTTGAAAAACAGGACACTGTACTAGATGGACATTTCGTTTGACAAAGTATGGCCGTTCTTATGTCCTCCTATTCTTACTGCTTTATGGGTACAGTATAAACCTCACTGTACTTGTAATGGCTTGTCTCCATCTTTTGTCAACAAGAGAAGCTCAACTCAGAACTCTCAGAGCTGAAAGTACCTACACTGAGGCAGGCTCTACAGCTGGGGCCAGTAACAAACTCTCACCCTCTATGGACTGAGTACAGAAGGGGATACTTACACTGTTACAAAAATGCATGTACATTTCTTGACACATGACCTGTGTTTATGTAATAGAAAGAAGATGGGTTTTTTCCTGTAAGTAGTAGAAAGAAGTAGGTAACTATGGTGTAAAACTCACTTGCCTCACCAAATTAGCCTCCTCATCATCCCAGGCAATGATGTGGATGTTTCCCCCAATGGAAGGGATTGGTTTGTTAATGAATCATGTAGGCCTGCATCAGAACCCATCTTTTAATTTTGTACTCAGAGGGCTCAGAGTTCCAGTCTGAGGTGGCACCTTGCCTGATGGAAAATAAAGTTTTTCTCCTCAATGTCAATTTGAGTAGTGGGACAGCATTCTGAAATGTAGTCTCTTGTCAGGCAAAGGGAATGTCTTGTCATCGGGGTGAAATGTTAAACTCAAAGCTGACTGCAAGTTGTTCCTCCATTGTTTATTCTACCAGAAGTGTATATGCTTGGTCTAGTACATGTAGTTGAATTGCTGAGCCTTAACCTAGGAAAAGGACTTTGTGGTAGAAACCCACAGTTTAATTTTAAAAAGAGTATTAGGGATCGGAAACAGAAGGACTTTTAGCTGTATTCTGTATTTACTTAGCTCACAGAAAATCTGCTGATGTAAATGCAAGTGCTGCATGCTGACAGAGCGCAGCATTTGTTTTTACCCAGTGTGACCTATCTGTGTATTTATTATTTAGTAATAATAATGATTTAATATCAACAATGTTTCATTCTGTTCAGAATATGCGAATAGGTCATGATACAGAGTTCATGATAGGTAATCTTATAGGTATCTAGGATCTAATCATTATCTGGTAGCTCTTTTTTAGATCACTAAAAACCGCATGAGGTTCACATGGAAGTAAAGAATGAGCCATTATGGAATAGATCTCTGAAAGAAAGTGCAATTTGTTCTCTGAGGCTCAGACCACTAAATAAAGGACAGTTGCATTCTGTGCTAATTGTATCTTCAGAGCAGTCTTCCAGGGTAGCCTTATAGAGTATATTACAGTTCTCCAAATCCTCTATATGTAACAAAGGTGGTGCTCACTACTTGGAAAGCCATACTGGGAGGATGCACATTACAAACATCCATATAAATGCAGAATGAAGGAGCCACTTGTTGCTACCTTCTGTTTCTATTGCCCTACTAACATTACCTGGAGTGATTTCCTTCTCCCCTACCCATCCAAACCCCTATACTTGTTGGATACTGAAAAACTAGTTACTTCAGCATATAACCAAATGTTCATAGAGTGTCTCAGTTACAGGACTGCTAATAAAATATATATATTTAAAATACTGATATGAAGGGTTGTGATCATTTTATTCAGTGACTTTTATTCATTAATGGGTTTAATTTGAGCTGTGTTGCTACAGAGTGAATTAGATATGACACTGTTCTTGGCATTATTTAACAGTGTAGCATGATGTTGAATAAACTATTTTCCAAAATAGTGCTTTTGTACTGTAGTGTGTGTGTGTGTGTGTGTGTGTGTAATGCTATAATCTTTGTGAATTACCATTTGTAATCAGCCAAGATACAAATCATTTTTTTCATTTAAATCAATATTTTATTTAATGTGTATATACAAATAATCCCATTTAAAATTAAATTTGAAATCTTCACAATTTATGTTAAACCCTAAATTTACCATCATCTATTAAGATAGTTTAAATAAACTAGAAGATTTACCCAGCTGGGATAAATCTGATTTGTGGGGGGGGGGCGGGGTGTGGGGGGTTCATTTAAATCATTGGTCTGGGATGGGGATGAGGGGTTCAATATGCAGGCTGCCCTAGGGGGAGAGAATTCCCCCAGCCCTCTCTTACTGCAACAGCTTGGGGCCAGGTGAGAAGCACTCCTCCATGGCTACTGCAGCTCCAGTGGGTACAGCTGAGGGAGGGGTGCATGTCCCCCAGCTGGGAGAGGTCCAGGTTCAACTGTCCCCTGTGTCCCTCAGCAGAATGAGGAATTCAGCAAGCTGTGAACTTTCCCCTTACTCCTTGACAAAGGGGAACCACTAGCAATGTTCCCAAAGAAATCAGGTGTGTGGGGGGGGAACTCCAGCTCCCCTGCTGTCTCTAAAAAGCTCCTGGTGGGGGGACTCGGGGCTGGGACAGTCCCAACTTCGGGGGGGAGGGAGGAGTCACCCCCAGCCAGCTCCTTTCACCTACCTGGTGATTCTGGTTCTTTTCTGTATGGTTTTATGAGAAGCAACTCCATTCCAGGCACATCCCATTTTCCTGGCACAGACAAACCCTTGCCTTGGTTTAAGTTATGATAAGAGGAAGCTGCTAACAAATACTAAATTTGTTAGTCGTAGCTCTTGGCGTTTAGGAGGAGTTCTTAAACAGACATATGCATAGACAGACAGACTCATGCACAGATGGATAAATTCTCTCAAATATATAGTAGATTAAAAATGCTGCAACCATGAACCCTTCTGAAATTGTAATGAATTAAAGAGTAATGTTTTTTTTTTTAAATTATATACAGGAACAGAGGAAAACATCTTTTACTTTAGAAGACTATTCAAGTTTTGTAAATATTTCACAATGCTATGTACCATATTAAAAATCTTTATTAATTTCAGTCTTTACAAAGGAGTGAATGATGGTACTTCCAGTCTCAGATGTACAGAAAATCTTTTGCTTAAACCGCTTTTAGTTTTTGTTTAACTAGCGGTAAAAGACTATTTTCATCATTTGGATTAATTCATTCAAAGTTGAGAAACCAGTTTGGAGCTGAAAAAGCAGGAAAGTTTGGTTTCCTTTTCCAGTTTATGAATAAAAACCATTTGGTAGAGGATGAAATTACTGATTTTCAAAACTTGAAGGACATGGGGCCAGATAGTCAAAGGGATCTTCTTGTACAAAGGCTGTTGTTTGGCTATACCAAAAGAAGGAGAAAAGACAGGTGACATTGGTTTAGTCAGGCCATAACTTTATTATTAGATGTCAGGGACTACTCAGCAGATAACAGTGAACAGTGCCGGTAACCCCATGTTTATTCCATAATTATCTGGGGGCTTTTACCAGCTCCCCCTTTTTCCATCCACGTTCCTCCAACAAATCCATTGCCCGGGACCTTACCATCCACCCTCCCCCTCATAGAAAGATTAAAGTGGGCTATAAGACTGGGGTATTGGCTCCCTGCTGTAGCAGTCAAACGAACTGCCCCCACTTATTTATTCCTTTAACAAATACTTATTTTTAAGTCCTTTTCCTAGCCATTTATCTGGTCACTGTGTCTTTTCCCTATGGAGTACCTAAAAGGGGGACTTCAGGCACAAAGCTACCCCTTTTAAATCCAACATTCCTAGGGGTTGAGTCAGCTACCACAAGGACCTTTTTGCAGCAGTTTTCATCTCTCCACCCCTCCCCCCAGCCATAAAGCTTTGTTCCCTTCATTCAGCCCAGCCAGCCAGCCAAATACACCCCCCTCCCCCCCCACCCCTTGCTTATACGTGTAGAGCTGTCATTCTGTACAATCCTCTGCTAACCTTTACAGGTAACTAATCCTTCTGCTCCAACCAATATTCTACATGCCCATCTGTTCTTTTCCTGCCCCATGTCCTCCTGCCATCAATTTTACCTTCTAGTGCGTATATAAACATTCCTCACCTGCTGAACCCCATACCTTGCAAATCGAATCTTTCTTTTCATAAAACCTCTGGCTGAGTAGCACTTGCCAAGTCCTAATGATCTCCACTACTTTCATGCTGGTTATGCGTCTTCCATGATACTTCCAGAATGCTGTTATAACACCATAATTCAAAGGATTGTAATTTCTTTATTATTGATTGTTTGAATGGCTGTGTTTCCTAGCCATAATTTAACACGGATCAAATGTAAGTTTTTAAAAGAGTCAGGACTTAATCTTTGGATTTATTTCCCTTCACATCAGATTCCAGAATGTGTCTTTCTCTTTTGCTGTTCTGGGGCTTATTTCAGAATCCAGTACCTTTTATAATGGAAACTAGATGCAGGTAGGTGCCTAAGGGGATTATCAAACGCGCCTAAGAAGTAGGATAGGCACCTAACTCCTATTTGTTGCAATGGATGTTAAGCACCTGTCTGCTTTTTTTAGAAATCTAAAATCATTTGAAAATCTGGCCTAGGATGACCAGAAAAAATCTGCCAATTCAAAAACTGCAGTCAATAGTTCTTTTCTTTAATAAGACAAATAGTTTAAACATAAAACATGTTTCGATAAATTATATTAAATGCTCTTTTTTACCTTTCTAATTGATAGAAGTCACAACTCAAAAATTTTCTAAGTAAATAAGAAATGCAATAGTCACTATTTTCAACATAAACAAATGTATTGAGATTAATTTTACATGTTTACTAAACTAGGAGATTGCGTAAAAGAAATGTGTATGGACAAAGTATATCCTAGTTAACAAAAAAAACCAAACAAACCCAAATTTAGTGTAAATGCTATACTTGATCACAAATCAACATGTTTTAAGAATTATTCCAACCAATAAGAATGACCTTTCTTTAGGGAAATAACTGAAAAGTCCATACGCAAAACAAGATTAAATCTGACTGTTTAACTCAAGGCTTTCTGCATGCTGATTGAAATCATGATTGAAATCACTGTGATGTAAATCAATCCACCCTGCTTTTAAGCAAATGTTGCAGTTAATTTTAATATTTCCTTCCCCTGAATAGATCGGTGAGACTTTTCTTTTTAGATTGCCACAGCTATCTGCTCTTGTATCACTTAAAACTAAGATGTGCTTGCCATAATGTCATTTACATTATAATACTTCTAAGTTACTTCTGAAACTGTACCATGAGAGCTGGTAAAGACCATAAAACTCCATTTGGGAAAGCAGGTATTGTTCTTATCTGTTCTCATTGATGTCTCATACTCAGTATGTGAGTTTTCCAAATAATTAGAATGAGGACAATGTAAAAATGCTTCTCGTTTTTTGTTTTTGTTTTTTGCTATTCTTCCAGTTGGAAATGAACGTGCATTTGAAGAAAACTGTCACGCTAGCATGAGGAGACTATTTGTGGCAAGAACAAGCCAAACTAAACAAATTTGATGAAAGGGCCAAACTAAACAAATGTGATGTATACTCTCTGGCAGTGGTGGGCAACCTGTGGCCCAAGGCGAGATGCAGCTCTCCTTAGGGTTCTATGAATGTCCCAGAAGACCTTTTGTTTTCCTGTTGTCCATGTGCAGAGTTGCCAGAATCCACTGGTTTCCATCTGGGTATTTTTTTTCCTACCAGTATTGCTAAAGTGATAGGCACACAAAGCACAGGGCACGTTGCTGATTGCACACAACGTTGACTGTGAGCCATGCATTCCTGCTGCATCCAAACCAAGTGTGGCGATGGTTCAGTTGGCTCCTCCTGCAAATTCTAGGTACACAAGCACGGTTAGCAAAACTATCTCTATCCTGAGAGACTGTCTCGATTACAGAAATCTTGTGGCCCACTGAGATGAAGGAAGGCTACTTATGTGGACCACTCACTAGCTTAAGTTGCCCATTGCTGCTTTATAGCAAATATTCTTGAATTATTGGAAAAGGTGTGGTGTGCTTTTAAGACAGCCATAAGTAGCTCTCAACTCGTATATACAACTTCAACAGATTACTGTAGGTTATTTTGATATTAAAGCACTGTGCTTCCCTGGTGGAAGACAGACTAGTGCAAAAGAAGTGGGGTTCCCTGATAGTGTTCCCTCTAAACTGCACAGCAGCACAGCTTCACAGGTGATTAATCAACCCCACCCAGTCAGAGGCTCAGGGCTCTGTGCACAGAACTGACTGACTGGGCGAGGTTGATTAATCACCTGTGAAACTGTGCTGCCTCCCAGCTTCGAGGGAACACTGGCCCCTAATAACACCAGCCGCAGGAGTGGATCTCATTTATGGGTCACCAGGATCATGAAGCAGCTGACCAGCCCAAATTTTATGTCTGCTCTTGCAATGCATGGCACATCTAGGAGAAAACAACTCCCTGTAGAGCTTCCAATGAATGTCACCCCAGCCTTGAGCAGCATGAAGCTAGTCATGAGAGAATGGGTGGGGAGGGGAAAGCAGAAAAGAAAGACATGAAAAATGAGTTAAAAATGAGAGGGGGAAATGAATAGAGACATAAAGGGAAATCAGAGGGTCAAAATGAGCATAAAAAGGTAAAGGTACCATAGCTGGATCTGATGAAAATAATGGTTGTAATGGGGGAAGCAATCATCAACCAAGTTGGGGAAGGAAGTTTGCTTCTAACTAAAAAGGTTTGGGAATCACTGGAGTTAATAGGAGTTTTTGCTAGTGACTTCAGTAGAACAAGATCAGTCCCAAGTATATTTTCACATTATCATTGCTTTAGCAGGCATAAACAACACTTATCACCACTTGTGCTTTCATTTTTCTTCAATGAACATGTATTTTGGCTTTTTATAGAGAGAATCCCATTCTTTATTAATGTTATAGGAGGGGGAATATTGCTATTAAATATTTTCAGTGCATGTATTTTACAGTTTTAGGTTGGTGTTGAAATGGTTTCCCTTAACAATTCAAGTGCAATTATGCAATTGTCAGAATTTATGGCTTTTTTTTCTGACGAGTTCCATTTTGTTTTTTTCATGTGGGAGGAAGGATTGATTATACTCGTCTTGTTATATGCATGCAACTAACAAATACACGTTCAAATGGAAAATACCTGGAAATAAATACAGAAATGTTTGGCTAACAAAACCTCGTTTAAAGTTGAAGGGGACAGAGAAGAAACCTGGGAAAAGGAGGCTGGAAATTTCATTTTGAGGCAATAGTAGAAGAGTTTTTGGGAGGTCAATAGTTACGTTCATTTAACTATACTACAACATAGTGCATGAACTGCTCCCTGACCTTTTTATTTAATAGAAGATTTTTATTTAACTAAACATTTGACAAATTAGAACTGAAACTATATCAGGGATGTTGGATGCAAAGGTTCACATTGGGAACCAGTCCTGTACAATGTGCCCTTCTCAATAGTGCAAAAATACACTAAAGAATACATATGAAAATGAGCTATTTGCTCACAAATATTTATCTGAAGCTATTTCTTTTCAAAAAGGCTCAAAATAAAAGTTATACACAAGGTACTGTATAAAGTATAGTTTATGATTCTAACAGAAACCACAGAAATACATTCTTTCTTACAATAAATTACTAAATTATTTGAAATGTGAGCATTCATAGGAGACCTAGGCCTAGGGAATAATGGGTGTTTACCACTGATTTCAAAGGGCACAGCATCAACCCAACAGTGACAGAAAATATTTTGCTTCCCTTCTGTAATATGAGCAAATGAAGCTACGTTTTAAGGCATACTTATCTTGTTCTGTTCACTTAACAAGAATTTCCATGGGTGTGCCTCGCTAATAAAAATCAGTGGTCCAAGCAGCTGATGCAAACTTTCCTTAGTGTAGACTGTGTTGGCTTCAAATGTGAACATAGCCGCAAATAACCTGAAAGCTAAATTGTATTTTTACATCAGCGTTGTTAGACAAAAATGAATTATTAAGTAATTGCTATTGTGACATAAGCTTGATGCAAGTAGTGGGATTACTTGACAGAGCTGTAACCTCAAGCTACCTTGAGAATTTACAACATTCCTTAATTTTCTGATTGATTAAATGGATTATTTGACATTTTGGCAGAGCTTTGAAATCACGGCATAACAAAGACTCCTTTCATTGCTCATTATTTGCTCTCTTCAGGCTTTAATGCAGATTCCCAGAAACAAAGATTATGGATGCTTCTTTCTTGAGTAATTTTTGTTTTAATTCACATTTTTACTGGTAGTGTCACATTTTCTGCTAAACCTCCCCGGGTGTATAAATGCAATTCTCAATCATTACAATAGAGCATATGGAGAGAGAGAGTCTTAAAATGCCCAGACATTTATATTCTTATCACTCAGTGCCAATAGAAGAATTGAACTTCACAATGATTTGTTGTCAGAAATGGCCTTAACCCTTGCATCACTGATATTTTCTAGGCTGCCTGCCAAACAAATGCCTGGGGGAATGTGCTTATGTGTCTGCTGAAACCAGTAGGTTAATAACAATTTTAGCTTCAATTTTCTGTTGTCCTCTGTTCTCACTGGAAGAAGTAGGTGCGTTAATGTCAAGTATTTATGTATACAATGTAATGGGCCCAGCTTAGATGTTGTCAGATAGGTTGGAGGTCACTTGTTTTTACCAGCTCAACATGGATCAGCCAATGCATCATCAAAATACATTTCACATCAGGTAATGAGGAGCAGCTGGGGAAAGCTCTCACTTCAGCTGCAAAGTCCTATTCTATTAAAAACTTGCAGATGCTGAGGATGCCTAACTGTACATCCTGTTCTGCTTCACGGTGCTGCTGGAAGACAAGCGTGCCGGTACTCTGTGGCAAGCACCCAGACAAATTGACACTAGAGTCTTGTTAGTGTGCGTTTTCCTGACCAGACTCCCCTGCAGGGGTTTGTAGAAGGACAAATCTCAGTCTCGAGAATTTCCTAACATTTATAAACTATTTGAGCCTCATGCTTCACCCTCATGAAATTGCCTCTGATCTTCCCTACTGAGAGGGTTACCTGCCACGTCTCAGTCGTGAAAAGAATTCTATGGGTATCAGTCACCAAGTTAAGAACATACCTTTTTTTTTTTTTTGCAGTGAAAACATATCCTAACTGTTAGGGGCCACACAAACATGACCGTATATGAAGTGATTTGAAATCCAAGGCTGAAAAGCACTATATAAGCACTAAGTCTTGTTATGATGATAGGCGGCACAGGTAGCAATTCCTTTCATGAAGCTTGCCTGACATTTTACCTCATAAGACCCTATTTTCTAATAATGTTGCTAACTTTTAACTGTTTAGGCTGATATTTTCCATGTTTGGTGGCTGTCTGATGGTGATGTATTTTTATTTATTTTTAAATTTATTTTAGTTTAGCAAAAATGGTTCAGCCATTTTGAAGAATGAGTTTGAGGGACCAATACATTGTTTCCTGCCATCTTAAACATTTCTAGTGACCATTTCATTGAGATGCTCTAGAGCTTCCATGCTTTGGAGCAGTTATTTGAAATTTGGCGGAGGAGGAAAGGCACGTTTCTATTGGAGAACATGTTTTTTGCTGACCCTGCCCCACCAAAAAAGCCCTCATGTAATGAGCCTTTGAAAAATCACAGTTCGCTTATTTTCACTAGAGATATAATCTCTGCTTCTGTCAAATGGGAATAATACTATCACCGCCTCACCTCTCAAAGGGGTTGGGAAAATGCATTCATTTAATGTTTGTGAAGCACTCAGATAGTGTAGTGGTGATGAGCAATAGAGAAAATCTCACAAGGAAGTTAATAATTCTGCATTCAAAGGTGAGGTTTGAATAGTTTAAATACATAAAATGTAGGGCCACACACCAAACAATGGGGATGAAGTGAAATATTGAATAACGGCTCGTTCTGGAATTGTCGTCCATTCCATTGTTGTCCAATGAAGAAGAGGTTCTCTCAAAAAAACCCAGCATATGATTGTAGAATTATGATTGTATCATAATTCACGTACACGGGATGGTGGGATATGGAGGCAGGGCACGGACAACCTAAATTCTGGCATTTTCTAACTTTCAAGTATCTTCCCTAATGTGATGTTACAGTTAAGTAAGAATCAAGTTTAGGTGTATCAGTGCTATCTGTGTGACTTCTACATATTAACATTCTACAGGAACCCCTTGCATCCACCACAAATGGTGAAATTTACAAATCCTAGTAGCCATGGCTCCCAGCCTCCGCAGCAAATTCCCTGCAGTTCCTGAGCTCACCACAGGCGCCAGAAGCTACAGTAAGTTCCCCACAGCTAACTGTGGCTCCTGACAGCCATAGGGAACTCACCACAGCTCCCAGCAGCTATGGAGAACTCACTGCAGATGCCAGGAACTGCAAGGAACTCAACGCTGATCCTGGCAGCTTTGGTGAGTTCTCTGTGGCTTCTGGCCCCTGCTGCTGCCCTCCAGGTGAGGACAGGAGATCTGCAAATATGCCAAACCATGAAAAGCAGTTCTGCGAATCGTGAGGGTCTTCTGCACAGTGTATGCTCACTATTATAAAAGAACGATTGGTTTGTAAAAAACAAATATGTCCCACCACAAAAAAACAAACAAACAACAGATTTTAGCAGTTTAAATATAACACAATCAGATATACCATATTTCTTTTTCAATCTGTTTACAGGGTGTTTATAAATATGCCCTTATATTTAAGCTGCCAAATTCATCAAGGCTGGGGTTAGGAAGTAAAAAATATTCTCCAGTTGTGTATCCATATCCAGTGCCTGCTAACCTTGTTTCTCTAGAAGGGAGTTAATTCCCATTTGGAAAGCAAGCAGTATTTCTACCTGTCATCTGTCTCAGTTCTGGAAAGAGGAGGAACTTCAACTTTAATTTCCACCATAATTGCAACATATAGCATAATCATCTGTGATAGCATCTCCAGGAAGCCTTTGAATAAGCATTGATTCTGGCTAGGCTGGTCACACCTTTTTGTCATAATTTCCCAGTGTAAAATCCTAGTGGAGTCAAGTCATAGGTAGCTTTTATCTCAATGTAATCAGTTAGCCCTATAGCCCATCTGGGTTTCACCTTGACTAGTTACACTAAGGTAAAAGCTACCTGTGATTTATCTCCACTAAGATTTTATACTGGGAAATTATGGCAAAGAGGTATGGCCAGCTCAGCCAGAATCAATCCCAGTATGAATAGTGTTGTTTAAAACAAACAAACAATAGTATCTGTAGAGTGGTTTAGGTTTATAAGGCAATAATTTATAACTGTGTGTAAGCACTCATTCTATGCAATATAGTGCATGAAACCTTTTATTAGTAAAGTTTGGAAAATTACCTGGGTAATTCTACTGGCAAATAATTCAGTAATTAGGAATTATTTATCCTGTGCATAATGATACTTTATATCATTTTAAGAACAGCTTAACTTGTTAATTACACTCTCTCATGAGACTTGCAAAAAGTTGTTATCATGATGATGTGTTATTAATTCTCCAGGAATGCTGCTTTTTGGTTTAGCACCTGCAGAGAGAAATTCAAATGCCAACTCAATGCACAATATTAGGATTTTGTTTCTTTTTTTTTTCTGTTTGAACTAATCAGTGGAGACACTGGAATCCTCACCACTCATATCAGTCACAATGATTTTTGTTCTTTTAGTGTTGATGCCAATTTAGTCCTTATAACAGTGAGAGAGCTGCTGCTACTAACTAGACTCAATCATAGTTCAAGTGTCATCACACTGCTCTATCGGAGGGGATAGTAATCTTGACATGAAAACATACTCTGCCATTTGATTCCATCCACTGCTGTGCATTCTCAGTCAACCGTGGTATTTTGGGGATCTTTTTGTAAGATACCTAAACTTGTATGCAAAGTTTGAGTGAAGATACCAAATTTAGATCTGTTTAAACCAGTTGATAGAAAGTGGCGTGTAGTGGTCTCGCACTCTGGGCAGCCTCGCCGCCTCCCCTCAGTCGGTCTCAGAGCCCCAATGCAAAATTAGGGCGGGGTGAACAGACAAACAGTCGCAGTTTATAAGCCCAGGCCCTGGGTCAGGGCGGGGCTGCAGGCAAGCAGTTTATGATTCTGGCCCTGAGGTCAGGGCAGAGAAAGCAAACAAACAGTAAATAATCCCAAAGGGTCCAAGAGCAGAGGCCTGTCTGCAGGCTGAGCCAGGGGTCGGGTCTCCTTGCTGGAAGAGAGTCCACAGGTGCAGGCCCACCTGCTTCACTGTCCCAGACCAGGGTCCTATCAGTGGCAGCGCTAGCTGCTTCCGGGTCGGTAGGGCTCTTGGCTGCAACATGCTGGTCCGGTCAGTGGGTTACCGGGGGTCCAGGCAACAACCCAGAGCCCAGGTGACCTCCATGTCCTCAGCCGATGCTAGGTCGGCTCCCCCAGGCAACGTTCCAGTCCGGGTCCTACCTTGCTCCAACTCTGGCCAGCAGGCTCTGTGGGGTTGAAGGAGGTGGCAAGGTGTCCATAGGTTCCTCCTGGGTTGGCTCAAGCAGAGGCCCAGGGGACCCAGCCCACTCATCGGGGTTCGGTCTGGATCCTGGGGTCCAGGGTAGGCCTCAGGCCATAGCAGGGGTCTCTGCAAGCCTTTCATAGTTACGGTGCTCCCGCAGGGGTCACAGCGGTCTAGAACAGTCCCCGGGGCATGGCAGTGGTTCCAGCAGCCCAACCCAGACATCCCGCTGGGGTTGGCAGGCTATGGCTCTCTGTTGCCTCTGGAGCTTTGTCTGAGCCTGCTCGGCTGCTGGGCTCCAACTAAGCTGAGAGCTCCTTCTTTTATACTTCCAGTCCCGCCCTTCTGCTTCCTGGGAGTTGGGCTGGGGTGCTCTGGCACTGCCCACCAAGAGGTCTTTAGGGGAACTTCCTCTTCCAGGTCATCGGGAGGCCATGCTGCCTCCTTACATGGCCTTACATAGTTAGATTAACCACTGGCCAATAGGGTACATGGTTTCTAGTTATAGCTGATAATATTTTGCTCTACTATACAGTGCATGCCTAATGTGTACAGAACATTGTTATTTTTACAAACTCTTCAGAAGTCTTCATAGTGAGTAATGGCATGTGACATTGATGGTGTATTGGTGCGTGGTTTTCTAGTACCTCTACTAATGGAGAAGTTAAGAATTATCTACCAACTGCAACGTGCCATGGTAGATGCATATGATAGTCCATATGATAGCCCACCACAAAACTGTATAAATGACAGAGTGAAACAAAAAAAAGGTTAAAAGTTAAGTAGTTACAAGCAGCACAGTCTCAAGCCAGGCCATTCTTGCACAAACATTTAGCCAATCTGATTGCTGCCTCAGTCCTTCCTATTTTATAAATGCCACTGATCTCTTTGTCAGAAGTGACAGATACTTTCCTTCTTTTAAACAAATGTTCCCCCTAGCCCTTTTCAGCTTGCTGATTGGGAGATACTGAGGTGCAAAACCGTTCATCCTATTTGTGAAAATGTCCTTTGTCAGAGGCTCCTGCCATGACTTAGCATCACAGAACAGGATGATCTGGCCTTCAGTTTTCACTAAGTTAAAGAATGAAACTCTCAGCACCTTAGAATGAGTTGGAAAATCGCTGGCTTCTCTTGCAAAATGATGGTTGGTTGTTTTTGTTTTTGTTTTTTAAACCTAAAAATTATCCAATTTTGTTCTATCTACAATTATACATAATATTTAGACTAGTGTAGCAAGGATAATAAGATGAAGAATAGCGCACCAAAGAGATAACGATATTGGGAGACCAGTTAGAAGTGACAGAAAGGAAAATGAAGTCTTGAGAAGTAGCTGTGTTAGGCACATCATATGCAATTTATGCAGCATAGAAAACCAAAATCATAGATCATTGTTCAGCTGTATTCAAAATGTACCAAACAAAGATTGAATACTGCACTCATGTTATTAGCAGAAGAAATAAAATTGCTTGTAGTGGTTCATTTGGGGTCATCCCAGGCGTGGGTACATTTATCACGGTAAGCCTGTATCTATGTGTGTGAAACACTCCAAAGGGAGGGAGTATCTGATTAAGTTAGACAAACTTTAATAGATGATGCTTCATCTCTAGGCCAGTAAATTAAGAGAACCTTTCTAGCCAAGCAGAAAAGTTTATAAATGAATAACTTTGTGCAATAGCAAAATTTATCTCTTAAACTAACGCTGGGAAGGAAAACCTGGGGAAAATTAGGGAATCCCCAGAGAGATGAAATTCATGATTGGTTTCCAAATTCCCACTTACAAGCAATGCCAGGAGTCAGTGGCTTTGACAGATGAGGAAGTGCAGTAATAGATCATGTGGAATTAAATGGTGGTGCTTGCATCCGTAGATCAACCTCCCAATTTTGCCTGTGAGGAAGGGATGCCTAAAGCTCAATAACATATGAATGAGTAAATAATTGAAATAACGTTTCTAATGGATTATTTCTTAGTGAAAAAATATTCCTGTCTGGGATAGACTGTATTTTAAAAAGCCGCTAATGAGTAATTGAAGATTACACACTTGTTGATGTCTAAGGGACTGATACTCTACCCTCTAGACACTATAGCAGAACAATATACTGTAATTTTTTCTGGTATTATTTTCCCTGTTTCTATAAGATGTTCATGAGGATGCCCTAGGAAAAAAAAATCTGACATGAATGTTAACCTTTGTCAGCTCGTTGTGTAGCTACTGGATGAAATTGCCTGGTGACAGAATCAAAATGGATTCAATATCCATGTTGTACAAGAGTACGAAGTGCTTGAAAATAAACTGGAAGTTTAATATATTTACACATCTCCTATGAGGCAAACTTCATTATAATTAACATAAGATAATGTCTTTGGACACCTGACATACAGGTGCATATTAAACATAGTATTGCATTGCAGTGATATTTCCTAAGTGTCTTGCTAACTTGTAGAAACACAAGTTGGAGTTTAATTTTTTTTTCATCTTTGTATGACCTCACTTAATCTCTTCCATTTCTAACCATAGTCTTCTTTTTCCTTTCCATTCACTATCAACAAATGGGTGAAGACCATTCAAAGCTATAAATCTAGCCATGCAAATAAAATCTTTAAGGAAAACATTCACTGGCAAAGGCTATTCTCATTGAAAACCTATTAGGAATTCAAATTACATTGCTTTTAAAAATTCTGAAGTTAGTTTATTCTCTTCTTATAGTTGGCAACCTGTCTCCTGGCAGATTAAGAGGAAAAACACCATTACACAGGCTCAGGAAGAAAGATGCTAGGTGGAAAATATAGATAAAAGAATACAGTTAATTGTCCTTCTAACCTTGAAGAGGTATAAAAAGGAAATAAACCATGGTGCACAGAGTATTTTGGCTGCTTTGACAGTTCAAGAACATAGAAGCCTATCTATATTGAAGAAATTCACATTGCACCTAAACTTTCAGCCAAGAGTTATTGAACATAACATGTATATGAAAATATATTTCAAAAGGAAAGCATTGTGATAGAAGTGATTCCACAAATTGTAGTTTTTGCCTTCCTTGCATTTCCCATGACATTATAATATTCTAAGAACCATAAAGTGAACTAGGCTATGTCTAGATTGCAAGTCTCTTTCGAAAAAGAGAATCTATACTACAACCAGTACTTTTGAAAAAGCAAGCCGCTTTTTTTAAAAAGAGCACCCATGCAGTCTGGATGCTCTCTTTCGAAAAAGCACAGTTTGCA
>CM057845.1:75231128-75247245 GCA_030068395.1 Apalone spinifera
ATTCAGCAGAAAAAGAGAAACAGCTGTCCAAGAGGGTCCCTTTAAGCACGTGTCTCTGCAAGGCTCCGGCACCAGCACGTGGAAGTGCCTGCTGACCTAAAGCCCTGGCTGAAGTGGTTCCAGGTAGCCTTTTATGCAAGAGTGTGTCCAATCAGTCTGGATGCGCTCGTTCGAGAAAGCAGATCGCTTTTGTGTGTGGACACGCTCCTTCAAAAGAAGTTTTTTCAGAAGAGATCTTCCGAAAAAAACTTCTTCTGAAAGAAGCCTGCAGTCTAGACATAGCCAAAGATTAAAAAAAAAAACTGCTCTTAACCTGAGAATGTGTCCTGTGAGACCAGGCATCATTTTGTAAGAAACTCTGACAATTCATACAGAGGCCGGAACAATAAAAGAAAATACCATTGCTAAAAAAAAAATCTTCAGCAACTTGAGTGACCCTTATTAGAAAAACCTATTGATATGGTGCTCTTCCCAAATGTCTTAGAATGCAAAAAGCTGACAAAAATGAAATCAATGGGAGGCTTGCTTGAAAGAGGGCCTGCTGGACAGGGCATTGTACTGGTTTTCCTTTTGCAGTAGCCGAGTTTAACAATTCAGAATAATTCATGTGCACCCTCAGAACCCATAAAATATGGCTCAAACTAATTTATAAATATGATAATCATTTCATTCCTGATGTGATTTAGAAGATTAAAATATCATAGTCTAGCATGGGTGTGTGAGAATAATAAATTACTATAATTAATGATCTACAATAAACTCCGCTATTTGGTAAAAAAGCTGAAAATATTTGTTAACATAATAAAATAATGGACTCGATTAGGGCAGACTTTTAAATCACCTTTTCTGGAGGCATGGTGATTTGTTTTGTATGTAGTTATTTACTTTACAAAATAAGCCAGTACACTGAGCATATAATGCAAAATAATATTATAATGGAGTGTTTGCTAATGACTTCCATTTAAGGGAAGTCTAATAGCCAAGATAGATGCTACTAAAACTGTGTGCCAATGGTTTGAAAATCTCAGCAAAAACAGTGGTTAACATATGAATGGTTGCAAACATAATTGAGCTAATAAATATTCAAGTCTACCCCAATTTTCATACTAATTTCTTGATTATTATATGCTTTAAAAGTAAGACACTAGGCTTAATTCTGCTTGCCTTACTCACATGCATAGCCTCACTGGCATTAGTGGTATTACTTGAGTGAAGAACTTTACTTTAAATGCTTGCTCTTCCAAATTGAGTAGCCAAAATTATTTGCATATGTCCTGAAATTCTAGTTCTTAAAAGGCTGCTTTTGATATACACACTATGCTATAAAGTGTCCATAAAATGATATAATGTGTGTGGTTTATCAGGCAGACATTTTATTCTTTTCCTAAATGAAATAGAGATATGCAAATATTTTAAACATTTCGAAATTCTGCGTATTTCTTTGCTTATGAAGAAGGCAATATCCCATAATATTAACCTTGGTCTTGGAAACAGTTAGAAAGATACAATATGGATCTAAGCGATAAAAGCGACTTAAATAAATTAAATATAACTTACAAGATTTTGGTTTGCACATAAGCTTTCGTGCTTGCAGGATGCAGTTTAGAGCCAAAAAGTGCTCGTGTTTATGATGATGTTGTGCATGTACGTAAAAGCCAGGCAGTTGGTCAGAATGGATAAAGATTGCTCGGCTCCATTCTAGGACACATCTGAAGGAGCCAGGGAACTACAACCTTTGCCAAAGAAACCCAATTATAGCACCTTCCCCTATTTCAGAGGTAAGCAAAGTAAACTATGCGAGAAATGGCTTTTCCCCTCACGATGCCAATCCCCTTCATGGCGGCTGAGCTGGATTCCCCTTGTTATAAAAGAGGCAGCTGGCAGGATGTTCTCGGGAAGGACTCTATAGCTATGTAATTTGCTCCCTGATGTTTGCAGCCATTACATTGTTCTCGCTTCTTATATGTTGTATCTTTTTTCCTACCCTTTGTTTGTAAGATTGTTGGGACAAGGACTGTGTGTCATAACATGTTTGTATAGCGACTAACACAATGGCCACCGATTCTCAGTTTACACTGCTTTAACAAACATGATTAATAATTAATGAAACATGGCAGTGAAAAGGTAATGTGCTCTAAGAACTCCAGTAACTTCAATAGTTCCTGTTCTCGCTGGGGTTTTTTAGTTACCATTCTACCTTTCCATCCCTTTGTGTTACTTTTATTAACATAAGCTAGCACCCATTAATGCCAATTTATGGTGATTCACTTCTTGCATCATATAAATTACCTCTTCTTTTGGTACTCAGGCTCAGGGATTTAACCCAGATAATTTTGCTGTCCACCTTCTCTGACTCTCCCTGCCTCATATCTTACTCAATTATCTGTAGACAAAACCACGGTTGATACCTTATCAACTAGAAAGGCTGAATTAATCAGCTTTGTTAGGCAAAGGTTACAGCAGTGAGGTGACCATCCTCCTCACCTGTTCAATGTTGCTTGGTATCTGACTATACCAAGAATCTTAAAAATCCTATTAATGGATGATAGGTCAATATCCCAGACACTTTGATAATACCGCAAGGAACTAGGGACAAAAATGCCTGGGATTAATGGATTTTTCTGAAGACCTTTTTCTCTCAAATGTTAATATGTTCATAGAACAGAAAGAAATTGGCTTTTACCGCATCATTCCCAGGAGCCTGCTGGGCAAGACAGGAAGGTACCTTAAAATATGTAAAATGCATTTACTAGATCAATGCAGATGTTCAAGGAGAAAAAATTGTTCCTTTGACTTTAGAAGTACTCACCCAAGAAACACTATTATCCTATCTTGAAGTATGGAGTTCACATGGACCCAAGATTAGCATATTCTCCCAATTTACTTGCGGGCAACCAAACTTGATTGGTCCATGGCAAAATGCATGAGGGAAACATCAGACAAATAATGTACACTATGTCTGTGCTTAGACAAATCTAATCTCCCATCCCTCAGTCTTTTAAAAAGTGTTTCCCAGGAAGGTTAAAAATTTGTCAAATCTATAATCCTTTAATTATGGAAACTTTCTTTTATTCAAAGGTGTAATCTAACCTATTCAAATATCAGGGCACTACGTAGAATACAGGGACTGTACTTGTGCTTAGTTTGCAATAAACATAATTATGAGGCAGGGTAACCATTTATCTCTGGCAAATATTCACTAGACTTTTCTTACAGTTCAGCCTGGCAGTGACCCGGTATGTTTATACCTTCCTCTGTAGCATGGGCCATGAATCACTTGATAGCATAAACTAGAGTAAATGGTAGAGTCTATGTAATAACACTGCAATACTCAGGAAGTCAGAAAAGATGCTCATAATGGTCCCTTATGGCCTTACAATCTTTTAGACTTGTAATCAGTGGTATTTTTGTTGGGTTCTCCTCAAAGCTTTCATTTCATTTTGATGTTGTCCAGTCTTTGTAGCTAACTATGCAGGGCATCTCAATCTTTTCTTTCAGATCCTCCCGTCTTCCCCGCAACACGCTACAAAAATTCCACGGCCCACCTCTGCCATAATAACTGGTTTTCTGCATATAAAAGCCAGGGCTGGCATTAGGGGGTAGCAAGCTGGGAGTCTGCCTGATGCCCCATGCCATCGGGCCCTCACAAAACTTTATTGCTTAGGCTTTGACTTCAGCCCCAAGTGGCGGGGCTCAGGGCCTCAGACTTCAGCCCCACGTACTGGGGCTTCAGCTTTTTGTTCTAGACCCCAGCGAATCTAATGTTGGTCTTGTTTGTCAGCCCTCCCTCAAACCTGCTTGTGGGACCTAGTGCCGTGGTTGAGAACCACTGGTCTACTGCATATTTTATTTGGAAATACAACAGTAATATTTTGACTAAAATATCATTAGCTCAAAGGACAATGTGCACATCTGCTTGAAAGGTAACATAATTTGTGATAAATTGTGGTCGTAATAAGAGTACAGTCCAAATCCTGCTTGCTGTACATAAGTGTTCCCATTGTAGTCAATGTGATTATTTGTGGGAATAAGGCAAGCAGAATGTGGCTCTTTCTATAGTTCCATCCATCTTTTTGCTTTGTAGAGGAACAAAATCACCATAAAATTAAATAGATATCATCCTCAACACATTTCTAGCATAACTATTTTAACTAGAATGCTTCATAAACAGCTAAAGGCTCTCCTGAGCTTTTGGCCGATCATTTGTAAAATGACCATTTAGAGCTGGATTATGGTTTTACATTTGCACCTTGCAGCTTTTCAGGGCTATTTGGGCCGTTAAATGCTAACCTATCAAAGCCTAACCTGAAAGGCCTTGTTGCCTGCAGTCATATATGCCAATGAAATAGACTTTTGCTGCTCTTAATAGGTAAATACTTTCCTTTATGAAAGAGAATGGTGATTCAGAAATGTTTGATGCCACTAAACAGCTCACTGCTTTTCACGGCAGTTGGGTATTTGACATTGGTTCCCATAATATTCTTATGATAACATTTCTATCCCACAGAGGTCTGCTCGAATATCAGAGCACTCATCTCTTTTAAGTTTTGCATAATGTGAGATATTAAAATTAAGGCTCGTGTTTACTGTTCAGTTCTTGCACACATATTCCCACATTCACAGCTAGATATTATTTCCCTAGGAAATGCTTTCTGTCCTTGCCAGTTACTGAATGCAATCAGATAGCTCTGTGTGGGCTAGCATACCAATTAAGTGTCATGTCTAGGTTATGTGATATTCCCTCCCTCAGAAATTCAGTGGCTCATCGTCAGATAAAGAACCTACATTGATTAGGAAAAAACCCAGTTCCACAACAGCCACAGAAGCTGTTTCTTTAAAACATTTTATACATGGGTAAAAGCAATATGGTTTTAAACATGAATCAGGATGAAATTAGATTAATGGGAAAAGGATCCAAAAAATATTCAATTAGAATTTACTGGTCTGGTTATATTACTCTGTATTACTGCACACCTTGTTATTACCAAAATTTGTTGCTAAACTGTTGGCATTTATCTTCATTAGATAGTAAAGTGGCACAATGAATAGGTTAGAAATATAATGGGAAAAAATGCCCCAAAATTACTACAATACAGAAGAATGAAAAATGCCTTATTTAAGTTTTAAAAAGAGTAGTCCTGTGGCACCTTAGAAACTAACAAAAAATATTAGTGCCAGAGGCTGTTATGAAGACCAGGACTTTAACAGGGTTCAAAAAAGAACTAGATAAATTCCTGGAGGTTAGGTCCATCAATACTTATTAGCCAGGATGGGCAGGAATTGTCTCTAGTCTCTGTTTGTCAGAGGCTGGAAATGGATGACAGGAGAGGGATCACTTGATAATAACCTGTTGTGTTCACTCCCTCTGGGGCATCTGGCATTGGCCACTGTCAGCAGACGGGATACTGGGTTAGATAGATCTTTAGTCTGACTCAGATCTTTGGTCTGGCCATTCTTACATTATAGTTTCTAAGGTGCCTCAGGTCTACTCATTTTTAAAGTAACAGACTAACATGGCTTCCCCTCTCAGGCATTTTAATTTAAATTGTTAGTGTGTAGCAATTGCCAAATTCACATGCAGATGTTTGGTAGCGAATATGATTTGTTTCTGTTAGATTCAAAGTATTTTGAACTGTTCACTTAACACCTATGTCTATAATGAAGAATAGATTGCAATGTTCTGTGTATGTCTTAACTGTGCAGTAGGCACTGGCTGATATCATCTTACTGTGAATACTGCAGTTCTTTTGCAAACCTCACTCCCATTGATTTCTATAGGAGAATTATAAAACTCTTCAACCAGGATCTAAATCATTATCCATGATAAAATATTGGGGTTAAATCAATTTATCATTGCTCAGGAAACAGATGTATTTAGAAATTTCATTTATCCCTGCTGGGTTTCCAGATTGATCTTTCCACTTCTATTTTCCCTCTTCTCCCCACCCAACCTGGCTTCAGCTCCCGCCTGACTCCAAACATCTACACGGTTATTTTTAGCACTGTAGAGCAAGCCGAAGTCTGTAGATGCTGAGACTTGCTGTGAAGCTGTAGCCTCAGAGGATTTATTTATTTTAGCACTACAAGATTAACTATGAAAGGAAAAAGATGCACCTCAGCAACCTCAATGTCTTTGACTGGAGTGCTGAGAAAGAAAGGGTAACAGCTCCTTTCTTATTATTCCTTCCTACCTTAGATTTGGAAGGAGGCTGAACTGGGAAAGGGATGGAAGGATCTTGCCAGTGAGGTTCAGATTGTTCATTGACCCCCTTGTTCATAGAAAGAGGCTCTATAAACTCTTTCTCACAACCAGATTTGCATTCCCACCTCCCATCCCAGGGATCCGAGTAGCAATGGGGGGGGGGCTTCCCCCAGGTGGAAACAATTAAGGAAGAATGATGATCTATGCTGTCTTAGATCTCTAGATAGTTCCCAGATGAATTAAGTTATTAAAACTATGGCCTAATTAAACCACATCTCTTGTATCTTGTCTGTCTTCCCATGTATCTGAGAGAAAGGCCATATTGCAGGAACAGGCCAAGAAGAGACACTCACTCATGAGATGTGTCTTCCAAAAGGCATCCTTTGAATGAGGTAAAGCAGAGATTCTGATCAGTCGTGGTTGTTGTGAGGGTGAACATATTAAAGATGGTGACATGCTCAGATACTGTGGTGATCGGAGCGATATACTTACCTAAGAAAGCTTGACGGGGCAGATGACCATTTTGCGGGGCCCAGGGCAGCACAATTTTGCGGGGGCCCCCCTTTGCCACAGCGCATGTGCGGGGCTTTTTGAAGCTTGCCCAGCTCGCCCTGCCCTATATCCCCCCTGAAGCTTGATGTAAAGTTTTCATTGAACTTTTTAAAAAAGTCAAGCTGTAACCCTTGGGATATGTCAACACTACAAGGTTTTTGCGCAAAAATGGCTGGCGCATGTACACCTCAAGTGCGTTTTTGCACACACTAAAAATACAGTAAATCAACAGGACAGAGGGCTTTTGCCAGTAGTTATTCCTCTCCCCATCAGGAATAACTCCTTTTTGTGCTACAGCTCTTGTGCAAAAAGGCATGTGTGGATGCTCCGCAGGGGTTTCTTGGAAAAAAGAGCCTATCAGAAAAAGCACAGGTGCTTGGATGGCCATTTCGTTAATAGCAATCAGAGCTTTCTTGCGATAGAGTGTCCATGAAGTGTGGATGCTCTCTTGCAAAAATCCCTTCCCTCCTTTCCCCCCCCCCCCCCCCCCGGATCTCTGCTCAGCAGTGGTGGCAGCTGAAGGGCCCAGCATTGACTAAGTAGAGATGGGGGGATTCTGGGGAAGAAAGCAGTGTGGCTGTGGAGCCCCATGGCGGAGGGCCAGAAGTGCAGCCCAGCAGCCACAGGACTTGGTGTGTTCCCGCCAGGCTGTGCTCCTGACCCCTGGCCACTGTGTTATGCAGCCACCCTGCCTCTTCCCCCGAGTGCTTCCCCCCCCCCTTTGTCCCTGCTTGGTCAGTGTCAACCCCTCTGCTGCTGCCAGATTGGAGCCCTGCATTGGCTTCCTCTGGTCCAGCAAATTCCCTGATTTGAGAACGGTCAGGTCTGAGGGTTCCAGAGCAGGGAGTTACAACCTGTCATTTGTAAAGCTGTGAAGCATCCTGAGTTTGACAAAAGGCACATTATCAGTTAGTAAGTTAAACATAGAATCCTGTCTGGAAGGGGAAAGTGTTTCTCTTGTACCCACTGACAGTCATTGAGACTAAAAATCAAAGTAATAAATGCACCAGGAACAAAAAATAGTTGCTCTCTTCCCAGCCACTCATGTTCAATTATAAACCAATTAATTAAAAACATTGGCATCTGACAGAGTAGATGTTCTAAAATGTCACATAAGAGACTCCAAAAAGCAAATTACACATATATTCATTTTAATTAAAATGTTATCAAGATGTGCTGTTGTCCAAGAAGCCCATTAACAGTAATCTACTTTAGTCACAATTGAGCAAGTCAATTCATTGAACTGAACAAAAACTGAACCTGGGAACAGCTGGCTAATCTTAGGACTTACCTTTCTTTTTCCTTGTTATGTTTGTAGAAAAGACCTTCATCTGTTTTCCGTAAATGTATCGAGAAAAAACAAGTAAGATCTAAGATTCTTCTTTTTTCTCCTTTTTTTTTTTAGATCTCTCATTACCCAGAAATGTTCAACTTTTTACAACTTTTGACTATTTAATTTAAAAATAAACATTTTAGAAAAAACTGTCCACAATCTTTTCATAGCACTGAAGTGTCTCTCCTTGCTTTCTCATCCCTGTGCTACCTTAATACTGCCCCTCCCCCATGAGAAACGTCACTTTTTAATTATGGTACCTCTTGTACAAAATGCAGAATGTCCTCCATAATGCCTTCCATGAAAAGGTAAGCCTTCCTTCTCTCTTCCTGGAGAGATTCGGTTGAGATTGCATCATGGAAGATGGTTGGCTATTGTCAGTGATAAATGCAAGATGTTTTGTGGTTTTGAACTTTGCCCTCAAAAAAAGAGATCTGTGTCTTTTCCATCTTTTACTAGCCTTAGGAGCAAGAGGTCAAATGGCAGGATATTAAGGATTTAATAGACCTGAACCCATATGTCTTGTCTCATGCCAACCATAACTGGATTGGCTCTCAGACAGAGTAAACAAAAATGTATTCTTATGGAAGATAGAGAGAAGGGAAGTTGGTTCTGTCCTGGACCTGAACTGGTTCAGTTTGTTAGTGAAGTATAGATAATTCAATCCATTGAAGCTGCAGTTCAGCTAAGATATGTCTTAGCATAAACAAACTTCTGCACTTTTAGCCCGATTGCCCCAGCACTTTGAATGTTCCTGAGGTGCCATCTGGTTCAAGAAAATTGTCAGTGCAGTGCTTTGTCCCCTGACTTTGCTTCACCCCCCAGTGTTGTGTCAAGTTACAGCAAGAGAAAATCTGGCTTCTGCTACAATGAACTTAAAATATAAGGCCCAGGTTTTTATAGGTCTGCAGGCAATGTGCTGCTCATTGTCAAAAAGCCTTTGCGATTTGGATGGCTAAGTCCCAGTACAGGTCCTTGTCCTCCCTTGTCCAGCATCCTTAGAACCTGAGTGGTCCCAAACCACAGAATTTGCTGCTCCCGGCTGGGGCTGTGCTCCCTGCCACTGCCTCCAGTCCCCCAACCTGCCAGCCCTGTCTGGGGCTGCATCCCTGACTGGGGCTACATCCCCCACTGCTCCAGCTCCAGACAGGGGCTGGCCCCACTGCCTCCAACCCTGGCCAGGTCTGCACCCTCAATGGCACTGGTCCGGGCTGCGCACCTAGCTGCCAGCCCCGCTGACTCCAGCCCTGGTTGGGATTGCATTCTACGCTGCCAACCACAGCCAGGACTGCACTCCTAATTGCCAGCCCAGCTGCCTCCCACCCTGGCAAGAGCTGCAATCCCCCACTGCATCAGCCCCTACCGGGGCTATGTTTCACACGGCACCATCCTCAGCTGCAGCTATGCTCCCCATTGTGCCAGCCTCAGCGGGGCTGCACTCCTTACTGACAGCCCTGGCCAGAGCTGTGCTCCCCACCGTGCCTGCCCTGCTGGGGATGTGCTCCCCACTGCCAGGCTGCACTTCTGAAACTGGGCAGCCGGGGCTCTCTGGTCCAGCAAAATCTGTGGTGCTGCCAGACCATGGATATTGCCAGACCAGGGAATCCCGGATTTTAGAGGTTCAATTTATAATAGCATTGCAAACACCTCTCATGAGCAACACAAATCATGCATATGGATTGCAGGACTAAGAATAATGGGGTCAAGTGTGTGCATCTGCATTCTCTTTGTTTATGTAGACTCTTCAGTGACACCATAGCTGAATCAAACAAAGACTATGTGCAAAATAAAACAGACTCCTTATAGGGTACAAGTCTAACAGGGGCCTCACACTCAGTGCCCTCTGTAATGTCTAACAGGGGCCTCACACTCAGTGCCCATTCCAGAAAAGAGTGATGCCCCAGGGTTCCTTCCCTGGAGGCAATATTTTTTACCCCCTCAGGTCCAACCCTATACCTGGATCACTATAGTCCAATTCCCACCTCTTGGATGCCTCAGTATCCAGGCCACATTCCCCAGCGTCTAATGGAAGTTGGGGGGGAAACTCCTGCCCTCTGTTCTGAGCTCCAGCCCAAAGACCCCAGAGATAGCAGCTGTGACCATTCCGCTGTTGCTCTAATTTCCTGGGCCACATCCCCGTGGCCCTGTGCTTCACTCTTGCCTCAGGACTCTGTCCTGTTTGCCATGAGGTCTCCACAAAATTGTCTACATGAGCTGTCTACAAAAGTCCTACTCTTCCAGTCTATTGTCCAGTCTTCACTCCTTGAGCTCCAGACAACTAACTGCTACTCTGTTCTGCAACTCCTTTTGTATGGCTCTCCTGGGCCCTGATTGACAACTTCCTATGAAGCCATTCTAGCCTGCCTAAAGATCTCTTTACTGTCTTTTTCTGTGCTGTGATGTGGCAGGATCATAAGGCCTCCAGCAGGGGGCCTCAGGGTCAAGTCCACCTGTCACAGTCCCACTGAATTCAGTGACAGTTAGATATGTCAGTATGTTGGAGGATCTGGGCCTTAGACACATAAAAGGGTCATTGAGAATCAATGGGTCTTAGGTCTTTAACTACCTAAGGGTATGGCTACACAGCAATTTATTTCGGAATAACTGATGTTGTTCCGAAATAACATAGTCTACATCTAACCTACAAGCAGTTATTTCCACATAATGTCCAAATACTGTCGAACTGGAGGACTTCTTACTCTGACGCCTGTAATCCTCATTTTATGAGGACTAAGGGAAGTCAAAGGAAGAGTGTTCTTTCTCGGACAGCACCAAAAGCCAAAACAAGCTATTTTGACTTAACCTATCAACTGATTTAGCTCAGGGTGCGTATCTTATTTCAGCTTCAGCCCTCTGTGTAGATGTGCCCTAAGTGAATTTTGGAAACGGGACTTAACCATCACGTAGGCCTTGCAAAATTAAATGGAGCAACACCAAATACCTCTAAAAACCTGGACCTACATAACATAGATAGACAACATGTACATACACTTGGAGACCCAGTAAAGATTTTGTTTTACAGTAACTTTTATTTTTGGTAATATGTATGTTGGTAGGTTTCACAGAAGACAGTTAACCATAACCGCAACAAAAAATATGTAGCTATAAGTTATTCTAATTAATTAGAGTTGGTGTAATAATTTTCATCGTCTACCAAAAGCCTCTTTGACAGGTCACACTCTCTGCTAGGAAGTACAAAACTAAATGCAGAAATAAACAAACAAGATGCTGTAATCCAGGGCCTCTGAAATTTCTTCCCCAGAGTATTGCAGTTTGAAATGCAAAAGTGAGGCGACATCAAGAATCATAAGTCACATAATCTATGAAGATCATATAAAATGTTCTCCGTAATATCACCTATATTTAATGAATTTGTCTGGTCATTAAAGAAAACAAGATGTTCTCTTCAGAGCTTAAAAGAAATCACAGGGACATTAGGATGAGAGTGAGGTAAGTTACAGCCAAAGAAAACTTGGCCTGTGCAACAATGAGCTTAAAATCTCAGGCTGAGATTTTTAAAGGTATGTAGGTGTTGTGCTATTAGCCTATAGCCAAGATAAATACCCAGTGAATGTATTGAATGCCTTAAATCCCTATAATGTCAAGAAAACAATGACAAAACATCCGTAAATGTGATCTTATTAACAACACAGTCCATAGGATATATGGAATTTAATACAGGTTGGACCTCCATACTCTGAATTTCTGTTGTCTGGCAACACCTGTGATTTGGCATCCTGGGGGTGATCCCAGGCTGGAGCACTCATGGCGGAAAAGCTGGGCCCTGCACTCAGCTACTCCTCCCCCAGCCTCCTGGAGCTTCTGGAGTGCTGCAAATAGCTCATGTAGGGTACGTCTAGACAGGGGCACTATTTTGGGATACCCCAAAATAGTGTTTTCTGCATCTTAACAGCATTCCCATTATTTCGAAATGCAATTGTTCCACAAGGATTAAGGGATTTGTCAGAATGGTACTCTATTTTGAAATTTAGCGCTATGTAGACAGTGCCAAATTTTGAAATAGATGAGCTTGAAATAAGCTCAAAATAAGCTATGCAATTTGCATAGTTCAAATTGTGTCGCTTATTTCAAATTGTGTCGCTAGCGCCGCTGTGTGGATGCACCCTTACAGTGCTCATGCTGAGGGAGGGAGAAGAGCAGGGGTGGGGTGGGAGGATGTTCAGGGAAAGAGGCAATGTGGTTGCAGAAGATGAGGGCTGGGGGCCAGGATAGCACTCCAGGCCTCCCAGCTATGGGATTCCACAGCCACCCTGCCTCTATCCCCAAGCAGCTCCCCCAGTCCTGGCCCAGTCAGTGCTGGCCTCTCTGCTGCTGCCAGAATGAAGCCCTGCAGACAGTGACTGGTCAGGTCCCAAGAGTGCCAAACAAGGGAGGAACAGCCTGTGCAAGAAAACATATTCAGAATGATTAAACGTGCCCTGTTTTACAAAAAAATTAAACACAAAAGATGATCCAAATGACCAGAATTTCCTCTTTACTCTAGCAATACTGCAGCAACTACAAGTCCATAATGAATGTCGTGTGGAAAAATTAGCATGACCTGGGCAGCACTACAAGTCTAAAGATTAAGGAACTGCTTCTTTTCTGACTGCAAGAAAACATGAGGTTTGCAGTCGATGTGGCAAGTGTGTGTAATCATGAAAATTAAAGCAAGTGGGGATTCTGCTGCAAAAGATTCCATTTTCATATCGGGGGGGGGAGGGTGTCTTAGTTTCTGCATGAATGTTCAAATGTCCAGGCCACAGTTGACCCAATGAGTCTCCCACAGCTTGATACTAACCTTTTCCACTAATTTCTCCACCTTCTCCTTGTTCACCCATTTTTTCCATAACTTCTCTCCCACCAGTCTGCTGGTTCAGGCTGACACCCAAGTAGGCAGTGATGCTGTGTTCCCTATTGAGTATATGTAGTGTGGGTTTGTGGCTGTATGATCTTCAGACAGCACAGTAGGCCTCCTTTCCCACTGCCTCGATCTGGGAATTGTTTCCCAGCACAGCAAAGTAGCCTGTGCTGATCCCTCGCAAACCCTACTGTATGCAGCTCGTACGGAAAATGAGAGCTGATCTTGATATGGTGCTTGCCTTCTGCTACTCCATCTGTCTGTACCCATGTTGATTTTCTAGCTATGAAGCCTGTCTGGGGAGGAAAACAGCTGCACTTCCATCACCCTGATGCACTGCAGCACAGCTGCTTTTTTGTACTCCCAAGGGTGCTGTTCTTGTACTTTCAGTTATAATCATATGAGTCTCCAACTTCCCTGTCGTTGCATGTGAAGGGCTCCACTCTGAGACCAAGAGGCTGCTCCGTTCCATCAGAGCGCCTACGTTCAGGCTCAAAACATTTTGTACGGATAGATGTTAGTAGTGTTGAAGGTACATTCCTGGCTGGCAACTGTAAATGCTGATTAGTAAAT
The DNA here is from genome assembly GCA_030068395.1 of Apalone spinifera. Taxonomy (NCBI): domain Eukaryota; kingdom Metazoa; phylum Chordata; order Testudines; family Trionychidae; genus Apalone; species Apalone spinifera. Next base: position 75,244,650 of record CM057845.1, read on the forward strand.
ACTAGACTGCCATCTTTGAGATCATCATGATCTGTGAGACTTAACAGTGGGATATGAACCTAAAAATATATATTTCCAACACAGGACAGGTTTATCAAACAATGATCTTAGAGGAGCCCGTGAAAATAGAAAAAACAACAACCAAAAAAGCATCCCTGCTGCAGCAGAAACATCTAGCAAAGTCAAATATGCACATCCTGTCTCTTGCTACCCTAATTTAATAGTTTAAATCCTATATTTATTTATTGGGTGGAACAATTAACAGCAGTTCAAGTGATTTTCCTTTCAACTGTCAAAGTTGCTTTTGCAGTGCTCTTTGGAGTGAAAAGGTTTTAGTTGCATTTGACATAGTTAAATAGGCAAATGATGCCGAGAGTAATAAAATAGCAAGCTATAATCTAAAATCAATATTGTCTTAACCACAAATTGCTCTAATTACACTGAAACAGTAAAATGAGGGATCTCTTAAGAAGTGAATTACCTTGCTGTGGATGTTCAGAAGTTTGGTAAATTTCTCATTAGGAATGCTAACTCCCCTCATGTTAGGTGTCTTGTTAAATCTTCTTTCAGTTTACACTGGTGGCTTTGGTGGTGATATTCCTGAGATAGACAGAAATAAGATATTCTCTAGTAGTTCATTCCTTTGCTGAGAAATGCTTTAGCTGAGTAAATATATGATGCAGCTTAGAAGAAAGAATATACGATTTAGCACAATTAGATTGAATGTTCATATTAGTGTTTGTGTGTTCTGTGCTTTTACTATTCTATAGGTTGAACCTCTCTAGTCCAGCACTCTGGTCAGTCAACATCTGTGGTCCGGCATGATTTTAGTTAGCCAAATGTCCACTTATCATGGGTGAGGCCAAGTTTCCTTCTGTCCCATAGAATTTGTTTACAGCCACCAGTTGTGGCTTTCTGTGTTCCATGTTGTTATTTTGCTCTAATTTAGTCCTAAATGTCTCCTAAGAGCCCAGTAAGCAATAGAAGTGCTGGTAATGCTGCTAGACAATACTGACCTCCTGTGGTTTTGCAAATTCTCCGGTTCAGCACCAGTTAGGTCCTGAGGGTGCTGGACTAGAGGGGTTCAACCTGTATTACATCTGGCATGGAACATATCTGAGGTTTCTCTTGTGGTTCTCCATGGTAAATACATTGTAAAATAAATGTTGGTATTATTGTAGGTGATAAATTGTAGTCATCTTCATTGTGTGTAGCTGAAGACATTGAGAACAATGATAGTGTTGACAAAAGCTACTTTCTAGCCGTATCCTGAATAAGTCTATATTTTGGCAGCTCAAACATTTCTACAGATAAAGACCTCATTTGTATGACTACAGAGCAATTCAAGATTGAACAAAATTAATGCATACTCATGTGCATGAATTCCAAACCCACACAACCTTGTGGTAAGATAAAGCAACTTTGCTTTTTATTCATGTATGATAGGGAAAACCAATACATCAGTAATTCTAATACTAGGATGTTGCCTACAGAATTAATGTTTCTCTGTAGGCACAGAAAAATACTTGCTTTTCACAAGCCATTACCTTGATCACAAATAATGCAATTAAAGGTCCCACCAAAATAAAAAAGAAAGGATCAGAATGGGATATGACTTGGTTTTAGTCATACTGTAGTTAGCAGAGGTTTACTAATAGAACCACTTGAAAGGATCCCAAAAAAGGAAGGACTGATTTTTCAGGGATAGCCAGTGTAAGATGACTTTTATTGACTAATGGTGTAAAAGGTTGACTATGCAAATTGTGAAGAAATACTTCCTTTTGTGTTTTTTAAACCTGCTACCTATTAATTTCATTTGATGACCCCTACTTCTTGTATTATGGAAGCAAGTAAATAACCTTTTCTTACCTATTTTCTCCACACCAGCCATGATTTTAAAGACCTCTACCATATCCTCCTTAGTCTTCTCTTTTCCAAGCTGAAAAGTCCCAGTCTTATTAATCTCTCCTGATATGGCAGATGTCCCAGAACCCTAATAATTTTGTTGCCCTTTTCTGAACCCTTTCCAACTACAATATATCTTTTTTTGGAATGAGGCAACTACATTTGCATGCAGTATTCAAAATGTGGGTGTACCGTGGATTTACATAGAGGCAATAAGATATTCTCTGTCTTATTTTCTATCCTTTTCTTAGTGATTCCTAACATTCTGGGGGTTTTTTTGTTTGTTTGTTTGTTTTTGTTTTTTTGACTGCTGCTGCACATTGAGTGGATGTTTTCAGAGAATTATCCACAATGACTCTTGAGTTGTGTGGACGATCCGGGTTGTGTGCGATCACCCCCTCCATGAGCGGAAGAGGGGGCTCAGCAAACCCCGTTCGTCCCTTCCTATTGGGGTCCAACCGGGGTCCCCGGTTGCAAGTCCCGTTGGTCGGGTGCGATCACCCCCTCCCAGCCCAGCCGGGGAGGGGGGGTCAGCGGACCCTGAGATTGTAACCCGCCTCTGCAGGGTGGGTCTGGCACCTTCCCCCCGATCTAGTCCCTCCCTGGACCTCTGTCTGGGTTGGCTCTATCGTCCGGCCGTCACCCTACTCGGCTTCTTGCCTGTATGGTTAGGCTGCTGACCGGGGTTGAC